>OW388156.1:8247272-9487215 GCA_936450015.1 Meganola albula | reverse complement strand
TTCTTTTGGAGACATTATTAACGGGATCTGTTATGCAATATTGTACTTTTAACTATGACAAACTCACCTGAAAAAGTGTTCTATTTTTGCGTCTGATACTTAATTTTTATTTATTGATTTAGTGTAGAGAATTTTTTTAACATAGCAACTAGGCACTAAAGGCGTAGATGTTCACGAGTTTCGTATTAATTGACTAAACTGCCTAGTTCGTTGACCTCTCGTTATAGTTGTAGGCGAAACAAACGACCCATTAAATATTATGCACTGACTATGATCATAGAGTAAAACAACACTGTTTTGAAAACAGATAATAATATGATGAAGGATCCAACTTAGGTATTTAGGAAGCAATTGGAACATTTTTAGCTGGTAATAGGTATTAAAAAATACCTTAGTAATAACATAGTGACTGCCTCAGCGGTCCAGTGGAAGGAGTGTTCGCTTAATAGCCGCGAGATTTAAGGTTCAATCCCTGGGACGAGCAAAAAAACGACTTCTAATACCTACCTACCTACTCAGATAGTCTTAGTTGCAACTCGACGACGTTTGGAATTGTGTCCGATGAACGGCAATAGGCTCGCCCCCATTACGTATGAGACCTAAACATAGCTAGCCAAAAGTGGATGATATTCACCTCTAGGTACACCTTCAGGTAATACAGGCGTGACGCTATGTAGTACTTTTTGATGTATTGTAGGTAATAAGAAACAGAATTACCTAATTTTTCTTAATGAAATTCTCATTTCTGAAGCCTCCTTCATACATGATTTTGTCGGCTAGATGATGCTTGCAAGGTGACTCTTGTTGTCTCCATAATGGTACCTATATGTCCAGCGCTCATCAACTCCTGTTTTACTTTCTTTCGGTACAGTAATTGTGTACTCGAAGAACTTAAGCACTCTGTCTGCAGATTAGCAAGTCGTTTCTTTTTATGTAACCGCAGTATGCTGCAGAATTGACATGGATGTCCGGTACCCATCCATTTTCCTAAGAAATACTCTCAAGAAATTCTTGTCGCTTAATACATAAACATATTATTATAGATGCGCATCAATAACTTTTTGACCTTTGCGAAGATAGATGATATCATAGTGACGTACTATTTGATATTTAAGTTAATAACTAAATATCCGTGTTACAAATATCGACTTTAATCATATTAACAACATTTGGTCTGTCCTCTCTATCTTTCAGACCTTTATAATATATCTATGAGATACATAAATACATGTTTGAATGTCGTGTCAGTATCTTAGAACAGATTAACTTTTCGACCGCGGCTTCGCACGCTTATATTTCGGTTATCGCGCTAAACCATTAATCTCTTTTTGCGCTGTCGTATAAAAACTATCCTATGTCCTTTCTCGGGTCTCAAACTATCTCCATGCCAAATTTCATCCAAATCGGTTACGTGCAGACTGAGTTACTTTCGCATTTATAATATGAGTAAGGATTACCAACATGTCATAATTTCACACTATATTTGGCTAGCCTGTGCATCTACTAATAGAAGGTGTCCACAAGAGTTGATTCTAAAAAAAATTAAGACAGTTTTCCAAAAAAAGAGTGCTCCATTTTAATTTTATTTATGTTATCTATCTATGGGTTTAAATTGAAACTATTAAGATAGACTATGAGAAAATACTCTTAGAAGTTTTCAGACCTTTCACCGTAACATGTCCCTTAAAGTGATGTTTGCACTATTGCATGTCAAGGTGTTGCAACATCGTAAGTAATGCTGCCAATTCCAGAGCAGGGGACATCTTACGGTAAACGGTCTTCGACTTACAGTTTACATCAGTCTTATTTCTTTCTCGAATTCTCGAACTTGAGATGCAGTCCGCACTTTTACACCCGCTTAAGGGCAATTCAAGGTGACTGCAGTCGTAATGCCTAAAGAGGATCCTGACCTAGACCAGCCTTATCTAACTTGTAACCTGTTTACTTTGTAACTCAAACATTACATTACATTTCTAACTGCATAAGGGAATATATTCAAACCTACCTACCAATATTAGGTATGTGTGGCAGAGCGCAGGTGCTTAGCGTTAACAGTGACGCTTCTTTCGACATAGCTCAAAAACTGATGATGGTAATCTTGATCAAATTTAAATGGGCCCACACGAGAATCACCAACTTTCAAACAAAAATATTTCATAGAGATCGGTTCGCGTGTAACAAAGATATTAATTTAGTAACAAACGTAAAAACCATACAGTCAAATTGTACACCTTCCCCTTTTTTGGACAATTGGTCGGTAAGATCTTAACAATATTTTGAATAACGGCCTCGCGACTAGGATTAATTTGAACAAGATAAGGATCAACGTCGTCCAGTCTTATGACGTCATGTCAAGATACACGAAGGTTTTGTGCTGTTGTTCTACATTAGTGATTATGGTACAAATTGTTGATAAATTAGATTTTCATACAATAACATACGTTTAACTTTAATTTTAATTCGAACTAGTTTGTTATTAGCGGGTTTCATGATTGATTTAGATTTAATTTAGATACGACACGAGTCTAACAAAGTCAATTTAGGATATTCTAAAAGAACAATCTGCGGTTTAAACGTAGGTAGTACCTATTTGTATTGTATGAGCGGAGCTTTGTTTTCAATTATGTATCTATCTGTTACGGCTAATAGGTACCCGAAGTACGGTTACACCAAGTTTTACTAATATTTACCGGTTAAATAGAGATGTATCTTATTCGACATTTAAAAAAATGGTAGATTACACATGTGTTTCACCATTTTGGAGAAATATGTTTTAAACTAGTTAGTTGGATCCGGCTAAGCCTAGGTGTAACCGCACTTAGGTCGTTGTAAACTAGTAAGTTGTAGCCGGTTAAAACTAGGTGTAACTGCACTTGGGTAATCAGCCGTATCATTACAATTTCTTCCGTGATAAACTGAGGATAACGTTACAAAAGGTGGGTGACATTGGCTAACCATTCCCCACACCTTAGAATACCTACTATTGTTGATGGTGTACCTGAGCGTTTGCACTACACAACAAAACATGAAACAAGCGTAGTCTTATCTCTTTCTACTCATCTCTAAACGATAGAGATAGATAGTACTGGCAGCATGTTTTCTTGTGCAGTGGAAACAAGGGGTAAGCTATATTTTGTTTGCACGTAATTCTGTACCACAAGACAAGATAAACTCAAAGATGTTAAGTAGATATTATCGTTAGAAGTATTATGATGCAAATGGGTGAATATCCCCGCGGCAAATTTTACGTGTCCACGTTGAGAATCGAGGTGTTAAATTATAGGATGTTTTTGATTTTTTTTTGTGGTGAACTACGTAACTTGGTGCAATTAGGGCCACATACGTTTTTTTTATAAGTGTGTATCTATAAGTAATCAGGAAAAAAAGAATCGCCTGAAAATTCAAGTTTGGTGGCTTGTCCCAGTTCCATTTTTTGATACAATTGCACTCACCTAAGTCACAATCTAAGATACAATACAAAATAAACGATTTCGTTAGTATATGCATAAGACACATTATCTGAAAACAATGAAACCATATTAGAAAATTAAATTTACAGGCACTGGATACTCAATCAAATTTTGTCCAAGCAAATATCAAAAATTTGTTGGCACTTGTTCAACTTACTTTAACGTGAAGTTACGTACGTATGCGATCAATCGCGTTTTATGATTTAACATCTCTCAGTCGTGCGCCGGCACTTGCGCGTAAAAGGTGTGTTATTAGTGCTGTGATTTCCCGTCAAAAACGAAAATATCATCTTGGGTGGCACGGGGGACAAGAAATGTTCAATTTTGGTGGATCGATTTGCTGTTAATTTAAAAGTATTTTAACAGTAAGCTACACGTTATACGTAGTGATTTGGGTTATGCATTTAATCAGTGATAATAATTTAATTGTTACTTATATCCCTTATTTTTAAAGTTTTTTTTATGTCTGGTTCCAATTTTGGTGGCTCAATTTTGGTGGCTTTGGTGGCGTTTTTCCCTTTTGGACAGTAAAAAAGCGAATTATAATAACATTTTTTTACTAAGAAGGACCATTTATTATTTATTAGATCCTAATCTCTCATTACCACCACGAATAGCAAGACCTCTTGAAGCCAACAATTTCACTAGGTACTTCAACAATCCTCTTAAGCACATTCTTCCAACGGGTAGTTATTTTCTGTTCGTCTAGTAGTTTTTATTGCTGCAACATAATTCATCATAAATTCCCTGAGCTGTAATCTGCTCTTATGCTCTATCAATAAGTTACCTACTTATATGCTTCCAATCTTTATATCCATTAGGAGAACTTCAATTATGTCCAGAACCAGTAATGGTATTAAATAGACGGCAGCAATAACAGTATACAGATTTATTTAGTGGTGAATAAAGGAGCCATTTTCTTTCTAAAGATTCTTTATTCGCCAATTAACAAATAAAATATTTTACTCAAGTATTAGTTTTCGTTTTACCATTTGAATCTAGAAAACTTGTAGAAGTTTCGAAGAAGTCACTATTTTTATTTTAGTAAAACTCTGGCCCTTTTCGAATTCTTCCGGTAAAATGTCACCACAGTAAGTACCAGGGTCAGGAGACACATACATTCTCTAAGCTTGCAGTTATTAATTCAAAGTATGTAGCTTGACCAAATGCCCAATAAAATAGATAAAAGAATTGTGACGGAATGATAAAAGTATTGCGCCTTAAAAGAAGTCATTAAAAACAAGGTACTGGGCATAAAAATCAAGAAGAAGATCTTTGATACCTGCATAATAACCTGTATCACTTAAGGATGTGAAACCTGGGTTTTGACAAAACACGATAGGAACAAACTAGCAAGATGCCAGAGAACCATGGAAAGGAGCATGCTGGGTTTGAAACTAATGGACAAAATTATAAGGATCAGGCGCATAACCAAATTAACAGACATACTGTCACATATTAGCAAAACTCAAATGGAGGTGGAGACTTATGCTCCGCTGCTATAAGGAAGAAAGGAGCAAAGAGGTGAAAGTTAGGAAAACAAGAAGATGGGAAGATGACCTTGAATTGACCGTAGAACCTCTTTGGATAAGAGTGACGACAGACAGGAAGCAGTGGCAACGGTTGGAGAAGGCCTTAGCCATAAGGCACACCGAAATCATAGAAATTTTGTATATTTAGTGTAGTTTTTAATTTTTATGTTTTTTAGTTTTATCAATCACAACTGTTCGGAACAGGCTTTATTATTATTAGTAATAAGTAGCTTCAAGTCGATGGTTCCGCATCTAATGTGTGTTTGTCGTTTTCATCACACGTAACCTCTTTTTCCTAGTGATATTCAGAGGTACTTTTGTCTTGCGGGGATGAGACTGAATAATCCCTCGGCTTATTAGTTTCTCTAACTGTAACTTTTTCCCTTATTTCTTTTTGAGCTATTACTGATTTGTGAAAAAAAGTGTAATGCGCCTGACGAAAAAGTTTTCAGAATAAATGTGTGAGAGAAATTGTCAGTCCTTCGGGGCCCCTTGAGAATGGGGGCCCTGGGCATGAGCCTCGTGTGCCCTTATGGTAAAGACCGTATTGCCACCAGTCGTTACATACAAAAATACAAATCTTTTCTCTCTAAAATGTTAGTACAGATTAGTAGTTATAAATGAAAGTTGATAATTCCCGAAAACTTGTGAGATTCATTACATGAAGTTTTGTTAGTGAGATTGAAGATGACAGAAAAATTCAATTTTGGTGCCATTGATTTTCAATTTTGGTGGCCACACTACACTTTAAACTAAAATATCTCAAAAAGTTATCGAGATATTCTTAGACCTCTTGAAGATTATTTTAGCTTTGAATTTCTATTTTTATACCAGGTCCTTACATTTCACGAAAATTGAAGAAAAAGTTTTGCCACCAAAATTGAAAAATAAAGCACGTTGTTGATATTGACCCAAATAGTAATGGAGCTGTGAGAGCAGTGCAAGGTGCATCACTATGCATTCGGTACTATATTCATTATACATTCTGTCGTCGTATTTTATGAGTTAGGTACTCGTTTATATAGATAAGTAAGTACTCAAGGTAAGTACATAGAGAACAATTGATTCACTGGGTTCCACCTTATAGAAATAATGAAATACTTACCTATACTATACAATGTCGCCCATGCGCATGTGACCGCCCGTAATATTCTGAATATTCATGAAAAAATATCGAAAATAAACTTCAAAAGGGGGGGTCTATCTGTAACATTTATCATGTTATTCAATTTTGAATTTTTTAAGTAGAGTTTGTAGACTTGCTTTCTATTTTTTGACACATCTCCGAAGTTTATGGGTCGATTTGTATTTTGTTTATTATTTCCAAAAGCTTATGAGTTATTTTAACAGGTTAATTAACATTTTACTAAAAATTATCGACTACGAAAAAAAAAAAACGGAATCGAAGTAATTTTTTCGGTAAAAAATTGTGTATTTATTTTAAAAAAACTAGTGTAACTCCATAAATTATCCCCATAGGACCACTTTTTTAATCATTATTTGTAATCTACTACATAACAGCTAAAAATTCACAGAACATTACTAATACCTATCTCTAAAAAAAAACCAGCAAACAACTTGTTGAACATTTGCAACTATTCAAATAAAAAGGGTCGCTCAGGTAGAAACAGGTTCCTAGAAACAGCTTTTTAACAATTGCGTCCCTACCACGTGCACACCCTTGTCGGCTAGCGTTACTTCATTCAGTCGCTTGATTACTGACCCCGTGACGCTACGTGTTTTGTGATTTGTGCACTACTTAATCTTGTGAGGAAAGTTTGTTAACTACTCGTATCATTGCAATGGTACGATTGCGTGATCTACCGCCGTCTCATGTGGCTGACATGCATTTCATTTACGGTGTTTGTAATGGAAATGCACGCGCTGCTGTCGAAGAGTACAGACGTCGATATCCAAGTAGACCAGTACTTGGGTACCGATCCTTCATTGCCGTACATCGTCTTTTTTGCGAAAGAGGATTATTTCCGCAACAAAATGAGCCCGGCGTGATTGTTGATGTAGACGTGGAAGAGGATGTGTTACGATTAGTGCGCGCTAACCCTATGCTAAGCATTCGTCTTCTATCGATAAGAGTAGGTATACCAAGAATAAGAGTTTGGAGAATTCTCAAAAAAGAAGGCCTGCATCCTTATCATTTCCGACGTGCACAACATTTGGAAAATGTCGATTACGGTGCGAGATCTGTTTTTTGTAATTGGATAATTGCACAGCAAAGAGCTAATCTCAATTTTATGAGGAAGATTTTGTGGACAGATGAAGCCACGTTTACAAGGGCGGGTATAACAAATCATCGCAATCTTCATGTGTGGGCCACTGAAAATCCACACGTCATTAGAGAAACAACTTTCCAGACTCAATTTTCCATAAATGTATGGGCTGGAATGATTGACGGTGAACTTATTGGCCCTTTCGTGTTACCAAACAGACTAGATCAACACGCATTTTTAGATTTTATAGTCAATACGTTGCCGTTGCTTTTGGAGGAAGTACCGCTGGAAACAAGAAGGCGGATGTATCTGCAATTAGATGGAGCTCCAGCACACTTCGCACGACTAGTTCGTGATTATTTAAATCAAAATTATCCGCGATGGATTGGCAGAGGAGGTCCCATTGCTTGGCCGCCGCGATCTCCCGACCTTACACCCTTAGATTTTTATCTTTGGGGCAACATGAAACAAAAAGTGTATGCCGTGCCCATTGAAAGCCGCGAGCAATTAACGGCTAGGATTTTTGCTGCTGCTGCGGAAATTAAAGAAAACCGTGAAGAATTACGTCGTACAATAAAAAGTGTTGCCATGAGAGCTTTAGTTTGTTTACAGGAGGGTGGGGACCATTTCGAAAATCTAATTAATTAAAATTCTTGTATTTTTTATTTTTTAAGTAAAAATCTGGCTATTGCTTGTTTGTTTTTATTTCCATTATCATCCTCCTTATTAGTTTAACCTTTTAGTACTCACTGCTAAAAGCGGGGACATTTAATTGACTTTCACATTTTCTTTTCCTAAATTTGACTCTTAGAGTTTTAGAGTTTTACTTTGGATTTAGTTACAGTTTGGTTTAATAATGTTCTGTAAATTTTTAGCTGTTATGTAGTAGATTACAAATAATGATTAAAAAAGTGGTCCTATGGGGATAATTTATGGACTTACACTAGTTTTTTTAAAATAAATACACAAATTTTTTCCCGAAAAAATTACTTCGATTCCGTTTTTTTTTTCGTAGTCGATAATTTTTAGTAAAATGTTAATTAACCTGTTAAAATAACTCATAAGCTTTTGGAAATAATAAACAAAATACAAATCGACCCATAAACTTCGGAGATGTGTCAAAAAATAGAAAGCAAGTCTACAAACTCTACTTAAAAAATTCAAAATTGAATAACATGATAAATGTTACAGATAGACCCCCCCTTTTGAAGTTTATTTTCGATATTTTTTCATGAATATTCAGAATATTACGGGCGGTCACATGCGCATGGGCGACATTGTATTTATATAATAAAGAGACAGGAAGTAATAGCAAGGAACAGAAGGGACGCCGCTACCGCCACTGGGTGATTTTCTATTAATAAACAATTCGAGCAGCGGTAACGGCCTCGTCTTTGAAATATAAGGTTCATCAGCGCTTCTCTATATGCGAAGGAACATATCGTGAGAATACCGGCATGTCTAAGTACCTACTAGTTATTCGAGGACATGTGACATCCACCTACCCACACTTGGCTAACGTGTATGGATTAAGGCCAAAACTCTCTCAACTCGGAAGCTAGTTGAGTGAAAGCCCGTGCCCAGCATTTATATACATAGTTCAGTTAAACTGAATTGACAGACTGCCAGACAAGTATGGACATGTAAGCGTTCCATATTTCGATTTCGTCAGAGTCCTAAAGATATAGGTCACCTCAATACTTTTATAATAAAATGTCCTTTAAATTCATAACGGATATACGAAGAAAGACGCACAACATCAATAGGTACCTATCTATCTATAAACCCACGTGTGCTCATTGTCCTCATGTTACTAAGCTTGGACTGTCCAAACTTGTTAAAAGAATTCTTATCTACCTACAACACTTACGAAGTAACACAGGAGAGGCCGTTCTTTATAAAACTCTCACCTTGACCCGTTGAAAGGGACCCTCTCCCTACCGCGCTTAGCCCAGCGAACCATAACCTCGCTTTCTTCTTAACCATTATTATAGATCCCCATGCAAATTAGAATTATTTGTCGTCGAAGATCTAATTAATCTGGACAGTAGTAACAGTACATAAAAATAGCATAACGTGTGTGGGTAGCGAGCTTTTCGGTTGTGTACTGTGTATTGCTAGTTTCTTTGTTTACGTACGTTGTGTAGGTCTCCAATGGGACAGCAGTGAATATCAAACTATCGAAGTGTTAATATCTAGTTTTCAATAGGTATTGTAATTTTCTGAAGTAATGGAAATTGTGATTTCTTTTTATTATATTAAAAATAGGTCACTCCTTGCCAAGTGTTAATTGAAGAATATACGGGGTGGAAGGGCTAGGCCTCCATAAACTGAAAAGGTGGATTCAGCGGCATTCCATAGTTAGAATCATTTTCAACTGGAACTTCTTGCCGGATCGTTTTTTTCTTTTTTAATTTCATTTTTGTAAATTTCACTTTATTAGTCTGTACGCAGAATTAAATTAAACATTCAATGCATTAGTTTGAGGAACGATGCGTAAAATAATGCGGTACGAATGAGCTTGGTGGTAAGAACTAACCCCATAGTAGAAAGGTTGGCCATTAGCTATAAGAGTTTCGATACATTCCATATAAGTTAACAAAACAAAGCCCGATTATGAAATACCCATAAAGTTCCTGAACTAATTTCATGTACCTATCATCTAAGTATAACTACGGATATTACCCTATCAGTATGTGGAGGGCTGTCCCTTCCACCCGGTATAACTTCGAATTAATAAGTAGGTAGGCTAATTGATTCATTTGTGTCGTGTGTGTATCATCGCCTATTGGAGGATCGGTACTTATATTGATGTTTTCAAATTTCAGAAATCCAGATGACGAGAAAGTTTCTATTCTGTTTCCCTTTGAGGGCGGGGAACATAATATTCGGATATGTTGTGATAGTAAGTATCATTTTCATCTTTTTATCTATTAGTCCATCTATCCTATTTATATATATTATACTGCTATCAACTTATACTGCCTCGGTGTAGCGGGTTCCTCTCTAGCCTCTGGAGTCGCGGGCTGAAATCTTAAGCTAGATCAAAAATACATGAGTGATCTAGAAGGCTACAGATGCCCGCTATTATACACGGTGCAAACATGGTAGACGACGTAGGATAGACATGACAACTTCTGTTTCCGAAGCTTTGGAACATTTCAGAAATACTTTCCAGAAATATTCCTAATAACTTCCAAAGAAAGCAACATTAGAAGTTTTTAAAATAGATTCATTGAAGCGCCGGTGTTGACTGACTGATTTTGTCAACACCGGCGCGGTGTAGGGTACGAGGGGCGACCCCCCACAGCCAGCCACGGGAGCTGCGGCAGGAACAATCCTTTGATATAAAATATAAAGCCGCCAAACAAATGCCGCTTCGTCGAACTTTAATAACTTATCTTCATAAAATCGTCGTGGTTTCAATTGCCTACTTAATTACCTATAAGAATTTAATTATTTATCTTAATGTAACAAAATTATTATACCTAATTGTCAGTAGAAAAATATTTTCTAAGTTGCCGGAAGTTTGGAAGTATTCAGGAATACTTTCCTTAGAAATGGAATCTTTCCTGAAACTTTTCATCTCTAGTCTAGGTGGAAGACTTCAGCAAGCGAGCCACACTGTCCACTTAAAGTAGATTAATAAATAGTGTAAATTAGAACTTAATAGAACACAATATTTACATAAAGAATAATAAGTGAATTAAATTATTATAGATACCTAAATTTTATGCCTTTATCTTATATCTTTAAATGAGCAATTCTTGTATATATATAATTTGAATCTCGGAATCGGCTCCAACGATTTTCATAAAATTTTGTATATAGGGGGTTTCGGGGGTGATAAATCGATCTAGCTAGGAATCATTTTTAGAAAATGTAATTAAAAAAAAAATACCGAGCAAAGCTCGGTCATCCAGATATTATTATTAATCGTAGTTACAGCCCACTTTCAATTTCAAATATCATGTGGTTGAACATCAGGTCAGGCTATTACATCATAAATCGCATGACTTTTTAAACTTCGTAGATAAATCAGGATCGTATAAAGTTTTAACAATTTAGCTTCATATTTCATAGATGCTGTAAAACTTTGTACCGCGTGGTAACTTCTCGTTGTGGCTTAATACAAAATTTGTAGATCCAATTCTAGATTTAGCTGTTTCATAATTTAGCAACGATACGTGAGAATACAAAGTTCTTGAAACTGAACGAGAATTCCTAAGTTATTTTAGTACTAATGTTGTATTATTTATTAGGTGCGACTTGCTATGTGAATTATTTAGGCGCAATATAGGCAGTATGTACGTTCCTAGTATTGTTTTCATGTTATGTAGATATTGACTGTCAAAATGTAGAACTGTATGTCTATGCTATTCATCTATAGGGTGACTGGTAATTGGAGTTAAATATTTTATCACTTGGTAGTGCTCATGATTACAAACTACTTGATTACAAACAACAAGAAACTTTTTTACTGCAGCAACTTTATTTAATTAAACTTGATATTCAAAATAATTAATTTATCTATATTTTGTTACAACAAAAATGTATTTAAGTATTATATCCGTTCCTAGTACTCATACTACAAGCAAATATAGTTGCTTAATTTGGGACTAGATGGCGCTGTGTGTATGTGTGAAAATGTCATTATTATTATTAAAATTTAGCCACGGAACTAAAAGGAGGCCGTGTGCAGAGAGCAGCGGTGGCGCAGCGGTACGGGCCTCGTCTTAGACATATAAGGTCGCGGGATTGATTCCCAGTCGTGGCCACACATCTTTGTGTGAATTGTTTTATAGCCGTTGCTCAATAGGGGTGAAGGAAAACATCGTGAGGAAACCGGCATGTCTAAAAACTTATCATTCGAGGACATGTGACCTCCACCAACCCGCACTTGGCCACTTCACCTTACTTGCTTACACTTTCTAATTTACACTACTATTAAAGTATTATATTATCTGTGCTTACACATGTTTGTTTTGTCTGTTTCAGCTAATTGCAATCGCAACAGTGGGCTATCATTTATACCAGCTAGGTTTAAATGTGACGAACAACTTCTACGACAAAAATGACAAATTCAAGAATTTTGAGAACCTCGAGAGCATATTTGGATCAACAAAAGACTCACTGGAGAAAATAGTGATCCTTGCATATTATTTGACGTACATAATAATAGGAATGCTGTTGTTTCTATTCTCAGTGATGTTTACCTGTGGAGCATATAAGGTGAGCATGTATATTTAGTTGCAAAAGACTAGGAACGTGCCCAGAAGGCTGGCACCATTGGCGCGCTGAAAGGCGTTAATAATCTTTGTCCAAGATGAAGGCCAGCCTAATTGCGGTTGGTGTCAAAGAGGCGCTTAAATAGATATTCATTTTGCAACTCAAAGAGGTATTATTGATGTTGGTAATTCAAAATCGGAGCAACACCATTTCTCTGAAAACATTTTCAAAACGTACTTTAATTATACAAGAAAATAAAATTTATCTCCATTTTACAAACCATTTCTTTAGATTGAATACTTAATTAAATGTTACGAAACATTATTCAATAATCCCAAAGTAGGTCAGGAGTCTTTGTTGTTTAGGTACTCTAGTTTGTTACCTATCTAGTAGAAAACCAACACAAAGAAAAACAGTTAGATGCCTGACATACACTTATTATACTGAAGCCGTTATTTAGTGTATATTGTAATAGATAGGTTGAAATTATTGTTAAAAATAGGAAGAACTTATTAAAACATGTAGATTTATAAAGCCCAGGGCCCTGATTCTCGCACTCTAGACATTTATCTCTAATAGACATATGTCGAATATAAAATAAGGATTTCATTGGCTTTCTGTTATTTTTTCGACATTTGTCTATTAAAGTTAAATGTCTAAAGCATTCCCCGATTCTCGAAAAAATGTCAGCAAACTAATGAAATAGCCAGTTTTGTTCGACACATGTCTATTAGAGATAAATGCTTAATAATATGTCGAAAAAAAAGTAATCTTCGTATTCTTAATATTTCACTTTAGAGATTACCACGCCCGACATGCAATGAGTAGTCTATAGCAATCGACACCATAATATCAATTTTATTCGTTTTCAATCGACATTCGCGTTCGAGATAAATGTCTAAAGCGCGAGAATCTAGAAAAAGAGCGAGAAAGTATAGTTAAGTACAATCACTCAAACACTGGATCGCTTTTAAATAATAAAAAATCGATATACCAAATTACAGCTCTGCATTTATAGTACCAAGCAAAGCTAACCGGACGGATTGACGGACTTGGTGAAACTATAAGGTTCCTAGATTACTAGGGAACCCTAAAAACTTATGAAAATCCATCCATTCATTTTAGCGTTACAATACCACAAACACAGATCACAGATAATATAATACTACAGCCTGTCAAATCTAAGACGTACCGTTTGACGGTTCTAAACGTAGTACATTTAGAATTTTATTTTTTGTATGAAAATTGTTTATGTTAAGTTAAAATAAAAATAGCTTCATAATTCAATTATTCTACAGGAAAGCTAATAAAAATAGTGCGAATTACGCCTCTATAAAGCTAATTTAATAGAAAACAGTGAAACGTCAAACGGTACTTCTTAGATTTGATGGACATTACACAGATATACTAAAACCACAGATAATATAATACCTAAAACTAAAGATATACTAGATGAAGTAATTGAATACTTAATTGAATGTTACGAAACAATTGTTCTGTTGATTTGATCTTACCGGCCAATCTTAGAACTGGATGAGAAAAGCTGCGGGTCGTGCGTCGTCTTTAGGAGAGCCATATGTCCAACAGTGGACTAGAATTGGCTGTTGATAATGATGACAGAATAAAACACAAACATATATTTACGCAAACACCTCCCTTTCTCTTTTAATCAGATGTTAAAACAGAAGATCAATGTAAATTTTAATTAGAACCTTTTGAATTTTCTCTTTTATTTTTCTGTTTATAACTGTAGTTGTAATTGATTTATAATTATTAATAATTGTTATTATTTTCAGGCAAACCACTGCTTAGTCTCGACATTTTTCGTGTACAGTTTCTTTCATTTATTTCTAACGATTCTGTTAGTGATTTGGGAAGCGCTGTCCGCGGGATGGATTCAACTCGGTTTAATAGCACTGTCGGATTGTAAGTTAATACAATAATATAAATTAGCTAGATATATAAAATTTTTAAACTTTAAATTAGCTAAAAATAATAGCTATTTATGTACCTGTCCTTGGTTTTAAGTACAAATATCAACAAGGACAAGTCCCATCTGAATTTATTTTTACATAGCTACAAAGATTATTAATTACCTATACTTAAATCATTACATCTTTCTCATTTATAACACAGTTACTTAAAGAAACAAGGTACCTAAACAAAACACGGAACTCAATTTACTTTTCATACTCTCCCTGAAAACAATATGCACTGAAACTTATGTTGCTGTTCTGTAGGTACGCCTCCTACGTACGATTTTAACAATAAGAAAAAAGGTTTTGGAATTATTCTACTATGTTGAATTTAAAATAAAACTACTTACTAATGGATTTTATCGTGGTATATTGTAGATTTTAGATCCCGACGTTTCAAAGTATTAATCACAATTATTACTGACTACCTACTAACAATATTATTTAAGCTGCGTTCCGATTAAAGCAAATTGAGCTCACAGCGTCTTGAATTCTGAGTTGATTCTGCTTGGGTTTTGGTATAAGTAAATTAAGCACTGGGCACACAATATTCCAACCATTTTCTCTGTTGAACGCAACTTAAATAATATTATTTGTAGGTAGTCAGTACCCACACATCTTTGTGTGAATTGTCTCATCACCGCTGCTCAATATCGGTGAAGGGAAACATCGTGTGGAAACCGGCATGTCCAAGAACTAATCATTCGAGGACATGCGACATCCACCAAACCGCACTTGGCCAGCGTGTGGATTAAGACCTAAACTCAACTCGTAAGATAGTTGAGAGAAGACTTGTGCCCAGCTGTAGGAACCTAAAAATGATGGAAGTATAATCTTATAAAAGCTTGTATACCTACTTAGGTATTTAGACTTGACACCGGAAAATCTACGATTTTTTTTCTGCAGAGGCCATAATTAACATAAGTATGATAATAAGGTTTCTTGTCATCTTGACAAGTTAATGATATCTACTATCATTCGAAAACATTTTTCATATTGACAACCCGCACTATGCCGTATTTTCTCAACTCCGTAGTTCTATTGACTACTCTAAACTTTAAATTTATCAATCAATCTTATGAAATTAATTAAAAAAGTGCTTCGTTTTTTGAGACGCGAGTCTACATAAAAATAAAAAGACAAAGAAATTGGAATTCTTTCATTGTAGACTCGTGTCGCAAAAAAAGCATATTTTTTTTTTCATTTTCATTTTCAATAGTTCAATTTTTTTTTCCTACCGTGCAGTGAATGAGTGGCAACTACTCAAGTGCTGAGAAACACTACCAAAAAAACTCAGTAGGCTTTATTTTCTTATCTTTAAAGGTACGAACTAATTGAGTAATGTAAATTTAAATCTAATCAACCGTCTCATCAATTTACTTATTTTAATTAATTTGTCAAATCTAAATTTGGTGTAATGAAAACTCCTTACATTTTTAATATTGATTACATTCTTCTGTATCCCCCTATAATGTTCTGAATCAGTTCTTTATAAGGCTGCACTTTTAAATCCAATAGATTTTCATTTCCCAACGACTTTCAATTGAAGTTATTCTCTCGTTTGTAAAATGAAAAGGCATTTTTCAAAGGCTTTTACTATAAGCACAGATAATATAATACTAACTGCATATAAGCAAATATTTCTGAAGTAGGTACAAAGGCTGTCAGATCCTCTACTAAATGTTACAAATTAGATATTTGGTACTGAAATAAGTAGCATTTTTACTGTACATAATTTTAATTGGTTTATCCTAACTTACCTAGAAATGAAATAAAATGAAAATATGCTTTATTTTTTTGAGACGCGAGGTTACATAAAATAGTCCAATTTCTTTTCTTACCCAGCAGTGAATGACTGGCAACTACTGAAAAACACTACCAAAAAAACTCAGTAGGCATCTTTCTTTTTTAAATGAAGTATTATATTTATTACATTTTGTTTGTTTAGTATGTTGAATTAGAGCGAATTAATTCCAAGCGTTTTTATCCGTTAGATTGGTTGAAATTTTATAATATATAATTTGTTATTTGTCCTTTCCCTAATATTACTTGGAAGTCTATTGTAGAAACGTATACACTACCCCATAAAAGTACGTACCTACGATTTTATGGTCGGGATTTCCTCTTAGGTGAAAATATTTACTATACTCATTAATTTTTAATCCATGGTTTACATTATGAAAATAATTATGTTAGATTTTAATAGACTGTATTTTATGTAGATATTTATTATAATAATATCTTTTGTTTCAGTGCTCCTAATAATTTGTCTGTTCAGTGTCAAATATTTAATGGAAGCAATCCGCACAGGAAACGTGTACACGCGGCCCGGAGAAGTTTATTACAAATATTAATTTATCTCTTATACAAATGATGCAATAATAAATTATGTGATCAAATAAAGGAGTTTCAAACATATCACAATAATTTCCTACAATCTCCTCCTATCTTAAAAGTATTATTAAATAATTTAAAGTTAAACCGTTAAACCACAAAGGGAAAAACGTAAGATATAAGTCAATAATAATTTATTTCACATAAATAGGTATAAATACTTAACACTAAAAAGGATCACAACCATTTTTCGCAACATATTCATCACAGCATTCATCAATCTCATTCACAGACATTTATTACAATTAACGCCTATTTTATTTACTCTAACTTAAACTATCGGTAATTATGAATTAAGTTGTTTAATATTAACTCTTCTGTTCTGTCAACTTCTCTTCTTCTTCTGCCCAGCATCATAGGAACTACCATCGCCATAGTCGCGGGCACCATGCCAGCTCCAACAGCCGCTAATAAAGTCGAACTGTCTGGGGTTACGTTAGATACTACTTTCCTTCTAATAACCCTGTTATTTGTCTTCACTGGTCTGTAATGTGTTGAAGCGACATCCAAATCATGCCTTTTATCCATATCTCGTTTTGATTCCTCGACTGTCTGAAAACTTTTCTCAACTTCCAACAAACCTCCATGAGATGTCGTCATATTGGTATGGGCTTTGTCAACGGGCAGTACTGTTAAAGCCACTGCTTGGTGAGAAGTCACAGTAGATAAGTCACCACGATCGTCAGTATTAGGGTTTAAAGACCGTTGTCGCTTTTTATTTCTATATCCTTTCGTTGTTGATAATAACACCCATTGGCCATCCCCATGAGGTGGCTTAGATAAACGGTCACTTTCATAACCACTCGGCCCAGCATAAACTACTTGAGTAGGCCTTCTAAATGGACGTTTCTGAGGTGAACTGGAAGTCTGGTGCAATGCTTCATACTCGTAAGGGAAATTTGTAGGTCGGTGGTCGGTTATGACAGAATCAGACATTCCATAAAACACTGTGTCATCATGAGGGTAGTTTTCTTGAGAGTCGCAGGTGGGTTTCTGTGGACGTCTGCTTTCATCCGGTGCCCAAGATGTTGGATAAGTCGCCTGCTGAGGTTTAGCCCACGACGGCTTTGAAGGAATTTCAGATTCATACTCAGACGGCAAATGTAATTTGTTGTTTATATATCCTGGACGAGTGACAGGTCGTTTTTGTGTAAAAGTGTAACCATTTCCAGATTCTGGAGTTGAGGGAAATCTGTCATCACTGGGAAATCTATCATCACTCGGAAATCTATCTTCATCTTCGTTCCAATAACTAGGTTTTTGCTTTTTAACGTTAGGTTTCCATTTAGATATTTTACTTGTAGACCACGCCACTGGCTCTAATGTTACCCAACCGTCTTTATCATCGTAAGGGTGTTTATGTTGTTTCACTTTCAGACGATTCCAAGTAGTATACACCTTACCGTTTCCTTCATCCTCATTAACTTCAGTGTCAATAGAAGGGTAACGCTTATATTTGTCTTTTTTTAGCTTTGCTGCTAAAGCGGAAATAGCTTGCAAGCGGTCTTGTGGGAGATCACCATAATCTTTAAGTTTATCCGCAATCAAGGTGTAGTCATCAAAAGTATCGTCGTTTTCACTGTAACTGTCTTGACAAGAGGGACCATAACACCTCGGTTTATTTCCGTCAACATCGTGCACTATATGTGTCATCAAATTTTTTATCTCCACATCATCCTCGTTTCTGTTATATTTATATGTAATAGCTTCCCATTCGTCTTGTTTACCCTGATCTTGTTCAGGTACATTTTCTACTATCGCAATTGGGTCTTTTCCAGGAACATCCAGCTGATAAGTATTCAGTTTTCTATCATATTTCTCGATTTGTGTTGGATCATCAGTAGTAGCGAGCGCCAAAGCCGAACAGTAAAAAACAAATATTCGTACTGTTGTTTTCATCGTGTTTATTTTCACTTTCGTAGGAGCGCGAGTGTCCGCGCGAGCAATACGCGCGAGAACTGAGCGCCAGCGGCCGTCGCAGCGCACTGATATAGTTCTGATAGTGGATGCAGGTAGCCCTCCCTGCTGCAGTGCTGATTCAGTACGGTCACGACGAATGAGCGAGATAATTATGTGATTGTCGTTTGCTGGCAATCTTAATTGACTATCGCGACTCTCGGGGCCGTGACCCGAGCTCGGGTGAAACCGTTTTTCATTTTATGGAATGTTTTCTCCGTGAATAATAGGAAACTTTCTTAGTTCACACACGACTCAGTGAAATTGTGATTCAAATCTCAATGCAAATCGACTACAATGAGCATATTGCCATTTGTTACTTCACACATTACATCTTGACATTGTACTAAGTTTAATTACGTATCTATTATATTGAACACATGTCGTGCTTGCAATGTCATTAATTTTCAAGTACCTAATTAATCAACGGTGAGCAAGAGCTACCTGCTTACTTATTAGCAAACCACTTTGCTGTTGTATTAGTGATTGCAAAATGATTATCTCTTTAGTTATAAAATGAAAACCAACAATTCCTTACGTCCATCACAATCACAACTTTCAAAACACGTGAGGCCACCTAAAACGTGTACTCCAATTCCTACAAGACTCTCTCTGTAATAGGCAGCCTCATTATCCCTATCGAGTGTTTGATCAACTCCGCTCTAATTGGAAATGCGCTTTTACCAACATTATTCGTACTTCCAGACATTTCATATCAGTAAAACGTGAAATGCTTTATTATTGTTAGTATTGGCAACTATTTTAAGTGCGGTATCGGGTTCGCCTTTGAAATATAAGGTCACTGCTTCGACCCAGTGGATGTCACATGTCCTCGAATGATTAGTTCTTAGACATGCCAGTTGCCTCACGATGTTTTTCTTCATAGATATTGAACTTCTCTAGTTGCTATTACCTACCTACCTATTTATTCTGGTTCTTGGGTCTGGTAATGGTGACTTTTTATCATAAAATATTCTTGCTAAGCGATATGGTCTTAACTAATAAATACAGATTGGCTAGTGAGTTGAAAAGTCCGAAAAAAGTTTGTCAGTCATTCAGTTTAATCAATTTCTTCTTTTATATATAGATATCTTTTATGTTTTAAGAAACCAAATAATAGACCAATCATTGCGGTGATTATTGATATTTCAAAAGAAAATAACATTTCAATCAGCGGTCACATAATTTGGCTCAACGTTTCTTACATAACATGTTATGTCAGGAGAAAGGAATGACTTAGAAATATCATAACAGTACATGTTATTAGAAATTTTCTTCGTTCATTATTTCAAATTACTCAATAAGATGCGTACACGCGAACATATTAATTGCCATTTAATGGGTTTAATTGAACACTTGACATTGTGACTGTTTCAAAACAGCGCACCGGCTTTTTTGGGCGTAGGATAAAGCGTATTCAAATTCTTCGTCATAGGACCAAAAAAAGTTTAATATTGAATCAATGAATTTTCTAATTTCTCAGCCCTAGTCTGTATCCGTAGTCAATAAATTGGTTACGTGGAGACATTTACGAGGATAGACTGACGAATGTTTGTTACTCTTTCACGCATTTATTTATTTTTGAATACGGACTACCAACAGCTTCTATGCATAACCATTTAATGGTACACACTAGTCCTAGACTTACATAAGTCACCAATTGATCCAGAATTAACAACAAATTAGTAGTTCTTTGTAATAGATTGAAATTACCCAAGGATTTTTTATCATCGCAATCCCGCCACTGCAACTCCTGTAAACCAGGATCGACAGCGACATCGTACAGAGACTCGGGATTTGAACCCTAGCTGGGTTGAGCAGCAACCCAATCCCGGGCCACCTAAAATTGTCTTCGATCCAGCACGAATTTAATCAGAAAGATAATAGGAGGAGTTGGAATGCAAAATTGTCCACTTCTCTCAAAGTAAAGAGGGAGACAGCACATAGAAAAAGGAGAGGTTTTACCTAAGGATCTATTAACATTGAGATATAACACAATACAAATAAATCTTAGTTAGTAATGGAATCTAAATAGGGGGAATTGGGGCACAGAGGCCAAAGGGGAATTGGGTCAAAGAGGCCAAAAATGTTGTAAATGAAATTGGACAAAGGCTGTCAAAGTTAACTGGTGACTCTCGCTCCGGATCGTTTCTGGATCAAAGGCTGGCCATTGCAATTCAGCGCGGAAATGCGGTGAGTGTGATGGGTATTTTTGGGGCTGGAAAAATCAGATAATAAATAATTACAATAATTTATTGCAAATTTAAAACCCCCCGTTTTATATTTGCAACAAAAATTATTGTAATTATTTACTAATGACGAAGAATGTGCAGTACATGTTATTAATTCAAAATAATATTAAACTAAATAAATGTGTGGTGGCGTGGTTGGTAAGATACTTGCTTTTCACGCCGCAGGTCGTGGGTTCGATTCCCACCCGAGACAAACATTAATGATGAACATTTGTGTTTGTGTCGAGTCTGGGTGTAAATATCTATTAAAAGTATATATTTACAAAAGAAAAGTATTATATGTATAGTATATACCAGTTATCTGGTTTCCATAACACAAGCTCTGCTTAGCTTGGGACCAGATGACTGTGTGTGTTAACGTCCCAAAAATATTTATATTTATTTATATTTATAACATAAGTTGAAAAATTATCTAATAATAATTAAGTTAATAAGAGACCTTGTCTAATGTCCAATTGCAGAAGACTGCAACCAAATAATATCCTTAACACTCGTAAACAATATTAGTGTAATTAAAAACTCTTTACCGAGCACTTCTACAAACATTAGTTATATATATATAACAAAATGTTTTAGAAATTCAAATTAAATGTCTGTTTTCGAGTGGTAGAAAGCATAAAAGAATCGCTGGCGTTAAATGAGAATAGAAGATGTCGCCGAGCGCTACCGTGACCGTGGTGATTCCGATTAACTACATTTTACACAAGTTTTAATATTGTTCGTGCGTGTTTTCATAACTATTATTACTATAATAATAATAATAAATAATAATATTATAGGCCATTAGACGACCTCGGTAGTCGAGCGGTGTTAGCCGTCCGATTGGGCTATGCTGCGCCCGGGGGTCACGGGTTCGATTCCCGCCCCGGACAATATTTGTGTAACAACAAAAATTTGTTTCGGTGTCTGGTTGATTGAGGGACTACCCTGCGTGCCTCGGAGAGCACGTTAAGCCGTCGGTCCTGGTTGTCATTTAACACATCCATGTTCATTACACAAATTTTAATGTCAGTCTCGGGTGGGAATCGAAAAAAAAACCCACGACTTGCGGCGTAAAAAGCCACTACCGCACCACATACATCCTATCCTATCCTACTAATATTATAAATGCGAAAGTAAGTGTGTGTGTGTGTGTGAAGGTTTGTTACCGCGTATCTCCATAACCGCTCAACCGATTTTATGGAAATTTGAAATGTAGATAGTGTATACCCTAGAATCGGACATAGGCTAATAATATTTTCAAAAATCATCCCCTAAGAGGGTTATTTAGAGGGGTGAAGTTTGTGTGCAACTTTTTATTCCTTGGTCCTATTTATTTAAAATTCGGTACACATAAACCTTAAGAGAAATAATGAGATACGGGTTTTTTATTTTTCCATAATTATCCCCATGAGGTGTGGAAAATGAATTTTATTGGTAAAAATTAAAGTTCCTCTGTATCTGTATAGTCTCAAGCCCGATTTACTCCAAATTTGGCACACATATACCTTAAAAGAAATCATGAAACACGTATTTTTTATTTTTCCAAAACTACCCCCAGGGGGAGTGTAAAATGAGCTTTTTTGGAAAAATTAAATATTGCAGAACTGTTTAGTCCTTGGTCCGATTCACTTCAAATTTGGTATAAATATAGCTTAAAACAAATAATGAAACACGTGTTTTTTATTTTTCCAATTTTTTTTATCATTATCCTAATACTACGCGAGTGAAGCCTGAGAAATTATTCTGAGGGAGATTTTCTTTGAAGTTGATATCAATACTCCTTCGTTCTTTTTAGCTAAATTACTTTTTATTTTGACACAATGACGTTTGATAACTCAGTCCGATTATTAGAATTCGAAATTTAAATTTTATTTGTTCTTGGATATTAAATGAAAAACTTACAATATGGTCTAAGAGCCGTAGTATTTTTTAAGAAACCCCTATAGATTTATGGATATGCCTATGGAGGCTTGCCGATTTCAAAATGTTACTTACACGCCTACACTACTGAACTAATTTTGTATGGAGATAGTTCGAGACCCGGGAAAAGATAGTTTTATCCGACTGCGAAAAAGAGATTAATGGTTTAGCGCGATAACCGACATCCGCGGGCAAAGCCGCGGGCGGGAAACTAGTATGTTTATATATACATGTAGGTACCTAAATGTTCAGAATAAAACAACATTGGTAACGTGTGTCAGAGAGCTTAGATAAAGATAAATTGTACCTAATAGCTTTAACGAACTCTTCAGCTTTATAGGTAGATAATATTAGTATAGATACGAAAATTCGTTTTCAATCGACTTTCGCCATATTTATCGACAAATGTCGCGTTAGAGATAAATCTTCACAGGTAGCGCAAAAATCAGGTTCTTTACCTGTGTTTGTCACATAATTCCTCCTATAGGCCGACTGTTTAACTCGCGTATCGCCTATCGCCAAGATTCTGACTCTCTCAAATTGCACAGATAGTGATGATGATTCAAGCGATATGGATAGATATTAATGACGAATAGACATTACATTACATTAATTTTATCTGTGGTTAAATAGTTATCTAAGAGATTTAATTAATGCTTTATGACTTTGTACCTCAGATGGCGATACGCGAGTTAAATGGTCGGCCTATAGACGGCTAGGCTTATTTGGATGACATTTTATGTGTATATTTTAATGGGTGCCTGGTAGGTGACACTTCTGTCGGTATATCACCATATTCGTCAAAAATAATACAGAACAAAGTCTATAGGGTCAGATAGAATATTATATAACTTTAGTTGGACTAGTTAATAGAAAGAAAGCGGCCATAGCAGTGTTTACATTTTTTATCGCCATTGTTATGGTGCTTACTTACCTCACTTTCTTTGTAAATGTTACGCTGTAGATACACTAGCGACCGGAAGTGATAGATTCTATTTTTTTTCTTATTTATGTCAGTTACAAAGATTTAATTCAATTGATACCTTACGCAACCGATCGTAATAACTGATAGACTTTATGCTGTAATAACAATTTGGTTTTTAATTTGAATTTAGAATTTAATTTGATTTTGGAATTTTGATTATTTAAATAGGTATCAGCTGTTTTATAAACTAAATAAAGACGATTAATTTATCTTTTAGTAAGTTAGCTTAACATTCTGCTTGCGGCTTCATCTGTTTTATTACCTATCACAGAAAATAATGAAAATAATGGGGAAATTATAAGAAGTCAAATATCTTATAATGTTTTCTTAGGGGAACTCTCCTTGCGACATAAAAGAGTAAAGAAACGTTGAGAGCGCCAAACGGAAAGAAAATTTAAGCCCAGAGGTTCCCGAGTTCTACTCTCTTTAATGGTAAAAATCCTCCTTGGTCAAATAGTTCCTGAAATAACGTGACTAGTGGGGAACGAGTGAGTAATTTTGTCTTCTACATAATAAAAAAGAATCACTAAATGTGTTAAATGCAAAACTCGAGAGCGGCTAAACTAATTTAGCTAATTATTTTTTCCGAATATTCCTTGAAGTACGAGGATGTTTGTTACGTAGAGAAAGTCAAAAAACAACACTTTTCTGTACTCCCATACAAACAATTAGTAATAATACTTTTAAGTCAATTTGAAATTTAATAGGGTGTTAGACGGTAAGTACAAAGTTTGCAAGGTCAGCTATAGGCCGATCGTTATCGCCTATCGCCTAGATTCTGACTCCTCACGCTGCACAAACAGTGATGATGATTCAAGCGATATGAATATTATTATCTGTGGTTAAATAGTTCTTTATGAGATTTAATTAATGTTTTATGACTTTGTACCTCAGGTGGCGATACGCCTATAGTAACTTCATAAAGATTGGTTCGTTTCTATTTTTATTTTAAGATTATATATCACCTATGTTCATCGTACTTATTTAATTATCTAGTTAAAATAGAAAACAGAAACCCTTTCTTTTTTTACTGATATTTGTACTGAGTTGTAAAAAATAATACAACCAGTCTATTCATGGCTTAATGTTTAAACGGTTATGATTATTGTAGTACATTGTTACCATGACTAAAACAATTGCATCACGCTTTACGCTTCGAAAGCAGTTGCCGCCAAATTTTATAACACCGCGAAATAAAAAGACTTTCGCGCCATTTCTCACAAATTGTGTGACACTTTATTTAGTTTCGGATTTTTACACAACAACAGTACTTAATAATAATATTTTATTTAGATTAATATGTTTAATGTTTATAGTGTATTATAGGTTACTCTAATTAACATGTAAAGAAAGAGTAAAACTCTTAATAAATAAAGATACCTACGTTTGCATTTGGCGAAGGAAAACTTGCTAGGAAATAAGGGAAACTTGCTAGGCCACTTAAAAACTAGTAGAACTACCTTACCCGAGGTAATTACCTAGTTTTAGTTTTATTTTGAGTCACTTGTCCTGACTATATAGACATTGCATATTTTTACTTACATAAATCATTTAATACATATTATGTAGGTACCGATCTAGATAGGAATATGAAATATTTTTCTTCATTAATGCTACAGGTATTGATTTTTAATAAGCAGTACCCAATTGCTCTTCCAACCCGAGAAGGTGGCGTGCTGTTTCTGTGCGCACCTTTAGAGGAAGGGGATGTTACCTTAGTCCACCCGTGACAATGAAGTCTGAAAAGACTTTGAAACGTCGGTATATAAAATCTATAATAAACCGCGATAAAATCTGTAAAGCTAGCTGACCCGGCAGACCTTGTAGGTACTGCCTTAATCGACTGCTGTTTTTAGGGTGTTCCCGGCAATTATTCAAATTTTTCTCACCTTTTAAACCTTCCCTAGACGTCCACGAACATTTCAAGACCAAGATAAGATAAATCCGTTCAGCCCTTCTCGAGTTTTAGCGAGACTAACGAACAGCAATTGATTTTTATATATAGATAGGGAGGTTAGTTAAACGACTTGCCGGTTTTACATAAGGTTATAAACACTGCAATAAAACGGAACTAACCAACACCTTACAGGTTACATAACATTAATTTAACAAAATGTTAACTTGAACTTCTCGTACAGTTTCTAGCGTGTCGGTCAAGGCTCGGTACTCAGTTTCACTTTCATACTTTTCTCCGCTCTCCCGCGAGAAACCGGCTGAACCACAATTTGTTTGTAATAAACGCATTATGACAATTGCATTGACCATGAAGTTAGGTCACTGAACTTTGATTGAAATTATTACCTACTTGTAACGCTCTCAAACTCTCAAGCATTAAAACATTAAAAAGTAATGTAGATCGAAAGGAAAAATACATAGTCCCGCCATTTCATAACAAACTCTATTCTGTAATTGAAATTATGTTAATTTGAAATAAAACTACTTTTTAACGGATTGTATCGCGGTTTATTTTAGATTTTAGATCCCGACGTTACAAAGTCTTTTCAGACTTCATGTTCACGGGTGGACAAGAGCTAAAAAAAAACCGGTCAAGTGCGAGTCGGACTCGCGCACCGAGGGTTCCGTACAAACCTGACAATTTTTTTGGTGGTATAACTACTTAAAATTTTAAGCTTTTCGGAATGTTTCTGTTACCTGTGTTGTAAGCTATTGCTTCTTACCAAGTTTCGAGATTCTATGTCAACGGGAAGTGGTCTTTAGGTTTTAATTCCCTTGCGTGTAGTTGTGAGATTCAAAATATGCGGTATCAATGGTTGTACTTTTGCGTTTTTAGAATTTTTTTTTTTCACGGGTTAAAGGCAATTAGATCTAAGTATTTGATATGAATTTCAACTTGATAGCTCTACGCGTTCATGAGGAAAAAAGTAATAAGTTTATATTTATTAAAAAATATATATTTTGTAATGGAACTAAAAATTTAAGCATTTCGGAATTTTTCCTTTATGTGTGCTATAAAACGTTACTTCATGCCAAATTTCAAGATTCTAGGTCGACTGGAAGTACCCTTTAGGTTTTGATTCCCTTGCGAGTACTTGCGAGTTTCAAAATATGCAGCTTAAATTGCCGTTTCTTTTGATTGCGTTGACATAGAAGTTTGATTTTGTTACAGCTTAAAGGTATTATAGACCTGAGTATTTGGTATGAATTTCAATTTAATACCTCTACGCGTTTATGAGGAAATGGGTAGTAAGTTTAAAATTATTAAAAAAAAATATATTATGTGATGTAACTAAAAATTTATGGTTTTCGTAATTTTTCCTTTATCTATGCTCTAAGACGTTGCTTCGTACCAAATTTCAAGATTCTGAGTTCACGGGAAGCACCCTGTAGGTTTTGATTCCCTTGCAAGTGTCGAAAATTTGCGGCATAAACGGCTGTATCTTTTGATTGCGTTGGCTTAGAAGTTTGATTTTTTCACAGCTTCAAGGGACAGTAGACCTGAGTAATTGATATAAATTTCAGCTTCATACCTCCACGCGTTCCTGAGAAAAAGGGTCTTGACAGACGGACGGACAGACGGACAACAAAGTGATCCTATAAGGGTTCCGTTTTTTCCTTTTGAGGTACGGAACCCTAAAAATAAGAAACCGTGATAAAATCCGTTACAAACTAGTTTTATTTCAATGAGTGATATTCGCGTAAATCTAAGACAATACTATATGTTAATTTGTACCTAATAGCTATAATCAAGTTAAAATATATCTTAGCATATATTAATATTCGTAAACAGAATTCAAACCAAAACCAACTTAACTTCATGTTAGTTGTTTACGAGTAGACTGCCATCTACATGACGGTTACCACACTGTGTAGTGTGCTCGCTTATTAAAATGTGCTGCCATCTTTTGACCAATTTACAAATAGATGTACTAAGTAATTCGTCTGATTCAAAATAGATGTCGCTAGTAGTTTAATTTTATTCTTCCTGATTGTGTCTTGTTTTTCTTAGTAATATTTAGATGTCATTACTTGTATTGCAATTAGTAATCTTACACACACACTCATTAGTATTTTTGTTATCCTTGTCTTGTAATGGCATTCTTCTTCTTCATCGTTACACTTTTGACAGAGTGGTCGTGTTCTCACAAAGTCTCGCCATCTCTCCCTGCTTGAGGCCATCCTACTGCACTCACCTCCCACAGCAGACTTGATTTGATCGGTCCACCGCGTGGGCTCCCCGCGCGGACTCCTACTATCCACCCTTCCTTGCACTACAAGGCGCTCGATGGAATGGCTATCTCGTCTATTTCTCTCAATGCTCTTTATAATTCACTTAAATTGTTTTCAGTTTCACAGTTTTATTCAAAGAAAGATAACCTCCTACCTATCTACTATCATACTTAGTCGTTAACGACGTGGAAAATTTACTTTCATCTTCATCTTCAAAGCAAGTGCATCATCGTGCAGATTTATGTACTATCTACATAACAAAGAATCCACAAAATACATACCTAAACCTTTCTTGAAATCAGAAATGCATAATATTTTAGGTAAGTAGGTAAGTATGTTGTTTCAGAAATAAGAATTCCGATTTTAACTTGCTTACTTACCAAAACTTTGTTATTCTTGAGAGCAATAAAGAGCAAAAATGCTCATTTAGGAATTTAAAAAATGCCTCCAAATATTTCAATAAAATTCAGTAAGTATTACAGGTAGTGAGTTTCGGCGAGGCATCTAGCCAAAGAAACCTAGGTAAGTACTGTTAACTGTGATTTCAGGTATAAAAAATTACGCTATAAACAGAACGGTTATTTCACGTAGGTATGTTGGCTGTGTATTGGCTTTAGGAAGAAAATTGTAAGTTTACGATGGGGCTGCCATATTACTTTGTAATAAAAGCCTCTAAATAAATAAAGATTAAAAAAAACAACTTAAATTTTGACGTGACAACGTCTTATAAATTGGTTTGCCGGGTGACACTTCAAGAAACTGCGTTACGCTCCGCTCACGTTATGCGCTCACAATGAGAGCGAGTGAGAGGCACGCGTCCCTTCCACTCGGGCATGGTTAGCCCGCCTAAGAGCGAGAGAGACAGACATAAAAAGTGAAAGGCACGCGTCCCTTCCACTCGAGCACAGTTAGCCCGCCTAAGAGCGAGATTCTTTGTATAAATTAATGTTTTAAATATAATTCTTTGTATAAATAAATGTTTTCAATTGTTACTATTATTTCATCCTTCTTCCTACTATACGAATGAATATTCACATTAAAATTATTTTACCACTCAAAGTAGTTGTCACGTAAAACTTTCGCCCGTATACCGACTTTACAGGCAACCAATTTTTTTTTATGTTGTTATTATCTACAGGAAACAATCTGACTTTTCAACTCCTTCTCATCTTTCTTACTAATTTAGGTGTTGAGAGTTGGCCGTAGGTATGCAAATCCCGATTCTCTTCACGGCGCTGCTGTCAATCATGGCTTACAGGAGCATCAATGACATGATTGTAGTGGTCTGTTAAGTATAAAAAATCTACAGGGCTCTGTTTCTAATCCCAAAAAGTTAAACTACTTTTTAACGGATTTTATCGAATATGAAGTCTGAAAAGACTGAAACGTCGGGATCTAAAATCTAAAATAAACCGCGATAAAATCTGTTAAAAAGTAGTTTTATTTCAATGTGTGATATAAAAATATGATATGTGCGTAAATCTAAGACAATAATATCCAAAAAGTTACTTGAGTCATTGTTTTAATGTTTAAAAAAGGGCAACGAGCAAACTCTACTGGTAGGTAATAATTTTACCAAAAAACCACAGACATACTACACATTTTAACTGAATTTTCCAACTACGCAAATCTATTACATAAATATTATGTCAATACAAACAAATATAATGATGATGTATGGTTATGTCATGGTGTTTGTCCCAAATGCTTGCGATACGGAACTGAATCAGTGCACCGCTAAACGTTATGTTCCACTAAGTTAAACTTCCTCACCTAGTTTGGGCATCTTTGCTTTTGATGTAAAGAATTAGAACATTATTTACAAGTAAACCCAGTAATCCTGTTTGTGTATGTATCTGAGAATCTGTGTACCTACAAGTTTATAGTATGATTTTAAATATATGATACAGTTTAAAGGCAATGTGATCGAGATGTAGCTAGGTATGTAAGAAAACATGCTTAGAAATATGAAGATCACCACCTCTTGATGATGTAACTATAGGCCGACCGTTTAACTCGAGTATCGCCTATCGCCAAGATTCTGACTCCTCAAGCTGCACAGACAGTGATGATGATTCAAGCGATATGGATATTAGTGACGAATAGTCTTACATTAATTTTATCTGGGGTTAAATAGTTCTTTAAGAGATTTAATTAATGATTTATGACTTTGTACCTCAGATGGCGATACGTGAGTTAAACGATCGGCTTATACCTGCAGCCGCAACTGTCAGGCCAGTCTTATCTGACCTGGCAGTTACAGCAGAAAAAACTGACAAACTACCGACGCTAAAAACAGGTTCAAAAAAGTTAGTATAATCTTAATTTTAACTGACTCTTTTAAACATTTTTTTAGAGTCAGTGGTTTCCTCTAATTATTATTTTCATAATCACAACGAATTCTGATATCTATCATCATCATAAGCCTGGGGACGTCAACTTCTGGACATAAGCCTTCCCACAGCAATCAGTTGTCGGCTGGTAACATCCATCGGCTTCCCGCAATTTTGTCTGATATCCATTTAAAATAAATAAATAGATAGTCATTGGATATAAAGTATTCTGTTTTTATTTTAAACTCAACTCATTATTTGGGCATTATTACAATAAAATTTATAACTTTGTCTACCCAATGGGTTTGATTCGAAAAAAAATGTTTCAACACAAAAATGGAGCAACAATAGACGCATTAGGAGATTTCATCGTGCGTGCAAACAAAAGAATAAGGGAAGAGATAAAACTACGGAACACTTACAAACCACTTCATATTATCATCGGCTATTGTGGACACTACCTGTTCGCCAGTTCTATTCCAACCACCACGCAAAATGGTTGCAATACTGATCGTAATTTTATCCCTCACTGCCTTCATACAAGCTGAACATTCAGGAGCATATTCTTCCCCGCAATACGCTAAGAAATTCTACCCCAAATCTGAGTACAAAACTAACGTACTCTTACCAAGAGAAAAACCACCAATACCTTTTAAAGATGTTGAAGAATCCATTGCGAGGTATGATAATGGTAATGATACATCAGAATATGGGAGGTCAACGTTTCTGGACACTGCGGGAAGTTTCCTGAGCAGCACTGGAGGGCAAGTGGTGACCAGTATAGCGAAGGACATCATCGCCAGGTCAACAGGGAGCAGTCAGGTTGGTTTCGACTGCGTTTCTCAGGTTCGTACTTTGCACATAGTTTAAAGTTGCACGCGTTTTATGCATGACTAATGGCTTTTGTTTGGTATCTCGAAAAGTGTTCAAAACATGAGTCATCAGGATAAGTGAACGATAGATAATATTATCTCCTAATAGACGAAAAGGATATCTCCAAAATCGACCCTGCAGATAATGACGTGCTCATTTGCCAAGTAGATTATTTATGAAAAAATATTTAATTATTATTTCCCTGTTGGTCCAGTAGTAAGTGTGTTCGCTTAGTAACCGAGAAGTCCCAGATTTTAATTCGAAGATGAACAAGAACAGGTTTCCAATATAAAAAATCTTATTAGCAGATCGAATTTGGTAATTGTACCCAATGAGCACGAGATAATGAGCTCGCCTTCTATGCCTACAGCATGTCCAAGTCTATAGCAAACTTCCGGACAACATAAAAACCACAAAAGAATTTAATCCATTTATAAGAAAATTTAAATCTCTCCCAATACAAAAGATTTATTATTTCAAAGAAGTATTCTTTAAAATACTTAATAAAAAAAAAATGACAAATTTTAACTACAATAAAAATAATACTTTAATTTTTACTTTAATTTAATTATTTTATTTTAATAAAAGTAAGTAACGCTCTTCCTCCTCTCTCCTACTTTTTGCTGTGCCCTACAGGGTCCACAATAAACAATTGAGTCGGTATTGAGTGCATAAAAACCTGAACCACACCTAACTACAGCTAGGTTACATGTGGTTGATATACACGTGTGTCGGGTAGACAGGCGTGATTGCTATGTTCATTTCAATTCATCACAAGAATATTGGCCAACTGTTGCGTTTGCAAGTTCTTAGTACAATAGCAGTACAATCGTAATTGTGGCGTAGTCAACAACATCCATACTAATATTACAAAGCTGTAGAGTTTGTTTGTTTGAACGTGCTAATCTCAGGGACTATTGCACCATTAGTACGAGTCGTCAAAACGAAAAAAGTTTTCAAATGGGTACTATCATGAACCTGTCAAGATAGTTAAAATGCACAAAAATCTACAAATTCTTTCATCTACTCTGTTTCCGATCCATTCTATTCTATTTCTAGCATTACATTTTGACAAGTTCAATATAATTGGGACAATATAGGGATTAAATGGTGGGATATTAATAGACACGACCATCTGATCATAAACAAAGCAGAGCTTGAACTATGGAAACCAGATAACTGGTAATATATGACATATAATACTTTTGATTTGTAAATACATACTTGAATATAGATAATTAAACCCAGATTCGAGACAAACAGACATGTTCTTCACACAAATGTGTCTCGGGTGGGAATCGAACCCACGACCTGCAGCGTGAAAAGCAAGCATGTTAGCGACCACGCCACCGGCCCGTCAAATTTATGTAGCATAGAGTATCGAAATCGAATAGGCCCGTCATATAGTATCAAAACTTTTAAATACCCATTTTAAAAATTTCTGCACTGTTAAATAGCCCATTTATTGAGGAAGTCCAGGTACAGGCTACTTTTTATCACATGGTGGGTATGATGTAAAATGCTGGCAATGCGGACGAAGCCACCGGCGGAACGCTAGTGTAAAATAAAAGATATTCCTATATTCGAAGGTCACACTAAGTATGTCACATATAATTATGGTTACCAATCTCCATTGTTTCAGGTATTAAGTCTCAACTTAACGAATCTGGTTATTCTAATAGTATTGAAGGCGTTGATACTCGCGGCTGGTTTCTTCGGCGCCGGCGCTTGGAAGAGCGGACATTACTACGGAAGAAGTTTAGATGGTAAGATATTAATTGTTATAGCTTTACTATATTCGTAGTATTAAATCATTCACTTCAAACCTTTTTAGGGTCCCGCTGCTGGGCACGAATCTTTTCTTAACTAATTTACGAATTGAAAGAGTTTTGGCACTTGGCCAGCATGTGTGGATGCTGGCCAAGTGCGGGTTGGTGTATGTCACATGTATGATTACTTCTTAGAAGAATTACTTTGTGAGAAGTAGCCTGCATTTACTAAAAAACTGGTGGCTTACTTCGTTACTTTTATCCATAGCTGTTTACCATAGTAACAACTAACATGTTACGTTATGATCCTCTCAGAACTCACCACTCAACTAATATTCTTTGGTTACTAACTCACACCTTTCCGCTATGTCCAGCCAAAAAACGATCACATCAAAACCTCACTAAATGCACAGTAAGCTATATTATCACCATAATGACCAGGAAATCAAGACACATCTGCCGACGCGTGCCGGTCATTAATCCTTTACGTTGGATGGGCTTGTCGTGTTCGCTCAGTAATCCCATTGGCGACGGATTATCTGGACATCCAATTGTACCAGACGGGAAGTTTGTGGAGTTTTAATTTTAAGTAGGTGCTGCTAATAATGTTCGGACTTTCGGATATAAGTGTATTGTTAGAGGAATGTGAAAGTATGCACAATGCTGTAGGTAAACCAATTTTGTTGGAACTAAAAAGGAATCTGCTATAAAACTATTCAATGTGAGCCACGTCGAGTGCCTTGGTTCATGATTAGTGAAATAAATCAACCGAAAACTGTTTGTTGCATAGACTCAGATCTCCCAATTGTGAGCAAACTTACTAGGTTCATGATTTACACCATCATCATCATCATCAGCCTATACTAGTCTAGACTTAGGCCTCTTCTGAAGTGCGCCACTGAGCACTATCCGCGGCTTTTCTCATCCAGTTCTTTCCAGCTGAGATCGTCACTCCACCTAGTCTGATCTACACCATATAATGATGGAATGGGTCCAATTTGAAAAAAGTAGAAATAAGTTAATTAGTAAATTCGAACAAAGTCAATAGGTATAGGCACGTTTCATAAAATGTCACAACCAAATTGTCGCGATGCAAAGACTTCTAAATTCATGGCTCATAATTGTTGTCAGATATTTGTTTGGATAATAATTGATAGTGTAATTGTAATTGTTTAGGATACGATGGGAGTAGTATACGCTGTGCGTAAATGTGCCTTTAATTTAATAAAAAAACCTTGCTACGAAGAATAGCATCTGCAATCTTTGACAGGCCGGTGGCGTGGTTGGTAAGATACTTGCTTTTCATGTCGATTCCCACCCGAGACAAACATTTGTTAAAATATGTCTGTTTGTCTTGTGTCTGGGTGTAATTATCTGTATTTATGTATAAATTTACAAAAGAAAAGTATTATAAGTAGTATCTGGTTATCTGGTTTGGATAGTACAAGCTCTGCTTAGTTTGGGATCAGATGACCGTGTGTGTTAATGTCCCACCATAATATTATTTTATTATTATTAAACTGATCTGCAAAGGCTGTACTATACTTGAATGAAACCAGACATTCTTTGGGTCATTACTAAGGACTGTATGAAGTCAGAAATAAATTTGTATTATATTTTAATATGATTTTCGATGTGCTAAGTTTTCACTACAATTTGGCGTCGAGAAACCTTAATCAGCTGTTTTTCTGAACTCACTTTGACTTAATAAAAAATTGACAAACAGCGGTTTCTTCAAAAGGTAGAGTTGTCTAAGAAAATAAATTATAAATAATATTTTTCTATTTAAATTGGTTTATTAAAATTTAAACGTCACAATACTATTGCATACAGGGTTTTATAGTACCTATGGGTTTTAGTGAACCTTACTAAACTAAGCTAATACCTACCTCATGAACAAATAAATTATTCTTCATTTATTAAAACAACGATAGTTCATGCGCCCTTTATAATAAAAAAAAATTAGGTACAACCCTGCAAAGATGAATCGCTGCTGCTTAATATCGGTGAAAGAAAACATTATGAGGAATCCGGCATGTCTAAGAATAATTATTCGGGGGTATGTGACATCCACAAACTCTTAAGATAGTTGAGAGAAGACCCGTGCCCAGCAGTGGGACACTAAAAAGGGATGACAACGTCTATCGAGTCCGCTTATACCTACTAAGTAGGTAATATTTTAAAAGTGAAGCTATCTGTCTATCTTTTACGCCTTTACTGAACCGATTTGGATGAAATTAGGTGTAGAGATAGTTTTAGAAGCACAGGGGAAGGTCATAGGATAGTTTTATCCGATCCGACTGCGTAAAAAGTGATAACATACTTTTTTTTTCGACCTAGACCGAAATCTAGTTAAAAATAAAGCTATGTAACTTAATATGGTTGTTACAGATAACAAGAACGCTTCATACATCACAGAAGACGAGATAATGTTGTACCTCAGCTATTTAGCAGGTCAGCAGAAGAGAGACTACAGCTGCTTGTATCTGCTCTCTTGCCAGAAGCCTCAACAGGCCTCCTTGTATTCATCAGGGGCTGAACTGTTGTTGCAGGGTGTTAAAATGTTCCACGGGTAAGTTGGTCATTGTCATGAACTTTAGTAACAATAAGTATTTTGACCAAGATCTCTTAAAGGAATAAAACTGAAAGTCAAAGTCGTTTGTGATATCTTGTACTTCAAATACCTAATAACAATACTTCGAAGGGCCGGTGGCGTGGTTGGTAAGACACTTGATTTTCCCAAAGACAGACATTTGTGTGATGAACATGCCTGTTAATCTTGAATCTGTGTGTAATTTATATACTCGTATTTTAAGTATGTTTTTATTAAAGAAAAGTAGTTTAATATCTACGCATGAAATAAAAAATCAAATCAATAAAATCAAAATATGATTTTTTTTTGTTACGCAAGTCTTCATATTAATAGTCCAATTTCTTTTCCTACCGTGCGGTGAATGACTGGCAACTACTGAGAAACACTGCCAAAAAACTCAGTAGACTTTTGTTCTTTTTTAAATGAAGTACATGTATCCGTAATCTGGTTTCCATGACACAAGCTCTGCTTATTATGGGATCAGATGAGTGTGTGTGATAAATTGATAATGTACCAGAACGTTGTTATTATTAAATAATAAAACTACTTTAAAAAATTAATTCTATTTCAAAAAGGTAAGACAAGAGAAATAATGATTTATACCTTCAATAAAAATTAGAAGCATAACTCTATGTCCTCCTAAATAAGTTCATACATACCGTGACCAGACGTCTCGTATAGAATGGGACAGTCCCGTTTTTTATTTTCTATTTCAGTGTCCCCAAAACTCCGGGACGCAAAAATGTTCCGTTTTCTGTAACCGCACAAAACTTGACAAATTCCAGTTCTAAAAGCAATGTTGATAACTAAGGTGAAATGTGGACTATTAAAAAAGAACATGCAGTTATATTCTTACCACATAAAAGCATTACCATGTTAGATATCTTATTCAATAATTATGACTAATAAATTAAATAAATAATTTTAATTAATTAATTTTTTTTGAAATGAGTCGTATATTAACAATTTGGGAGCATACAACATAAAGAAGATATTAAGTAACAGAAAAAAAACCTACGCACTAACTTATCCTAAAAAAAAGTAAATATAAAATAGAACTTATAAAACATATCTAAAGCTGGGCGTCAAAAAACTCCTCCGCATCAATGTCGATTGGTAGCGTACCAAGAAGACTGACAGCATTGCCTCGTTGAATGGCATCGCTCAATCTTTAAATTTAAATAAATTTTACTAATAAATTAATTTTAGATATACCTATAAATATTTTGGTAACCTTTTTAGACAAATAACTTTAAAATGAGTGACTTTTTCAGTGACTTACTGTTTATTAAATTAAATAAACCAATGTCTCGCTTCGAGTCATTAAATAAATGGTCACGATTCACAATAAATCATACACCAACAATTTTCACCCATGACCATGAAGTCTCTAAAGTACTCTCTAAATCTAAGGTTAACCGCATTAAAATCCGTTATTAAGATTTAATTTATAGTTATTATTAATATCTTACTTTAAGAATACTGCTTGTCTTTAGTAAATGTATGTTCTCAATTGTTTGTTCACTATCATCGTCATTTATCATTTCAGTGAAGACTCCAACTTGGACAACTATGCAGAGATCTCTAATCACATCAAGCAAGCCACTGAATGGGGAGAGAGAGGAATGAACTGTGACACCCGCTATAAATGTGGAGAATGAAGACTTACTTTATGATCCATATTACTGAATACAAGTACAATTAATTTTCTTAACAGTGCATATAATTTTAGGAGTAGATTTATCTACAGGCCCTATTTACAAACTCATAGATTAGCTATCTTCACCACCATTGGCCTATTACAGTACACTGTTAGACATAGGCCTCTACCAATAAACGCCATTTCATTCACCCTCTATTCGGCTTCTCGCATCTAGGTACCGGCTATTTTTCACAGATCGTCACTGCACCTAGCTGGAGAACATTCTACACTATTTGCTAAAACGTGGTATCCACTTAGGAACTTGCTTACCCCAGCGGTTATCGGTTCTTCGACAGAATAACCAGCCCCTTGCCACTTCAGCTTGGTAATTCTTTGCGTTTGTTGATACCTTTAGCTAGGTACCTTTCTTTGTTGGATAACTTCATTGCTGATTTTTTTCTTCAAAGATTAGCTACCGCCTGTCAAATCTAAGACGTACCGTTTGACGGTTCTAAACGTAGTACATTTAGAATTTTATTGTTTGTATGAAAATTGTTTATGTTATGTTGAAATAAAAATAGCTTCATAATTCAATTATTTTACAGGAAAGCTAATAAAACTAGTGTGAATTACGTCTCTATAAAGCTAATTTAATAGAAAACAGTGAAACGTCAAAAACTTCTTAGATTTGTTTAATTGTAAGTGGCGTAATTTTCCAATAGCCCGTTTAACTAATTTACCTACTATTATGGAAAAATATATTGATGGTCAATGGAAATCTGTATAACCATCACAACTACCTCAGACAAAAATCAGTCCTAAATTACTAGTAGATTAATAGGTATCCATACCACAATATTCCAAAAAAAATCGTAGCGATGTTTTTGGGAACGTTTCCAGTTTACCACCCTTGCCCTTAATAGCAATACTTAAAATCAAGGTCAGTCCTCCCGCAAGCATTATATAACTCCTTCAAAAAGAAACGTTGTTTTTATTGCTATCAAATCCATACAAGATCACAATAACAAATTTTATGCATCCGTTTAAAAATTCAACATCACACGATTTAAAAAATGTTCGTTCACTCGTATGTTCTCTGCCAGAGCATTTAGTCAGGGTATACAACTATGGGTGTTCTGTCTGGTTTGCTGCTGGCTCGGGCAGCCCTGTATTCTGCATACGAGATGAAGCCATCGCCATCTTTGTCATCTGAAGCTAACGTACGGTCTACTAGAGCTGCAATATACAAAAACAAATAGGTGATATCATATCCTGAATTTCACAAAGAGGCTTTATTAAAAAGGTTTTCTTTACCTACGTAAGCTTCAAAATCGTTCGCTTCAGGTTCTATCGAGTTCTCTGCATCAGGGTCAAGTTCTTCGTGTTCTATAGTGTGATATATTGACTGAAATTAAAACACACACAGTTTGTTAAAAAATCCAGGAATTCTCACTCGTTAAATTGTATATTTGCGGGCAAAACAATTGGGCATCAATACAAGCATTTTAACTTTTTTGTTGTTTTATTTTATCATTGAACAAATTTATTTTACCTTCAGCAGTTCTAAGCCATCAAGCATCGAGTTTTTATCAAAGTCATGAGCAGAGAAGTAGTGAAACTCTAATTCTTCAGGCGTCATTTTTGACAAAGCCTCCGCGGTAAACACAGGAGAATCCTCCTCTATGTGTCTGTAAAGCAAAAGAGATTAGTTTTCACAGCCAACACAAAGTTAAACTGGTTAATGATTGCTACACTTTCCGGATGACTAGACCTCTCTTTCATGACTTAAAAATTGCTTTTAATGATTAGAATAAAATAGATAGCTATGCTTTATTAGTTTAATAAATAATACAATCATTTATTTCGAACCGGAATCCACAGTGTTAGTAACAATGATCCAAAGTGTTAGTCTTTATGATAAGCATGTTCTCTTTTGTTATAACTGCTACATACCAGGTGCACCATCAGTATACAGTGCTACTCGAAATCTTAGTAGCTGCATACTATCATTCGTTATTACCTATGGTAGCAGCTCAAATTTGGGAATTGTTTATGATAAATGGCGATAAACTCAGCCTCTATTACGATTAAAATTTAAAGATAGCCAGTGAATTGTGAGTAAAATCTTGCTAAGCTATTCGCTAATGTATACTTTATTGTTGAGATAAGTCAATTTATTTCAGCTCATATTTACAGTCCCCTTTCCTAAAAAAAAGAATAAGATTTCCGAAGAATAAGATGCCAATAGCTAGCCCAGGTTTTGTATTTTTCTTTTGGGTTACACTTTAAAATCACTTGACGAAGACAACACATAAGTTAGCTATTTACACCTTACTCGTCATCCATTTCATTCCATCCATTTATGTGATTATAATCAGGGAAAATTGTATCTTACTGAGTATCATGCAAGAGCTGTTCATCTCCTGTAAGTGACTCCGAGCCCCTTGGTTTATAGTGATGGTGTTTGTTGTCAACCGGGATCTGGCCGTGTGGGTGATGTGGTCCACGACCCATCACCAAAGACAATGTGTTTAACATCAGTATCAGACATGCTGAAATTAAGGTTTGGCAAATAGTTTACATCCGTATTGACCCCAGTACAACCTGAACAGGAAACAACAACAACCAGCTCTACAATACCTAAAACCAGACATTCATCAAGTCATTACTAATGACTAAGTGAAGTATGTACGTAGGTATGTATTATATTTGATGTAGCTACTACAACAACCTATTAAAGTTTAAAAGGACTTAAGTATTATTACGAATCGTTTGTATAGAAGTATAGAAAAACGTTATTTTTAGACATTGTCAGGCAATTTTTTGAATTTTTCTCTGCGTCTCGTACTTCAAGGAATATTCTAAAAAAATAATTAGCGAAATCGGTTCAGCCGTTCTCGCGTCTTGCGCTTAGCCACACATTTAGTGTTTTATTTTTACTATATTTTTTTTTTATTATCTATCGTAGCGTCCTTGTCACTATTTAAATCCGTGTCAGTTTCTGAATCAGAATCAATACTTGGCATTACGACAGGCAATAATAAATTTAAAGTTTATTTTTCTATGACTTCTGAAATTACTTCTACTCTCTTCGTGTCGCAAAATTTTCACTTCAACCCTATGTAGTGTCCAACTGCTGGGCACGTGTCTTCTCTCTACTATCTTACGAGTTGAGAGAGTTTTAAGCCCCCTGGCCAAATGCGGGTTGGTGGATGTCATATGTTCTAGAATGATTAGTTCTTAGACTTCACCGATATAGAGGAGTGGTGATGAAACAATTCATACAAAGTTGGTTGGGCACGACTGGGAATCGAACCCACGACAGTAAATTTCAAATGCGCGGCTGATGCCACTGCGCCACTGCTGCTCATAGAATTTTATAACTGTTTTTGCAATGAAGTCATTCCATCATGCCAATTCTTGTTGTTTTTTTTTGGAATACATCTTTTTTTATGTACTGCGTATTATCGGGACCTAAACTAATGCAAAAATCATTGATTGAATCCTGATTTTTTATTTCCAATTTTTCCGTAGATTATCTTCAGCACTGAACTCACTGATGCCAATTTCTTCTACATATTAATATAACTCAACTTTTTATCAAGAATTAATTCTTGAGAGTTTTCCACCATATTTTAAGTATATTTCCGAGAGAAAAATTTGACACTAGACGGCCCTGTAGGCAAATAATGAAAAATAATTACATAGAAAAGTCAAACTCAACCTATAACTCAAAATATAACCTTTTGTCCATCAAAGGAGATTTAATTACAAATTAAAGAAAATATAACTAAATATCTACCTAGTTTTGACGGATCCATCACAAATATTTTATATCTAAAACACAAAAGAATAACCTTGTATTGCGAGATCACTCAAACAATCATGCACACACTTCAAGCAAACGGCAACTTCCGACTTGTATCAGCGGGTGGAGCGTGGGAGTCGATTCACCTAATGATTGTCACATAATGTTCGATACTTTAATCTATTGAGAATAGTTTGTTTTTAAAAATCAACCATAAGGCAAAAATGATATAAGGCCAGCTTTGAAGTTCATTCAAATACCCGTATGTGCAACCCTTATTTAGAAATAGAGATAGAGATTTTAACTTTTTAAATTTTTTTTTTTAATTTTATCTGTTCATTTAGAACGATAAAAAAAAGATTTAAGAACAATCCATCACCTTATTTGGTCTCTGTTAAAAATCATCAAGCAAAAGTGTTTTCCTTTCCTAATTTAATAAGTAAAGTTAGGTTTACCGCCTATATTTGCCACCAAGTAACACCAAAGGAGAAGAGATTAGGTGAGTTTTGTGTCTATTAGACACAATAGTTTTGTCTGTTCAACGTCCTGTTCAGTGTCCGCACCTTCATAACTTTTGTACAGCGGTATTCTGTCTAAAAACTGTCTTGTCACAAGTAGCTGTTAGGCGTTTAGTTCATGTATTGACATTAGTAAGTACTCATAATGACGTCAATAAAGAATCCTTAAAATTTCCTTTTTGAAACCCGGCACGCGCCATCAATTTATCGCAACAATCGGCAAATAAATACAAATAACAATCACAAGACCAACAGTACTTAATACCTGTCTATAATTTGTACCATTGTATCGCAACATAAAGGGGGTAGTGCAGCTGGGGCGCTCACCCCATGCGGTCATACCCCGCGGGGAAGCAATATTCACACTTCATTTCACAAGAACCCTGCCCAGATTTGTCATCGCCTAGTCAAAAGCTCGTCAAATTGAATATTTGCTTCGGCAATCATAGTTTACAATTAGCTGGATTTTAATTTGATGTTTATTTAAATGTCAGGCAAATAACTAATGCGTGTAGAGAAGATATATACTGTATGTATCCTTTTTTATTTTTTACAAAGATGAAAAATTACTTATAGACATTAAATAGGTGCTTTACACATGACCTGATGGCTGTTTTGTATCTCAAGTTAAGGATCACTATACCATCTAACGCGGCAATACTGCTAACCTTCTGGGTACGTTCCCGGAAGATAACGATGCGGGAGAATTTTTCGGCGCATTAGTTTATGTTAGGCATAAGTTGGTTTAGTTCCTAATTTAGGTTAGTGTTGAGATTGATTTTACCTAGGTCCTTTTTTTGTTAAATTGTATCTTTGTGTTGTAAATAAATATCCCGCCATTTTATTTGTCATATTTTGATCAATCTATATAATTATGAAACGTTTATTTAAAACAAGAGTAAACAGGTGCAGTAATATCACCCTTTTGATAAAAAATCTATTACAAAGAAACTTTCAATGTATCGAATGCATAATTTATTTGGTCCACGATTTGAACAGTTGGTATATCGAAAAATGAGACTAGTCTTTAATCGGACCCTCTTTATTATAGAGTATAAAGGCGTAATAGAGGACAAATTATGCGTTTGCAAAGTGACAAGTGCAGTACATATGTCGGGGTGTCCGTAGTAAGCGGTACTACGAGGCGGTACAAGTTAGTGACATAGAGATTTAAAAGTTTCAGAACAAAATTGTACTTTTGCAGAAAAAAATATGTACATGGATAACTTTAATTTTAAACAACCTGAACCGTAAAGGATATACTATAATTGAAACCAGACATTCTACACGTCATTACTAATGTCTATGTGTAGTCAGAAATCAATTAGCATTATATTTTGATACGATTTTTGACGTGCTAATTTTTTACAAAAAATTCGGGTTGCGCATCCGTAAAAGTTGTTTTTTTGAACTCTCTTTGAACTGATTTAAGATGTAGCAAATGAATGACAGTTGGCGGTCTGGTCAAAAGTTAGGTCTGTCTAAGAAAATAATTCAACAAAATAATGTTTTTATTTGTAGGGGTTATCCTTTCTTATTTCTAATTGATTTATTAAAATTTATGTATAACGTCACAATACTATTGCCGTAGAATAAATAATATATGTAGATATTGCATATGGTTCAAATAACGTAGAATTTAAGCCAAGCTCTAGACAAATTACACAGCGAAGCGATAACAAAAGATCGAAAAGAACAAAATGTATGAGGTTCGAAATGACTCGTGACAATCTTGTGTCAATCCCAAATATTTTGCTCTATTCAAACTTTCCTTTTTGCTTCGCTATGTAATTTGTCTAGAGGCGCATTCATTTAGCTCATGATGCTCACTATTCATTAAGTCCGTGTGTCACACTTTCGTATTGAGCAAGGGAGTAGACCTCCCGTCAAATTATCACCCTAATCCCTAGCGATTACAACAAATCCGTCACTACGGGTCATGTATTCTTTTATACGAGTAAGCCTCGGTTTGGTTACATTAAGGTTTTATACTATTAAGCTTTAATGAAGTATCTATTTGATATGTAAAATCGAGTGCAAAACAAAACTAAATTTTTGTGCGCCATTTCTATCAACGCAGGGGTTTTTGGAACATCGATAATGAGTTAACATAGAAATTACCCTTGATCGAAATTATCTATTTCAGCATGGAATCAGGTTACAAATTGAATCATCTTCGGAATACTTTTGAAATATATTGATTTTCTTACCTTCTAATTTCATTTCTGAAGCATCACTTATTATTACTCATTTGTTTTCTTAAAATAAACAAAACAACATTTGGTTCTGTTCTGACACCTTCGCTCGCTTGCTATAACTGTCATGACATGACATTACAAATCAATGTTACAGCGCATGCGGAAACAAAGGCAACCCAATTTAATCTTAGCAGTGCTAAAAATAAGAACTAGTTTTCTTTATCTAAATTCAAATATTGGCGCATGCCCAATTTTACTACAAAGGTTACTAGGTCTTTGGATCTTCAAGAGATGTCGCCGCCCGTACGACAATGATTCTTCAGATTTGAAGTCCAGTTATTGAATAAGTAAATTCGCTTGTTATATTATAACAAGCGAATCTGTACAATAACTAGGTACTTGTTAACTTGCAGTTTCAGATGAGTTTGATTCAAAAATCATTCTAGCAAGGAGGTCAAGTAAATAGGTGTGACGACAATTTTTATTGTTTTCTCCTTCATTACAAATATGGACACGTATTTTTCTTTTTTATGTATGGTTAAAGATTAAGGCGATGCGTCCAAGCAGAATCTCGAATGACGTCACGCTTAGATATGGTTTATACCGAGGTATGACGTAGCATACTCCCACTCCATTTAATATTGTTTCATTGTAAATTATAAAGCAAAAATAACATTTTTTTAAATCTTTCTGACGTATCGTTCTCGTCATCTCTATTCTAGTTGGAATAGATAAATTAATTAGTAATTAGTAATTTAGTCATAGGCCTATTGTTCTTCACTTTAAAAGCGAAAAACCATTTAAAAAACATTACCTTTTTCTGTGTCCATAGAAGAAGAAAAAATAGTGTTTATTTGTATACCTAATCTTAAATTATAGTAATAAGTAGAATTAAATATCAGCACAAATAATATAATACTAATATCAATAAACTGTTTCAAAGGAATTAAATATGTAGCTAATTAGTTTTAAATGAGAACTGCTGCCGACAAACTTGTATGCAGATTGGCAGAATAGTAGTTAAGCATGTATGCAGATTTTGAGTAAATAAATAATAAAAAAACTTTTGTCGTGTTGGCAATGAAAAGGTGCAAACCTACCTATGGAAAGTCTATCAACATTGAACATGAAGTCTGAAAAGACTTTGAAGCGTCGGGATCTAAAATCTAAAATAAACCGCGATAAAATCCGTTAAAAAGTAGTTTTAATTCAATGTGTGATATTCGCGTAAATCTAAGACAATACTAGGTAAGTCTATCAACACCAGATATTAAATTTAATTACTAAGGTATCTTCCTAGTTATAAGTTAATGGCTATTGTAGTTAATCTTAGATCATTTACTTTCCACATTTCCTGGAGCATCTGTGTCTAACGTACGATACGACGTTTTATTTCAATCCATCTGTGTAATAGATCTTTATTCCTTTGCAGATAGAATTAAATTGTTCTAGCACAACAAGAATTCAATTTACATGCTAAACGCTGTAACTCTTGATTTCTTCATCTACTTACAAATTTAACTTTGTGGTAAAGGAGTATGGTTGAGATTTGTTTGTAACTAACTTGAAAAGGCTTTTCAGTATGAAAATGTTTATGTTTATAGCGATATGTTGTGGGAAGTTAAAAAGAGACGGGTGTATGTAGACGTATGAGAGTTGTATGTGTCTATCTCTATAATCAATACACGAACGCGTCTCCCTAATGGTCGTTTTCTTACATTTGCATGCTAATAATGGTAATTTACTTCTTGAAACGCTTTTGTCTGGTGCGTGTGTGACGCAAATTGAGACGAGTTACTGTCTTACACTTGTTGTGTAGCTGTTTAAATGAGGAGGATCGTAAATGCGAATTTTGAAACTGTTAATTTAATTGTGAAGAAGGGATTTGTATTTTTTTAATCTAAATAGACGCAATTTCCCTTTATCTTAAGCAATGATGTGCTCTGGGATGGAACGCGCTTTAGTAATATACTAATACATTCGAGATTATCTACGAATAGTTTTCGTTCAGAAAGTGACAGCGGAATGAGGCTCCATCTACTTAGTTGGAAACCATAAAGGAGCATCGATTTCAACCCACCCTCTTAAATGGTGTCACCAGACATCGCACCGGAACACAGCATGGCCGCTTGGCGGTGCGGTTTTGTCTTTTGGTGGGTGGTCACTAACCACTGCCGAAGCCTACTAACAGTTGATTGTCTCTCGATTTGCACCACCCGGGGACCACGTGTGCACTCTCACGGACGTAGGTGACTCCGTGTGAAGTATCTGCGATTTACATACCTATCCACCAGTGGCGAAGAGTCCATACAAGCCGATTCCCATCGGCTTCCTTTTAGGAAATGGTCAATATCACACGTACATAATAATATATTATGTAACGCTTAAAAGCAATTTTAAATAGCAACAAAAATAAGTATAGCATCAAGTGTAAGAACGATCGGTAACGGTACTAAAGAAAATATTTTTTCTAAGTAAGAACGTTTGCTCCGGCTTCCCTTTTTCAGACTTCCACCCTTCGCCACTGCTATCCACCATATTACACTATGCAGTTAAATATCGTCGTAAACATATTTACCTTTACCTAAGCGTTACGTCGTATGTTCGTATCGGGTAGCATCCTTTAAATATCTCCATCCTGGGTCGCTTTGACTTCCTAAAATTTTTACTTTCATTATCTGGTGTAGATATTGATTTATTAACGATTCCTACACTATCCTTACGGGCTAAAAACCCAATGCAATAGTGTGGCAGACAATACTAACTTAAAACTACATAACAATATTACTTATCCTACTTAAACATAATATTACAACTATATTATATATCCTACATATTATTACCTACACATTATTTATTACAATAACAAGTAGGTAATTAACTATTTAAAAATAACTTTTGCGAGCAGCGTGGCGCAGTGGTACGGGCCTCGCCTTAGAAATATGAGCTCGCGGGTTCGAGTCCCAGTGGTGCCCACACATCTTTATGTGAATTGTTTCATCGCCGCTGCTCAATATATGTGAAGGAAATCATCGTGAGGAAACCGACATGTCTAAGAACTAATCATTCGAGGATATGTGACATCCACCAACCCGCACTTGGTCAGCGGGTGAAGTGCGGGTTAGTGTCGGTTATGTCACATGTCTCCTAATGATTAATTTTAAAATAAGCCAATTGATAGTCTTAAGTTATTTACCAATCACCAATATTGAGCTCGGGCCTGATCACACAGATTTCTTTTTTATTCTGCGATAGGCTGGCGCTTGTCTACAACTTGCCTGATGTTAAGCAATGATGTAGTCTACGATGGAACGCGCCAGTGTAGTATACCGATTCACTCGTTATTACGAATGATTATCGGTGAGAAGGTAGCAGTGGAATGAGCTTCCATGTGGTTAGAAACCTTATAGGAAATTATAATAGGTAATAATAATAAAATGTTTATTAAATAAAAGATAAATTTACAACTAAATAAAATATCTTACAATTTAAAAGACTAAAAATTGTAAATGAGCCCGAACTAGGTTGGACCTGAGTTTCAGGCTAAAAAGGCTAAAAACGCTAGGTGCCTACAGTAAAAAAACTTAAAACAAAATAAAAGTAGAGCAGTACGTGGTACCTAATGACAGTTATTTTACCGTGTTTGCGATTTTATTTGGAAACTATGAATAAATCTTCTCTCTGCTCTAAGCTGTAAGCAATTGCTGTAAGATACTCAAGTAAAATTTTCTTACAATAGAAACAATTTAACTTATAAATACTTAGCTCTCTATTTATTTATTTGGCACCGTAACAAAATACAAACTTACAGATACTAAATTACTAAAAATAATGATACAAAAAAAATTAAAAAAATAATAAATTCAAAATAGTAATAATAAAAATTGGTTGCCTGTAAATTCGGTATACGGGCGAAAGTTTTACGTGACAACGACTTTGAGTGGTAAAATAATTTTAATGTGAATATTCATTCGTATAGTAGGAAGAAGGATGAAACATAGTTGAGTGGGAGAGAGACGCAAGGCATTCGGCGGGCCTCTCTCTCGTTCGGTGACTCATCGTAACGTTACCGAGCGTTACACTTTTTCATAAGTGCCTCCCAGCCGCAACCTAATTTAAGACGTTGTCACGTCAATAAATATATTTTTTTATTATTTAATCCATTTCACAGAAAGATACCTAGTTAATCCCAAAACAATGTAGTCACGACTGAGGATCGAACCTGCAGCTAACATTTCAAAGCCAAAGCCGATACCGGTACGTCATACATACCACTTTTACTATCACACAATATCTCTTATCTCATCATCTTTCATTTCTTGAGTGAATAACTTTATCGCCGCTGTTCATTTGCCGATGTGTGGCTCAAAGCCTAAAATCCATCATGATAGGATAATGAATATGATCCCTATTCTCCGCTATCTATATACATATATAAAAATTAATGCCACTTTTCGTTGTAATTTTATAATTCAAAAACGGGCTTACCTATTCAAACCAAATGTTTAGGCATTGTTCGGACTATTTAGTAGATGGTTTATGTGAAGTTTGCAGAAAATCGATTGAGCGGTTCTTTATTTATCACATTTTTTGTAAATTGTTGAGTGGGCTGAAGCTACCCGGGCGAAGCTGGGGCGGGCCGCTAGTATGCTTATAAAATGTCTTTACTTTTTTATTTATTTTTAGGTGTAACCTAATGCCGTAGATATGTTACATTAAAAACAATAACAAAATTAAAATACAAAAAATAACAAAATTCAAGACACACACATTAAAAATCAAAATAATATAAAACAAAATCAGCAAAACATCATGCACACCATACGTCATATCACTCATATCAGTTTTTCTACTTCGTAACATAAAATAAATAACTTACGTATACCTACATCAATTAATAATCTGAAGGTACCTACTTTATCTTTATCATTTAAATGTGAACTATGATAGCTAATAAACGTAAAATCTATGTGATATGTAAGAAACAATATATTTTCGGTTTTCTGTATCAAACGGAGATTTGCGGCTGGAATAGGGGTGCGGTTGCTAAGCAACGAAGCCTCCCTACCCACACCCGAATCACTTTTAAACTTTCATGTTGGAAACTTTTAAAGGTTTGCTTGTGGCTCGGATTCGCCATCTTTTTGTTTTAAACCTCTTTACGTCGAAAACAACGTAATATACACGTGCCCTTTGAATTAGACGGAGTAGGTACCTACTTTAGAAACCTAAGTAGTTTTGTTCGGGATAAAGGTATAAGGAAAATGGTGTGTAGATAAAATATGAGAGGTTTTATAAGGCTAGAAAATGTTGTAATACTTTGGCAGGTGCTTATTACAACAGATAGACTAACTACTTTCGTATTTTAGGAAAGAACACTATCTATATACAAGCAGTAGAAAAAGAAATTGCAATATTTTTATGTAAAGTCGCGTATCAAAAAATAATGCAATTTTTATCTAATTTTATTTTATTTCAAAAAAACATAGCATCACGCCTGTATTACCTAAAAGTGTAGGCAGAGGTGAATAATACCCACTTTTCACCGGCTGTTTAGGTAATAGGGGGCGAGCCTATTGCCATTCATCGGGCAAATTTCCAGACTTGGAGCTGCAAATAAGATTCTCTAAGTATATTAGAAAAATCAAAATAAATATTACCTACTTCGTACATAAATTAACTACTCGTACTTACTCTATAGTTGTACAGAGACATCCTTCTTTACATACCTATATGTAAGTATTTTCTTTTCTATTGGTCTTATTCATAAAAATATTATAAGACTCTTTAAAAAAAATTAACTTTGTCTCTTTGTTACTAGTATAAATGTCAAGATGACAGACAAATAAAAACGATGTCTTTTATTGAAGCGAATGGGTTTTATGTTTGGGTGGATATAAAGTAATGTTAATATGTACCTAATTCGATAATTGAAGTGTACCTTTCTCTACTGGAATTTGGCTATCGTTGAGTTTAAAATAGAGTGGGTTATTAACACTTTGTTAAACCACGAAAATCCAACATATATCATTATTCAAGTATCTAACCTACCAAGGCTCAAACTAAGTAGGTACTTACCTATATATTTTACTTATTTACGTATTTTTTCATCCCTTTCCTACATCAAGTTTTCAAGTTACGAGAGAGCTCCGTACAAAATTAATGAAGGATCGTAACCGCGCGGCCGCCAAGCAAGCGGCCTGAAGGTGCTTTTAGCCCCTAATTGGTAAGCTTTTAAGACTCTCGAGCGTTCGTTTGACATCGCCCCCTATACGAGTAACGACTAAAACAAATATGCAACCGTTTTGCTACAAAAAGTGACTAAAAACGTAAATGTCCACTCTAGTTGGGCTTGATGGTATAAAATGCTTAAAAATTGACCGTGTATTTTAGGTTCAGATTATTTTTATTTTTGCTTGCTGTTTACTGCTTTTTTAGACGCTGAAATATGAGTATTTTGTGAATACTAAAGAGAGAAGTTACATAATACAGGTTAACAACATCTATTTCTTGTTGGTAACTATATATCTTACGTCAAAGATTTCTTGAAACCCATTATAATTGAGTTAAAAAATCAAATTGTTACTTGCCTCTGCGCTAAGCCACGTGGCAGCAATAAAAAAGTTTCACGTTCTAATTTCAAATTATCATAGGGCGTGAACGAGCGCGCGCTACAAATTAGGCGGCAATTTTGACAGCGGGGTAACTTAGTATTTTCTTGTCAAAATATTTTTGCAAACAATTGATGTGTGCGCAGTCAATAATTTATAGTCACACCTACTTTTTTATAACAAAACATAAACCACAATTAGCATAATAGTTTCTTTCATTGTTCAGAACAATGCTGAGTGATTTAAAAATATTCTCTATCCTAGTAAAGAGCAAACGTAATAATTATCTTTGGTATAGAGCGGTCATTTACCTACTAAAATTAAAGCACTTACCAGTCACCACACTTATAAATGTTTTTTTTTGTGAATTCGGCAAATACCTTCGCTCCTTATTGCCTTTTCTAAACAGGTTTCATTTGAAACCATCATTAATCATTAACTAACTTAACTAATTGCTCTGCTTAACAAATCTGGATCGGTAAATAAATAATGAAGAACAGAAAACGATCCAAAAAGGATGAATTATGAAATTAATTCTGAAACGTTTCGCTGCGGGTAAAGGGTGTTTTTAAAAGCTTGTAAACAACGTTGTCTCTTTTGCTCTTAAAGTTGTGAGGCGGGCAGCCTTTTCAAGGGTCGTCTACACTCACTGGGTAGTAAACAGACTTTGCCCTATCTCTACATAGTAAAAGGGTCCCCCATGAAACACAGGTAGGTGCCCATTTTCTACCTAACCTTTCACGAAACTCGCTATTTTCAGTAAGCTTTCAAGAGAAATATGTCGACATTCTACTACTAACGCCAATGTTTGTGAATATGTGACAAAACCAATGTGGATATTTAAATAGTTCACAGATAATTTATTAGGTATGTACATAAGTAACATATATGTAACATTTATTATAGGCTCCATTAGATCTAAGGCTTTTTAATATTTCACACAATCGGAAACTAATTAAAACTTTATTCTCAATTCTTTTTCTTAGTTATCATTTAATCAAATCAAATTTTAAAAAAAATCAGTCGAATACCCAATTCAATCGACCTCGTTTACTTTGCTTTTGTTTTTTTTTGTAAGATTGACGTGTGTATGTCTGTTCTATCTGTTTTACTGTGTATCTATGTACAAATTTGTGGGACTGGTTGTTATTCGATGTTTTTTTTTAAAGGAGGTGGTGGCAGAGGTGTCACTAATTATTTGACTAAAACTTTAAACATCTAATAAGCAAAAAACCTAACTTAACGATGGCTGTAACTAAGAACTAAGTACATAAGATTTTGTAGTGAGCACTACAAAATCTTACAAACGTTACTTACAAAAAATTAAATCTTAAACTGTTTATTTCAAAAATTAACCCATTACATTTAGTTCTACTTATATGCTCTACATAAATCTTAATAATAAAGATTATAGGTAACTAGCTTTCCGCCCGCGGCTTCGTCCGCGTGTATATCGGTTATCGCGCCAAAACATTACCTTCTTTTTGCGCAGTCGGAATAAAAACTATCCTATGTCCTTTCTCGGGTCTCAAACTACCTCCATACCCAATTTCATCCAAATCGGTTCAGTAGTTTTTGCGTGAAAGCGTAACAAACAAACTTACATTCGCATTTATAATATTACTAGTTTTCCGCCCGCGGCTTCGCCCGCGGATGTTGGTTATCGCGCTAGACCATTAATCCCTTTGTTCGCAGTTGGATAAAACTGTCCTTTCCCGGGTCTCGAACAATCTCCATACAAAATTAGTTCAGTAGTGTAGGAGTGTAAGCAACATTTTGAAATCGTCAAGCGCCCATATCCATAAAACAATAGGCGTTTCTTAAAAATACTACGGCTCTTAGACCATACTTATAAGAAATGAAATTTAAATTTCGAATTCTATTCGTAGCATTGAGATCAAACATGTCATTGTGTCAAAATAAAAAGTAATTTAGATCAAAATTACGAAGGAGTTATGATATCAACTTTAAAGAAAATCACCCTCAGAATAATTTCTCAGGCTTTGCCCGCTTAGTATTAGGATGAAAATAAAAAAAATAAAAAAATAAAAAACACGTGTTTCATTATTTGTTTTGAGCTTTATTTATTTCAAATTTGAAGGAAATCGGACCAAGGACTAAACAGTTATGGAATATTTAATTTTTCCAAATAAACTCATTTAGCACCCCCACCGGGGGTAGTTTTGGAAAAATAAAAAACACGTGTTTCATGATTTCTTTTAAGGTATATGTGTGCCAAATTTGGAGTGAATCGGACTTGAGACTATACAGATACAGAGAAACTTTAATTTTTACCAATAAAACTCATTATCCACACCTCATATGGGTAATTATGGAAAAATAAAAAACCCGTATCTCATTATTTTTCTTAAGGTTTATGTGTACCGAATTTTAAATGAATAGGACCAAGGAATAAAAAGTTGCATACAAACTTCACCCCTCTATTTAACCCTCTTAGGGGATGATTTTTGAAAATATTGTTAGCCTATGTCCAATTCTAGGGTATACACTACTTACATTTCAAATTTCAATTAAATCGGTTGAGCGGTTATGGAGATACGCGGTAACAAACCTTCACACACACACACACACACACTTACTTTCGCATTTATAATATTAGTAGGATAGAATAGGAAGTAGGAAGTATAGTACCTATAGTATAGTATAGATGTAACCTCTAGAGTTAGCACAAACAAACAATAGGCGCCTGGCGTCCATTGTGGGAATATAGACATTGCTGAAAATCAGTGTTGTTGGTCGCCTCTAGTAGGCACTCACAGCGTTTAGGTACTAAGCATTGTCCACGTTTGACACTGATGGGTCACACTTACTCTTTTTTTTATTTATTTTTTCTTGTTTTACACTTTCCATTTACCTATGTTTTTTTTCTTTCTCTTTCTATGTTTTTTTATCATTTCATTTTGTGTGTCCTGTCTTTATCAAATAAATGTTTTTCTTTCTTTCTTTATATTAAAATATCGAAAATATTATAACTTTGAGCCCTTTAAAAATGCTACATAAATATTGTAGTTGTACTTAGCAGACAGTTAAAATAAATACTACAAAAATATATGTATTTAAAGTAGTACTAGCTATAAACGACAACCAACACTAATGTTATATTAACCAATGTTAAAGGGTAAGGGCACATTATAAAGTAAAATTGAAACGTTTCCAAGAACGACGAATAAAACGTATGTCCATTATAAGTTGACCTATACTGGTTCCTTTATCTCCTCTTAGGTACTAAAGAAACCGGTTGTACAGAAGGGGGGGAGAAGTTCTACTGAAATTGGTGGTAAAAATTGATGTATTCGGGCATGGTTAAACGACGGGGTCCGCACCGTCACAGCCATTAAAAACTTATTAAACATCATCTCGAGCAATTACTCCTCCCCAACTTTAGAGCCACAGTACCCCCCCCCCTTTCTCAATTTAGTTAATCTTTAGTTACAAGTAAAATTATGACAATGCTCTCTGATTTTAGATCACGTGAATACTGAATACCAAAATGAAAATTTATTTGGCTGCAATTTTTACCCCAAAGAATATGCAACTGCATGTACCTATGTGTAACACACAGGACCGAATATAGAGAAGGGCAACCGGGACTACATCCCCGGGGCATCCACAAAAGACGTTTCCCATAAAAATAAATATTATTTAAAAAATTACCATTTTATTTGGATAATAATTTCCTTCAGACTTTCGTTGCCCCGGGGCCTCTTGAGGCCCCGGGGCAACGAAAGAGGTCTTGACCTCTGAATCATTGGCATTGTGTGTATAAGTTACAATTTACACGAATTTGAATATGATGAAAATAGATAAAAAACATGGGTGTTTTTTTTTCATATAAATACGCCACGAGTGCTGATGGAGCAAAAGTATTGGTCACATAATTGCGACACAGGCGCTGATGGTACAAAAGTATTGGTCGCATAAATGCGACGCGGGCCGTTAAAAGGTCAAATCTTCGCACTGTTACGGGATTGTACAAGACCCACAAAAATTAGGCGCCATAATTTTACGAGACATTTTTATTCTTTGTAAAACTAAAAGAGATCTTTAGAAAAATAACATTTTCCTGTAGTGGAGGCTGGACATAAGGTTAAGAACCTATAATCAAAGCAAATCGACTTCGCCTATACTTTTTATGGTGTTTACGTGTCTCGTCGCGTCGCGTTGGTGGAACGGAAGCCACTTCGACCAACAGGAAGCAGTCACGTCGTCGTTGACTCGCCGACTTACTTCATATTTCTATTCCCATATCAAATTCAAAAATATATCTAAGCTTATTGGCGGTCAATTGGTTAAATTCTTTGGTTCCGTAGGTCGGTCGCTACAAGGCCTGTGTTAAATAAAAGGTGCTATCGGTTTTACAAACAGAAGATATCTGTAGGGTCTTAAGGTAAAGCTTATGGGGGATTACAGGCTATAGAATACTATTATTACTGTCACATAGAAGTAAAAACCCTTTATTGTCACACAGCTTGAGTCTCAAGTTGAAAGAGTAGGTAAGGGCCTAATTCACGCACGCTGGCCATATGCAGATTAGTAGGTAATGTACTGAAGTTGTATGGCCATTTTTAGTTCTAAGACAAACTGGATGCCTAAGAATGTTTTCGTTTACCAATATACCCACAATGTGTCTTTTACAATGTCTTTCAAATAATTCACATATAGATGGGCGCACAAACGCACACTTGCTCATCGTGTGTGTATTAAGCCCAACAGTAAAACTTACTATACTTCACTATACTTTTTTACGCCAGTAAAATATTGAAAGGCTATGTATGTTAAATGGAACCACATCAAATTTTAATATAGGATAGTAGCGTGGTACTGTGCTGTGCGTGTACTGCTTTATTAGTCCTGTGGACCTTAGGTACTCTAAATAATAAATAAATGATAATATAGTGCGAGATTAACACACACGGTCATCTGATCCCAAACTAAGCAGAGCTTGTACTATGGAAACCAGATAACTGGTAATATACTACATACTTATACATTATTTTGTAAATATATACTTAAATATAGATAATTACACCCAGACACAATACAAACAGACATAAACAAATGTTTATGTCGGGTGGGAATCAAACCCACGAGCTGCGGTATGAAAAGTAAGTTTCTTACCGACTACGCCACAGGCCCGTCAAATGAAATATTCAATGAATTTCTTTCTTGATTTTTTTATTTTTTATTCAATGAATCCCTTATAATAATAGCCTTTATTTCAGACAGTATTTCAATTAGTTACAATACCTACATATCTTATTTATTCTATTATCTAACACTCTATTTAAAAATTTCATATTAATTACGTTTTTCGCTTAGCTACAACGCAGTTTACTAGAGTAAACTAGAGTTTAGAGTAAACTCCAATATTTTCCATTTTACCCGATTTCAATTAAGCAACTAAAATATCGCGAAATGACATGAACCAACTTAATTAACCTCTAGGTTTATGAATGAAAACAATAACTCAGAAATAATTATAATTTCATTTAAAGAAAACAAATTACGCACATAAATAATTATTATTTATTTTTGATTTGGGTAAAAAATTATCTAACATATTTTGGAGTCATTATATCTAACAAACTTCAGCTGCTTCACCCACGTGGTACTAGTATAAAAAGCCTATGTGCTAATCCAGACCAGAGTATAATCTATCTCTGCACCCAATATCATCCAAATCCATCCAGTACAAAGATCCAAGACGCAATTATAATAATAGCAAAATTTGGCTGACTTTAAGTCACGAGTGAATCGGTACCTATTTACTGGCTAAACACGTTCCATTGTAGACTACATTATTCCTTACCAAGAGGCAAGTTTGACGACAACTTGCCCGCAAAGGTATTTTAAGATAAAAAGTAGGATTTTTGAAAACTTAAATGCTTATATTTAAAACGTACTACACTTTTCGGTCTTTTGTATCCAGTTAATAACCTAAGTTACTACATACTACGTAAAGTAAAACTTAGCTAAAGCTTCCAACTCTCACTCCGGAGCCGGGAATCAATTAAAACTACTAATAAAGTTCTAAGACATTTCACTTCTCCCCCTACTTACGCTACGAAAACTTCTCTTAGTAGGTACATACTATACGAGTACGTAGATAAATTCTATTTAGCTCTGCCTTCCGTTCAATTAACTACGACTAAGTATTTTGTTAACTTTAAACTAAATCTGCGACTGTATATTTTGGGCCTCGCCTCAGAAATATAATAAATAAATAATTAAAAAAATATTCTGGGACATTAACACACACGGTCCTCTGGCTCCAAGCTAAGCAGAGCTTGTGTTATGGAAACCAGATAACTGGTATATACTATACATATAATACTTTTCTCTTGTAAACATATACTTGTAATAGATATTTACACCCAGACTCGAAACAAACACAAATGTTCAGCACTAATGTTTGTTTCGGGTGGGAATCAACCCATGTTCCCGTTCGTGCCCGCACCTCTTTGTGTGAATCAAGTATATTTTATGATATACATGTATATCCTACTAATATTATAAATGCGAAAGTAAGTGTGTGTGTGTGAAGGTTTGTTACCGCGTATCTCCATAACCGCTCAACCGATTTTATTGAAATTTGAAATGTAGGTAGTGTATACCCTAGAATCGGACATAGGCTAACAATATTTTCAAAAATCATCCCCTAAGAGGGTTAAATAGAGGGGTGAAGTTAGTATGCAACTTTTTATTCCTTGGTCCTATTCATTTAAAATTCGGTACACATAAACCTTAAGACAAATAATGAGATACGGGTTTTTTATTTTTTCATAATTACCCCCATGAGGTGTGGAAAATGAGATTTATTGGTAAAAATAAAGTTTCTCTGGATCTGTGTAGTCTCAAGTCCGATTCACTCCAAATTTGGCACACATATACCTTAAAAGAAATCATGAAACACGTGTTTTTTATTTTTCCAAAACTACCCCCTGTGGGGGTGTTAAATGAGTTTATTTGGAAAAATTAAATATTCCATAACTGTTTAGTCCTTAGTCCGATTTCCTTCAAATTTGGTATAAATAAAGCTCAAAACAAATAATGAAACACGTGTTTTTTATTTTTTTTTATTTTCATCCTAATACTAAGCGGGCAAAGCCTGAGAAATTATTCTGAGGGTGATTTTCTTCAAAGTTGATATCATAACTCCTTCGTAATTTTGATCTAAATTACTTTTTATTTTGACACAATGACATGTTTGATAACTCAATGCTACGAATAGAATTCGAAATTTAAATTTCATTTCTTATAAGTATGGTCTAAGAGCCGTAGTATTTTTAAGAAACGCCTATTGATTTATGGATATACCTATGGGCGCTTGACGATGTCAAAATGTTGCTTACACTCCTACACTACTGAACTAATTTTGTATGGATATTGTTCGAGACCCGGGAAAGGATAGTTTTATCCGACTGCGAAAAAAGGGATTAATGGTCTAGCACGATAACCAACATCCGCGGGCGAAGCCGCGGGCGGAAAACTAGTATGATATATATGATGAACTCGAAATCCTTTTAAAATAATTTCCAAAAAAAACTAGCAAAACTCGGTAATCCAGGTTTTTTTTTAAGCTGGTTATTTACCAAACAAAATTCTACTTGTAAGAAGTTGTTTCTACCTTGCATCATATTTTCTAACAAATACGGTTTTTTTTTCAAAGGACCTAACGATTAACACCGTTAGGTGAGAAAACATCTACCTGACCCGTCTAATTTTATTGAATTCATTTTACAACAAAATTTAAAATTCGTATTACAAAAAATACTCAGGTACTCAGAACTCAGAACTTGCTGAGGGCACAAATAAACCTTTAAAAATATGCACGTAATCTATGGTATGGCCCCAAAATACAATCAAAACCCCAAAAGTATTCATATAAAGCCACAAAGTGCTTTGTAATTGAATATCTCTTGACATATTTTCATCTGATAAAGTATCAGACCAACTTGATATTACTAATATATGCATATCGTGTGCAGTGTTAAATGAAGGGTTGTTAGACACTTGCTTATCTGTCGAGATTTATTGATAACACTGTTAACCACAAATCTATGGGGTTCTATGGATGTGGAGTTTTACTAAACTTATTTTAAATTAGAGTAGGTAGGTATCTACATAAGTTGCTCTTGTTTACCCACGTAAAAGAGTAGAGTATTATTAAACGTCTACCTGGTTAAATAGGGTGCATTCGAAAGAGCTTTCATGACGATAGCAAGTAAGAATACTTAGGTAGATGGGTACCTATTTTTCCTTAGGTATTTTCCCATTTTTTTTCTTTGGACTGTTGGTACTAAATGTCAGAAAAACACAAATTACGTAGATCTCAGACTTATTAATAAATAAATAATTAAATAATAATATCAGCGATAGTGCTGTTGCTTAAAAATAAGCAGTGGAGTAGCTCTACATAGAGTCACAATCACTAACACTACACTTGCAGCGACATTAAAAGCATCCACCCTTCTCTATTATGTTTTGCCTCAAGAACTTCCATACACGATTTTGCGTTTTGTGAAACAAAATGCATAAACTTTAAACGCAAGATCGACGAGGAGTCATGGGGACAATAAAACAAAGAAAACCGTATGTAGCCGGGAGCGCGGCGGCGGGGCGGGTGGCGGCCGGCAAACCAATCAGCAACAGGGGCGGCGCGCCCCGGCCGGTCCGCCCCGCTGTCGCCGCACGCCCGAACGAGATGCAGCATCCCTGCGAGGATCTCACATCGATCACGAGGGTATGGGAGCACCCGTTTCTGTCTCGCCCGTGGGCGGCGACGTGAGTTCCTCTCGCGCAGTCGCGAACAATTAACGCGCGGGGCGGCGTGGACGTGCGGTGCGACGGGCGACGTCACTATAATGTGGTTAGTCAGTGAGCGTCGGGGCCGAGCCGACGGCGACGGCGACGGCACGGAACACGAGCCGAGGAGCGCGGGAGAGCCGCGCTGGTCGCTCAGCCAGCGCGCCGGCCACAGCACGGTGGAGTTCAAGAGCTCGGCGTGCGCGGGGGCTGCCGAGCCGCCCGCGCCGCCTCTCGCCGCGCTGCCGGACCCACAGCAGTTCAACATATTCCCGGCGTTCTTTAGCCGCCAACTTAACTTCAGTGGCGGCGGCGCCTGCGGCCAAGGGGCGAAGATCATGGAAGAGTTGAGGCCAAACCTGGTGGGAGGTTTGCTCGGAGTTCCGGGACTGCTGGACGAGCACCAGTCGGACGCTAAGTACCTATCTGGAGAGAGCAAGTACACTCCGGACAAGGGACGCAAGTGTAGCAACGCATCCTCCTCGTCCGCGGAGGAGTTCGGTGGTCTGTATGGCACGGAGCATGCTGCAACGCCACCCGCACCGCCTCTCAGCCGGTCACTGCAAGACAACACAGGTGAGAGATGAATTAATTTTGTATAAATCCAAACCGCCATTACTCAGAGACCTCAATTAACTTTAATCTTGAATTAAAACTACTTATATATCTTCATTAATCTATTAATTTATAAGGTACCTATTAAATGATTAGCATTTGATGTCTCTACATAGAGCAACACGGACCACTGCACGGGCACCGACTAGCCTGCTCCGGTGGCCCATGTTGCTTAAGTCTCTAAGTGCGGCCGAGATTTAATATTTTTGCTAGAATGACAGCATCGTGGCCGTGGCATACGTAGATAAACAGGTAAATGTCAGTTAATTCAGCACAAAATGCTTTACCCAGGCAACCATAGCTCCCTCATTAGATATTTTGGATTGTGGAAAAGATGTACTCGTAAGTAGTAGGTATGTAAACAAAAGAACGTACGAACGTTTAAAATGTTTATTAAAAGAAAAAATGTAATGGTAAAAATAGAATAAAACGGATATGTCACAGAATAGTTAAAATTAAATGGAAATACATGTGCGATTTAACATAATATCTTGACAGCTTAATTAAAGTATTCGAGGACTTTATCGTATTCACAACTCGTACTAAGGGTACTCACTAAAACAACTCACGTTCCCATATAACATTACAATCGATTTGTAATAAGCTGATACGTGTTCGACTATACTGCTGATACATATACTATTAGCTTTTCTCGCTCATAGAATAGTGCTGTCTACTAGTTGCACATGTAGATATAGGCACGTCTAAATATTGCCAAGATATAACTAGACCCAGATAATTAAAATGTTAACAGGATTTGAAAATGTCACAAAAATATTATTGCACCCATAATCTAAAATTTTTCTGACAATCTTACGATAACGAGCCTTAAGACGTGTTTTAATGAACGAGGCGATATCAATATTTTCATCTCGTACTCTAAAATTAGGTAAGTACCTACCTCAATAAATGAATTATTATTACCTAGGTGTCTCTATTTTTTAATTCTAAAAATAAATAAAAGAAGGCCGTGGCCTGCAGTAAGAAAACAATAAAGAGGTTTGTTATTATTATAATGTATTTCTTCATAACCACAAAAAGCTGTATTGTGAGTACCATGTAATTTACAGCGACTATTCTTAGGTATATTTATGACTTATTCATGTATGTATAATATAGACTATTTGAAGATCTGGAGTCTAAACTAATCCATGCCTGTGTCTTAGAACTTAACTTTAGGATGTATTTTACTAAGTATTTTTTTCTATTAGATTAAACTTCGTTTGCCACCAATTATGAATTTTGTAAATAACTAAGTGCAATTTTTTCTTAATGCTTTTCATAGAACCAAAAACTAAAACAGCTAGTTAATTAAAACCATTTAATTTAAGTTCACTTCAACAATTTTTAATCAGATGCTATTTAAGTACCTGATACATAACTGACCTGATATTTATATTTATTTATTTAGCGAACCCCGCAGACGTCGTCCTGCCCGGTAAAGTAGTGCCACCTACTGGGTTCGAATATAAATTACAACCGATTCTCAGACCTATCGAATATAGATACATAGAAGATTCCATAAAAATCGCTCAAGTCGTCTCGGAGGAGATTGCTTTGTTTTAATCTTTCTTTTCGTAAGAACCATCCTCGTACTTTAAGGAAAATTCTAAAAAAAGAATTAGCGAAATCGGTCCAGCCGTTCACTCGGCGGTTCTAAGTGTTTTCCTTCGGAAAAATATTTTTTTTGTTTACTTTTATGTGATGCACTTTATACCTTCCCTAAAGTTTTGTTAATTTATTTAAGGTTGACCAAAAATTGTTTACATTTACCCCACACGGTTTTTATTTGTTACCTAATCAATACCCCACACGGTATATTTCATCATGAAAAGTGGCGAGGGGTTCACACAAAACGAAGGAAACATCGTGAGAAAACCGGCATGTCTAAGAATTAATCATTCGAGGACATGTGACATCCACCAACCCGCACTTGGCCGGTGTGTGTGGATTAAGGGCTAAACTCTCTCAACTCGAAAGATAATTGAGAGAAAAACTGTGTCCAGCAGTTGTACAATAATAAGGGTCGAAGTGAGACCTAAAGGCGTTTGACATAACTGTCAGTCGTTTGACAGCCAATTTCGTATATTTATTACCTACAAACAAAATTTCTAATCATCGTACCTACATTTTATCACACTCTTGGCTTACTTTCCATGCTTAGAACACTCAATCAAAACGTTTGTATGGGAAAAAGAAAAGCGCTGTTTTAGGGTTTTCCCGGCAAGTATTCGTTTTTTTCTCACCTTTTAAACCTTCCACCTTCTCGGACCTCCACGAACATTTCAAGACCAAGATAAGATAAATCCGTTCAGCCGTTCTCGAGTTTTAGCGAGAGTAACGAACAGCAATTGATTTTTATTTATATAGATAGATACATCGGTCTCAATATCGATAGAATATCGATAAAATAATTAAGAAAATGTACGCATAACTTTTTTAAATCGGGTATATTACACTACACACCCTTGCAAATCCGGGGTGGGCGGCTAGTATTACGGCAAGGCCGCTTAGCGGTGCGGCTTTGTCAGGTGGGTGGTCACGTAGCTTCATTCTTCCATGGTGGTCACCACTAACCACGGCCGAAGCCTACCACCAGTTAATTATCAGTAAATATAATTACCAGTTGATTGTCACCTGATTTGCACCACCCGGGAACCAAGTGTGGTGAAAAAAAACTTGTACCTATTTTTATGTATCTATAATTAAAAATCAATCGCCGAAATTAATGTAGCTACGCTCATAACTTCCGAACAACTGCACCGAAATGGATAATTCTTAGTTTTTTTTTAAGTATGTTAATTAAAATTATTGATCATTAAATATTGATCGATTTTGATAGGTATTTTAAATTTATCGAAATAGGTTTAGCGGGTTTTAAATTACCGTTAAAACATTAAAGTCAATTTGTATTTTATTAAATAAGCTATACTGTTTTGTTTATTAATTACTATCAAGAGAAGGTTCACGCAAAAGAAAATTAAAAAAAAAATGTGCAGGAAAGCCTTCAAATTTTCCGGGCGAAGCTGGGGCGGGCAGCATATTACATGTTACTATCAGACTCAAGTCAACAGACATTTTCATGCATACAAATACATGTCCTAAGTGGGAATCGAAGCCACGACCTGCGGTCAGATATGCAAGCATTTTACCTACTACACCAAATACTCCCGTCAAAATGCTACAAAATACTTAAATAATACTAAACTTTAAAATAAAGCAACACTCTGCTGATCTTAGTCAAATAAAGTCTTAATCGTTTAATGTCGCCAAGCGACGTGAGATGGCGTTACTGTAACAAGTTTGGTTATCACACTTATTGTTATCTCTGTCTCTCATGCTCTATCTGTATATAACTATCTCACTCTTGCTCAAGTAAATCTGTTTTATATCTTTTTAAACAATTATTTATTACAAGAAAATTATCAATTCTTATAAAATATATTAAAAAGCATTGATTGATGTAACCATAAATTAATTGTAATATAAATGGCCTGAATCGCGATATCAAAATATTTTATTTCCGCAGCATAAATACAGTTTTTGTCGAAATTTAACATGGGAGTCCGTTTCTACTCAGTAAGGTAGTACAACGGGGTGGATCTACTCTGAATCCATTCCAGTCTGGCGGGATCGATTGACCGGTTTCGGGGTCTTCCCGGTCTCGATCACATCCGCCCTCGCAACTGCAATTAGCTGCCTACTATTGCCCTCAGCCAGGCTAACTAGGTCTTCAGCTCTTGTACGTGAGTCAAACAACACTCGGGTCCACAAACATGTGCCCAGTGTCCTAAGCAACGCGCGGAGAACCCGCGCGCATCAGCAGTCTCTGTTCCGGGAACAACCCGGTTCATGATCACATGTGGGGAACAGCCCCTCAACACCACTGAGTAGAACATTTGACTCTCTTTTTCTTTAGGAAAATAACAACAACAATAATGCTGCCCACGACAGTTAATTTTTTTATTTTATTTTTAAATCATTTATTTCGATCAACAAATTGGATCATAAAATGGAGTAAAATACAATGTCATTATATAAATAAAACACAACAAAATCAATAAATTAAAATTAAAAATAATCATATATTTATTTAAAGAATAATTCAATTATTATTAATATTAATAAATGTTAAAATTTAATTATTAATTTATTATTATTTAATTTAAACAAAATATTATTATTATAATAACTAGATATTACAGTGACTAGTTAATTATTGTTTATGATTATTTCGTTATTTTGTTATTGTCACTACATTAAGCATGCAACAATGAGTTAAAAAGGCGCATATATTTTTATTATAATTCATGCCAAAGACTAGCTCCCGCTATTCGAATAAAAAACTCATTTACTATTCCAGACTGATTTATATCTCAGTGTCAAATTTCATACATAATAAGTATAGGACAGCGCCGCGGCGGCGGCGCGCGGCGCACAGTGGTCTGAAAATCGAGCTCCCCTTTCATAGAAAGTCAATGTGGGATATTCATAAAACTAAAATATGGAACGTCTCAGGTATACATTCCTTTAATGCATATTTTAGTATGAATGATTTTAGTTACTCCGCGCCTGAGAAAAAAAATATTTAGTATTTTTTTGTATGGGAGAAATTACATAAAGTACATTTTCTTGCGACTGAATGAAACTGAAAGGCTGGTACTCATACGAGCTATTGCCGCTCTTAAGGCGATTACGCTGACATACCACTCGTGTACCTTTAGGTGCCGCTTCACACGTAGGATTTTTTTGAAATTTCGAATTTTCGGTATTGAATATTTTATGTTATGCCTTTGGGGTTGTTGTTTTCTTGCGAATTCCTTATGAAAACAACATTTTTTTTTATGGAAACAATCTCTAAATCGCGTAAAAATGTCTGCTGTTTCATACTAAAGTTCAATACCTGCTTGGCCGTAATGTATGAAACAGTTGTTTTCTTTTCCGTCATTTCAAGGTGGTTTCCATAAAAAAAGTTGTTTGTTTTTATGAGTAGAATCACCTCATAACAGGAAAGCAACGACCATAAAGTCACGCTATTTAAAGAAGGAATAAAACACTTATTTAACATTTTTTTCATATTTGAAAATTTAATACGATTAAAAACTGTACAATCAATTGTAAAACAAGTGTTTAAATATTATAACAGTTAAACAGCTAAAACTAATTTATTTATTTTTAAATTTAATCGAATAATTTAGAAAACTTCATTTGGTTAGTATGTACATTCCTCAAAATACTTCGTCTAAACCCTAGCCTTTGTTTGTTTAGTACTGAAAAACGTTATTTCTCTAGTATTAGAACATAAAATAATAATTACATCTATAACTAGAAAAAAACTGAATTAAAGAATACAAAAAGCTTCATTTGGTTAGTATTTACTTACATTCTTCAAAATACGTCTATATTCTCTTTGCTTCTTTAATACCAAAAATTCTTATTTATCTAGTCTTAACATTAAAATAAATAAAAATAATAATAACGTCGATATGTATAAAATACGCATTAACAATTATCATCAAAATCTTCTAATTCTGAATCCAGCATTGCGACACTAACATCAACAAACTCAATATTTTCTTTGTCCACACTTGTATTGTCTTCATTAATGAGAAGTGTTTTCATGTCATCAGAGACAGCTGTTCTGATTGACTTTCTGTGTACAGGTCTTATGCTGGATAGGTACGGATCTGACGATACAAGGAGTCCATTAAAAATATCTTCATTTGTTGCTCTACGACAAAATTCCGCGAATAATGTTCTCGGATTTTTTTGAAGTCTTTATTCCTGGCTTGTTGAAATGCCTGATAATTTCAGCACCATGCAGTAAAAGTTTGTGAACACTTGACGGCATATAATACCAACCATAGTGTTCCACATATCTTTCTGCAGTAAGGCGCGCAAAATTTGCAAACGCTTCAACATTAACGGGCTCCCCACATGCTATCACACCTAGAATTGTGGCAAATCTTTGGATTATAGTGGAATCTAATCCAGTGATGGCTGCCGTTTTTACAGGATTACTAAAAAATTTTCGGGCTGTACTGCCATCATTTGTAGTGCCTGCACCTGAAACAAAAACCAAAAACTTCACCATTTTGAGCAGAAACAAGGTATTTGGTAAGTAACGTTTTCAAAATCATTCAAATCAACTCGTTGCACTTCAAGACTCACCTTGTTTGATGATATCTACTAAGAGGCCCATTTCATCACGAAACTTCTGCTGGATGATTTGCTTTCTTGCCTTCAATAATTTTTTGCTGTCTGCATCCCTAGCTTGCCATGTTTTGAAATCAAGTCTGTAGGAAATGTGAAGCAAACATTCCATACACCTAATCCAAGCATGGAGAGTAGACAAACCATATTGGTATATTTCCGTTGACACTGGTTTTCTGGAAAACAAATAAATAATATATTTAAAAATAGGTATTCATGATTATCAGCCAAGAAAATTATAAAAGTATTCAAAACATACTCTGAGATCACATGTAATTTATTCATTTCAGATGGGGTTGCTTTACATATGTCACAAGTTTGGGTTGATGTTTCTGATAATTTAGAAACTATTTTACCATCTATCATAGTCATGAGCATTTTAACTTTAACTGCATGATTTCCCATTATAGAAGGCACCAGTGTAGCAATTTCAGCTTCAATCGTGGCTTGTTCTCTCTTGATGTCTAATTTGTTTTCACTTGCAAACTTGAAAAAAAGAGGCCTGCAAAACATTGTCGAAGACGGTTTTGGATTCTCCCATACATTTTCTTCATCACAATCTAATCTTACAGGTACAAAAGAACACATGAAGACGCTGGAATCATCTTCCTCCACCATGCTTTGCTTATACAAACTCTGCCCTGAAGAACCATCAAAGCCCCACTTACACAGAAGTGTTAACTCCTTGCCATCTAAAGTAGAGGGCAAACGTAGATATTTTCCAAGTCTTGACACAGTTTTATCCAAAATTGCTTGAAGTTTAACTCGTGCCCCATTTTCAGAAATGTCTATGCTATCCTTAGGTGGGTAACAGTCCTTTTTCGCTTCTAGGACAGTTGTGTATGAAGGAAATAGTGGGATTCCTTCTTCCTTTGCACAAGCTCTCAAAGTAGTATACTGCCACTTCGACAGCTTCAACGAAGTCAAAATACCTAAAGCTTTATCAGCAGAATATATGGGCACATTTTTTTTAGTTTTAAGTATATCTTTTATGTTTGTAGCCTCTTCGGGATTCTCTGTGACTAATTTTATTATGTCTGCTACATCTTTATTTTGCGCCTTCAAGCCAGTTGCATAAGCAAGACTTTCCGATGGATGATTTAAAAGCTCTTCTACTCTCCTTTTCTTCTGTAACGGGCTTAACACCGAAAACTCCTTTCTTTGGTTTCCAAGAGATGTTGAGGTTCCAACACTACAAGTCTGTGGTTGTGCGGATGTTGATGCACCTTCGTTTACGGGAAATTCTGAACTGGAACACTGTGACTGATCTATCGTTACGGAGGAAGTCATCTTTTCCTTGATGACTTCAGGCCATTTGATGTCTTCTTGGAGCCATGCTTCGTACTTTTTAATGAAAGTATGTCGTTTACGATTACATGAGATCCATTTCCTTTTCAATGCACACACATAAGTTTGGCAGAATTGTTTCAAGTCTCTCTTTTCATTTTCTGACAAATCAATACTATTCACAAACACATCAAACAACACATTGGGATCTGAGAAAGAAGTGTTGTTGGCCACAAACATGAAAATATCAAGATTGGTACCAAAACCTTCCATTGCAATAGAAAAATTGAAAGAACAGAAAAATTAAAGTTTACGCGCACAAGTGCTAAACGTTACTGACTGAGTCCATGCCAAACATTCTATTTATGTATAACTCTCTCACCGACCCTCATTAAGGGTCGGTACAAATTAACACGTAATAAAACTGAACTATTAGTAAAGTAATAAGTAATTCCCGTAATTGATAATGATAACGAACCTCTGTTATCATTAGGTATAGTAAAAATCATTAACACCCTCTTAGCTAATGAGGTTACTATTGTAAAAAGTTATTTGTTAAAATAAGGCAGATATTAGTTCAGTGCCCTAATTAGTATTCGCAAAAAACGAATTTCTAAAGTTAACTTATTTTTTGAGTTAAAGTAATTGAATCTATTATAACAGTTATTATAATATTAGGTGCGTATTTATTATAAATATTTAATTCCATATTCCTTACCAAACTAATTTAAATGCGTCACATACTTAAAATATTCAATGCCGAAAATTCGAAATTTCAAAAAAATCCTACGTGTGAAGCGGCACCTAAAGGTACACGAGTGGTATGTCAACGTAATCGCCTTAAGAGCGGCAATAGCTCGTATGAGTACCAGCCTTTCAGTTTCATTCAGTCGCAAGAAAATGTACTTTATGTAATTTCTCCCATACAAAAAAATACTAAATATTTTTTTTCTCAGGCGCGGAGTAACTAAAATCATTCATACTAAAATATGCATTAAAGGAATGTATACCTGAGACGTTCCATATTTTAGTTTTATGAATATCCCACATTGACTTTCTATGAAAGGGGAGCTCGATTTTCAGACCACTGTGCGGCGTGCTGGTGATTACTTTTTTGCATTGATGATAATAATTAAGTACCTACCTACCTAGACAAATCTGGTTTACTTACGCCTGCATTGGCCAAAGATATTGGCAGAGGTGAATATCACGGTACACACGGCTACACATTAAGCTATAATTTTCCAGTATACGCTGATCTTGCATTGTATAGGATTTCCCTACAACGAGAGGTCAGCTTAAATTGGTTTTTATAGCTTGATATGTAGCCATGTGTACATCTCTCCTTCCATGTTTTACATCACATAATTGTATTAGTTGCCAAGTGGTCTTTTTCCAGGGTCGCACGGTCACTAAACGAACTAGCTTAACATTTTTGCGGTTAACTGCAGTATATCTTAAAAAAAATTCTTTGGTACTATACTAACCAATTCATAATTTACAATGTCCTAACCCAAAAATACCATCTCTTTACTATCATATTCTGAATGTTTCAATATTTTTTAATTTTTTTATCACTTCGTTATTATCCTATTCTGAGTTCAAATATTTAATTTTATAATTTCGATCATTTTGTTACTGACAATACGTTCACTTATACTGTCAATACTTTGACTAATCATTTTAATCTTTTAATGATAATTCAGAATAAAAATGATTAATGTTTTAAAGTTTTTTTTTGGATTATAGTAAAACAATGGCAACACCAATAAATATTCAACCAATTGATCGGCTGAAGGCCCTGTTGCCAATGCCACGAATGAATTATTAAAAAAATATATTATTTAACGTCATTTAGCACTGAAGCCTGATAGAATATGACGAAATTCAAAGATAAACTTTAAATTTAGTGAAAATAATAATTTCGCAAAAAGAAATAAACGTGAGTACCTACTTATTCATTATTTTCGATCTATTTTCATTATAAATGATATATATTATAAGCATGTAGTAATTTGAAATGTTGTCAATGGGAATGACGACATTTTTGTTTGGTTTTGTCGGTCAGACAGATATATTAAAGTATTTCGTGTGATTAAAGCGAAATCTCGAATGACGTCACTCCTTGGATAAGTTTTATACTCTGTATAACGTATCGCACTCCTATTCCATAACATTAATGCGTTATGTTACCTATATCTCAATATTGTTTTATTATATAGATTAAGCAAGGTGTACACGTCCAACATTTTTTTATAATCCTACTGACGGTATTCCGTCTACTATTAAACTACGATTTTTCATACCATATCGTCATTCCTATTATTGAGTCACTCAATGACCTGTCTTTAATAAGGTTTTATGTATTGCTTGGCTCCTGCCGTAGTACCTAAGTTATAAAGCGGGATTTTGTTACGGACTTACCAAATTATGTTGGTTTGAACGTAAACCTTAAATTAGACAATAATAATCAAATTAGTCACTCTTTTAACAATAATATTAATCTTTTTTTTTTTATTATTCTCCTTACTCCAAAGATTGTTGAGAGAAGACCCATGCCCAACAATGGGACATAAAAGGTTTAAAGTTTATTGAATCAATTTAAAGCTGCCTCGGATCCAGTGGTAAACGTGTTCAGATTCGATTCTCAGATCGAGACTTTTCTAATACACTTAAAGAAGCTTGTTGCAGCTTGAAGCATTTTTTGTCAGTGTTTCTCAGTAGTTGCCAGTCATTCACTGCACGGTAGGAAAATAAATTGGACTATTTTTATGTAGACGTCTCAAAACAATAAAGCATATTTTGATTTTGATTTTGCTACTGCTATATTTTATTGTTATATTTTGTGTTAGGTTTATAGTTCTACTCGTAATGAAGGGTAATACTTTACATAGCGGATGCAGAAATCTCGTGTCAAAAGTGCTGGAGTTTTTTTTTTTAGAGAATAACGGAACAAACAGTTGTGTTTACCTGTTGATCGGGCAGTAAAAAGAACCTGTATGGAATAAAAAAAATAGCAGACACGAAGTTGCGGGTGGAAACTATTTTGTGATCAGTACAACTATGAGACTGACGACGTCACCGCCTCCAGGTCTCAACTTATTAGTACTAGGTAGTACTTAGTAACACAACATAACTAGGTACCTAGCTAAAATACGTCCAAACAACTTTTTTATTGAGATAAATCGCCGAAACTGTCTTTAATAGGATTAAAACTGGACTAAAGCCGATTAAACTCTTTACCCGTGAATTTCCACAATTTAAGTATGCGACCCGTTGCCTCTATTGCTTTGATAGAAATAGTCACGTAACTAGTTTTCTGTGAAGCTAATTTGAAATAACAAGCGAAGCTGTGCTCTACAGGCACGTAGGTAGCCAGTACGATACATGCGTATAATTACAATTTCAATTAGAGTAATATTGCAAACAATCGGCCTGAGGGTGACGTCATGAATACGAAATGTCGCTAACGACCCTCACTCCCCCTCCCTAGCGTTCCCTCCCCTGCCGCGAGCGAAGCCTGAATTTTCAAACGGCTCGGGTTGCTAACTTCAATATACTCGTTCCTACACTCGTACGTTTTACGCATTTAATGTACGCTGAATAATAATTAAAATACTGATGAAAATGTACCCATTACGAACAGTGATGTTGGCTTCAGTCCACAGCCTTGCTCATCTTTGTGTGAATTGATTCATCGCCGCTGCTAAATAGGAAGGAAACCAGCATATCTAAGAACTAATTACTCGAGGATTTGCATTTGGCCAGCGTGTGTGGATTAAGGACTGTCACTCAACTCTTACGATAGTTGAGTTAAGACCTATGCGTAGCAGTGGGACACTAAAAAGGGTCGAAGTGTTAGCCAGTGGCCTTGCTGTGTTCCGGTGCGATGTCTGGTGACACCATGCAGAGAGAGTGGGTCGGAATTGTTGCTCTTTTATGGTTTCTAACCTTAAGGAGGCTCATTCCACTTCCACCTTCTCGCCGATAATCATTCGATATCAAAATAAAATCAATCGAGTGAATCGGTATATTGGGCGTGCGCGTTCCATCGTAGACTAAAACATTGCTTTACATCAGGCAAGTTGTAGTCAAACGCCAGCCTATCGAAGAATAAAAAAAAATACATCCCATCTCATAAGCTCAATATTGTACACACGACTACACATCAAGCTTCTACTGTTCCAGTATATGCTGATCTCAGATTGTATAAGATTTCCGTACAACGAGAGGTCAGCCTATACTGGAAATATATAGCTTGATGTGTTTTCGTGTGTACGATGTACTGTATAAATTCCAGGAAAGTACAGAACCTGCTGTTATCAAGTTCAAATAGCACTTGGAGTGGCTCAACAATTAAATAATATATCATATTTAAAAAGCAACATTTTAATATTATTTGAATTGTTGAGCCACTCAGTGTCATATTAATTTTGGTAAGACTATACGTTATTGTGCAGGTTGACAATATAAATTCGTGTGATTTGTATTACTCTACCAATGTTAGTAGCCCATAAAGTGGTTCCACCATTAAAATATGTCATAGTGCGTATCTTGCTTATTTATTTTAAAACAGCCAAGGTAAATAAATATATATATATTAATATCGTCTATCTGACTACCTAGTTTTGAAATGTCATGTTTTGCAGTTTAAGTCGCAATATGTATATTCACAAGTTTTTGCCGCTATTTTCGTTTCTCTATTTCCGCGGTTTATACCCCTAACACACAAACACACACACTTCTGTCAACATTATTGTCATACATGACACACGCTGATTATTTAACATTAATAAAAATACTCCAGTTTCCTAACATGTACCCTATTTTACTTGATAAATTAATCAATGTAATAAATCGTTTCTTTGGTCCTATTATTCTCAGGTTCAGGTCTCACAGGCTGAGCTTGATAATAAAACTTCTTTTTAGTTATTTTCTTCAATAATGGACTTTCATTAGTATCTGGCCTAGTTTCATCTTCTTTACTTTCATTAGATTTGATTTCCTTACCATTACCGTCATCTTTTGCGACATTTTCTGCCATATCTGGTTTATTTTTAATCGCTTCCTGCTCTTTTTTCTTCTGTTCTTTAAGTTTGTTCAACTCTTTTAACTTATTCAATAAATTGACTGCTTCTGGAAAATTATCTGCAACCATTTGGTCGTAGTTAGGCGTTGTAGATGATTTGATATTTAGTAAATTGTTGAATAATAAAGGATTTTTTGTAGTTGGTTGCCACCAAGGCTGAGGATTTATTAGACCTCTGCCTTTGTTAAGATTAAACCCTGAATTATAAGCAGTAGTGTCGTCTGGAGAGCGGAATGGTAAAAGCAACTGCTTGACTATGTCAGGACTGTCATTTGATGATACAGGATTCAAGATACTCTGGATCGGATCAAGTAATCCAGCTTGTACATTGTAAATTAAGTTTCCTGAAAATTATTACAAATTTTATTATATCCTAATTGAGAAACTTGGAGATTATTTAATATTTATTTTCTAATTTTGGCTTAAATGGGTATCGATAATCCACACCACAATTTAGAATTGTGAGTTAAATAAAAGTATTTAAAATATTGTCTAGTAGGTATCTACGTAGGGAGTTAGATATACCTACTATTTCACCAATACCTAAGTAAAAGAACTTTATAATTCATTACAGTTATTAAATTTTCTCAGGCAATTTTTGCAACCAGTTGCGACGCGATTTGAATTATTTGTAGATATAATCTTTAAAAAACCAATAACTTACCACAAACAATGAATAAGTATAGTCCTGCATAAAATTTGACCATAGTTGACACTTCAATGTTAATACTACGAATGAAACCAACATTCTTATTGAATTAATGTTTGGATAACTAATCGTTATGTCAATTATAAAGGTACTGAATCAAAGTAACCACAATCACCTTTTTAGAGATAATGTGAACCTTGTCACAAAAGTGGACTGCATTTTTATTGATTTGAAGTGTTATAATTTAGTACAAACTATGTAACATTGATCTATTACTTACGTACTACGGCTTATTTCAAAACGAGGTATTATTCCTACCGTCGGTTTCTAACGTAGGCTTATTATATATATTTACAACAAATTATTACTACAATTGTCAGTATTTAATTTTAATATTAATATTAACCTAAATAAAAAATATTTAAATCAGGATTATGTCGCAGTATACCATTGAAAAAATATTAAAATAAAAACTTACGTACTTCTTAATCTGGATAAATAAATATAAAATAGAACTTAAAAAAGTAATCTAAAACTTCAAAAAACTCGTCCGCATCGATGTTGGTTGGAAGTGTACCACGTCGAATGGCAACACTTAAACTTTGACCTAAGTGTAGGCTAGCCTTCTTGTCGTATGTTATATCTACCAAGCGTTTTGAGTGTTTTGATATGTCGCGATACAGGGCTCGTGCACCAGGACCTCACGTCCCAATCCCCTCCATCCCAAACGGTTCGAAAACATAGTTGCCCACTAGGTTACTATATTTTTACCGCTGCTGCTGTTGCAGCAGAAGCACCGGTTTGCCCTGAAGTAAAAGGAAGATGGGAAGGCGCAAGGGTATCGACGCAGGTTGCCATGTTCCATTATTAGACATAGGTCTTTTCTAAAGTCCAGAGGTCCAGGGTCCAGAGAAACTTGTAATCTTCACTCATTGTTGTCTTTGTATTGTTTCATTAAATAAAATTTATTATTATTTTTTTATTATAAAGTACGCCAAGCACGAATCCTAATCTCTTCTCCTCCAGCAGAGATCATCACTTCATCTACAAAATCTAAGAACATCATCAATCCAATTTAATGGGCCGGTGACATGGTCGGTATAACATACTTGCTTTTCACGCAGCAGGTCGTGGGTTCGATGTCCACCCGAGATAGACATTTGTGTGTGGCTTCATTCTAGAAGCCGATATGTTGTACTCAACTATGTAGTTGGTTGAGTCACACCTGTCTAACGTTCATTGACCAGCGTCCGAAGTGAACTTAAATTTGGTAACAGATTACCGGCTGTGTAGAGCAGATGTTTCAGTGATAAAGGACCAATATTTCATTGAATTTGCACTGGTTATTTAATTTTATAAACCTTGATTTATAGGAATAGAATTCAACTGTGAGTTCAATTTTCAGCTAATATTTTAAATAAACCAACATTGCAGAATAAACTAAGAACCTATAAATTTTAAAATAATGGGTAAAAATAAAACAGCTCCCATTTTATCATAATTAAGACAAAACCTGTCACAACTAAGCCTAAAAAACTGTAAATAAACCCTTAGTAATCCCCTAAACAGCAAACCAATATGCGCATAATAATCTTATTGTGAGCCTCTTCACATAATGGAGTGTCGATTGTGCGCGCGCGCCTGGTCAATCCACTAAACCCATTGTGGCATGACTGGGGCCCATATTGACACCCTCCGTGACAGACACCTTTGAAATAGTTATATATAAAGAGTCACATGTCACACTCTTAACACATTTTAATAACTTTTTAACTATTGATTGTGTTCAATACAAAACAAATTAAGTAGTATTGTCTTAGATTTACGCGAATATCTCACATTGAAATAAAACTAAAAAAATACACAAAAAAAAATAAAGTAGTTTTATTGGAAAAAAAATAGTTAATTTTGTGTAGTTTCTTTGAAATGTTTATTTGAAATAGCAAAACTTAATTTGTCTATTGTTATTTTCTTGTTTCCCGACAAATTGTCATTCGAATTGACTTCCGTTTTTGATTAACTTTCCATACTATGTGTGCTCTTCTAATTTATTTAATACAACCAAGTTAAATTTTTTTGATATTTTATTTAACAGATTGATATAAAGATAAAAAAAATAGCGGAATAGTGCGATCCAGATGGAAGTGTCTGTTTTTTATTGACTAATAATGTTTTAGTTAAAAAAATATATAAACAATTAATAATATACGTAAGATGCATTACCAGTAGCTGGTGAACTCAATAATATATATAATAATAGTACTTAATTTCTTATTACGAGAGCACCTAATTTACTGGTAGGAAACCAGTTATTTTTACCGTCATAACAACCTATAGTTTTTAATTAATTACTTGTTAATTTATTTATTCCCAGAAAAAAATATAATTTATTGAACAACTTATCTATACTAATGTTATAAAGAGGAAAACTTAGATTGTTTGTTTGAATTGAATAGGGACCGAAACTATTGGAACATTTTGAAAAATTCATTATCATTAGAATCCAATTAAACATTATCCTAATGAACAAAGGCGATAAAATATTTTCAAAAAAGATAGATGCCTATATATCTACTCGTGCTTCCCTGGGCGGGCCGCTAGTCCTTGACTTCAACTTATTTAATATATAATTTTTAATTTATAAAGGCATTTGATCTGGGGCAGCTAGAATTTTTAATAAATCTCCTCAATTTACACTTGTACAAACCTAAATCGAAAACAATGTAAAATCTGTTGGATTTGCGGGATTCATTCATACTTCACTTTCCGATAACATATGGACACTGGAGTGTACCCCGCGGTTCACGCAGGGTGGTCCTCTTGTTCCTCTATTCAACAATTCTGCGATTTGATACTAAATCGTGAAGTAGTCGTGCCCGTTAAAAAAGTTAATTTTCAAAACAATTATTGACATGTATTATATTGCTGAGATAGTTTAAGATGATCTAAATACCGTTCTGGTAAGATTTTGAACACTGTGTTTAATTGTAGACCTATCATTTTAGTACACAATGACGTAATATTTATATGTCATATATCTGAAATGGTTAAATATAAAGGGTTTTGACAGCAATGAACAGATCTCATGTTTACGTTCAGCAAATATTATTGTTTCCAGTGTCAAAATTTACCTCTATTTCACAAAGATCACAAGCCAAAGGAATCAATTTACCAAAACCTATTGTATGCGACACTTCATAGTCATACGACACCTCTTGGAGGCCACAGATGGTGCTTTTATGTCAATCGTCATAATTAGGGGATTACGGCCCCCTAATGACATGTTACATTGAATCTCTGTTACGCCCCCGAACAAATGTTCCTCAAAATAAATACTGTTCACTGGTTACAAGTCAGACGCAATTATGTTTGCGATTGTACCGATTCCGAGATAAGTTCAATTATACATTATATCAGATGAAAATCTCGGGAAGTTATAGCAAATTCCCTATTATGAGACTTACTGCAACATTCATTTTATCGTTCCTACCAATTACACATAAAGGACCTTGTGATAACACATATTATGAATGGACTTTTTGAACCTTTATATAATAAACTCGCTACCCGACTCGGCTTCGCACAGGTATTTGTAACCCATAAACCTTCCTCATGGAATGTCTATTGGCTCTGTCTATTGGTGAAACCCGCATGAAAATACGTTTAGCAGTTTTTGAGTTTATCGCTAACAACCAGCGGAAGCGACTTCTTTTTTTACTATGTAAAGAAACACTTCTTCGATTTCTTTTTTTATTTAATGATTGATAGTAAATACATAGGTAATCTGTGCAATAACAGCGGTGGTGCAGTGGTATAGACCTCGCCTTAGAAATATAAGGTCGCGGGTTCGATTCCCAGTCGTGCCCACACATATTTGTGTGAATTATTTCATCACTGCTGCTCAATATCGGTGAAGGAAAACATCGTCAGGAAACTGGCATGTCCAAGAACCAAGAAGAAGAGGACATGTGACATTCACCAACCTACACTTGGCCAGCGTGTGTGGTTGGGAGTAGACCCGTGTCCTAATATAGTTGAACCCGCTCCCAGCAGTGGGACACTAAAAAGGGTTGAAGTGACTAGGTACAAAACAATTAACCACCACAAGCGATCCACAAAAGCCACCAAAAAATTCCATTTAAAATATCAATTTAAAATTTCTATCCTTAATAACATAATCGCATCTCGGAAAAATGTTAGCTAAAAAGGAAAACCAATATATTCGCCATCAAAGCCCCTAAAACATAGAAGCGAATAAAAAATACCTTTGAAACGTTAAAAGGCCCCGTTTACCGCGGACGCAAACACTTAGCTCCATTTTAATTAGTAAGTAGCGGCAACACCGTCAAAGGGAATGCATGAATACTTCCCAAACCGACCTCTGACGGCGCTTTTAAAACCTCCCCCACTTAATTCAGAAACTCAGAGACTTCATAAACTGATTATGTCACCAATATGCGAATTTTTCACGAAAATGAACTAACGTTCGAGGTTAACATGTGGAACAAAATTAGTGAGCTAAAGACGAACATTTCGAATTCAAATTTTATCATCAGCGAGCGTCATTCTTTTGTTAGTTTTTAATTTAATGTTTTTACTATTTAAATTGTTTTGCTGCAGTCGTGGCATATATTTGACAGAAAGAAGAGAGAGGAAAACAACGTTAATTTCAGCTATATCTTAATTTACTAATAAGTATAGGTAGTTAGGGCTATCCAATTATTTAATATCTGTAGCTAAATTACTGAAACTTGCCTACATCATGGTGACAGAAATGAACATTCACCACAGTCTTAGAAATACTGATAAAATCGAATTACACAAGTCTAGAACAAAAACTTATGAACGGAAAAATATAATGTTTGAGGGTGCGCAGATGTATAACGGGCTACCGAGGAAAATAAAACAATGCGAAACACTTTCAATGTATAAAAGCAATATGTAATATGTAATAGATAAAATATTCGATTAACGACCTCCGAAAGTTTTGTATGTAACTAACCTAATGATAAGTACTTACTAATACTCATTTTAAGTCGACTTTTGTCTTTTATGAGTTAATAAATCCTGTAAACCTACATTGACTAATAATGCGGCAATGCTGTCTGCCAGTCTCCTAAGTATATATCTCTGCAAAGCCTCAATTCAGAGAAGTTCTATGTTACTCTGTAGTTTTTAGTTAAATTAGGATTAACTACCGCCATCACCTTCCGTCCGCGGATAAACTTAAGAGACGACGCTTGGTACAGAGCTGTAATTTGGTATGGTATCAACAGCACCAAAAGTTCTGAATAGATTGATACTAATAAACTAATTAATTAAAATAAAACTATTTTACAACGGACCAACTTCCGCCCGCGGCTTCGCCCTCTTGGTATTAGGATTAAAATTGGCCTAAGTGCTATTCCAGACCCTAACTTATCTCTGTGCCAAATTTCAGTTACGTTCAGTAGTTTTTGCGTGGAAAAATAAACAAACATCCACACACCTCCTCCAATCCATACGAAACAGTACTAACTCCAAACAATATTATTAAGATAAAAAGTAAGAAGTTATGTTAAGAAGTAAGAAAGTAAGAAGATAAGTTATTAAGTAAGATAATAGAAGATTTTATCGCATCATGTATTTGAAACTGACGATTATCTAATTAGCTTACCTAGATTAGGCACTTATCTAATACTCAATTCCCTTACCCTTATCGTTCTATGATATTCTAGAATACATAAAATTAATAGAGCATCGGTGCCTTAGCAATATACATCGTAGGTTCAATTCCCAGTAGTACCCCAACAAATTTGTCATTTGTGTGAATTGTTGCATCACCACTGCTCAATATCGGTGAAGAAAACACAACACAGCACTAACCTTCCGAAGACATGAGACAACCAAAAACGCGCAGTAGACCAGCGTGGATGGGTTAAAGCCTAAAAAACTCTAATAAGTCAAGAGTTGAGAGAAGACCCATGCCTAGCTGAAGGACAGACAGACTAAAGGGTTATTACGTCACGTTCATTACATACAAATAAATACGAACACTTGTCTACGAGTACCTACCTGAAGTCGGAATGATTTGAACCTGTTAACGACATTAGTTCAAACGCAATTACAATTACTCGGGCCACGCGAACTTGACCTACGGTAAGGGTCGATGCGCCGGTATGCAAATAGGAACCTTTCTTCGGCGCTTCACGTGATTGCGTCTAGCTAAATGTAGTAAAAACGCGAATATCTAAGATTTCGTTTATTTTAAAACTAGCTTTCCGACAGCGGCTTCGCCCGCGTGTATATCGGTTATCGCGCCAAAACATTACCTTCTTTTTGCGCAGTCGGATATAAATTATCCTTTGTCCTTTCTCGGGTCTCAAACTACCTCCATACCCAATTTCATCCAAATCGGTTTAGTAGTTTAGGCGTGAAAGACAGCCACAGACAGACAGAGTTACTTTCGCATTTATAATATTAGTAGGGAAGTAGGGATAAGTGGACGTGAAGTTCACTTCACTTCAGTTTAGGTGTCCCGGGACTTGGTCGGGTTAAAATCTCAAGTCTTTTTACGCCGCCGCTATTGATCCTGGGTTAAGTAACTAGAAGTGATGGGTTAAGTCCCAAAAATAACCTAAAATAAGACAACAACATACCTAATGTGGGCAATAATGTGCCCAGATTAGGTATTTTGCTGTAGGATTACTAGTAAATACCAATTCACTCAAAAATTCGAGTGATTTTCAGTAAGAAGGTGAGCTGAAATAAGGCTCCACATGATTGATCACTACGGAACCAAAAGCAGCAATAATTCCAACTCACTATCTCAAAAGGTATCACCAAACATCGCAACGGAACACAGTAAGGCCGCTGGCAGTGTGGCTTTGTCTGGTGGGTTCTCACTAACTAAGAACGATACCGATTTTCATAGAAAAAAATATTTGACTATTTGAAATCTTTTCACAAAGCCCTTTTTTATCATTTGATGATAGGTTAGGTTACCTGTCACGTGGTAGAGCTAACATAATGTAGTCTTATTAAATTTTTTCAGTGTTATTACCTATCTAGTTATCAATTGTTTTTTTTTATGCAGCGGAAGGCGCGTTCAAAAAATTAAAGCCAGAGCCAGGCGGGACAGGGACGGGATCTGGTGGCGCTTCAGCACTGTCCCCAGCGCTGGGCCCCCAGCACGCAGGCCACACACCCACCACCGCGTCCTGTCCCACACCCGCAAGACGACGGCATAGAACTACTTTTACACAGGTACCTAATAACTTAACGGACATTATCAAATAAAAAAATCATGATCATAAATGTACAACTACCCGAAGGTATACCTACTAAAAAAGGTTATTGTTTAGATTACATTGTATCATCATGAACTAGAGATTGAAGCGTACCTTTTAGCATAATTTTACTGCCTATTTTGGGAAACTCCGCTCTTTCGTGGGATGTACAGAGAGTATAGGTAGAGGTAAACATAACCCACATATAGTTTCGTTTAGAACCCATATGGAAACAGGTGACTGTCCCACAGCCCGGTATAATGGGTACCCGGCAAAACTCCAGAGGTTTTCATTGGCTGGAGACCCAGGGTATCGACCGTACTGGCCGCAAACGGGAGTTCCATATACCCTCAGGGCCGTGCAATACAGATATGGATACATGCGTGATCCTCTGCTTTATGTGAACATTTCTCCTCTAAAAATGTCTCATAATAACCGTGTTTATTATAGTGTCCATGCCCACAGATTTGGAAATAAAGCAAGTCACTTGCTCTATTTCTTGATCCCATTGATATAGGACTGAACATCGGAATATGCCTTATTTAAATTCGTAAAGGCAATGAAAGTGTATGTCCAGCTGTTTGCGTGTGTACCTACTTGACTTATTACTTCTTTGCTAAACATTGTTCAAGTCATAATCAGAGGTCGGAGTAGGTAGATTGATTTCTCGTTGACGTCAAACGTAGAGAATAACATGGATATGACTCCAAAATACCACAGTTTAGACACAATTTAAAAGACGTCAAAAGGAATACTTTAAAATTAGAAAATATTAAAAAAAATATGATTATTTATTTTAATTGTATTAACTTTGAAAGCCAAAATATGGAAATTGTATCCGATGAGGATTAAAAATAATTTATTTATCTTTTTGTTTAATTAAAAATAATTGTTCATTGAATTCAATCAATCATTTTGTTGTATGCTTTTTATTTTATTTTTTTCCATAATTCCAATCCCGGGACTTTTTCCGGTACTTTCCGCACATTATAGATAAAATGAAATATCCGTATTATAATATCATGACGCAAGTATATAAAATCAATCTACCTACTCCGACCTCTGGTCATAATAAATGTCTTCTCAAAGTTTAAATCTCAGAAGTGTCATTATATTAGTATGACGTTCACTGCACAACAAAACATGATACATGCATAATCTTATCTCTTTCTACTCATCTGTAAACAATAGAGATAGATAGTGCTCGCAACATGTTTTTTTTACATGTTTCACTAGTGAAAACTAGAGGTTACACTGATATTTAATAAATCTTCTTTACCAGGAACAATTAGCAGAATTAGAGGCAGCTTTTGCCAAATCACATTACCCCGACATCTACTGCAGAGAAGAGCTAGCGAGAACGACGAAGCTAAACGAAGCACGAATACAAGTACGTTCAGCATTAACTATACAAAAACACTTATTATTACCCTTGCCTTTTGCCCATTTCTATTGGAGTCGAGCGAAAATAAACACACGACTGCGGTCAGACCCCGAAACCCGTAGGACAGCAGTAGCCGAGATGGTGAGACAAGGTGTCAGATTATATCAGGCTACTAGCTGTAACAATTGTCCTTATTGGTAAATATAGAGCAACCAAGACCTTTCACACTTAACCCATTATGTGTTACAGATAGACCGTTTAACTCGCTCGTTTATTAATTAAATCTCTTAAAGAACTATTTAACCACAGATACAAGTAATGTAAATTCGTAATTCGTCACTAATATCCATAACGCTTGAATCATCATCACTGTCTGTGCAGCTTGAGGAGTCAGAATCTTAGCGATAGGCGATACGCGAGTTAAACGGTCTATCTATACTGCGTTCAGCGTAGGTACGGGATACGCTCGAAGCATCTTCGGTCAGACATGAACGGACCCTGAATGTCCTATGTGTGCCCGAAACAAACAAGGCTAGTTTTTCATGCTATGATTACAAGTGTTAGTAAGCTAGCAACTTAATAAGTTGCTGGTATACTAACACTTGATACAGAATTAACTTTACTTCTAGGCTAGTAAGAAAAGCCTACTACTTTTATTTAAAGGTGCTAATATATATTAGCAAGCCAGAATAGCAATTCTGACGTTCTAGCTTGTAATCCTGGCCTAAAAACTAACTTTTCCATGTCTTAAGATGGTTGTCAAAGGGCCTCGAATGCAGATTGATGGATATCCCATATCTCCGAATATTCTTTTTCCGGTTTCCTCTCTGTTTTTCAACGGTATCACAAGCAGTAGTGCTAAAACAGCTCAATAAATTATGTGTGAACTCGGGGTCGTAGTTGCGACCTAAGAACCTACAACTCAAACAAGTGTCCGTATTTTCTATAGAATTATCGTTATTATTACATATTACAATATAGACCATCGTAATTGTATGGCATAACAGGTGAATCTGTATTATCGGAAATATTCACATTGAAATAAAGCCGATTAACATATAGAGGAATGTTGGCAATAATAGACCACCCGCGGTGCGAATAAAACGCTCAGAGAACAAAATACTGAAAACGGCACAATACTATCGCCACCCGTCATTCTTCGATGGAATTGTCGAAATATCAATGATGCGCGAATACTCGGATAATACAATTTGAAGCGTAGGCCGGAGGCGGATTGAATTAAAGCGCCATCTGTCGTCCTCGACCGTATGAATACGAAATGCTTACAGTAACTCGCGAGAGATCTTTATCTCAGTTTTAAAATTGCTCAATCCCCCCGGAGACCCTTGATATTGATTTGTCCCAAGAGCACCTAATTTGTCGCTTTAGATCTTTTATTCAGAACATGACTTTTAGCATCCTTTAAAATTACGTCGGAGTCCACCTACGTTCCGTTTTACTTTTAAATATTTTGCTGTTTAGTACTAATGCTACAGTGATGAATGTACATAACTTTCTGGAAACATCTTTTGAAAATAGGTAACTTAATCATCACATATTAATTCTCATACATACAAAAAAGGTAGCTTTTTAAGTGATATTTTATTCACTGCCACTCCATTATGAGAGGACAATTTTGAGTAAGTACGCTTTTCTTTCAAGCGCAAGATTTTCTTTGAAAATGAAAGGTTGTGCGAAACGACGTTACTGTATACTTTTATATCGCGTCGAAATTAAAAGCTCGTAAAATTCGCGTAGGCGAGTGTGCACTTAGGTAGGTACCTCAGTATGCTCCTGTATATATAACACGACTGCTAAGTAGATAGGTACGTATAAAGTTCCCCACATACGCGATACATCATGTACATTCGCACACGCGCTCCGTAGGAGGCTATTAACGTTTAGGCGACGCTACATAAGAATGTAAACGTTAAAGACGACACGACAGCGACGTACTCCCTCCTTCTAGAGGAAATTTCGATATAAAAATACAACGTCGGCAGGGCGTGTGAGGGTCGCGGGCGGGAGGGGGCGGGGTGGCCCCTGAGGCATTGCAATCCCATCAAATGGATCCGTAACGAAGTTAGCCGCTCATCCTCCCCGCGCGCCTCTCGACATTGTCTCTGCCCTCAAATGAATTCTACAATTGGAAATAAGAAAATGTTTTGTTGGATCCTGGTGCTTTTTCAGTTTAAAGGCGACCGTTTTCTTCAGATAACTTGGTGCTCTGACTCTATTAGATTGCTATCTGTAGCAGTTGTTTATCTGAACAAAGTGTTTTAGGGAAGGATATTAAGCGGATTATTTTGTCTCTAACTCTCTAAATAAACATTGATCTTTGATGAAAAGTCGCTGAGAATTTTCTTATTAAGTAGGAAGTTATTCAGTGGATAGATACTTACTATATCCTTTATTAGTGCTTAATAAGAAAAAAGACAAGATGGAAGAATTTGGGGATGCTTTTGCAGCAGTGGGACAATATAGAATAGCAAAAGAAAACACGTAAGCATATGGCTTTACGAAGTCGGAATGACCTTGACGATACGTAGAACGCAGTGTGTTTTGTCGACTTTTACGCCGTCTTTGGTGGCTTTCTCGTAGCACTGCTTACGTATTCCATCATACTTTATAGGAAAACTGCCAAACGTTTCTTCTCCTTTAGAATAATAACAGCGTTGCAGGTTAAGTAGATCAGTAGCAGATAGGTATATTATATTCAGGTATTACCTAGCCCCGGCGAACTTCTTACCGCATATTTTTCACCTCTTAAACCTTCCTTAGACTTGTATGAGCATTTTAAAGCTAACATCAGTCAAATCGGTTAAGCTATTCAATAGACAAACATGCGTCAATTCATTTTCATAACATACTAGCAAACCCGGCGAACTCTGTTTCGCCACCAGATGGCTTCGTTTTATGTAACATGTTCCCGCTTTTCTGTTGAAATTTTTCCTGAATTTTCTTTACTATTAACCTCACGGAGCCCAAGACCTTTCTAACGAATGCAAAACCGTGGAAATCGGTTCGTGCGTTCTGGAGTTAAAGCGTCAGGAAGAAAAACCCGACTTATTTTTATATAGTAGACATACATACAATCACGCCTTCTTCCCATGGGGGTGCGCAAACTCTATAGAGCGCCATTTGCTACGATCTAAACATACTTCCTTAGCATCACTAATGTTCATGCATCTGATCATACTTGCACGGCGGTTGTGAGTGCTACGCACCTATCCATTTTAAAGGACATCACCGATGAGCTCAGTGAATGCCCTTGGGCGTCCTCTCCCAGCGTTTCCACTCACCTCCGGCGTTCATTATACCTTTCGTTAATCGTCCTCTCCATCCCACATGACCAAACCACTTTAACATGCTTTTTTCCATCTTTGTCACTCTCTCTTAGATCTCTCATTGTCTAATAACTTCGTTCCTCAATATATCATTCAAAGTTACACCACACATACTTCGGAGAGAACGAATTTCCACAGCATTTATTCTTCTTTCATGATTCTTCTGTTATTTTCATGCTTCTTCTGCTTTCATTTTCATAAAGAGATGTGAAATACTTAGCCATGCAACAATTTCCAATTTCAAGCAACAGAAAAACTATTCAGGGCATGGTTTGTCCGGTATGTTGCAGAATAAAAAAAAATATATATTTTTATCGACCAAACTTTTTTAGACAAGTCAGGGTCGTAGCACACTAAACTTTATATTAAAATTAAATCACTGTGCGTTGTAATCTACATACATTCCGCCCGCAACTTGATCCGCGTTATAGAAAATAAATGCCTCGGTGGTCCAGTGGTAAGCATGTTCGCTTAGTAATTACGATTCCAAGGTTAGCCAAAGAATTTTCTAATATTAGTACTCAGAGAATCTTAGTTGCAGCTCAAAGTTTCGAATTATGCCCGTTAAACTGTAATAGGTTCGCCTCATATTACGTATGGGACGTAAAAATAGCCGGTGAATAGTGGGTGATGTTCATTTTTTTGTAAATAGGTATAAATATGTTATAGATAATTACACCCAGACACATTAACAAAAAATCATGTTCATCACACAAAAAAAATCCCTGGGTGGGAATCGAACCCACGACTTCCGGCTTATCAGTCAGCACACATCCATCAGGGCAGTACACATCCATCCATACATACACACATACATACATGAAGTAACAAAAGTTGGTATATACGACTGTGTTTAGAAGCCCACAAAGACTGTCCTCTGCGAATTTGGTATAAGATTACTTACATACAAGTCGAATTTGTAACCTCTTATTACTTAAGTCGGTTAAAAACTAAATTAACTGATACCGAGCCTAAACTAATGCGTCTGATTTTATTTCCGCATCGTTATCTGCCAAGAACATAGTAATCAAAATATAGTTCAGACTTCAAACACAGTTATAACTATAAAAAATTAAAGTCCAACAAAAAACAATATACTTACTATTATTTATTTATCTAATCACAAGGAAATTGCTTCGTTTTTCATTACAACGCGCAAGGACGGATGTTGGGTAGGTTTGCGAAAAAACTAATATCCATTTATGTTTCCCCCTCAACCTATAGCTATGTTATAAAGCGGTTCTCAATCTAGAGATCATGATTTCGAAGGGAAATACGGGGCGAGTGTGTTTCCTTGAGGGCAAATGTTTACTTTAGGAGAAATTGCTCTGCATTGATTGAAGTTGAGTTATTGAGTTATTTGGTTACTTGAAATTATAACTTGGAATTGAAGAATTCAGCAGTCACACAAACTCTAGGATGTAGTATATAGGAAGGCATCTAACGAATTATACATATTGGATAGTTAATATAATATACTACCTAATTAGACCTCTATTATCTACTTACTATGTTTTATAGAAATCTACAAAATTCATCATACCACGATATCGGCACTTGACATTTAATTGAGTACCGCTTTATGCCTTTTCGACTAATAATTTATTTATAGGGCTGGGCAAAGACTTTTCCCAACGTTTTCCATCTTCTCTTGTCACCCGCAACCTAATGCCATTCTATATTTAATCCATCCAGATCGACCCCTATCTTTTCCTCGATTCAAATTTAGATTGCAAAATTTAAATATATGAAAAATTTAATCAAAAGTTGTAAACCAAACAATGTTGAGAAACGGCGATACAGAATACCTACATAATATACATTTTGGATAGGGTGGGTTCACTAACGGTTAGGTATAGGGTATATCGGTTTATTTATATGGAGAGTGCGTACGAGGGCGCGGCCCTCCCACCCTGGAGGGAGGAACCTCCCTCTCCCTCTAATCAGCTCTAATCACCATATCAAACGACGCACGCTCTCATTCCTGTTGACAACACACAGATTAGGGCCCGCTAGCTTGTCCATTGTTTCAACATTACTTTGAATAAATACCTACATATTAATTGTACAATATTCAACACGAAATATACCTACCCGCGGCCGTATTATGAGTGTTTAAAGCGCCTGTAATTACGTATAAAGAAAGGGATGCAGTTATACGGATTGTATAAACGCATCCCTTTCTTTCGACGAAATCATAATCGGTTTAAACACTCATAATATAATACGGCAGCAGAGACTGAACGTATTAGCACTAGTGTACCGCTTGCGGTACACCTCAGTATGAGCGGTGTACGGTGTACCGAGATCATGCGTTTTAATATAAAAATTGAGCCAACCGGATGCGGTACACCGCATTCCGATCAAACGCTAGAGCGTTCAGGCTCTTACTGCTTTGTTGGTCCAGTGGTAATCTGTTCGCTTAGTAACAAAAAGATTCCGAGTTGAAGGTCTAAAAATCAATTTCAAGTAACTTTATATTTTCTAGAACGCCTAGAAGACCCTAAAGTTATGTTAACTTAAACCTTTGGTCTTTGTATACAGTGCAGAAGGAAACAGTTGTTCTTTACAATGATTGGTTATCCATTCACTTTATTTTTTATAGGTTTTTAATATGCTGTTAAGAATACATATGTAGATAAACGTAAAATTAGGCAGGTGTATCTAATAATAAGGATCACACACTTGATATACACATACCATAATATATATCAGGATCCTATACAGGCACAGATTTAGATTAAACACCTACCTACTGTTTTAATTAGGCTTTCAATAAGTAAGGTAGGTGTGTAATTGGTGATAAGTGCTATAAAAAGATAGATAAAGACCACTGACCCCTTAATTCTTAGAAAATACATATATGAGGTAGAGACTGACATGACCACGAGTATCAAAAATATTTCAGCAATTAAAAATTTCTTTCTAAACAGGTATGGTTTCAAAACCGGCGCGCAAAGTACCGTAAACAAGAGAAACAACTCCAAAAAGCTTTAGCACCGGCAGTCTTACCTGGCTGCAACGGCATGATGAGGAACATACAGGGATACAGAGGCTACCAGCCGTACCCACATCCCAACACCATCAATAGGTACCCACAGGTAAGATAACATACGTAATAATAATAAAGTCCTTTTTCTAGTTGAGATGATACCCGTGCACAGCAGTGGGACACTAAAAAAGGTTGCAGGGAATAAGATTTAAGTGGAGTTATTATAATGGTTTGCGTTATTGCATTAATTAGAAATAAATAATGTTTTTCTGTTTGGATCCACTGGAAAGGCCATTTAAAAGCCAAGGATCTTCTTTTGCTGGATCAGTCTCCTTGCGACCACAAATAGTGAAACCCGTGTAGAAATGTAAATCTAAATTAAAGGTGAACGCATTAATTGTCTGCGATTATAAATATTAATAACTAGCGGCCCGGGTAGCTTCAGCCCACAGAACAATTTACAAAAAATGTGATAAAGAACCGTTGAACCGATTTTGTGCAAACTTCACATAAACCATCTACTAAATAGTCAGAATAATGCCTAAACATTTGGTTTGAATAGGTAAGCCCGTTTTTGAGTTATAAAATTACAACGAAAAGTGGCATTGGTTTTTTTAAATATAGATAAAGCCTTCTTGTTAGGTCATGCACATGTATTTTAATATAATATACGTAAAATTTACAATAAATACCTTCTCACTTATCATCATACAATGCAATACTACCGACTTATTTTGGTAAGGATAGACTACAAAGCACTTCCTTTTACGATCTAAAATAACTTCTTTGGGTTCATGTTATGTTCATAATTATATTCATACCCGAACAAAAATTCACGAGTACAATATTACGAGTGTTTAAAATCGATTGTGACTTCGTTAAAAGAAAGGGATGCGGTTCCTTATACATACAATGCGCATATGCGCATCCCTTTCTTTTAACGGAATCACAACCTCTATAAACTCATAATACGGCAGCAGATCATAATAAGTATGCAATACATATTGGGAGTCATCCATCTGATATTCACTTGCCTACATAATGCCACAACGAAAACCATAACCAACCAAGTTTAATATGTAATTGAATCCTACAGTTTTATTTACTTATGACGTAATGATTAAAGAACTTACACTCCGAAACAGTAACGCTGAGTATTCAAGAAATACCTAGTAGAGCATTTAACATAGGTGGTGTTATATGTAATTTCTAGTACTAAATTGTATTTGCCAGTTCTTGGGGAAGGCGAAGTAACCACGTACAGCACACATGTAAAAGTTGAAGCGTCTTTACAAATGCACACAAAAAGAAAAGCTACACACAAACACAAAAGATGGGAGCGCACGCTATAGGTACCAGTTCCCTGTTAAATTTTCTAAGATGTTTTTTAATCTAACGGACTAGGTCGAACACTTTAATAGGCCTGTAATAATATACTCTTAATATTTAAATTCTACATTGAAATATTAGTTATCTAACAACACTTCAGTTATCACATTCCACGCAGTAACTAAGCTATAACTTGTTTTAAATGTTAAATCTGACCAACTAAAAACACATTTCGGCAATGTTACCGCAATTTGTACGCTCATTACCATACGTCGCTAATCGGACCGTGATTACGCCATAATACGATTGCTGGAGGGACCACCTGGCCGACGAAAATAATGCAAATAATGTACACCACGTAGTTAGTTACTAAAATTGAAATATTTATTAGGCACGACCAGCAAATTTGAAGTTTATTTTGCGGTCGCGTTTGTCTGTTTTATGAACTGCTCATACAACAAAATAACCGCTCGCGGCGTCGCATGCCGCTGCGCTGTGATCCGTGGCTAGCAAACTGTAATTTAAGTTCTGTTGCTTTGCAGTTGCAGTTCTTTCTATCAAAACAATCCTTTTGGTATTTACGTAATGTTAACAACCGCTATCAAATATCAAGCTCACGTCACGCGAGCGTTTTAGAGTATATGTTATTTAAATGACAAATACAAGAATACCATTTTGCATTAAAACGTAAGCCTAATTGCAATTGCACCGCAACTCGATCTATTGCACTGCAACTTGATCGGCGCGTCAAGACTGTATTAGCCTACTGATAAACATTCTAAGGACATTTCCTGTAGTTTATACTTTACTTTTTTTACTGATCGGACAGTAGAGAGGACATAGTAATTGTTGTCAGATACAAAAACCAGGTGGCGCTTCAAAATTAATTAGCACCTGAAGCCGCGAGAGGACTCTCTTTTTCCTATTATATCATGCTACTCTCTGGTAGTTATAAACTTAGAGTTATAAACTTTTAAACATTCGCGTTGCATTATTAATATTTATCATAACGGACAATTAACGCGCTCATCTTTAATTTGGCTTTACGTTTTGATACGGTTTTCACCGGTCGTGGACGAAAACAGTCTGATCTAGCGAAAGAAGAGAGAAACTAAGAAGAAATTAAGCGAAACTAAGTAGAGAGTTAACTTCGCTGTTAAGTTGCCTTCCCAGTGGATCCAAATCCTTCCTTCACTTCAATCACTCCCTTTTCTTCTAATTAATCGAATAACACCAACCATTATAATAACACAATCCCCACTTAAATCTAATTCACTACAAGCCTTTTCAGTGTCCCACTGCTGGGCAAGGGTCTTTCCTCAACTAACTATGATATTAATCAACACATGCTGGCCCAGTACGGGTTAGTGGATGTCACACGTCTTCGAATGATTAGTTCTTAGACAAGCCTGTTTCCTTACCATGTTTTCTTCACCGATATTGAACAGCGGAGATGACAAAGATGTGCGGTCACGACCTGGAATCGAACTCGGGACCTTATAATTCTTAGGCGAGACCAATACCGCTGCGCCACCGCTGCTCTAATTACCCAGAAGTTTTTGAGAAAATCGCGGACATACTACATCTACCTATAGGCTAACCGTTTAACTCGCGTATCGCCTATCGCCAAGATTCTGACTCCTCAAGCTGCACAGACAGTGATGATGATTCACGCGATATGGATATTAGTGAAGAATAGTCTTACGTTACTTTTATCTGTGGTTAAATAGTTCTTTAAGAGATTTAATTAATGTTTAATGACTTTGTACCTCAGATGGCGATACGGGAGCTAAACGGTCGGCCTATAGATACGGATCGAATTCTGATTCGGAAATCGAATAAACAATAAACGAACCATTAACTTCTTAATTGCGTGTTCTGAAATCAAACTATTTCGATAAATCACAGTTTATAGAACAATCATCAACTTATAAAACTGCTCTAACCAAGAACACCGCGTTGCTGGTCGAACCTAACGCAATTGACGCCGCTATTCCATTAATGGAAGTGTTAATTGGTATAAAACATGAAGCCGCTGATGGATTTATGTGATTAACATAAAGCAAGTCGGGAAAAATCATTATATCTACCGCCACCGCCGTACGGATAATGCAATGGCACGCATGATGAACAGTTATCACTTTTGCGAAATGATTTTAATTTCGCCTGATTCCTGACATTTTTAAATTTAATGCTTCACAGTGTTCACTAATTTTGCTTTCGCACAGGTAAAATAAATGTTTTCGAAGAAATGTTTACTTGTATGTTTGTTGCTTGTTTAAAAGCAACAATTTTTTGTGATGTAGGTGAAACAATTATACGTTATTAAATAAATAATAATATATTAATTACTTCTCACAAGGAAATTTTACAAAATATAACTTACAGGCTACGTGCAAAATTATTAAAAACTCCTTGTGAGAGTCTGAATAATATTATCATTCTGTGTAACCACGTGTTCTATTAGGTAATAAAAAATGTGGCGATTATCATTTGTTTTTTATAATTTTTTAATCAACAGTCAATATCTAGAGATTAAAAATAAAATTTAAAACACTTTTAGTGAAGGACCGGCCGGTCACCATGTTTGGCCAGTGGCGTGGTCGGTAAGATACTTATTTTTTACGCAGCAGGCCGTGGTTTCGATTCCCACCCAAGACAGACATTTGTGGGATGAACATGTCTGTTTGTCTTTATTTTGGGGGTAATTATTTATTATAAGTATATATTAACAAAAAAAAATGTATATGTTTAGTATATCAGTTATCTGGTTTCCAAAACACATACATTAGCTTAAGATCAAATGACTGGGTGTGTTAATGTCCCAGAATATTATTATTATAATTATAATGAGACATTTAATAGACAAACATTACCCAAAACTGTAATTTTGCCTAAGAACCGTCTTATCTAACAATATTCTATTTGTACAGCACCACGGCAGCTACGAAGAGTTGCAGAAGGACATATTCTCGCTGTCGCAAATGGGCGGTGGGTCGTACCCCATGCCGCAGGGCTTCTCCATGGGACACAGTGCCAACATGAGCGCGGTCGGCATGAGACAAGACACTATGGGTGAGTAAACCCACCTACCTCCTACTGAAACAACTATGACATTCAAGACCAAATCTGCAGATTTATTTGCTGCTCACAGAGTACCAAAATATAGGATTTCGGATGTATTAATTTAGCGTGTGCTAAATGACTTTTATTTTATTCCACCACCAGATTATTTAAAATCTAATCTCTAATTCAACACACTAAGCAAACAAAATGTAGTAGATATAATTAAAAAAAGAAATTAGCCTACTGAGTTTTTTTGGCAGTGTTTTTCAGTTACCAGTCATTCACTGCACGGTAGGAAAAGAAATTGGACTATATTTATGTAGACTCGCGTCCCAAATAACTTAAGCATATTTTCTTTTCATTTCTCAAGTTAGACAAAACGTGTTATTTTACTTTTCTATAAAAAAAATATAATTTTTACTGGTTTCAAGGAAGTAAACTAGCCATATGCTACGCGTAAGACCTAAATGAGTTCAGTGAAAGGTGGAAAATATTCTCCTTTGCCTCATAAGCTAGATGACATTTTTCTTTTTATAATCTGTCTTGTATATTTTTCGAAAATAGTGGACGCGATTTTTTACGTAATCAAAAAATAGAGGCGATAAATTTAGTAGATTTTAGTGACTATGACGTACAGAACTCCGCTTCGCTTGGGTTTTTTAGAAATTATATATATATTTTTTTTTTATTTAACAAAATAAAATGGTACAATGTTACAGAAATATATCTCTTGCCAAACTGTAAAAACAGTTTGTTGGCAAGTAACGCTCAGATAACTCAATTGAAAAACATATTGTACCTACATACATGTTTTTAACAAAATATAAAGAAATTAGTATAAAGTAATTTTTCCTAATGTTATGTATTGCTGTTCAACAGTATATTTTTTAATTTATTCTTAACACTTTGTATTGACAAATTTTCCTCTAATCTTATTTCATCTATTTTATTATATATGTTAGGGACCATGTATTTTGTTGTCCTTCTTCCATAGTAGTTAACAGTTTTAGGTTTTACAAGTAGTTTTTGCTTATTCCTCCTTTCACATCTATATTTAATTTTAATTTTAATTTCATTATTTAAGTAATTTTGATATTAAAGGGCTCCCAGTAACAGTTTTACTCACAAATAAAGGGAATAAACTTGAACTATCAATAACCTTATAAACTGCAGCGAAATTTGCTTTTGTATTATAATAATATTGTAGCAGTTTTTCGTTACCACAAAGCACGAATGAAACGACGTTTTCTATAAATGAAAACTAGCTAGATCAATAAATCTCCCCCCGAAACGCCCGCATACTAAATTTCATAAAAATCTTTTGAGCCGTTACCGAAATTCAGATTATATAATTATATAGGTACATATAAATAAGAATTGCTCTTTGCAAGAGAGAAAATTAAAATAAACTACTTGAATCCTGTCTAGATCCTAATGTAGTGTAGACTACGAATAAACGCTGCGATCGAATCGCAGTCTTATACAGACATAAAACAGATTATAATCAGTCATATCTCTATACCTAAGCTGGTATAATTTAAGTAACAAGCAAAAAATACTAAGTTATAAAAGCCATAACAACTAAGTACTCGTAAAATGTAAGTTTTCAGCTGAAAACAAAAAGCGGTAGACAGCGCGGCAGCTTTCATCACGGCCCTATTACGGCCGTCAAGGCAATTATAAAGTTGGTCGGGCGAAGATGATCGCAGCTTCGTTTTTATACAAATATCTCTTGTAATAATGGGAAAACTTGTTCTCATAGACTCTCGATTCAGAGTTCCGGCAAATGATCACAAAATGAATTTAATAATAATCTGTATTAGCTTCAGTATGATATCAATCACGTTTCATTCGCTTTAAGTGCAATATAATATTTTACATAGCGACATATTAAGTTTGGTAAGATTATACGTTATTGTGCGGGTTGTCAGTTTAAACTCAAGCGATTTGTATCACTATACTAGCGTTGGTAAGCCAAGTGGCTCAACAATTAACTATTTATAAAAATATTATATTAAAAATATATTTTATTTATTTTTAATTATTTATACATATATTATTCATGATTTATTTATTATTAATTAATTTTTATTCATCGTACCTACTGAAAAAATTAAATTTAACGTCTTGTAAAGTAAGCTTCACAAGAATTTTTTTTAGAACAAAGTAATTTAGAATACGATGAAAGTCCTTGCGGTAGGAAGAACACATTAAGAAAAAAGTGGACAAAATACCGGACGAGTTTTTCTTCATTTTCTCAATATTTTCTTCCTATTGCAATGACATTCGTGTTGTTTAGTTATTTTTTGTTTTAAAAATTATCTACACTGGCCTACTTTAGGTACAGGACATTTTTAATTCTTTCAATAGGTATTGCGCGTAAACATTCTAATCTAGTGTTATCTGATTGATCATGTGGCCGGAGATTAGTTCATTTGCGTAGGTACCTCAGGACGTTTGACCTCATGTATTAGGTATAGGAATACATAATTTTACGCAGATAAAATAAAATACAGATATTAAGTTACGGTAAAATTACCGGCGACTTAAAAACCTTTAAAATTTTGTTTTAAATCCTGCATGCGATAAAATGTTCTTTGCACACGACTATATTATTATATTGATCAATGAAATGGTATTCTATATATCCTAATTTGACAATTGGAATTGTTAACATGCACACAGCGTAACTTTTTCTAATTCGGACAACTGTTAAAATCTTGTCTAATTTACACGCAAGCATACTACGTTGCCACATAAAATATATATTTTTTTTACCGTTATTTACCGAAGTAATTTAACCGCTCAACATCCCTAATTAGTTATGGCCTTCGCAAGTGCCTTTTGCTTATTTTCCTCGAATTTTCTTAGTAGGACAGCAATGAAGTAACATCCGTTTGGAAATTAATTTCAAATAAGATGAATTCTAGATTAAAATATCTTCGATCTTATCTTATCTTGTATCTTCTTGCTTTTCACGCCGCAGGTCGTGAGTTCGATTCCCACCCGAGACAAACATTAGTGATGAACATTTGTGTTTGTGTCGAGTCTGGGTGTAAATATCTATTATAAGTATATATTTACAAAAAAAAAATATTACATGTATAGTATATACCAGTTATCTGGTTTCCATAACACATGCTCTGCTTAGCTTGGGACCAGATGACGTGTGTGTTAATGTCCTAGAATATTTATTTATTTATTTTATTTATATCTTAGAAAGTAACTAAAGTTAAGACTCTCTTTTGTCTATAGATCTCACTATTGTAGGTAATACAAAATACATTTTCAAATCTCTTCTAGTAATTGTAAAGGTAACACATACCTAATGAACAAATAATCAGCCAAATAAATAAATAATTCTTAGATTTTTTCAATAGTTTCTACATGATCATATAAAAACCTGTGACGCGGTAAACCGTGTAATACAAAACGGCCGCGGGCGCAAAGATTCCTGCGTAAGAAAAAACGAGCAAGTAATGGAAGCGAGGCATCGCTCCGTAGATATTCTAATAAGAAAATTTCCACTACATTTACTTTGGCGGGCGTCCTCGCGGCGTCTTGGCAAATATCTTATTTCCTGCGGCGAGATTGCATCTTGAGAAAACGCGGAGGGTCGATTCAGTACCTCACTATTCGCTTCCAAGCCCTCCCCTCTTATATCGAATAGGTATAGCTACGAATCTGCTACGACACTGCTACGAGCCGCCCAAACGTGAGAGCGTCTTGCTACACTTGCTACGAAGTTGCTACGAACTGTAGTAGACTGATAATATTGATCTTGTTGTTACTGCCGTATTACGTGATGAATTTGTAAGGAACAATTTGAACACTTCAACTTACATTGATTCACCAATTTTGTTTTTATACTTTGTACCGTGCAAAATATAAAAACAGAACTGGTAAACCAAAGTAAATAAAAATGTACGATTATTATAATCGAGATAGCATTTACCAAGATTTTAAACAATGACAATGTTTACCGAGACATTCATTGCTATGTATCTCAGAGGGAGGTGATGGGTCCAGTTACTTAAAGGAAGAATGCCCCATTTATGATGTTGCACCTAATGTTAACAATAATTATTCAATAATTGACTCTTGTTTTGTCAATAATGTAAATTTATCCAACAGGTATGAGCGCAGAAGATGAGTGGTACAACAAATCGCTATCAGCTCTGCGGATGAACAGCGGTCACCACGCGAACTTGGCGGCAGCACCGATGCTGCAGTACCAGACCTAATCGTTGCTGCACGGCGCTGACTACTCGCCGGCGCCGGCGCACGACTACGCGCCTCCATAGACAACGCAACATAGATCACTAACTGACCTGCTCTTCTACGTTAATACCTAAGTACCAACAATTTACAGATACATTTTTAAGTGTCTAAATAAATGAGCTAAACTGGCTAGGATAGTCTTTAAATAGATTAACAATAAGTTAAATTTCCGATTTTAGTTGCGATATTTTTGATAAATGTATTGACGATTTATCAATATCGCTAAAAAGCAAAAAATAAAACCGGTTTATAAAGTGCTATCTCTATAAACAGGTATTACTATATCTTTTCAAAAAAATTACAATTTTTGCAACGATTGCAACAAAACAAATACTTTGTATTAACGTCGGAAAGAGTTTGGACCCAAAGTGTCAGTTTAATCATGAATTGTAAAGCGTTGCTCTACCTTTTGGTTTCACTATGACAATTTTCTAGGTAGCTAAGTGAAATAAAGTTGCAAAAAACAAAATGTTGTTAACGAAATCATGAACAAAATTTTTATTTTCTACATAAATTGCAATTTTTGGTATTTATTTTTATTTTAATAAATGGAACTACCTAAGATGAAGCCCAAAGGTTTATTATTAATAAGGACACAAATCGTGTTTTAGATATTTATATATAGGTACAAATAGTGTTTTATTTATTAAGAAGCGTTTGTTTATGCGTAAATGTATGCTAGTCATATTGTACAGATATTTAAAATCGATAAGTGGTAAGATAGTGTGTTTCTTGATAATTATACTTAATGTAATAAATGCCGAACTTTATTACTGTGACAGCTTAAGTATTTATTCCTCAAACCATATTCATTACCAATAAATGATCCTAAGAACTCCGGCTTCCAAAAAGTTCGAAAGTACTTAGTCTGGAGACATAAGTAATTTACTTACTGTCAAAGCGAACAAATATATTCCAGCGTTTGCGCAAAAAAAATCGCAACAATTCAACCAGTGAGATTGACGTGTTCAATGGCCAGCGCGTTTGTGAGCTCCGAAGCTGTCATCTCTATTTTTTTGTATTATTTATTTTAAAAAGTAATTAAACCCAATATTGAAGCCAGGAGTCTCATTTCTAAGCCCTCTTCAAAGAAGACCATCGCATTCACTTACCATGAATACTTTTTAAAAACAACATTAAAATTTTCTATAATTATTCAAATTAAGAACGGTTTGTTGTTTGGAGTGTATTAGAGCAAAATAAAAAAAAATAAAACACTTAGCAACGTGTTTCTAATGCAAAAATTAAAAAGTTATCTACTGGCACACACCTTTCTGCATTCTAGTGTTTTCTTAGCTGCAAACACAAACATATATATTAGGTATCAACTTAACAACCTCTACTTATACTTATGAGCATGGTTGTAGGTATTATGTTCGTCATTTCAGTAATCTTAATTTGTAGATATGTGGCTTTGTAGGAATCTTCTATTCTTGTGTTCAATGACTTCAAAAATTGATTCATTTATTTCGAGAGACTATTTGTAATTCCTTGATTTTCTTCCGTTTTATTCCTGTCAGCTATTAAAAAGATTGTTACAAAGACTCTCACACTGATTATATTCCTAAAAAAATTTAGAGCTGTCACAGAATAAAGTACAAAAATAAACAGTTCGTGTAAATAAAAATAAAGCCATTATCAAGATGGCCGCCACAGCCCAACGATATTTTAACTATAAATTATTATTTAGTCAAATTGACTTTAATTGTTATATAATACGGTCAATACTTCTGCAATCGCTCAAGACGCTAGTCAACTCATTTAATACACATTTATCATTCCATTTGATCTCATAAACACATAGCAAAATAATTATAAGATTATAAATTACTACGGCTTTTGTACAAAACAAAATCATATCAATTAAGACTGTTTCGGCGATTCCAATATCAACTCAATGGCCGTATTGTGCATTTTTGTGTAAATATAATATAATGAACATGTGTAAAATGAAATAAATTGTCTAAAATGTATACAAACGTTTAATTTCAACAAAATGATACCTGCACCTCACAATAACTCGAAGGTAAGTAAATAATATACTATAACACGTTCTCTGTTTGTGCCCCAAATGTGGAGTGATGCAGTTTGCCAGAAATCTATGCTATCTCTGTAGTCTCTAGCGCATATTAAATGCCAAGTTAAACATGTAAGATTGTCAGATCGTTTTGTTTAAAACAGTGAACGTGTTCAGCAACTATCTTATTGTTATTATTTAATAGAATAACTCCATACAACACGATTACAATAATTAAATAACAATAAAATAAGAAACTAAAATAAACAATTCAATCTTTTTTTTAATAATACAATATCATCAAAATAACTCACAAACTCTTCAACTCCCATTCATCCATGTTTTATTGTATGTTTTTTTAAATACAATCAAATTTCGGAGTTGAATACTGTGGATTATTCGCTGGGTTACTATTTAAGTAATTAGCTAAATGAGATACAACAATTCTTTCACCACCCACGCGTTTCCACAACGTGGCCACCTCATTTCGTACGTTCTCGCTTTGACCGCACATCTGTATAATTTAAAATTTAATAAGGTATTAGTAAAGGATCGATTGCAGTTTGGTGTGTAACACTGCGTAAGTCGTAAATAAACGTTTTTATTCAATGAGTGTAATATAGAATCTACTTAATCTTATCACAATTAGGGCAGATGGTTCAATAACAAAATTAGGTCTATAACCCTTAAGTTATTCTTCGCTTAAGGTATTCTTCAATTCTATTGGGAAACGAATTTGCGACTTACGCAGAATTGCACTCGCATTGTCGCTATATTATTAAAAACCTACCCCCGTATTCATAAACGTCTTATAACCTCATTATAGCTAAAATAGGTTTATAATTCGTTTGTCCTTGTCTGTCATCTTGACATTTATATTAGTAAGAAAAAGATCAAGTCCATTTTAACTAAGGAGTCTTAAAAGATATTTATGAATAAGACCGCTAGTTTTCATCCTACTAGTATTATAAACGCGAAAGTTTGTAAGAAGGTACAAATGTTTGTTACTCTTACACGCAAAAATTACTGGATGGAATTGGATTAAATTTAGCACAGAGATAGATTATGGTCTGAATTAACACATAGGCTAAATCCCTTTTAATCCCAATAAGTACCATATGGGCGAAGCCGTTTAATATCTAGAATAAATTAGATATTTGTAATGTTACTAAGTATAATCCAGATGTTAAGAAGCACTTCATTATTTATAAGTTATAATAATTAACATTCTTATTTTGACAGAAAAATGAAAAAAAATTGTATTCTACCACGTGACAGTAAATGCCAATCAAACAGTGTGACGTCACTGCGTGCCTTGTCGCCTCTGTTTTTGTCATTTTGTGAATACATAACAAGTACAGTCAAAGAAAAAATCCTAGAACGTCAGCGTTTTTCATTTCTTTACTACTTATCTTTAAAAAGCTTGTATATTTATTTAAACTTGACACTGGAAAAATTGTGAAATTATTTCTGTAGAGGCCATAATTAAAATATAAGTACAGACAACATGGTTTTGCACAACACGACATCTTTCGCGACGCCATGAGAATCTTCGGGGTTATTGAGGCAATTCAAATTGTAAATAAAAATGCATTTATTTTTTTTTGCAAAATCGGAAATAATTAACCTAACGGATCACCTATCCCAAATTAAACTTAATTAGTAACTAAAGTAAATTACTTAACCTAAACTAATGCGTCATATCGTTGCCTTTTAGGAATGTACCCAGAAAACTAGCAATATTAACGTATTACCAGTATATATTAGCAATTATCTGGTTTCCATAGTACAAGCTCTGTTTAGTTTGGGATCAGATGACCGTGTGTGTTCATGTCCCACAATATTATTATTATTATTATTATTATGTTTGCCTTTTCTTATCTCGGAGCTATGGAGCTCCGGACTTTGGGAAGACGTGCGTGGGGCCGAAGCCAACACGTAGAGGCCCGTTAGACAATTTTGCTCTAAATGTAATGTGGCACCAACCGACGATTATCCCTGTTCGCACCATATAGGTACAACAAAGGACAATCCCCAGTTAGAGCAGGACTATTGCGGAATAAAGGAACTAAAATCTAGGTTATGATGGTGGGTGCTAATGGATTAGGTAACTAGGACTATGGATGGACTATGGCCCCGGCCTGATCAATGCAAATTAACACGGATAAAATGGCAGGGGGTGACTCGCCCACTCAATAAATGGGCCCCCGTATGGCTGCTAAAAGAAGCGACAAGAGGCAACATATTCTGAGGGGCTAGAGGAGTATTATTATTATCATTATTATTATTCACTGATTTTAAAAATGTTGTAAACTACAATAAATACTCAAACTTACCAACGGTACGCAACCCTCGGAATGAGCGAGTCCCTGTAAATACAATAGGTTAAATTAATTTCGGGTTTATTTACTTCCTTGTTCGGGTATTACACTATTTCAAATTCAAAATAAATACTTACGCTCATATCGCTCCTACTTGCTAGAGCATTTGTGATCAGAGACCGGAACGTATGAGTTTGCCGTGGGCCCTGCAAATTTGTAAAATCACAGATAATATCATATAATACTATACTAAGTAAAATCAACCTACAGTCCATAAAATCTAAGAATGTTTGACAGTTCTAAACGTAGTACATTTAGAATTTTATTTTTTGTATGAAAACTGTTTAAGTTATGTTATAATAAAAATAGCTTCATAATTCAATTATTTTACAGGAAAGCTAATAAAAATAGTGTGAATTACGCCTCTATAAAGCTAATTTAATAGAAAACAGTGAAACGTCAAACGGTACCTCTTAGATTTGATGGACTGTAAATAGGTTGATCAGTAAAACTTATCAAGGTCGTAACATCCATCTTTTTTTTTCATGGCACAGATAATATAATACTGTACTAGTCTATGGTATTACCACGTAATAAGTAGTAACAGTTTCGTTTATCTAATGGTAGTACGTACATATCTTGACGTCTGTTACAGACGATTTAAGCAGTGTTCTGTAAGAATCTGGAAGCTTATGTTTTCCTATAACTACTTATTACTCTCTGAAAAATTGTAGGTGCTGTCTTTAAACCAAATTATACAAAAGTGGTATAGAAGTGGTGAAGAAGCATCTTTTTTTATCCTTTAATAGGCTTGCTTGACCGCAACTTGCTTGATGTGAAGCAATGATGTAGGTAGTCTACGATGGAACGCTGCATATAAAATGGCCATACTGGACTACAAGACTTTTTGTATTATTTATACTTTAGACTAGTTGGAGCGGGCTATTTTTCCGCAACTCGACGTAAACTTTAGACTATTTCGCAATAAAGGTCAATGTCCCATCTCAACATATGTCTATTTTTCCTGACAAATAAATTTTGAATGTTTTCACACCTAGACTAAAGAAACACTTACTAACTGCAGGCGTACGTTCTCCGCCTTCATTATAACATACTACCAGGTACATAAAACTTTAATTCAAAATGAAGTGAGCTGAATGAGAAACGGCATGGCCCACATTAGTAAACAGAAGTGTTAGTCATGTTTGCTGCAGAAGCGACCACTGCTGAAGTAAATGAGTTCTTGACTAGAGACCAGTGCCAAATCGTGGAAATGTAGCATATGACGCCTCCAGACTAGGTGGATTGACACTGCTACAGCAGTGTCAATCCATCACATCTTTTCCATACTACACATGCATCAGTAGTGTGTTTTAGAAGAAATTTTGCCCAAAAAGGACTCGTCATCAACCTGTGAGGACGATGATAATGACCAGGTAAAATCGTAAATAAAATTACGGACAGTTATGTTAAAAAAATTAGTTCCCTTCGATAGCTAAAATAATTTATAAGTTCTGCTTACCTTGCTGCTTGAGTAAATGTTAAACAGACTGACGACAGACCCATCAAAAGTGAACACGGGTATAGACGGGGACCGATCTAGCACAGACTTACTAGTAATCGCATCGTCATAGTATGGAGTATGCCTTGATTTCAGTAGGTCGGACACCTGATCAACATAAATAGATACCTAATTAAGTAAACTAGTACTTATTTATAGTAAGAGAGCCGACGATATTAAATGTAGAGTCACCGAAAATAACAATGATTTGGGTCATGTAAGCTACCTTTTCTCATGCCTTGGGTTAGCCCGGACGTTCTATCGTAGTGCCAAACGTTCGCGCCTACGAATACTCGTAGTTATAACCAAAAATGTTGCTGTTTACAATCCCTTTATGGGTTCCTCCAAAAACCATGGTAAACCTGAATATCTGTCAAACTGCGAAAACAGTTTTGTAGGGCAATGAAATATTGTAATGTAGTGAAATTTGATAATGAAGATATGAAATAAGTAATAAGTAGTTTTATTTCAATGTGTGATATTCGCGTACATCTAATACAATACTATGAAGATATGACATATGTGGGTCTAGTCAATTTATTCAAAAATTTAGTTATAGAAGCAAACATTTACTCATGAGTAGGTTCACTGGTGTAGGTGAGAAGAGCATTATTGGCCAGACTAGCAGCGCTAAAAGAGCAATCCTATTTAAGGATCTAAGGTTTGATGGATAAATTTCTGGTAAGAAAATACAAGCCACTAAGTCTGATTGGATAAGGAATACAACAAGGTGCAAGGTGTCTCCCATATTAATCGGATGAGCTCGAGTAAATTCCGAAATCGCCTCTACGGCTCCTCTTACGCAATAAGTCGAGCATCACGTGAATAAGTAAGCAGAAATCTTCAGCTTGGAAATCTATTACAAATCATCATAAAGGCTTTTAAAAGTACCTACTTATCTAATGTTATTTTATTAAGATAGGTATTTACACAAGGACATAAATAGCACTGATGGAAATAAAATAATAGCACTTTTTTTTATAAAATTGATGTACCAACCTAATCATTTCGAGTAAAACCCAAATCAAAATAAACATAAAGATTAGAAACGTATCCCGCCATCTATCTGAATCTACTCATACTATTATATTATAATACGGACAAGAACCATAGTACCTACTTAGCGCATGCGGATCCCAAATATATTGAAACCCAGTTTCCATAATAGATGGCAATTTGTCTTACTTCGAATCACAGCTTCGAATGATGTGGCTTTGATCTTTCTACAGTTAACGACAGTAGGCATTTAGTGGTGTATCCAAGAGAAACGTACGTCTAGGTATAATGATGCCATTGAAAGAAAGGGATGCAGATATACGCATTGTATAACCGCATCCCTTTCTTTGAACGGAATCATAATACGGCAACAGTAGTGAAATAAGTCAATGATGATAAAACCTGTATCATCAATATTGAATAAATCGATGTTTAAGGTTCGATTTCCACCCAGAACAAATCTTTGTGTAATGAGCTTGATTGTTGGTCTGTGTCTGGGTGTAATTTATATATTATAGGTTACTAGTACCCATGACACAACCAAATATAATTGTTTAATATGGAAGTAGATGGCGCTGTGTGAAATATATTAAAATATTAAGGAGAGTTACAGTTAGGTAATATTATACTGTAGAGTTATTTACCGCGCTAATGTCCTGCTGGTTAATATTATTCAACAGTTCCTTGAAGGTTTCTTGATACAACACTGACATCCAAGGCTGAGTGAAGTACTGATAAAAGTCTTCGATTTCGTTGGACTGTAAATGTTATTAACACTTATGAACAAAAACGGCTGTATATTAATATAACCAAACTGGATTAAACTGGTAATATGCTAAGCATATGTTTAAAAAAGACTGCATAAAAGATAATACATAGATGTAAGCAAAGTAGCGGCTTCTCAGTTGCAAAAGTTTGTAAAGTCACATCACTGTTTATACAGTTTATACTCCTTTAGATAATAAATCGAATCTCAAATCGGAATACAGTTTATTACCAGTATTATCACCAAATATATTGTTTAACTTGCTTTCAGTATTTTGCGCTGAAGACGTCGCAGACGAGCTTCAGCGCAAGCGATTGAGCTCATAAAATGTGCATTTTATCGGGAGAACATTATTTAGATGCTTTTAAAGTAAAGGATTGCTCTAGGACTGGCCAAACACGGGCCATACGCCACACGCGACAGCAACAAAACGATAGGATATATGTTTCGTGTGTATCTAGGCTATATACTTACTTCAAATCTATACAATATTTTGTCGAAGAACGCCTCATGTTTCCCGTACAGCTGTGACATAATTTCTGTAGAGAACTGCTTGTGTGAGAGACATATAACCGCGTTTACAACGTGTAGCGCGTTCAGTTGTAAGCAGAAAAAGTTGCCGAATTGATCTGTTATCAATGTGTGGCCCTGGAATACGATACTTAAGTTAATCATGGTTTTGGAGCTTATTATAGCCAACTGTTATACTTTGCGTCAATTTTTTAGTGTCTCACTGCTAGGAACGGGTTTTTTCTCTATCTTGCAAGTTGAGAGAGTTTAGGCTTTAATCCACGCCAAATGCAGGATGGTGAAGATGCTTAGCTTTGGCCCGTCCAAAAAAAACCTACGCTATTCCTTTCCAGGTCTTGCTAGCCTCTTTTCTGAGATCGTCACTACACCTAGAAAGCGTCCCAGCTGCGTTGGCAATACTCTGGGGTTGTCGGTTTTGCTGCAAATGTGCCCGTCCCTTTGCCACCTTACAAATAAGGCTGTATGATTTCTGAATGCTTGGTTAATAATGTGCTCGTGAAGAGATAAGGCTGAAGTCAGTTGTCAGAAGTTATAGTCCTAGTTCTATGAAAACTTCTATTGTGTTACGACATTTCTAAATAGGTAACAAACAAAAGAGAATCATAAAACGATTATTCTATTGGACCTTATTTTTGGTCCTTACAGGGTCAATAAGTTAAAGACCTCCACTCACCCGTTTAGGCAATGTCTTATGCACCGCTTGCGGCACTTCTTTTCCGGGTTTCCTAACCTTCATATAATATAACGGACCTGGCAGTGTTGCTGCTTGAATGATCGGCGACTCGAACTTTATTACTGGCTGCCAACTGTAAAGAACCCACCAATACCAACACCCCTTAACAGGTTACCATACTATAACTCCAAAAAAAGATTTTAGGTTCAACGGTTTTATTCAAAATGTACTTAAAGTTATTACTAGTCCACCATTTTATATTAGCGGCCATCTTGAATGGATTTTCCAAGTCAAGGCCTTTCATTGATACACACATTAAGAAGTTTGCAAGAAAATTGGTGATCGGCGACCGTATGGCGGCGGCCATATTGAATTTTTAAATACGTATTATTTTATTGTCACCGTATTAAAAAATGCGTTGAAAAGGGTTGTTTTGACAGATATCTGTAAATAGCCACTCGAAGTTAGGATTTGTTCTAAACGAGCAGTTTAAGGCTCTCCTATTATTAACTTAACACAACATTAAAGGAGCGATATTATATTATATAGAGACCTATTTTATAACAAATTTGAAATAATACAATATAGAAAGAATACATTATATTTGCTATACCCTAACAGGGTCATTTACTACTGTAAGACATACTATGATATGTATACGTGTATATGTACAATATATAAATAAATATAGGACCTAAACATTGCCAATAAAACAGTCTGAAACATTTGACATCCTCAGTCAATAATACAATTGGCGAACTTTGTACCGCGCATTTCTCTCCTTTTAAACCTTCCTTGAACTTAGGTAGGTACAGGACTTACGAACATTTTGAAACCAAAATCCGGCAATCGCTTCGACCGTTCCAGACTTTTAGTAATACAAACATACGTCAATTCATAAAGATAAATATAAAAAATGAAGTGCCGTCTACTATGTGATTAAAAATTACCGTCTACTTGAAGAAGTAATAGTCAATAAAACGGCTGCCATATGAGCTGAACTTAAACTGCCAGCAACTGAAGATCTGAACCTGAAAAACACGTTATCTTATTGTAGCTTAAACCTTTACCCTTTCTCTACTTTAAAAATAAATTATAATAAACGGAGGAGGTGGGTATGCGCGACGCGTGGCGGCGCTTCAGCTCTGCACGTCTCACAAATTCTTATGCTGTCCATACACGCTACTGTCTAACGGAGAGGTGTGCATGCGCTGGTAGACCTATATCTTAGTGTGTATGGGATCCTCCAGTTTACCGGAGAAATCTTACGCACAGGTGTAACATACGGTCGCGTTCAAAAATATTGATTTTCGAATTCACTCCTGCATAAAACCTGCTTCAGTCGTTCCCATTAACGCACCGGTCTACTGGCGTAGGCATACCTGCACAGGCATACCGGTCCGGTAAACGAAAAAAAAGAGTAAGAGTTTAATACATCCACATTTTAAATAGTTTGCAAGTAAACCCTGATCTCACAGTCAGACTATATATGTACAGTTCTCAGGTTCAGTTTCATGCAGGTACCCTTAATGTAAAACAATAGAAAAACAATAATGATCCACATCAAAAATAAATGACTAAAATGTAAATAATTACCCAAAGCTACTATGATGGCTGAAACTTGGCAGCAAGTCTCTAGGTATCTCCAAGTCACAGTCACTCATAACAAACGGATCTAGTTTAATAAGGAACAGTCTTGCTAGCTGTTTGTAATAAAAAACAATATATAAGAAATTTAACAAATATCATTAAAAACACCACTCCACACTAAACTAACTAAATAAAAATCGACTAAACATTGGTTCAGAATGAACTATGTATGTGGTTTGGAATGCTTCCGTTTCAATAATACCATTGGTACGCACAAAGCGCTTTACTTCTACTTTTATTGTGGGAACTGCAAAGTTGTGGAATTCGCTACTGGTATCTTTGTTTCCCCATAGCTACAATTTGCTCCCTTGCTGCGTATTGAAGTCACGAGAAAAACGGTATTTACAGGGTAAGTGCGTTTCGTTTCATCGTAGACCGCATCATTGTTTAATAACAGGCAAGTTGTGGTTAAGCGCAAATCTACTATAGGATATAAAAATACAAGTAAGAGACTTTCAATCTGAAGACTTTATATTAATATCGACTGACGATTTATTGGGCGATATTTTTTTATTACAAATACAATCCCTGAAATTAATCGTCTTAGCCTATTAAAAAGAATGTTAAACAAATTTTAATAAAAAAAAAAAACAATATTACCGCCTCCCCAATATCTTCTGAACAGTAATTCCTATGCAACCGTTTAATCGCGTACAACCGACGCGAATATCTAACGCATGTCCCAGCTGCGTATATGTTCGGATCATTTGTTTCAAATGTAGGATTTACTACAATTCCGCCGTCGTATACTAGGCCACATTCGTTTACCGCTGAAAAAATAGAAAAAATAACAACATTTCAGCCTCCTCTGCTGAGGTCCTGGTACATTCTTCATTGCTTTGACATGAATTTGAATGGATGCATTCAGTCTGTTCTGACAGAGTTGACTTATCAAGACACGTACGTGACCACGTATTAATCTTGTGTTAAGAGAATTGTGTAGAAGTCAGAGTTTACTCTACCTTAATTTAGAGCGTAAATCACGAGTAACCCTAGTGGAGTCTACACTCCAAAGCCGCTGACGACCCCGCCGACACAGCTCAGCGGCTTGCGACCAAAAAAGTTACTGACTTTGTGCCGCTGACAAGGTTTTTGAACGAGATGTGAGGTCGCTGACAAAGAAGTCAACGACTCATGTCCACTCCACTAAAGATATGGTACACAAAATTTACTTCACCATCACAATTTATACATACATAGCATCAAATAAACATCAATTAGAAAATCAAGAGCCCCACGGTAAAATGATACGCGCCTGGCTTCTTTAAAAACTATACTTGACATTATTTTAATCTTGACTAGCGGCGACGCCTAAAGTCCACTGTTTTATCAACTTTTAAGTAGATCAATTTACTTCGAAGTAAATTATAACATTATTAATTTAGGGCTAGGTTAAGTTCACAGCCTAAGCTATGCCGAGAAGCCTAAAAATGATACCCTAAATTTGTATTGCAAACGTTTTGTATTCCTAATCATATGCAATCTTCAGCTTCAGCTCTCTTATCGAAATAACAGGAATAGTTACCTCTAAAAGCGTTCAAACTAATCGCAGACAGGCCATAATAGAACAATGCGAAGCAGTTAAGCTTGATGTAGTGCAGCGCAGTCATAATATCGAGAGACTCCACGTTGTTCTCGATGTTAGTCCAGCCTGAGAGGTGGCCTTGGCGTATGACACGGATCCCAATACGGTACAGGGACAATTGTACTCTTTCGTCTACCTGTGGAATAGATATATTACCTTATATCTTGTCCTTATAGTGAAATCCTCCTTGGCGTAGAGGATAGCGTGTTCACCTGTAACCTTCAAGGCCGCCCGACTAATAAGTGTTGGGAATTTTCTAATTTCTCAGTAGTATTCTGTAGTCACACCTCCGTGTCTTAGAAAGCAGGTTAGCCGTCGCCCCTGTGCCAGGTCACTTACCGTCGGTCTACTCATCCCACCGAGCTCTGAGAGTGAATAGAATAGGAAGTAAATTACTATTATTACTAGCTTTATCTACAGAAATAAGTACCGTTTCATTATTGAAGCAATTGACCCTCATCTGAGCAGGATCATCAGCGGCAGGGAAAGGTTCCACGAACACAATAAGATCCGCAGACAAGCCCAGTTCCAACAACGCTGCTATACAACTATACGCTTCAATACAATCTCCGTAAACTACAACTTGATTGTTTTTACTCAGACGACTAGGAGAAGTCCCTTTAAAATAATTAAAAATGCTTAAAGGTGTAACGTCTCGCGACCTTTTGGATTAACAATTATCGCCATAACTTTTTTAATAACAAAATAGTCCGTGCACTTTCTAATCAACGGACTCAAAAAAGAAAATTTAGTATGTAGTTGTAGTTGCCTATATTCTACAAACTACTAAATGTACTACGTGCTACGAATCGATGTGCTACGATGTTTTCTACGAAGCTACGACGCGGGACGCGACGCGACTTACTCTTGCAGAGACGATGTACTTACTATGTACTACGGGCTACGCCATTATGTGCTACGAACTTTTCTACGAAGCTCCGACGCGTGACACAACGCGACGTACTATCTGCGCGCACGATTACTATGTACTACGGGCTATTTATTAATCGTAGTACATAGGTACTCCGTGCTTCGTCATTATGTGCTACGAAGCTACGACGCGCTATACTACAAACTTATTACATCACGACTAATGCCCAGATCATAAATCATTAAAACGACTCGTTTTATTAAGGAACTGTAACATTCTATCGATCCTAAGCAAAAACCAACTACTCCTATATAAACAATCTTGTGAAACGCTGTTTGACGCCTCGTTAGTAGTAGGTCGGTAACTAATGACTTATAGTCGATTGAACCGGGCATCGATATCTAAATTGCAAAACGAAGATTCGTATTTTACTAACTGCGGTCACCAATCATGCGCATCAGTTTCCTCAAACAAATATTAGCCTCATATAAAGAGTTTATCAACATCACGTTGTCCGGTAAACGTGGGTTAGGCGGTACCCGGTCAGGCTGGTACTTAGGATTATCCATTAGTATTCTATCACAAGGTTTTCCTTTCCTAAAAACATAAGAAGTGTAGTGCATAGAAATAGTTGTAAGTGTGCGCCGCGTGGGGGCGCTATCAACTCGTCAGTAGCCAGAATGAGGTTTAATATTATTAAAAAATAGCTTTTTAAGGAATAGAGAATGAGATAAATTATATCAAAGTTTATTTTGTAAACATAAGTACAGTAGCAGATGATCATAATGTGTTTTCAATATCTCTATGTTTTGCGTATAGGTAACGGGAGTACAAAATTAAATTACAAATAGAATAAATTAAATTACAAATAAATTAAATCAAATTATAAGATTAATATGTTAAAAAAAAAATAATAAGATACTAAAATTATGCATTTTAAAAACTCACTCTACTTCCTTAACTAGATCAAGAGAATCCTTTAAATAGTCTGGATGTTGAAACTGTTGTCCACACGTTAACACCAATATATCGTAATACTTAATATCACCATTTTTCAAATATATGCGCTTTTTCTTTCTGAAAAAAAAAACAAAATGCAATAATTTAAAACAAGAAATTTAACTAAAACAAAAGCCTATCAATCAAAAACAAAACTATCAATGAAAAACATAAACCCATCAATAAAAAAAAACTATCAATCATAAATAAATACCTATCAATGCCTATCATGACATTGGAGATGACATCCACGTAGTAATAAAAGGGCACACTCTTCAAATACCGGTCTGTGTACCGACCATCCCGGGGCACGGCTTTAGCAGCGGCTTTTAAACAATCTGCGAACGTTGGTAGCCCGTTCTCCGAGATTAGAGTCAAGTTGCTGAACGTTAGGTATTGGGATGTTGGCCTGTAAACATATGAAATGTAATTCGAAATTATTTTTTATGTAACCCCCAACCTCGTAGCTTTTTAAGCACTAAGATCAAACATGACATATACGAGTAGCAGATGCGCAGCGGTATCGGTCTCGCCTTTAAAATATAAGGTGCCCGGAAAATGTATATCATCAACAGACTTAAAAAAAATTGGTTGCCTGTAAAGTCGGTATACGGGCGAAAGTTTTACGTGACAACGTCTTTGAGTGGTAAAATAATTTTAATGTGAATATTCATTCGTATAGTAGGAAGAAGGCGCGTGCCTTTCACTTTTTATGTCTGTCTCTCTCGCTCTTAGGCGGGCTAACCATGCCCGAGTGGAAGGGACGCGTGCCTCTCACTCGCTCTCATTGTGAGCGCATAACGTGAGCGGAGCGTAACGCAGTTTCTTGAAGTGTCACCCGGCAAACCAATTTATAAGACGTTGTCACGTCAAAAAGGAAGTTATTTTTTTATAAATTGTTTATTGTGTGAATTGTCTCATCGCCGCTGCTCAATGCCGGTAAAGGAAAACACTGTAACGAAATCGGCTTATCTAAGAACTAAATATTCGAGGACATGTGACATGTATACATATATTGTATAATATATCTAAGTACATAGTATTTAATATTAGTATGTAGGTTTAAGTATGTATTTAAAGTTATTTGTTGTGCACTTCTCCCCATTCCACAAGTTTTCTCTTCTAGAGGTTTGCTGGTAGAAAATTCATATTTGAATTAAGCTCGCCTGTGTACATTGTTGTTTAATATTTATAATTGTTTAAGTAAGTGTTTTGTGTACAATAAAGAATAAGAATAAGAACATCGAACAAACTGCACTTGGCCAGCGTGTGATCAAGGCCTTTATTCTCAACACTTGAGGGAAGAACCTCAGCAATGGAACACCAAATATAGTAATATAATAATAATATCATCTTTATTTCAGATTTTTTTTTACATCCATATTTGTTAGTATGTTAGTAACAATTGAGCTTAAATTCTAGTATTAGTATTTTTTTAAATTAAAATTAATTATACTCGTAATTAAGTAGAACAAAAAAATATTTTTTGAGGCCTAATGCCACCTCTACCCAATGCCTCTGTATGGGACAGTCCGTCCCATCCAGACAGTCCAAAGAGTTGTAAATTTACTTTGTAGTTTTTTAAGGTAGTAAAGAATCATTTAAGAACTAAGTAAACCGTACCCCATTAGCAGCGTCTCCAGAAACGCAAGTCCTGTACAACTGGCCCCCACAACCACAATACTACTGTTCACATAAACCTTAGGCAAGCTGGTAAGAGGCCTCTCCATCATCCACAAAGCGAAAGGGTCACCTCTGAAATTAATAAGCTTATTTTGATTTTAAGAGACGACCTCTGTAATCTAGCGATGTAAGCTACACAAACTGTGCCCAGGTGATCGCGGGTTCGATTCCCGCCACTGACAATCTGTGTGTAACAACAATGATTTGTTACGGTGTCTGGTTAGTTGAGGGATTACCGTTCAGCCCTGGGTAAGGGCCAGACTCCCACGGTACTCCCACGTTAAGCCTTTGGTCCCGGTTGTCATTTAAAACATGACAATCGCGAATGGTAGTCAGAAGCCTAATATTCAGTAATCTGACACCTGATCTTATGGGTATCGAGGTTTGATGGCAGTAGCTCGTTGAATTCTGGTAGCTAGCCGCATCAGATAAGACCAGAAACTGATCCCAATATAAATGAGAAAAAGGCAAAGGAAATGATGATTTTGACTTCAGTGTATAGGTTCCTATACAGATAAATTACACATCAGACCGTCTCCGTTAACTTCGTTCAGCTAATAAAGACTTCGATAGAAGGGAAAGCAGATAGCATGAAAGATCAATAGATGATCATGATTGTATCTGTCCATCTCCCTCAGCAGGTTTGGTTTGAATACGATCCTATAAGAGGAATCACTCTAATAGTACAGTTAACCAAGTATAGGAGTCAGGGGTCCATTTTATTTGTGTTAACTAACTATAATGATCCAAAATCTCTGAAATTATGTTTGTCTTCTTGCTGTTAAATAAAAACTTGCTTAACTAAAAATACAAAATATTACCCGTAGAGCTCCTATGATTTCTAACTTTATATTCAATGCAATCAAATTAATGTCCCTTAAAATATTTGAAAAAAAATCTTCCAGAATTAATTGAAGTTCGATATGATTAGTAAATCAAAATGAAGAAAACTCAAAAAATTAATGTAAAAATAAATAAAATAACTTACAAGTCCTTGAATACAGTGTTTAAATTACTTCCCGATAAATTAGGCGTACAATGACGAGGATGTACCGGAAACATGTGACCAGCTAAAGACATCAGATTACGACCTGGGCTCTAGTAATCACAAAAAAAAGAATACTTAGTTATTTTTATTTTTGTAATTAATAATAATAATAAATATTTAGGGACATTAACACGCACGGTCATCTGGTCCCAAGCTAAGCAGAGCTTGTGTTATAGAAACCAGATAACTGGTATATACTATACATATAATACTTTCGTTTTGTAAATACAGTGGACCCCCGGTAATCCGGCCCCTGTCTAGTCCGGCACCCCCTGTAATCCGACATGGTCCATTATTTATTATGTATTGACAATCCTCGCTAGTGCATGATTGAACAAGTTATAACATTATGTTTTAGTTCTGATTGCTTAGTTTCTAGCTTCCTAAAATTGATTCATAATTTTTGATTATTTTAGTATGTATGTACATTTGTTTGTACACAATTATTTTTTGTAAGTTCTGTAGCATTAATGACATTAATTTTATAATAGGTAAATCGTAAGCTATCTAATGTGTACATGTAGTATGATTTGTACTTCAGAGTAAATATATACATATATATAACTTAAAGAATATCATCATTGGATCTGTAATTTGTCGGATTGCAAGGTACTCTTTTGTAAACTTTCCGGACTATAGGGTGTCTTAGACAGTACTCTATAATCCGACAAATTCGATTGTCCGACACTACCCTGCAAAGTGTTTGTCGGATTACCGGGGGTCCACTGTATATACTTATATTAGATATTTACACCCAGGCTCGACACAAACACAAATGTTCATCATTAATGTTTGTCTCGGGTGGGAATCGAACCCACAACCTGCGGCGTGAAAAGCAAGTATCTTACCGACCACGCCACCGGCCCGTCAAATTAGTTATTTCAAAATTAAACAAAAATATTAATTATTCATTTAAAGCTCGACATTTAGGTAAGAATGGGGATTGGTAGGGCCGTTACGAAATCACCCCACCCAGATTCTCAACGTGGGCGATAGTGGACTTTTGGACCTTTGAGACTTTTTGGAGAACAGTAGGTCAGTATAAGGTCCATAGAAAATTCACGTTTAAATACACAATATCTGGATGACCGAGCATTGCTCGGTATTTTTTTTTTAAATGACATTTTCTAAAAATGATTCCTAGCTAGATCGCCCCCGAAACCCCCTATATACAAATTTTATGAAAATCGTTGGAGCCGATTCCGAGATTCCAATTATATATATATAGGTACATACCTATATACAAGAATTGCTCATTTAAAGATATAAGATTTATTGTGGCAATGGTTACTTCTGATTCGCGTTACATAATATGTCGCAGGCATTTTGTAAAATTCCGCCTAATACATACTGTAAAAAGTACCTAGTAGTAGTCTTTAAGTTAACCCAGGTTAACTTAAAGCCCAAAACCCAAATTTTATCAAAATCTGTTCAGCCGTCTTTGTTTTATTACACGACTGCTAAGGAATTGTTTTGTGATAATAGAATTACCTTACCTCGTCCCCTCGACCGAATAGCCGACAAACCCAGAAGAGTGTGCAATATAGAGACTGTCGCATCAGTTCCCTAAGGATCCAGCGGACGTGTGGAGACAACACAGGTGTTATAACACCGTTTAGTATCTAGAAAATGACATAGATTGCTTATAAGCTGATTTATGTCGTTTCAATGTTATACAATATCATCGGTCTAGTTTATTTCTGTTCTGGAAATATGTCACGTATATGTGACCACGACAACTCTGATAAGAGGTGAACGACAAAGACTAAGAGCAAGCCATTGAGCAAAATATTTTCCTCCGAGGACAATCTTCTCCAGCTCTTGCTAGCCACCTTCTTGCTGAGATTAAAATCTTCTAATATATAAAATTCTTGTGTCACAGTGTAAGTTACCATACTCCTCCGAAACGGCATGACCGATTTTCATGAAATTTTATATGCATATTCAGTAGGTCTGAGAATCGGCTACTATTTATTTTCCATCCCCCTAAGTGACAAGGATTATCCACCCCTAATTTTTTTTTTTGGACAAATTTAATTTTTAATTTTTTTATTATGTGGCATGAAAAAAAGATTTTTAACTGTGATATTAGTAATTTAAAGGTGAGAAATACGCGGTACGAAGTTCGCTGGGGCAGCTAGTAAATAAATAAAATCTTCATAGACTAACCGCGGCTTGTACGATTGGAACCAGATTGTCACTCCGTCTAATCTGAGGACGTCCTACACTGTTTCTATGGTCCCTATTCAAGAACTCGTTAACTCTAACCCTCAGTACTTACATAAATTATTTGGATATACTAACAACACCATCAGCACCGGCATGACGTGGCTCTGGATCCATATCATATTGGTTCCTTACTGCTATATTCTCTTCCAGTGGACTAGAAGAAAAAACCAAGAAATAGAACCACAGAATATTGATAGTATAGTCACTGGTATTTTCCAAAGATATATAAAAGCCTTACTAGGCCACATTTCAATATAGACCTTTCCCAAAGTCTACTACTCTCGAAGGTACAATTCTACGACAACTAGGGAGCAAGGGATACCATAGAGTTTACCGTGTAACTATATCCTCAATATCGTAATAGGCTGCAACACTGACGTAATAGAAGTAAAACACAAGACGACAAAGTTAAAGTGGGAGTGAGCTGGCGCAGCAATATCAGCCCTACCTTTGTTTGCAGTTGCATAGAATCTAAATATATAAAAGAAGAAACTGACTGAGTGACATATCAACGCAGAGCCCAAACCGCTGGGTCTGGAGACTCCAAATTTAGCACATAGGTTCCTTATGGGATCTAGGGATGCACTAAGAAAGGATTTTTCAAAACTCATCCTTTAAGGGGGTGAAACGGGGTTCCAAAGTTTGTATGGAGAAACAAGATTAGTGAGATCAATTTCGCGGGAAAAGTCCGCGGGCGGAAGCTAGTGGTATATAATTTTTAGATAGCCGCTGTGTTGTAGCGTTAGAATTGAATATGGTCCTCCTTGACGTATTCGTCAACGGCGAACCTGGCAAAGACAGCTAGCTATGTAGTCCAAAAACTAGCTACATAGTCTTCGTTTGTTAGCCCGAACAAAAAAATAATAAAAAGAAAAAAAGAAAGACCCGTTCTAAACCTTCCTATAACCACACCTACAATGGTAATTTAAAGGTCAACTCTACTACTGCGTCCTGTGTACTTTTAAAACCAAGCTCGGTTTCACGAGTCAGAATAGAATGCAATCAAATAACACGACAGAGCAGCGGTGGCGAAGCGGTATCGACCTCGCCTTTAAAATATAAGGTCACAGGTTCGATCCCCGTTTGTACACCTTTATGTAAATTGTTTCATCACCGATGCCAAAATTGACACTATCCGGGGACCACGTGTTGGGATTTAGGTTAAAGATGCACTCCCAAGGACGAAGGTGAATCAGCCCCTAGCTCTGTTGTAACCTTACCCAAGCATAACCACCCCGGCTGGCTGGTTTTCACTAAGAACCACAAACGACTGCAGAGTGTGCGACTCAAAGGTGGATCGGTACAGATCAAGCAGTATACTCTCACGAGGCGAATGTTCTAATACATCTATTAGATGTCCTATATCTGCAGCTTCACCTGGACGTACTCGTAAAGAACTGGAACATAATAATAATAATATATAAGCAATGGTGGCGCAGTGGTACGGGCCTCACCCTAGAAATATAAGGTCGCGGGTTCGAACCCCAGTCGAGCCCACACATCTTTGTGTGAATTGTTTCATTGGCGAGAGAGTTTAGGCCTTAATCCACACACGCTGGCTAAGTGCGGGTCGGTGGATGTCACATGTCCTCGAATGATGAGTTCTTAGACATGCCCGTTTCCTCACGATGTTTTCCTTTGCCGATGTTGAGCAGCAGAGATGAAACAATTCACACAAAGATGTGTGGGCACGACTAGGATTCGAACCCGCGACCGTATTTTTCGAAGGCGAGGCCCGTACCGCTGCGCCATCGCTGCTCATGTGTGAACCTAATTATTGAAATTTCTTAAACTTTGTTCTTGACAACACTATGAAATCATTGCAAACTTACCCTCTAACTGAATTCACGTGAGCTACGTACAAAGATTCGTTAACAAACCTAGCTTTGTTCGTACAATTGTTTGGTACTACCAACTGCAAAACAAAATATAATATTAATAATCCACTCCAAGCCGTATTCCGGCTAAGGCGACTAACCAGGTACACAGAAGATATTATAGTGCGCAAGTGTATGTGCAAACATTCTCCCTTTACTTTCAAAGTCCGATCGACCAACACGACCGGTGAATGATCCAGCACAGGACCGACGACTATACGTGCTCTCTGAGGCACACGGTTATCACACACCACTGACTTCCAGACTCAGGACTTGGATAAATTAGAAAAGGCAAAACACGTTTTTGATTCGGTGCGGGATTCGAAAAAAGTGAAAGCAAAGCAAAGATTTTCAAAAAATGATTCTTAAAAAAATTATTATCATCATCGTAAGCCTAAAGCAGTCTACTGCTGGACATAGGCCTCTCCCAATAAACGTCATCGCACCCTGTCCATGATTTATCGCATCCAGCTACTGCCGGTTATCTTTCGCAAATCGTCACTCCAACAAGCTGGAGGGGGCGTCCCACACTACACTTGCCAAGACGTGGTCGTCACGCGAGAACTCAGAACTCGCTTTCCCCAACAATTATCAGTTCTTCGACAGAAAAAAAATGCTTACTGTAAAATGTTCCAACAATGGAAAAGCGGAAACGTTTGAAGGTAGACACAAGATGCAGTAGTCACGATTAGGAAACATCTCATAAGCTACTTCTAGCATATCAAATCCATATCTACAAAAGAAACCCTTTATACTCGTAAGTACCAGGTGAACCGGAAACCGCCTTAAATTTTATATAATTTGAACCTTAAGCAACAGTATTGCGACGCTTAAATTTTAATAAATAAATTAAAAAATTCCCTACAAAATTAAATTATCATTTTTCAATTTATTTTCTTAGACAACCCTAACTTTTGAGGAGACCGCCAATTGTCATTCATTTGACATATATTTTAGTAGCGGCCCGCCCCAGCTTCGCCCGGGTAGCTTCAGCCCACTCAACAATTTACAAAAAATGTGATAAATAAAGAACCGCTCAACCGATTTTGTGCAAACTTAAACATAAAGTCTTATCCGGTTCAGGTTGTAACTATATAACTTTCAAATCAGAGATTCTGTCAAAGCAATAATTTTTTGTCTAAGTATACAGTGCGTGCCTGAAATCGAAGGTCATGGGGCAGCTACCCAGTCTATATAATAAAAATGAATCCCTAAATGTGTTTCTAGATGTAAAACTCGATAACGGCGGAATCGATTTCGTCAATTATTTTTTGAGAATATTCCATAGAGTACGAGGATTGTTCTTAGGCAGAGAAAAATTAAAAAAATTGCCTAGAAAACTCTAAAAACAAAAGTAATGCTTAAAAGTCAATTTGAACTTTAATAGGCTGTGAGGCGGTACAAAGTTCGCAGGGTCAGCTAGTGTAAAAATGTTGTTATCATTATTATAATCATTGCCTAATGACAATAATCTGAAAACGTTGTTTAAAAATACATTCTGTAATAGTTAGTAAGTATAGCATTGCACCGGTGCGAAGCCGGGGCGGGTGGCTAGTTGTTAATAATAGTGAAAAACGTGTACCTTTCGTCATATTCAGGGTGAATAGCAAATAGTTCGATAATGAAAGCGTTTGGTTCTCCTGAATACCTCCTGACAGGTTCCGTTTCTCGAATAACCCAATCTTTTATAACAGTGCTTGCTGGAACACAAACTAATAACTGTTAGTAATATTGTGATAACTATATCCCTCATTTAATCACCTCTGACGAATATTTTTTTAGCTAAGAACCATCTCTATAACTTTAGCTTTCGAACCTTATAGAATGTGCGTAGCAAAAACTTCTAGTTTAGATCTTAGAGCATTTAACATGGGAGGTGTTTTACGCAACTTATAGTACTAAATAGTTTCTGCCAGTTTTTTGAGGAGGCGAGGAAACCACGTAGTGCACGAACACGGTGTACTGCACGTAGTTACGTCGTGTGTGCACATCGTACGATTCGCTCGAGATTACGAAAATTTTATCGTTATCATAGATGCAACTTACAACTTCTTTTAGGTCTTATTTTCTTCGGTTTCTCTTTTTCTTCTGTTGTTCCGTTAATTATTTTCATCAGAGCTGCTGCAGGTCTGCCAGATTATATTAAAAATAAATTAACAAAACAATACTTTAAAATAGACATTGATTACGGATGATTTAAATTAAACCGGCCCGTTCCGTTTTTCGTACCTTTTGTTTGAAGCAATCTACATTATACATACAGTGCATTAAACGTGTCCCGTCCGGACCTCGTATGCTAACAATCGATCTGGGCCCCGATTCTCGCCTCTAATGAAATGAAATGAAATGAAATGAAATGAAATGAAATGGAATGGAATGAAATGAAATGAAATGAAATGAAATGAAATGGAATGGAATGGAATGGAATGAAATGAAATGAAATTAAATGAAAATTTATTTTCGATAAACTTCGAGTTATATCTAATTATATCGTTCGAATCTTTTTCTAGAATCCGAGAATCGGGGCCTTGATCTCGGACGCGGCCTCCGCCCGTCCTGGTCATTGCCCGGTAAAAATAAAACATGCCGTGAGTGCAGAAATTAAGCAATTCCATCTGATGAACTGCTCACTGACAGTGATCGAAATGTACTCAATCGCTACTGTCCGGTATTTTCGTTCCACACTGTTCTTTGTCGAAATTCACAAGTCAAACGCCAAGATGACTTCAGATGTCAATGGAACCATTAGGTACATAAAATAAACCTATTTCAAACAAGGAATTTTATTAATTCGTAATTCTTAATAAAAAAAGGCTATTTAGATGCCTTCTTCACTAGCGAGAGAATACCTACGCTACTCAAAAGAGTGTATGGAAATACATGACTGATAATATCGTCGCGATTCTCTCGCTCGTGGAGACGGCCCCTTAGTGTCTCATTGCTGAGTACGAGTCTTCTCTCAACTTAGCAATTCTAAAACTTGAGAGCGTTTAGGCCTTAACACACAATGATCAAGTGCGGGTTCATGGATGTCACATGACTTCGAATGTTTAGTTATATGACATTCCCGTTTCCTTCGACAACGGGAAAAATACATCGAGAGAAGTGTGGAACACTAAAAGGTTGCTACTAAGAGAAACTGTCCATACTGTCAGTATGTGGTTTCCGTACTGTCGGAACGTCAAAATTATTTCAAAATTACCTATCTACCTATTGAATAGGCTCTTAATCGAATAATATTGGTTTCATAGGTCAAACAGTACACACGGCTACACATCACGCTATATATTTTCAGTATAAGCTGATCTCAAGTTCAACGAGAGCTTATACTGGAAATGAATAGCTTAATGTGCGACCGTGTGTAGGTACTAAGTATACAAAATATTCATTCATCAACCAAGCTAGTAGCCTAACAATTAAAGAAAAATATAATCACCCTTTAAAGCTTTCATAATTCAGCAACTCCGGAACTATAAGGAGCTCCTCATCAATATTGACAATATCAAATTCCAATTCCTCCTCACAGTTTTCATGCTCAAACAAATCATAAATGTCAAGTTCTAACGAACCAAATTGAAGTTCGTCAGTAGAGATCTGAGACACTTTATTTAAGCCAACTGCTGGTGAAGACTCGAACCGCAAATCCTTGAATTCATCGTCATCGTTCAACTTAACCTACAAGACTTTTATATTTTAGTACTTTATAATATTCCTCTCGCTCGACCACGCTCGCTGGACCGCGCTTACCAAATACAGCGTGTAGCCTAAAACCGGGGATAATGTCAGAGTCTATCTGAAATAGATTTCCTTGATTTTCGAAACTGCATTTACTGAATTAAAAAAATCTTGCTTCACCCGGGAGTCGATTCAACCAGATGTATAGAATAATAATGTTTATCTCATGGATTTAAAGTGGTTTCCCTCGGCCCCTTGAAACTTTTCACCCTGTATATTCTAACAATGAATGTAACAATGTGTTGAATATAATTTAATAGGTGTTATGAGTTTTAACAACGTGAAAACGATCTAAATAGGTTTTATTTTCTAAAAACTCTTGTATTTTTGGGAGACTATTGGGTCTATAAATCTAAGAGATTTCTTCTTTATCTAAGTACATAAGTATCTGTGTTTTCTTGTATAAGCATATCAAGCACGTTATTATAGAAAGTCTAAGAGGGGATAGGTGATATCAAAACACAACCAGATTAAGACAACACGAACGCAGGGAGCGCGTAGTTTTTTTTTACAGAAATAACGAAAATTAAAAACATCAAGAGATTTTGATTGACTTTTTCGAGGGTTCTATTACCTTACCCTCTCCTCTCCCCCCTCATATACTTGCTTGAGTCTAACTAATTGTTATAAGACAAGACATTTAAGTTATTCACCCTAGACTTGCTTTCTTTGTGTTTTGTTTCATCTGGCGCCATTCCAGTGAAGCTGAAAGCAAATTATACATACGATTAAACTATGACTAAAAAAATAAAAATGTAACAAATAAAACCGGCTTCCAGAATATAAATTAAATAGTAAAGAGATAGTAAAATAATATTTTCCAATAAACAGTAAAAATTATAGCCAATGCGCAATTATTTTGTTTTTTTTCTTTGCTATAAACCTCACGGAGCCTGAGACCTTTCCAACGAATGCTAAACCGTGGAAATCGGTTCGTGAGTTCTGGAGTTATAGCGTCAGGAAGGAAAACCCGACTTATTTTTATATACTTTTGTTTTGTAAATATACATATTTATATATAATTACACCAAGACTCAAGACAAACAGACATGTTCATCACACAAATTTCTGACTTGGGTGCAAATCGAACTCACGACCTGCGGCGTGAAAAGCAAGTATCTTGCCGACCACACCACACCGACCCGTCAATTAGAATCAATTAGGTACTACCTGGTTGATGAGCCATCGCCTTCTACTTTCTCCCGATGCTCACAAACCATATGTCTAAACCCAGCATACGGCGATAGTATGAAACTTTCTTCCAAAGCTTCGTAGTTGATTAAAGTGTTAAGACACATTACTCCGACTGCCAATTCATTGTGCTATAAAATGTCAGAAACTTTTTTTATTTTAAAATAAGCTTGCACTTAACTACAACCTGCCTGATGTTAATTAACGATCAGTGCCGGCGTTAGGGGGGGGACGAACATAAAAGTACATCGTATCTAGTCTAAATAATAATAAATATACATCACTGTATTCGTTTCTTTTATCCGCCTCCCAAATCTGAACATAAACTACGTTCACATTGGGTCAGCAAAAAATTAATACTCGATAATGATTTCCATAAGTGGGCGCCTAAATATTGCTGCCCGGGGTGTCAGTGGCCCTAACGCCGCTGCTGTTAACGATGTAGAATGCGTTTCTAGTCTACAATGGAACGCGCCTGCCCAATATTTTAAAATATACCGATTCACTCGTGTGAATGATTTTCGGTGAGGTAGCAGTGGAATTAGGTTACAGTAAACCGCTTATGGGCCGAATGGGCACGAAAGAAGGTTTGCAAACGTACATATGAAAATCAGGTACTGCGCAATCAAGGCTACTGGCTTAGTTTGTCAGTCTCTACTGCACTGTAGCAATTTTTTTTTTTGCTGATGACCTAACCCAATCGGCAAAAAAAAATTGGACTTTAAACTTTTACCGGTTTAAAGTCCGGTAAACCAATAGAGACCAATACTAGGGCCTCTATTGGTTTACCGGACTTTTTTGGTGAGCCGTCCGAGGACGGTCGAACCGATCAAGTACTGTGGCAACTGCCATGAGGGCTCCCCATGTGGGGTCGAAAATCGGTTCAGGACGTTGCCGGACACTAGTTTTTTAGGGGATCGGCGGGCATTTCGCGTTCGCGCGGTCCGGTCCTGACCGGAACCGTAATCGCCTGGTGCCTATCTTGGAGGGGCGCGGCGCGGCCCACGACAGCGTGGGCGATATCTCGGCATAAAAACTATGGCTTTTTTTCTGATGACCTAACCCAATCGGCCGGAAGGGCCTCTATTGGTTCACCGCACTTTCACTGTACCAATAGTTTGATCACGTTTATATTTAACTGATTTTAGCTAGAACCTTAGGATTAAGCTGCTGCAAAATAATAAGGGTATAGAATACACAGAATGATTTATTATGATTAGATAAACTTCACAATGTACAGAGTGAACCGACAAGGCCTTAATTTCTACATTATTTGATTTTTAAAGCAATAGTATTATGACGTTTAATCAATTAGAAAACAGAATAACCTTTAAAATAAAAAAAATATTTTGAATTTATTTTCATAGACACTAAAATAGTCTTTACTTGTTAGTAATGACCTGAAGAATGTCTAGTATCAAGTTCCTATAGTATACTTCGCTTTTCCAGTTCAGGTTATATTGATAACTCTGCCCTGAGAATCGTTACTGCTATGTTCATACTTTGCTTTCATGTTAGCCACCATATCAGTTACATGTATTTCTTCAGAAAAGATCTAAGGGACTAGTCGCAAAATAACTCTGACGAAATATAATAAAATTACTTATGAACTTACCTCGCAAACGAGCAAGACTCTATCTGATTCAGGATGTTTAGATATCAGTTCACTTATATAGAAATCTCCATACAATTCGCGCAAACGCTCCGACTGGTTGTGTATTATTGGCACTAAGTCGTCGTTGTCTGCTTCCCTATACAACAAATCCATAGATGAGTAGATGCTCGATAAATACTGAATTATAATAATCAAGCACAATAGTGCCTAGCCCCCGTAATTATAAACGTTTTCTACGCTCATTATCTATAGCTCAAATAGATATAAAATTTGTTTGTCTTTTTCTGTCATCTTGACACTCATACTAGTAACAAAGAGACAGAGTCCAGTTTCACTAGTCTTATTAGATATTTATGAATAAGACCGTAAGTGAAAGTAGATAAATTTAAGGTAAAAAAACTAGTATTTTTTAAACAAGTTTTATTTAAAATGTGTGCTAAGAATTCACGTTATTCTCAGCAAATCATTTTATTTAATACCTACCCGCCATCTTGGGTTTTCATCCATGCTGGATTTAGAATGACATTAGCTGACCATGCATTGTTATCCAAATTAAACGTGTAAGTGGTATACCTACTAAAATATTACTAAAATATTTGCGTCCACCAGGACTAACATACCTACATTGTAAGTTGTTTTGAAAACTTGTAAACAGATCATCATCGGTGTAACTTACAATCATATTCAGAAGTATTTAACTAAGTAGATGACAAAATTATCAGTTTCTATTGGGAAATGGAAGAACTGAAAAATTCTGTGCCCTAGTGCAAAGAGCGATTGCGTATAATATGAAAACTATGAAAATAGCAATATATAAACCGATTTGTTGAAACTTTGCGTATATCAGAATCTAAAGATACTTTGATGCTTACTATTCTTTTCAACGAAACGGCTGAACTGTAGGCTAATTCACATAATTTGTTGCAAGTTGCGGTGCAGTTGCAATAAAGTTTACGTCTTAGTGCAAAATGGTATTCTTGTAATTGTTTAGCTGTCATATCTAGGATAAAGCGCTCGCGTGACGCGAACTTGACGCGAGCGTATCTGACAGCGGTTGTCAAAATTACTACAGTACGAAAAGAGCTGTTTTGATCGAAACTTAACTGCAACTTCACTACAATTATTATTGAATTACTGAATTAATTATTGAATTACGTGAATCAGCCAACTGATAAGTATTTTTTGCACACATACCTACAAGATTATTTTTTCATCTCGGCACCTTTAAAGTTCCCTAGGGGAAATGAATTGATTGCGAGGTTTGAGGAAGTTTTTTTGTTTGTTTATAAGTTTATTCCAAAATGGTTTCAATTTTAATTGACAATTGAATCTTTCGGCTCGGGACAACGTCTGTCGGGGTTGAGGCTGCTAGTCTACATATATTTAATATTATAATATTGAGAACTAACACAGCTCTCCTAATTTTTAAACGTGGGGACACTGTGGCTCTGTCGGCTATATTAAGTGTGGGCAATTTATCTGGGTTTATTCCTTTTTCTGCCACTGGAACGCGTCTGAACGCTCCTTCCGCACGAAAATGACCCGGAATTAACCCTGTAAATCATGTAACAAAATATTCACTGTTATTACTACAGTTTTAAAAATTGTACAACATCAGTAAACTCCCGTTTTATAAGTAGACTCGCGTCGCAAGATAAAATAAAAAATAAAAAAAATTTCATTTCATTTCACGTGCCACTTACCTATTACTTAGAGAATCTGAACGTGCAGCTGTGGAACAAATAGAGTACACAAATTGCTTAGGTATTTTTAACCCTCGACGCAAAAACGACGTTTTATTTAAGCCGTTTCTTTTAAATACCATCTGTATGTAAGCCATTTTACATTTATCCATTTATTCACTCATTAATATTTTCCACCCTATTTATTTGCCACAAAATACAGGTAAGCGCGTAATTTCGTGCCCCGCAGAATGAGCCGGTATCCATCTCAGAATGCTTGATTTGATTTTGTCGACTTGACATACTTGCCTGCAGATATCGGGCCTTGCAGGCCATATGACAGATTTCCCTGTATCCGCCAATGCAAGTATGTACCTAGTTTCAAACTATGAAAATGTTTACTTACATGGAAATTCACTGAGCGACTTAATCATTGCGATATAATGTACGTATGGGTCATGCATAAATATAGACTTGAGCATGTGATCGATACATTCACGCCCATAGTTGTGATCCCAACATAATAAATGAATAAACAATGTGTTGCGTGCGTTCAATTCTATTGCTCTGCAAATATTTTCAGTAAAGTAGGTCATAAAGTCTTACTATAACCAGGAGAGTATCGGTGGCGCAGTGGTATCAGCCTCGCCTTGAAAACATAAGATCGCGGGTTTGATACCCGATAAACTCACACATATCTTTGTGTGAATTGTTTAATCGCCGCAGCTCAATAATTCGCTTAATATTGCAATAATTCGCTTCGGTATGTAGTTTATCTAGGGGCCCTGATGGTAGGCATCACCGTAGCTTAAGAACGCTTATAAACACCAAAGGAGCTACCTTACAATTAGGAACAAAACCTAAAGTTGCGTGCGTTCATTGCGTGTATTCTGTAAGACGGAGGCTCAGTCAAGAAATCCTCTCCTACACTTGCAGGAATCTAAATTTTACTTTGTAAACTGTAAATATAATCCACAACACAACCATACGCTTTCAAACGTATATTAGATGTGAGTTACAAATCCGCAAAACTGAAGTGGGATGGGGCTGGTCACCTTTGTCGTTTGCATCAGGATAGTGTGCTCCGATCTCGACACAGCGGATCAGAGGGTCCACCACGAAAACGACGAAGCATTGATCTGAGTTTATTTGTCGCAACTTGGACGGAGGAGACGTGTGACAGAGAAAGTTGGAAGGCTGTGTGTGAGGCAGGCTTTTGCCAGCATTGAGACAGTACAAGCTAATTAAAAACAATAAAAATAACCTAATAGGTAGGTACTAAAACTTGAATTAACAGATGTAATATTTTTTACTTGTATTTCGTCCAAATGTATTGTTCCCACGCAGCCGGGTGCACCGACGGTATCAAAGGGAAGTCCATGGTCGATATAAATCCAATAACGGAATCCTTTGAATCGAGTTGACATATCGATAGTACCCCGTTCTCACTGTAAAAATGATAAATAATTACCGTACGTGTAATTATTGTTGTGGTTTATGGCACAGAATATGCTTTTTAGCAGGTACAATACGATATTTTTTTTAATTACTAAACAGACCACCATAACCATTGGAGTTAGGGTTTTCATACAACAAATTAAAACCCAATATTATACAAACAACAACAAACAACGACTTCAGGGCTGAGACTGGCGCACTTTTGCAGCGCATCAGGGGTGTTCGCTCCAGCAGGTGTACCAGATTCTTATGCAATCATACGATCCAGAATGGCTTCCCTGATGCGGCGAGTGCGTGACAGCTCCAACAGCTTTGTCAGTACTGTGACGAACAGGCTGGATAGCCAAATAATGTGTACAAATGGATGTCGTCTCATAGATCATCCATTATCTATTTATAATAATAACTGTTGTACTATGGATCTATGATCTGAAATAAATATTGTTATTATAGGCAGGTAAAAACAGCATCATTATACAGTGAAGGTATCATTATACAGTTCAGCCTTTGTCGAGTGCCTAAAACTTCGATGACTAGAATGTAGAATATTCTCACATAAGGTACATGACGTCGTCAGCACAAATAACCCTGAAGTTCATGGACATAGATTCATTTAGGAGCGATACGATACACGGCGTATCTTCTAGACGGGCTAAGCGTACTCGGCCAAGGCGTGGCTGCGAAGTCATTGTTAATATTAAGTAGTTTATTTCCTTGGTAGGTAAATACCTAATTATCTATTTGGATCAAAGACTTTTATTTTTATTCTCCTCACTGTCACTAAGGTATGTCACTAGTGACAACATGCTGACAACGCTTCAACACAGAATAGGTAAAGAAAAATCATTTTATTACTAAGCAGCTTACAGAATCTCTTTGGAAGCTATTAAATTTTGAACGAATTTTTACACACGGTTCTCATCTGCTACTTCTGTAAGGATATTCCATATTCCATACCTGTTCCATACCAATTAGTACTAAATATAGTATTATAATTACCATAGATTTACTATATGTTTATTTAATAGCATAATACTCCAAGTATATACTAAGGGGGCGTCCATTAATTACGTGAGGCGTTTTTGAGAATTTTTATACAAGGAATATACTGAATAGGTATATACAGAATAGATATAATTCTTAAATTCTATAAAAACCTTTACTGTAACCTTTTAATACTTTATAGAATGTCCCTCCTTTACCAAAAACCCGAATACTATCTGGCTTGCAAATAAAACCACATCATAGCACATACTTAATTTATTTATTAGGTACTCTTAAAACGAAAATCATTCATCTTCGGGAATAGCTACAAAATAATTTGTGGAAACCACTGTCAATAAGTAATGGGACAAAACAATAATTTGAGCATTACTTAATTACTTTATAAAAAAAAAACACTCGTCAATTTGATTAGGTTCTTAATATACAGAAAACAATAATACTAATAAAAATAATTTAATTCAGTAACAATCTTCCTACTAGCCTTAATTAGCATTAATAAATAATATGACTTCATTCTGTGGATTTCTTTGGAGCGATTCAGATTCAAAGCTGTTCCTAAAATGCTTACTAGTGAACCATGATGAAATAAAACCGTTTCATACTAAAATCTCACAAGTCATAAAACACTTTTTTTGCCTACGAACTATATACAATCCTAACTAAACCATTCCCCAAATTACTTACCGAAAAAATAGTAAGTACAGAAATATCTGTACCTACCTTGCTAAAATAAGCTACTAAATTAGTAATGAAATTAAAAAATATTGCTTACGTCAATGTTAGGCGGACGTTAAATTTAAAATAATCTTGAATCGAAACATCACATCATTTTTATCGGAACATAGTGAAAATTCTACCGATTGCATAATAAAAAAATATTTTGTCAATTAACTAAAGAAATATATTATATACAGATGCACTGCGTAAAGGCGCTAACACGTGGCACGGCAGCGACACGACAAACTGTGTACATTTTTAATGGGTTTTGCCTGCAGTATGCTAGCGCCATAAGAGATCAATATTATGAAATCGGTAACGGCGTCTTCGGTCTCGATACACAGACTCGAATATCTCATCTTATTTGTGATGAATACACATTAATACTAGAAAATTATGCTATACCTAAGCGACGGTAGTTGTGTTTGATAAAACCTACAATAACATTAAAATTAAAGTTAGTGACCTACATACTTAAAACTCCGCAATTAAACAATATAATGTTTTAATATTACGATGTCTTTTTAACAGTACAAAAATATCCTTAGTATCTTCTACACTGCTCATATGGACAACATATTATATTTTATAATATTCAGGCTATTCTATAAGTGCACAGGAAATTGCCATTGCATGCTCTTATCTTGCTATTGACAAAAAAGCAGAATATTGAATTTTCACTTCCGAAATCCTATAAATGCCACTATTGTTGCAACCATTATTTGAGTATCATATTAAACATCTACCTAAAACCTAAATGATAATAAGTTTTCCTATAAACCTACAGCTGGACATATTCAAGATTGATAGTATACTTAAAGATTAAATTAGTCTTATCTTACATGGAAATATTACCTCTTAATAATCATTTACATACGACAACTATACTGCTGTCATAAGAAAAAAAGGCACATGACTTTATTTTCGTTACTAAGCTATTAACAATGTCGGTTTCAGTATTATTTACTGATTCCAATGATGTTTCTAACTCAGTTACGAAAAAAAATCAGCTGCGCCCCTTTTTCTTGTGTTGGCAATATATTGAGACCACAGAAGTACAGAATACAATACAGAATCACTTTTGTGATACTGATAAGTCACATTCTAATATGCATGCGAGTACATGAGATAACTTATTTCATAAGGCAAGTGATTACACGTTATTTCTATAATAATAAACCTAGAAACACTCACTCGAGAAAATAGGACAAATCACGACTCGATACACGAGCACAGCTCAAAGTCGTGAGCCATGGAAAATGAAAATAGACAGGAAGACACTTACCATACTATAATACATTCGATTATCAAATTATACTATCGCCATAACTGCGTTATTCGTATATACACGAGTCAGATGCTTCCCTATAACGTATACAAACATTCTGTCCTCACTTCATCACACTTATCGATTTAAAATCGAGCAGACATGGCTGATGTCTAGTCGATAATAAAAGCAGTATATCACTATTTCCACACCACTGTCATAACTACACAACCAAACCATAAAGACAGATACACCTTAATATTAACCCTAGGATACTACTACTAAATTTTCAAGCAGATTTGAAGATTAAACACCATGTAACCGAAAATAAAGCACCGAAATGAGTAAGCATAATAAATTCGGAAAACAACATAATAGTCTACGGTTGAAGGTACACACAGTAAAAGCGAAACGAATGGAATATGCCATCAACGCACCCTTAATAGGGATGACGATATTTTTATTTGTTTTGTCCGTCAGATAGATAAATTAGGAATATTGGAAGTATTTTTCTTTTTTGTGTGACCTAACGATTACGGCGAGACGTCAAAGTGATATCTCAAATGTCGTTACATCTAGGTAAGTATTATACAGAGGTATGACGTAGCGAACTCTACTCCATAACTTGTGTTATTGACATATATTTAAATATTTTTGCAATTAAATGATAAAGCAAAAATACTTGTCTAACCTTTTTGTATAATCTTACTGACGAACTAATTTCATACCTTGTCATCATCCCCATTCTTGACATCATTACTGAATTCATATTATGCTGAAATTGAGCTTCAAAAAATATCTGGCTATGAATAAAATACGAAATATCTGATATATTAAGCTGAATTCATTGAAATGTAATTACGTCATTACTTTAAAAAGTTTAAAATGCAAAGGTTCTGAACCTCATTTCGCTTGTACTGTCCGTAGAAGTGGTTTAGTTTTTGTGTAGTACACGAGTTGGGGTGCATCACTTGGCAGGCTTGTGCTTGGGCGGCGTGGTGGGCGGCCCGCCAGCCTCCGCTGATGCTCCGATAGATACGCCTTCACTGTCTACCTCCGTCTGAAACAATGAAATTAATCATTATAACATCATCCTAGTCTATCTTATTTTGGTACTAGAAAGAGTTTTGAAACGAGTACCAGGTATTTAATTTCAGAAACATCACGACAGTGAGGATGTACTAAGTGTACAGGGTGCAAAATCGAATTCAGCTATTGCATTTGATGATGTTGCTTGTGAAAATCAAAATAACATACGAGATTTGCCATGGGGAGACACAAGTACATCAATTGTTTTTATTTAAATCAAACACATAGTAAAATTCTGAAACAGTCAGTAAAAGACAATGCGAATCTAATCGTACTTTTCAAACAAGATGAAATTAATATGAGACATGTTCACGACGAACACGTCAATACAGACATGAAATGGAGTGAATTTCGTGAACTGTGTTCAAAAATATGGAGCGAACCCTACAATTACGTCGTAATTAATAAAAGATTGCTCCAAAAATATGCGATGTTACAGAAATAAATTTGACACTTTTGTCGTCTTTGATTGAGATTACGTATAGGGTAATTTATATAAGATCATCACTTACGTGACTTTATTATTCTTCAAACGAATAAAATAAAATAAATAATAAATAAATATTCTGGGACATCAACACACACGGCCATCTGGTCCCAAGCTAAGCATGGAAACCAGATAACTGTTATATACTATACATAAAATACTTTTCTTTAATAATAACCTACTCATTGAAATAAACCTTTTTATAACGGATTTTATTGCGGTTTATTTTAGATTTTAGATCCCGACGTTTCAAAGCCTTATCAAACTTCATGGTCACGGGTGGACCATGAAGAAAAGACTTCGGCTTTGTAACGTCGTGATCTAAAATAAACCGCGATAAAATCCGTTACAGAATAGTTTTCTTTCAATGTGTGATATTCGCATAAATCTAAGAAAATAATATCCTACTCAGGTTTATTATAGATGTTAAATCCCGATGTTTCAAAGTCTTTTTAGACTTCATGGTCATGGATGGAATAAGGTATTTGAATCACACACACTTACTTTCGCATTTATAATATTAGTAGGATAGGATTACTGACTACCTACAAATATTATATTATTTAAGTTGTGTTCCGATTTAAGCAAACTGAGGTCACAGTGTCTTTAAGTAGAGTTGATTTTGCTTGGGTTTTGGTACAAGTTAATGAAGCACTGGGGGTCCCAAGCAGGTGGTTATAATCCAACCTTTTTCTCTGTTGAAAGGGTGGGTTAAAATTTCTAATTATTACATTTATCCGCAAGTATTCACTTACTTTTTCATCCTTGGACCCAGTTTGCGGTGAGCCTGTTCCATTATTCGCATTGTCCGATCCAGTTTCAGCAGTCTCTGTGCTTGTGGTACCTGTAAATATATCTTAATATATATATTTCTTGTGTGCGTGTGTATGTGACTGAACTCCTCCTAAACGACTGGACCGATTTTGATGAAATTTTTTGTGTGTGTTCAAGGGGATCTGGGAATGGTTTAGATTCACAATTTTGCGCGGTACGAAGTTCGCTGGGGCAGCTAGTTATACATAAATTTCTTTATGATCTACGTGTAATATGTATATCACACGACAAGCCCCTTTAGTTTACTTGTACTCACTTCTGATGGCAGTTTATAAAATCTTACCTGCTTGTATATGATGGGCGTTACCCCTCTCTTCCTCATGCTCTTTCACCATAGCGTCCAAGTTATAACGACGCCTGTACGATATAAAGAATGAACGAACATGTGCTTCTGTCTTTGTGCCCAAAGTCTCGGCAATCGCTTGAAAGTCCCGCCCTGTAACGTAAACCAATACATCATGTAACATTCAAGAAATTGTATGAGTGTATTTACTCGAGTTAACCAGATAATAAAAATAATTATAGTACATTAACACAAATATAATTATAATTAAGTCGACAAAATGATTAATGGGAATTTCCGCCTCTCACCGTACGCAAACCTACATCTACAACGTAATGATGCAGCAAGAAAATTATAGACAAGGAAAATAAGCAAAAGGGAAACCTCACCATACTTCCTTACGGCAGTCACAGCCATTAGTAGCTCGTCGCTGGTCCAACGCGAGTTGACCTTCGCCGGGGGCTCGCCCGGCCTCAACCCATCTATACCGGTGTCGCCCACCTTGCGCTTCATTGCACTCAACTGCTGCTTATTCTGCTGTACCTATTACAAACACCAACTTCATTACACACAATCAATACTACGTAAATTAAAGGGTCTAGAGGATACAGTGCACATCTGGATTATCCAAGAAACTACAAGCTAACAGGGTTTTCTCGTACAGCAACTTATAAAGCATATTTATTTGAGGAATATGGTCATAAATAAAAAATAAATAATACTTAAAGTTGATCAACTAATCTATTATGTGTGCAGAATACATTTTACCACAGTACCACCTAGGACGATATTGTGGCATAATTAGCATGAAATACTACTATTGACTATTGGAATTATGATAAAATAAGTTGTATTATCACATTCTCACGTTACATTACACGACCGCACGTCCGCGCCGTGGCGGACGACGGAGCTCGAGTCCGGCGACTTGTGTCGGGTGTCACGTAGGGTGAGAATGTGTCGCAACGGCACTACATAGCGACATCGTGGCGGATTGCATCTTACTTGTCTCTTGAGAGATATAATTTCTCTGTCCATAGACTTGAGCATGACTTCGCCCTGATTGACGAGCCCTGGCTGCGGAGGGTCCCCGGGCTGCGGGCCGGTGGCCATGGCGACGAGATCATCGTGATTGATGTAAATGCCCCTCGGCAGCCGGTGCTTGTACCGCTGCTGTTTGGACCCGGGCCCGCGCCTGCCCGACGGCCCGCACAATGGTCTCATCGTCCCCGTGCGTCTGTCACATCACCGACCAATATTCAAACAACCGTCACACTCCAAATACACTCGTATCGCATCATTTAAACATGCATGTGATCGAAACAAGTGGGTAAACTAATAAAACTGTACTATGTAGGTGTTATCGTTACCGACCTGGCGTGCACGAGGCATGCCTGACACAACTTCTGCGAGTTGTGCGCCGTGATCTGGGAGCACAGAATGCCGCACACAGTGCACCACTTGCCCGCGTTCTCGCCGCCGCCCTCGCCCTAAACCCCAATCAAGAGTTTACATACCGGTCACTTAGCATCTAGCACCAACCACACGCAACCGTGTTGGAACAGACAAAACGTACACAATAACTTCTCACACACTTCTTTTAAAACCCATTAGAATATTAAATGATATTCTGCACACATTAGATTTATTATACAACATTTTTACAATATTTGGGGCTATTAAAGGAAGCATGCGGGAAGATCAGAGGGAATTGGTAGGATAGGTAAAGGATGGATACATATACATTAGGAACTCCTTGTGCATACTGATCAGACATCATCAGCCGGCCCTATGCTGTGGACCAATATTCGTTAGAATTCACAAACCACAACAAATAAAAAGTATTAGAGAAACAGTTTTAATTTTCTTGTTCACTTTGCAAGTGTGTTTGTAATTGGTATTCCATACCAAAAAGCAATGCTCAACATAATATAGAAATGGGAAAGCAGAAAGAAATACTGCATTGCATGAACAAAAACAATCATGAAATTTGGCTATCTTGATCAAATCAGCTGAAGTCATAACATAGTAGTAATAAGGTCTTATTAGCCTATCTAATGAAATGATTTCTTATGATGATAATCAAATGGCTAAGTATGAAAATTTTAGTGATATTTGTCATTCATTTAATGCTGACAATGTTACCATTTGCAGAGTGAATCATTTCAGAAAAGAGGTGTATCCAAGTGAATAAAAGCCAACCCTATATACAAGATACTAGTGTTATTCCAATAAGTTTGTATTGTTTAATCAAAATTACATGTTATTGTGGATCTTCCCAATCCAAATACTAATTATCTAGTATTCTGATTCTGATATAGAGGTTTACATGTACAAAATAGAGATTTAAGATTACATTGTTACAATTGCATTGTTAGTTATTATAATTTCGAAGTGATGGTGTGATTATTCCTTTGAATAATTTTGTTAGATGAAATTTGTGTATGTGTATAATAAAAATGGTAGCAGGATGTAGTATGTAAAATGCAGAGGATTAAAATAATAATTACAAAGCGTCAATAAGCTCTGGATTTGACACATGATTAACAGCAAGTATGTACAGATCTGAAGAAGGTCCATTTAACTCTTGGCTTGGCTTAATACTAAAGAATAGAACAAAAGCATACAACATTGCCACAGAAACTGTATGAAGTCAACAATGCTTATGAGTGCAGCTTATATGACATGGCATGACTTATGTAAGGAGAGTGGAGCAAGCCACAAGCTCACAACACTGAATACTGATACAATCGATAACATCAATTCTGTAGACATTTATGAGAGAGGATAGAAGAAGACACTGAACATCAAGTTGTGGTGACAGCAAGTCATGGTGGTGGGGAATCAAAGCACCCACCTGGGTGCCTGGTTGGCCGGCGGCGCGTTGCGAAGCCCCGCCTGGCGAGATGGACTTCCCTCCTCGGACAATACCACGGTGGAAAGTCCACTTCTGCCATATTTAACAATGTCTATCACTCACATCATAATATACACACTAATTTAAATATTCGTAACAGTATTTTGTTGGCTAAAAAATGTGTATTTTTATATGGTTTAGATGTCAATACTGATAATTACTATCACCAATAATAGCTATAAACAATATTGCATACAAAGATTAAGAACAATATTAACTTGTACCACTCTACAAGTTTAAATTTACGGACTTTACAACTGGAAGTCTGCAAGCTTATAATGTTTGGACAATCCAGATATACTATACCAGATCATTGGATTTACATCATTTCAGTAAATAGGCACATTTTTAACAAGGGTATGGAAAAAGGGGCAAATAATATTTGGTACAAATATACAAGCTACACAAAAATAAAAAATAAGGCAGTACAAACCTTTTCATCATTGTCAGATTCCTTATCAGAACCTCCAGGCTCAGAGCTGGCGCCTGATTCCCGTTTGCCAGTCCCAGAACTGGTGGGGTTGCGCCCATCGCTGACCACATCCATGAGAGAAGTACGAGCTCTTGTCTTCTTCCAAGAGTAATAATATTTGACCAGTGATGCTATTGATTTATCTGGTAGCTAATTGAAATATATATATTTTAGAAAAAGAAGTAATAATACAGGAAACAGTACAGTAAGTTCATACCTAAACTTACCATTTGTCTTATTCTATGAAAGCTCTTGCCGTGGAACTGAAAAGCTTGTTCAAATAGAACTTTGTCTTCAACTGTCCACTCATCAGGAAATGGAGTAAAGTTTGCAAGGTCCATTGATGCTCTATTGAGGTCATGTTTGTGCCAGAACAACATGCCTAATGCTTGTTCACCATTGTACCCATACTTTTCTTTTGCAGTAGTTATGTATTCATCCACTAAAAAAATGTACCATAACATTATTGACTACAGCCTGCACGCAAGTACTACACTTTATGTGAGTGATGAGGAGGAGGGCAACCACAAGAAGCAAATGTGATGTTTCAGAGCAGATATAAACTCACTAGGCGCATTGCACATTAAAACCTGATAACAAGCTGCGTTATCTCTTTATATCATCCCTAGAAATAGAGTTGGACAGTGCTTCCAACATTTTTTCCTGTGCATGTTTTGTCAGTGGAAACTTGCCAGGTCTGAAACAAGCCTGAAACATCTCATTTCACCTCTCATCTCCAGCTTGTCACTCACATAAGGTGACTAGTACTTGGGTGCAAGCTGTAACAAAGAGTCTCATGACCAAAAGCAAATAACAATACTTACATTTGATGTCGGATATGTCACATGTCGGTGACCACACCAATAATGCTCTGTCAGAAATAAGCTCAGGCTTCCTTTGTTCTGCTGGCTCCAGTTCAGGGCAAACAGCCTGGTAATCTCTACCCACTCTGATTTTCTCAGCTGCAAACGGTACTACTGCTTGGTTGGATGTAACAAATTGTAGATGGGATGAACGCAGCATGAAGGTGATGATGGTAAGCATAAAAAATAAAGCATAGTGTCAGATGGTCATGAATTTATTTAAGTATGTTAAGTTAAGCGTTAAGTATGTTAATCACTTAAAATATGCACAGAGTAATTAAATTATGGACTTTTAAATAACAATACTGTCGAAAGCCTGATCGCCAGACCGAATAAACGACATGCACAAGCTCCCAGAGTATCCCCAACACCTTTTATTCAGATAGCAATTAAGGCTATTTAATATGTAAAACCTCATACCGTTCTCATCTTCAGAGCTAGAATCTGGACTACCATGGCCATTGGGGCTTGGCCCCCTTGACCGCTTCCCGTTTCGAACATCATTACTTCGTTCGGCCAAAACCATGATTGCACTTTTATTAAAACTGATTTAAATATATAAACACACAAATTATACGTCCATTTAAAGATTCTCTGAGCTTGTTTCAAAATAATTTAAGATATAACTTGCTTAGCACATAAATTCAAACGTGATTCAAACCACCGCATCAATAATTTGACAAACCAAGTAAGAGTGGTAACAGTTCATTTCATGGCGTCTGTACCTTGAACGAACATTCACTAGAGTTAATATGTATCAATAGAATTATATGTATGGTTGTATTAAAATCATATTGTATGGTTAACCATGTATATTTGTTTTATTTTCTTTCTAATTTTTTAAATTTATAGAAAATCCATTTTTCTGGACAAAAACCCATGAGAATTATATTTTGGATGCTGGCAACTTTTAAGTACAGACCGTCCAAAATGACGCATAACACAATACATTGTTTAATTAGTGTACTTTTGTACAGCCATTATCCTTTTAGGGTTGTTGATTACAGTAATATTACATTAAATATGAACAAAGATTAGTGTGCTTTAACAGCTTGTATAAAAAAATATTTAACAGGTTAAAAAGGCAAAAATCAAATGTTAATTTTAGACTTTTTTTGTTAATAGATGGCGTTAACTTTAATTTATTTCGGAGCAAAAGTACCTGCTTCCTAGGTGAACAGGGGGAGCGCGTACTTACATATTTTTTACGAGTACAAATTAATAATATGCTCATATGTTGCGATATGGGAGTTCAAAAGAGATATAATTTGTAGAGGGCTCGATTCCATACAATCTAAAAAATAAAATAACCGGTCAAGTGCGAGTCGGACTCGCGCACCGAGGGTTCCGTACAAACCTGCAAGGTTTACAAAGTTCGTTCATTACGACAATCGAGTCATAACTATGGTATTTTTATTATATTTTGTATATTATATTATAAATATATATTTTGTAATGTAACTAAAAATTTAAGGTTTTCGGAATTTTTCCTTTATGTGTGCTATAAAACGTTGCTTCATGCCAAATTTCAAGATTCTAGGTCGACTGGAAGTACCCTTTAGGTTTTGATTCCCTTGCGAGTACTAGCGAGTTTCAAAATATGCAGCTTAAATTGCTGTTTCTTTTGATTGCGTTGACATAGAAGTTTGATTTTGTTACAGCTTAAAGGCTTATAGATCTGAGTATTTGGTATGAATTTCAATTTAATACCTCTACGCGTTTATGAGGAAATGGGTAGAAGTTTAAAATTATTAAAAAAAAATATATTATGTGATGTAACTAAAAATTTATGGTTTTCGTAATTTTTCCTTTATCTATGCTATAAGACGTTGCTTCGTACCAAATTTCAAGATTCTGAGTTCACGGGAAGCACCCTGTAGGTTTTGATTCCCTTGCAAGTGTCGAAAATTTGCGGCATAAACGGCTGTATCTTTTGATTGCGTTGGCTTAGAAGTTTGATTTTTTCACAGCTTCAAGGGACAGTAGACCTGAGTAATTGATATAAATTTCAGCTTCATACCTCCACGCGTTCCTGAGAAAAAGGGTCTTGACAGACGGACGGACAGACGGACAACAAAGTGATCCTATAAGGGTTCCGTTTTTTCCTTTTGAGGTACGGAACCCTAAAAATGGTCTTCATTCCATATTTTTTAGCATATTCATTAACTAAATATATAACTGTACTTGTTGTTTATCTATCCATCTATATCTATATAATTAAAGAGGAAAGATTTGATAGTTTGTTTGTTTGTAACGAATATGCTCAAAAACTGCTGGACCGATTTCAAACATTCTTTCACCATTGGAAAGCTACATCTTTACTGAGTAACATAGGCTATATTATATGTTAAAAAAAATAGGGGTCCGTATGAAAACTTCGATAATGTAACCCAAGGTGTGAAAAAAATAACGAAATGAACATTATATCGCTTACGCTGCGGAAACTATTGACATTAGAGCAAAGTGATGTACTACAGTTTTATAGAGGCCATATATGTCTACAAAAACGTCCGCGGTATAATATACCTAACCAACATAGTTATGTCACAATAACTACTTTTTCATCTTAAAATATCCAATTGTAACGCCGGTACATATTAGACTCAATTATTCGTACCTTGGTATGAATCCTTATCTAAATAAATCACTTAAAATTCAAGTTTATTAAGAAACCTGTAAATTACTTTTTGAATTATTTAAATCGGACCTACCATTCAAAAGTTATCATGAGTATAAGATTTATCAAAATTGAAATTTAAGAAACAGAGCGGTCTATGTCTGTGACTCTAATGGAATTATCCCCGACAAAAAAGAGGGGTGTTATAAGGTTGAAACATGTATCTGTGTCTCTGTATTTTGTGTATCTGTGTACAATGTTGTTGCCATGTAGCGCAGATGGGCCGATTTTAAAGCGGTTCTTTTTATAAAGCAAGTGATACAGATCATTCATAACAAAAAAATGTGTCGGGGTTAATATATATTTTTTAATCATTGAATTATATCTACAACAACAGACATATTATACACGTAAAACTTGGATAATGGTTCCTTTATTTATAAATAAATGTAACACCACGGCTATATTTCTCACGGGGTAGAGAAGTAAGAGTAGTAAGAGTATAGGTATGTAGTGATGAGAAATCTAGCTTGGTCTATTACTTCTTTCCGGGTCTGCCATGAGTGTATTAAAATTTATATGATTCCTGTATCTGTAAATGAATGTTACACCACGTCTAGGTAGGCAGAGCGCCAAAGGTGTATGCGGTCTATTACTTAAGTAACTTTCTTTTACCGGGGGGGAAATCTTTTATTCCTTTGCCCCGTGTGTACTCAGGCAAGGGGTATGTGAGACTCCCAAAGGGTACCCACTCAAATCACCCGGGTGTTACGGAAACCACATATGACACAACCGGGACCGTCACTTATACCTAACATTTATACGGGTATCTGGGTCACCATTAAACTAATGATTTTGATTATTAAAATTTGTTTTGCCATAGCAAACTTGATCGAATGTTTTAAGCATGAAAAGTTAGCCAAAAGTGTAATAAAGTATAATAAGATGATTAAAATTTTTATCTAAATAGCGATATCTACCCGTGCGAAGCCGGGGCGGGCCACTAGGGTATAGTGAAGACTTGATTCAGTGCCAAAGTAAATGCGTGTGTGAGTGAATGTTTGTCACCACGTATCTCCATAACCACTTAACAGATTTTAATGGAATTTGAAACGTAAAACCTAGCATAGGACATTTCAAATATCTTTTCTTAAATATATTAAGAGGATTAAATAGAGGGATTACTATAAGTTTGTATCAAAGAGTTTAATAATCGTTTGTATGTAACGTTTTATTCCTTGGTCCTTTGCACTTAAAATAATGGTACACATATACCTTAACAAAAATAATGAAACACATGTTTTTTATTATTTTAAAACTACCCCCAGAGGGGGTAGAGAAAATGACTTTATTGACGTGACAACGTCTTAAATTAGGTTGCGGCTGGGAGGCACTTATGAAAAAGTGTAACGCTCGGTAACGTTACGATGAGTCACCGAACGAGAGAGAGGCCCGCCGAATGCCTTGCGTCTCTCTCCCACTCAACTATGTTTCATCCTTCTTCCTACTATACGAATGAATATTCACATTAAAATTATTTTACCACTCAAAGTCGTTGTCACGTAAAACTTTCGCCCGTATACCGAATTTACAGGCAACCAATTTTTTTTTAGAATTAAAGTTTCTCTGGATCTATTCAGTCGTAAATCCGGCTCAGTCTAAATTGCCGAATTTGGAGTGAATCGGACGCATAAACCTAAGAGCTTAAAAGCAATAAACCATATTGAAACATGTTTTTTTTTCCAAAACTATTCCGGGGGCAAAGATGCCCCCGAAAAAAAAATTTAAACGCTGGGGTAAAAATAAGTTCTATTTGTAAAAAAATAACTTTCTCTGGATCTTTAAAGTGTCGCCAATAAAGCTCTTCAGACATTGTATATAACTGCCTCATCTCGATACGCGGGCATGTGGGTCTTTTAATTTGTCTTTAATCTATGGGTGGGCAAGGGAATGGGACAAACGTGCGTGGGTTTGGTTAACCATGAAGTTAGAGGTAAAAATGGAGCCACACTTTTATAAAGTGAGTCATATTAAATATTTACGTATTCTACTTAATATCATGCCCCTCTGTGGTAACTACGCCACACAGATTTACTGGAGAAATGTTATGTACGCCTCTTTGCATTTTCATTATGCTAGAAAGTGAGGAGCGGGCATTGGGCATGTTCCATGGACGTAGCATGTTCACACAACGCGATTTTTGTTGGCCTTGGTAGGTCTCCATACTCCATTACCTATTGGTAAAAAATGCTGTCTACGTTTAATGTATTCCTTCCTTCCTACGTTGACGATTTAATTTGACTTTGACACACACATGTCACACTTGTCAGATGTTGTTGCCGAGATTCTACAGAACGTTTGTAAAATTTTACTTGTTTTAAGAATGTTATCAAAATAGATAACGAGGAATGTCGCGCTGCTACTTCTAATGGAATAGAGAATAGTATCGGACCACTTCAACAGTTTATTACGAACATTTGGTTTTTTCGTATTGTGTCGACAGAAATGATAGCGACTTATTGGAGATCGCGTTTTGTTCGTATTTATGCCTAAAAAGGCTTGAATAATTTGTAGTAGTTATGTAACGTGTGTTTAGTGTTACCTGGGTGTGTGAAATATATAAAATAAGATGAAGACGGTGGCGCTAATCAGCGGCGGTAAGGACAGCTGCTATAATATGATGCAGTGTGTCAGCGCCGGGCACACTATCGTTGCTTTGGCCAACCTCCAACCAATACATAAAGGTTAATTTCGTCCCTTCACATTAATTTTAATACACAGCTTTAATACCTAACACTAAATATATCATTGTCGTTTCACCTGTTGACTACTCAGATTCCCTGTAAACATTTTTAAAAATAAGTTAAATTTCGAAACATGTCTGAAAATAAACATTACGAAAGTTATTTTAGGCAACTTGTCATTTGGCAATCAATTACTTTTACTACTCTATTTATTGGTTCAGTTTATTTTTAGATGTAGTCTTTTACAAAACTAGCAATTTTTATATTGCATCAAATTTGTATTTAAACAGAAATATCAATTTTAATCCCTTTAATTAGTTGAGACATTTATTTACAACAAATTTATAGTACAACAGGCGAGAAAATGTACCTTACTAAGTAACAATTATAAAATAACCTAATTAGGGAACCACAAAAGTACAGTAGCCAGAAAATAACTTAGTCAGTGGCTTTTACTGTGCAGTATCTGATTTTCATACCAATGTATTTTCTTAAACACCCCCACTATGCCCTGTTTGATTATTATGCAGCTTACCTACTCTACCCACACTATGTTTATTAAAGCCACAAGTTTTTTAATGATGAACCTTGTTAAGCAAAAATTTACCTATAAAATAATGTTTAACCTTATTTAAATAAATTTTAGATGAGATGGATAGTTATATGTATCAAACAGTCGGTCATCAAGGCATAGGTTTGTACGCAGAGGCTATGGGGCTGCCAGTGTACAGAGAAAATATTACTGGTAATGCAATTGACCAAGGCAGGAACTATAAACCAACTGACAATGATGAGGTTGAAGACCTATACAGACTTCTTTCTAAAATTAAGGTAAGGATATAAAAAAAAATTGTATTCTCAAAGCATGTTGTGAATGAATTTATTTGTAAAAATACCTAAATAGAAGAAAATAATAACTATACCATCAACTTTAAAATCACTACCACATATCTATCAAAGCATAGCTGTCTAAATATAAATGTGTAAAAAAGATCTTGTGATAAGCCTGATGTACCATAAGGCTCTCATTATCATCTCTATGTGTTATGTATAGCACTATTAATAAGTTGTAAGAAATGTAATCCAACCATCTATTTAACTTAAAAAAGCAGCATGTCATATCAGTATGGTTCTTTATCTACTGTAATTTTAAATGGTCAAAAAAATTATATAAATGGTATATAATGTATACAATACAATATTCTAGGATATTAATGCACATGGTCTTCTGATCCTGAACTAAGAAGTGCATATGTGTTGTAGATATAATGTTATGTTAGTTAAGTCACTTAACCCTTTTTAGTGTCCCACTGCTGGGCATAGGTCTACTCTCAGTTATCTTAGAAGTTGAGATAATTTGACACATGCTAGCCAAGAGCGCTTTGGTGGATGTCACATGTCCTCGAATGATTAGTTCTTAGACATGCCGGTTTCCTCACGATGTTTTCCTTCAACAATATTGAGCAGCGGTGATGTAACAATTCACACAAAGATGTGTATGCATAACTGGGAATCAAATCTTTATTTGTAATGCAAGACCCAGACTGCTGTGCCACCGCTGCTCTTGTTATTAAGTTAATATCTCTACTCTATAGTATTGGGTTTAGCCTGTAAAGAATAGCTGTTAAGGATTATAAATAAATAATGTTTTTCTAGGATGATTTAGAGGTTGAAGCTGTAGCTGTTGGTGCCATTTTATCTGATTACCAAAGAATTCGAGTTGAAAATGTGTAAGTTAAACATACTCACAGTTTCAATATTATCATTATGTCTAGTAATATCTATACAAGTGTTACAAGCATTTAAATTGCCATTTTGCCTCAATTCATGCGAAGTTATTAAAACACAATCAGATGATAATTGATTTTATAATTAGGTTATTATTCCAAGTCTCTCATTAGTATGATTGTCTTCATTTCTGTATTATTACAAACATGGTGACAATGTTCGACCAATTAAGTTTTATATGTGACAGGTTATTATACAGGATACATGAAAATTATGCTTCATATTTATATAATACCATAATAATAATAATATTATTCTGGGACATAAACACATAGGTCATCTGATCCCAAGCAAAGCAGAGCTTGTATTATGTACATAAAATATGTTGCAGTAAGATAGATCAAGCCGTAATATAGTTATATCCCTAGGGATATAATTATATACTGTAACATAGTTATACGAAAGCAATTCATTACTATCTCACTAGGAATATACTTATATTACTAGATTAAGTTTAGTGAAATAGCTGTGGGTTAGGTTAGGTTAGACTTTTAATAACCACACGAGCATCGGTAGCGGTCGTCGAGTGCTAACTTGTGTTATGGCTAACCTAACCTCACCCACAGCACTTTGGAGTGGGTGGGTTTATTTTCGGGATTTACAAGTGACAAAAAACTAAAAGTCTTCGCATGTCTACCCCCCTAGGCGGTGCGCCGCCTGCGCCGCACACTCCGAAAGCTATTTTACTAAACTTAATCTAGTAATATAAGTATATCACTAAACTTGGACAGTGAGATAGTAATGAATCGCTTTCGTATAACTATGTTACGGTATATAATTATATCCCTAAGGATATAACTATATTACGGCTTGATCTATCGTACTGCCACACATAAACTAGATTGCTGAAATACTTTAAATATACATACTACTTTTCTTTTGTAAATACATACATATCTATTAATATAGATAATTACACCCAGACTCAAGACAAACAGACATGTTCGTCATACAAATGCCTGTCTTGGGTGGGAATTAAACCCACATATGGCGTGAAAAGCGAGTGTCTTATTGACTACGCCACTGTCCTGTTATGTTACTGAAGTTGCCTCATTCTTAGGAAGTAATTATAGTTTTGGTAATTACCACAATACCATATGGTTGCCAACCATCCTGTTTTCCCAGGACGTGTCCTGCTTTTTAGAGTGTCCTGGGTTGTCTTGGATAGTTTCTAAACATTGTACTGAGTTTTTAAGGAATTCTGTTAAGGACCTATGTTTAAAAATTGGCGTGCCACTACTCAAAACAATCTATCATTTCACTGGGCTTGGTTTTATTGACCTTGTTTTCAGTGCTTAAAACAATTAGATAATGCTCTTTTTATAGTCTTGGCTTTAAACCGAAATGTCCTGGTATTTCTACTTTTAAATCCTGTATTTCAAAGTTCGGAGATGGCAACCCGGTAGGGCACCATCTTCACCCAGCAAGGTACCCTTGCTTCTTGTCACTATAAAATTAATTTCTCTCTCAAAAGTCAGTTCATTTCATTGAACGGGAATATTTCATTATTATTGTAAAATATTTTTAGGTGTCATCGGTTGGGTCTAGTCTCGCTTGCGTATTTGTGGAGGCGTAATCAAAAGGAACTACTGCAAGAGATGATAGCTAGTGGGGTTGAAGCTATGATTATAAAGGTCAGTTAATTGCACTTATAATTATCGTCTGAAAAAAGAAACGCACTTTATGATCATATTAAACACATTTAACGACAAACGACTTTGAACACAAGCAGCAGCTTAAAAATATAAAGGACGTGGATTCGATTCCCGGCTGGCCCACAGATCTTAGTGTGAATTGTTTTATCGCCACTGCTCAACAACGTTGAGGGAAAACATCGTGAGGAATCCGACATGTCTAAGAACTAATCATTAGAGGATATGTGACATCTACCAACCTGCACTTGGTGTGTGGATTAAGGCATAAACTCTCTCAACTCATAAGATAGTTGTGAGAAGACCCGTGCCCAGTGTGGGACACTAAAAAGGGTTAAAGAAAAACTCATTTAATTCACATGCCTATTATAAATCTTGCATCCCATCAGTGTCCTTTAGTAGTAGTTAAGTAGAATAGAAAAATTGAATAAAAAAATTGGTTGCCTGTAAATTCGGTATACGGGCGAAAGTTTTACCTGACAACGACTTTGAGTGGTAAAATAATTTTAATGTGAATATTCATTCGTATAGTAGGAAGAAGGATGAAACATAGTTGAGTGGGAGAGAGACGCAAGGCATTCGGCGGGCCTCTCTCTCGTTCGGTGACTCATCGTAACGTTACCGAGCGTTACACTTTTTCATAAGTGCCTCCCAGCCGCAACCTAATTTAAGACGTTGTCACGTCAAAAATTAGATTGATAATAGTAATACATAGTTCGTGGCTCATATCACTAGTACACCATGGCTGCCTGACCACTGGTTCCTAATGGTTGACCGATAGTTGCATAAGCTACTGTTTTACATAAAAAGTAACCAGTGACTGTGTCGTTTATTCTGGCGCAAGCTTATCGGTAGAGGTATCGCTCAAGCGATAGATGCCAATGACCGGGTCGCTTAATCGTACTTGGATATAAGCAGGTCACAGACAAAAGATAATTCGATATAATTTCTGTTTCAGGTGGCGGCCCTAGGGCTAGATCCTCGGATACACCTCGGTATGATGCTACGCGATATCCAACCTCATCTTCTAGTTATGCAAGAGAAGTACGGACTGAATGTGTGTGGGGAGGGCGGGGAGTATGAGACCTTTACATTAGACTGCCCGCTGTTTAAGAAGAGATTAGTTATGTGAGTCCAAATTACTATAACAGATATCATGGTATTTCAACAGATAATTTTACTGCCCCATCTTTTTTCACCAGCTCAGATATAGTTTTTCATCCAGAAAAATTAAGGATGGTGTAATTATAAGCAAGGAATGAGAATATAAAAAAAATATTACTATAATTCTTTAAGCTCTATTTTGGTAAAGGATAATAATTGCTCTGTAGAAAGGTGGTGATTATCGCCAAGCTGCTGATTGCTCAGGTGGAAGTTTTCTAAGTCTTTAATTGACCTTCTATACTTATATTTTATTAATTTGTTTTGGCCTTCAATTGCAACGTCGACGACGACCAGAATGCCTCATATTTGGCTTGTAAGCGTATAATTCAAATTTTTACGTAGTAAAATGTAATACGTAAGACCACGCCCCGAGTTGGACACTGGGCGAGAAGTATCTAGCAGTTTGTGATCGCAAAAGAGGTCTCGAGTCTAACTCCCTTGGTTTGTTAATGAGCCATCGTGTCGTGGAATTGACTCCTGCGTTCATTGAACATTCCGGAAGTCTTGATATGTACCAATGGGCAAGTTCCATCAATTGCCTTACAGACACACCTTATAATGTAGTTACTTATTTTATGTTTACTTTAATTGCGTGTGATGATTACACATCTCGGCTTGAAATAAATATTACTACAGTTATCAACCACTGACTGTTTGGATAGCTATGTAATCAACTGTTATCGATCATGTTTGGATTGTGTGACAGTTAATATTTTTTATTATTCTTTATCTTATATTGGTGGTATCGCACCCTGATTTGTGTTGACATACACTAGCTTTCCGACAACAACTTCGTCCACGTGTATTACATGATTTATAATTACAATTAACAATAATAAAAAAATATATATTCTGGGACATTAACACACACGGTCATCTGTTCCCAAGCTAAGCATGTGTTATGGAAACCAGATAACTGGTGTATATGTACTATACATATAATACTTTTATTTTGTAAGTATATACTTGTAATAGATATTTACACCCAGACACAATACAAACACAAACGTTTATCACTAATGTTTGTCTCGGGTGGGAATCGAACCCACGACCTGCGGCGTGAAAAGCAAGTATCTTACCCACTACGCAACTGAACCGTAAAAAAAAATCAATAAAAAAAACAATATCAATTCGCATAATATGGGTAATATTCCTTTCTTTTCCTACTCATAATAAACCTCCTTGCTAATTTCATCTTCCTATTTAGATTTTGAGGTTTATGGTATATGTGTAAGTAATACTCATTCATTCACATACAGATATGTACAATTATATAGAAGAGCTAAAAAAAATCCTACTGGTTTTAGTAGTGTTTCTTAGTAGTGCCACATCATTCACTGCACGCTAGGAAAATAAATTTGGACATATTACAATAGAAGCTCTTATAATATAGCCCTTTTATTCCGAACTGCATACAATTAAACACTTAGTTTTATGGATTTTATCTCTCACAAAATATCTCGCAATTTGGCATAGGCTCTCTACATTGAGCTCATTCTTCATCAACTCTGGTCCAGTATGGTTCTAGAGTTAGCCAGATATCGTCTCTTCATCTTGTTTTTGGAGAAGCTCTTACTTTATGAAAATTAAATATAGTATGACCTCCTAATTCATAATCGTCTTATAGTAGCTAAAATAGGTTTACAATACATTTGTCTTTGTCTATCATCTTAACATTTATATGTATACGATAAGAAAGAAACAAAATCCATTTTAACTAGAGAGACTTATAAGATTTTTATGAATAAGGCGGTAATGATAATAATTTTAATACTTTTAATTCCAGAGTAGACAAAGAATTGGTGATACACACAGACGACCCAGTCGCTCCTGTTGGCTACCTAAACTTAAAACTGAAACTTGCACAAAAAGATAACGTCGAAGAAATAAAACTACCTCCAACCGTCAAAAACCCTTTAGATTTTGTAAGCAATATAACCGACTCTGTGTTTAGCGATATAAGCGATATAGAACTGAGTGAGACGGAAATAGAATCTATAGAGAAGTTAGAAAAGGAGGAGAAGAGAAAGCAGAAAGAGTTAAATCCTTTGCTCACATATTGTGATAAACGTAGTGATGTCGAATATAAAGATGATAGTGTTGATAATGTTCAAGAAGATGGATATACTTACGAGTATGCTAATAATTTGGATAATTTGGCTCAACCTGTTTTGGATCATAGGTGTATTTATGGGAACAAACATGGATGGTACTTTATTGGAGGCATCATTGGTGAAGGGGTTGATATCAGGCTGGCTACAGAGGATGCTATGAAAAAACTCATTAGTAGGTAAACTTGTGCATGAGCTTTTTATTCATGTTGTTTTGATGTTGTGGTATCGATCTTAAAGCCAGTGCTCAGTGACGGCATGACTCGACATGGAAAAGGTTTTATTTCTTAACAGTGATCAAGTTATATTTAACTTTATACTACTTTACGATGTGGCGTTACATACCTACCTAATGCCGCACACAAAACGTGACGTCATAGCAATCCTGAATCGCACAAGCAAAGTTTCACCGATGATTATCATAATAATTTAAACAACTTCCCAACAAGACCGGTTGGAGGAGAACCGCGATCGCCGGGCATCAAACCTTACCCGACCTCTACCAGCCTGTCCTCCAGCCACCACACTGGTGTCCCTGACGTGATGTGAACTTCTGATGTAGGGATCCTTAAGTTATCGTAGCTTCCCGTGTCATACCTAGGTATGTTGCGGCATGCCGTAGAATCCTGAAAGTTTCAAATAAAAAAATCGCTTTTTATCATTTAATGAATACGACTGCTAAAATAATGTAAATAAGGTTCAAATGGGAGTCACTAGATTATCTGGGCTTCCTGAAGGCTGCCAGATCGCGCCGCCGTTCCGTTACTAAGTGCTGGCCTTTACTTGCTATCGAGTACAGAACTATTCACTAGTGTGTTAACAGTTTACTGTATTTAATAGTGAATTGAGAAAAGTGTAGGGGTTATTCTATACACAAAGTTGTTCTAGGAGCACAGTTATTACAGCCTCATATTATATTTCAGAGTTGTTGGAGTCAGAGTCGCTACGACTCACAGATATATGTTCCGTGAACATTTACATGCGCGATATGGGCGAGTACACGACGTTTAACGAACTGTACGTGCGCACGTTTAGTTTCCCCAACCCTCCGACACGGGTCTGTGTGCAGTGTCCCTTACCCGATGATGTGGGCTTGATATTTGATGCTGTAAGTTGTTTATTTTGTCTTCATAAAACTGTAATATATACAGTTTATTTAGAATTTATATCCTTGTACTACTGTATAGTCTTAGATAGAGATGCTTGGCGATGCCATAAACGGAAGTGGTCTGTACTGTGTTTCGAATAACTACCGTTCCTGTGCCCTATAAATAGGGTGAATAGCCACTTATAAAACTAATCATTCTGGTTTGTTTTAAATGCTATTGATGTGTAAGTTACTTTACAGTCTAAAATGATTTCTAAATCCTTTTAAAACTTGTATTTTTTCATACACGTTTATTTGTTACTAGGTTGCTCACAAACCGAATGTGATAAACCAAAATGAGTCAGATGGTGGTTCCAAAGAGCGGATAACGATGCACGTTCAAGGCATATCGCATTGGGCGCCAGCCAATATCGGACCGTATAGTCAAGCTATTAAAGTGAGTATTTTATTACACTGTTTTAGAAATGGATGACAATATTTACAGACAGACTAGTTTCCACCTAATCAGTAGGGCCTTTGTTCTCAATAATAAATCTACATATGTTCAATTTCGCCGCCCAATCTCACCATAATACGAAATTAATCTGTAACACATTTTTAATAAATTATAATATGTCTACAATCACAATTATTATCATTTATATTTTAATCCTTAACGGTCTTATTGGTAAAATCTTTTAAGACTATAGTTATAATTGACTCTCTTTCGTACTAGTATAAAAGTAGTGATGACAGACAAAAACAAACGAATTATAAACATATTTTAGCTATAATGAGCTTAAAAGACGTTTATGAATACGGGGGTTAGAAGTTAAGCCATTTTCGTGTTTTCGTACGCCAGTGTAGCGTTGAAAATCAACAGGTTATTAAACACGATTAAAATTTTTAATAGTGTCAAGAGTAAGACAGAGTTTGTACTGACCTCTAGCACCTAATAGACAAAACTTTTTTGTGTTTAACTGATTTTTTCTTTTAAATACATAAAAGATGAAACTGACTGGGTTTAGAGACTATAAATTTGGCACATAATTTCCGTGTGACGTCTAGGGGTGAACTAAGAAAGGAATTTCTAAAATACCCCATAAGGGGGTGAAATGAGGCGAAAGATAGTGAAGATATTATAGGTGTGACTTTTTATATTTTCTAGGTAGGTGAAGTAATGGGTACGTGTGGTCAGATAGCGTTAGTACCGGGCACGATGCGACTTACTAGCGGTGGTACAAGAGCTCAGAGTGCGTTAGCGTTGAGACATCTCACGCGCGTTTTAAAGGCGTTACACCCTAGGGCTCATATACGAAGTGTTGTACAGGTATGAATTGTTTGTAAGTTTAAAATTCATTATTTGTGCTTTATGCTAAGATTTAACTGTCTTCGGGTAAAATAACTGGCACAAACCTGAATCATATTTTAAGTGGTGATAAAGTGTTTATGACATGCATATTATTATGTAAAATATCGGGAAGGACAGCCCCCAATAAGAGTTTGTCAATACGATTTTTTTTAAAAATAGGATATACTTCGTAACTTTTTCTTTAAACAAATATAAATAAGCACATGATTTGTTGTTTTTGAAAAATTATCCCCTAGTGGGAGATGTGAGCCCGAAATATTTTAACAGAATTATCAGTGCAAAGTGTTGTTAAAACTATAAAATGTTACCCACTGATCAACTAAGGATGTTTTTTTGAGAATATTCCATCTCTAAAGGTAAAGGGGTAAAACGGCTGTATTAAAATCCGGTATTTTTCAAATTAGGGGCATGAAAATGCAAGTTTTACAAGTAGGTAATGTACAAGTTTTTGGTTACAAATAAATAAAAGTACATTTTAACGTTTTCGAAAATCTATCCCTTATAAGGGTGAAATAGGGGTTGAAAAGTTTGTATCACTATTTTTAAAGTAGAATGAAGTTAAGTTTTCAGAATTCAACCTCTAACGGGAATAATACGGTGGAAATCTTAGCCTAACCTAACTAGAACTTAAAAATGGTGCCAATTGATGCACATTATGTCGACATTGAAAAATTACTATTACACTTAATGGGATTAAGTTATTCTAGTTATTAAAAAGAGAATGTAATATATTTTCAGAGAATATTTTCAGGAATATGAACAGCTGTTCTTTAACGCAGTTAAATAGGGGTTAACACTGTACTATAGGGGGAAATTTGAACTTACATTTAAATCTGAATCGTATTATGTCACTATTTTGATGATTTAACCTTCGTATTTATCTTGTAGTTGAATGCCCTCCACACTCGCGAAGTCACTTAAGTTAAGTAAGACAAGTTTGAATGTATTCCTTCTGCTACAAATGGGTAGACAAAAATCACGTAATTTACGCGGGGGCAGAAAGATACTCGTATTTATCTTCAGTATTAATCGTCTCAAGTGATGTCAAACGTACTCTAAGAGAGTCGAGATTCATGAATATCACTGTCTTTTGCGCAAGAAAGTGGAATCGTGAATTGTGTGTGCTCAGACTCGCGGGCGGTGGCCCACCGCCAGTCGACTCGGGTAGCTAGACCGTGTGTGCGTGTGCGCAGAGCGTGTGCTACGTGAGCCGCAGCGGCAGCGCGGGCGAGGCGCGGCGGCAGCTGGAGCGGCGCACGGCGGGCGCGCTGGTGCAGGTGGCGCTGCTGCCGGCGCTGCCGCGCGGCGCGCAGGTCGAGTGGCACGCGTGGGCGCACACCGACAACAACCGCTTCGAGTGTACGTACCTCCCGGCCTCTTGGCCTCCTGGTGAAAGGGTCCCGAGCCGATCGATTAAGAACGGGACGTGACCCCCACCGCGCTGCGTTGTCGCCGCGTTAGCGTCATTGACGCTCTCGTTTATGAAAGCCTCGAAAGTTCCTGACGTTGCACAAATCATCTTTGTAAATGGTCAGTTAAAATGAACACTGTATTTTTTGTCACTAAGACAGGAAGGAGTTTCTTTTTAACCGACTTCGAAAGAAGGAGAGTTATTATTGAGTTTATTTTTTTATCTTTGTTCAGACAAAACTCCGTCATTGATAGTGGTAAACCAATTTCATTGTTTGTTCAAAAAAAATCTTTTAATTTAATTCAATTACTTAAATATACTTTTTTTATTCTGGAGGTCAAAGCCAGATTGTTTTGGCAGTTCCTTTTTCCGTTTACAGATGAAGAGACGGGCTGTAACGTAGGAGATTACAAAGTAGCCATCACGAGAAGATGGAACTATGAAAACACTGTTGCAGCCTTCGTTTGTTACGTTGCTACAGGTAAGGCTTTCATTGCCTACTCATTAACACTTCTTCAAAAACCTAACACGAATGTATTGCATTCGATATACATTTTTATAATCAACAATTTTGCATTCCTGATATTATATTATATTATTATTATTATATTTTTTGTAAACCATGAACCATCTCGATCACTTCAGTTTTCAAGCGATGAGCAATATGTACATATTTTAAATAAATAATTATTTTAATGCGGTATACATATTTATTAGTTCACATCTATCAATAAACTCCTTGTTCGATTAACTGTCAATTATTATTGCACTATAGAGCGTTTCTGAATGGATATCATAACGTTCTTCGGAAATATGCCAAAACCGACCGTACGCACGCGTTCCTTCTGCCGACATACATGAACAGTTTGTATGCATAAACTGTTCATGTTATGTGTTTGGTTTTGCGTTTATTTACGTGTGCATTTGTAAAGAGGCTTCAACATTTTTGTGTGCTGTACATGTTTATCTCGTCTCCCCAAAAACTGGCAGAAATAATAGTACTAGAAGTTGCGTATAACACTTCCCGTGTTAAATGTTCTAAGGGAACCTCATACACATCATACAGAAACCTAGTATAGGATAAATGAAGGCCTACCATCTATGTTATTGTTTTATTTTTACAGGATCTTCGCCCTCAACTTGCAAATTATCGTTTCCTAGCGAGGAAGCGTGCACAACACACAAAGAACGCGCTATATGTATGTCGCAAGAGCATTTGGAAGAGGTGTTAGATTACGCACTGCGGAAACTCGTCACGCACGCAAGAGATCAAAATACTGCACATGCTGTGAAGATGAGGATATTCTATCAGGTGATTATATCATACAATATTCTTCAACGCTTTCAATTTCAGGGTTGCCGTATGTCTTGAACTGTCTTCGAGATAGGTTAAAAAACGGGTCGTATATTCTAAATTGTTACTTTAAATATTACTATAATACAAATTATTACAAATACTGCTTTGAAATCGCTGCCGTCTGCCGTAAATTGATAAATTACCTACACGGCTAAAGCCGTATAATACGGCAATTGCCGCATCTGGAACATCATTGCTTCGATGAGAAGGCTGGTTTGTATTTGTAGAAAGTGATTGTCATCTGCATCTCGGCACCTCGCTAACTTAACTGATATGTGAGATGGGCGTGTTACGTAACTCCCAGAAGAAAAGACTTATGTATAACTTGTCAAGTGATATCTACACTTATCTTCTCAAAATGGCTACCCACTTTTGACAACCCACTTGAGTCACTAATCTACGTTTGGACGCCATTTACTAATTGACCGATATTCTTAACTAAAAAGCGGATATAGGTCTTTAGTTGTTAGACGAATAACTAGTTGAGAAATCAAAACTTGAGATTTGTATGTGTATCTAAAAATAGCTGGAGTCTGTGTCTGATATGAGATCTATTATTTTCTTTTGTTACTGTCTCAGTGAAATTAAATTTACCTTTACTCAAACAGAGCATCAGCGCGCAGCGGTATTGACCTCGCCTTTGAAATATAAGGTCGCGGGTTGGATATCCGTTCATGCTTACACATCTTTGTGTAAAATGTTGAATGGAAGAATTGATTAATGGAGACTCGTGCCCAGCTGTACCACACATAAAAAAATGTTGAAGTGAAAATACTCAAACGTTTATTATTACTGCAAGGTGTGGAGCGCTCCAGCCGTGGCGACTATAATCGCAGCAGTAACAGCAGTACGTGCCCGTACCGGTATTAAAGCAGCGACGACTGTGGTGCCAGTGCTGGCGCTGCACAACGCCTTCACCTTCATTTCTATCAGCGGACTGAGGCTCGACGAGTGACCAACGCTCAGGTAAATCTCCTCGTTGTTTTCATCTGTCCCTATACAAAACGATCTGACTTACAAGTCCAAACTCTGTATTCAATATTGTGACCACATTGGTAGTGTTGACTCCTGGCAAATAATTATATAATTGGCTGCACCGTTAATAAGATTTCACAAATTTCTAATTTAATCATCGTTAACCTATTTTAGTCCACTACTAACATAAGACTCTCTCAAGGCACGCCACTGAGTACGTCCTACAACTATTCTCATCTAACTCTTACCAGTCACTTCGCAGATGGACTACTCAAGGACTCGTTTACCCAAACTCATCATTTATATTACGTGTCACTTTAGAAAATAGCAACCCCATTATGTTCTGTTTGAGTCTATGGGGAAACTCTACCGATATGGGGAAACTCTACCGATATAGACAGAGTTTTTATTGCTCAAAAAAAGTGCATCCGTGCAATTTTCAACATGGAGTGGTCCGAATCATGCAGACCTGTATTTAAATCTCATAACCTTTTAACAGTGCCCTGCATTTATATCTACGAAGTTGCTAAGTTTGTAAAGTCTCATACTATGCTTTTCCAACCAAAAGACAACACTAACAAGAGAAAAGCTACGTACTTAACTTATGAAATGCCGGTTCCCAGGTTAGAAATATTTCGAAAAAATTGTGTTTATATGGCTCCTTTGATTTATAATTCTTTGCCGAAATCAATTACAAAACTTCCATATAAAAGATTTTGTTTCGAATTACGAAAGTGGTTGTTGCAAGAATGTTTTTATTCAATTAACGAATTTTTAAGCAATTATCCATGTAAATTTTATGCTCATAACATTACATCAAAATGTAGGCAAAAATAATTGTATTGTAACAATAAAAATTAGTTGTAAAAAATATATCAAGTATTGACTACATTATGCATGTACAATATTAAATTAAATTTGCATGCCGCTGCTGTGACGGCGAAACATGAAGAACTCTGTTTATCGCATGTAACATCTAATATCTTTTGTTAACCTACCATGTTTCTAGCAAATAAACATTATCTTATCTTATCTTATCTAGTCTTTTCGATATTTCGAAGACACAATTATCATCCGCCGCCATTTAAAAAAATAACAAAAGGACCTCAAGTTTCGTAAAAAATCTTCAATCCCTTTGTAATTGACATCTCAAAGTATGTTGAAGTCGTGTAGTAAGCTAACCTTAACATAAGATTCGTCTATGGGTAAAATATTATTTTTATATGTAATGAAATTATCAAAAACAAAGTATTTTCAAAATTTATTCATGATCAGATCTATGTATCTAAATAAGTAACTTTATTAACACACTACCGACCAGCAGATTTTCTGAAAACAAGTTCGTGTGTCTGTTAGGCTGTAAAACAGTAACTGAACTATAATGAAACACTAGCTAACTTTCAAATTGCGAACAAAATAATCTTTGTTCTACCTAATTTTACTGCACAAAATATAGTAGTGGAAATAGTACCGTTCAGTTACTGGATTATAACTTTCATACAGTCTTTTAATATAGCAAATGACATTGCAAACGTAATCAGATAGCTCACTATAATATTGCGTATTAAGTATCACCTATTTGAATGTTTATATAACGAAACTTTTTGATTGTCCACAGGTTTTATCGGAATATAAGAATACAGATGCTTTATTGCCAGTTTATAAAATATATTTGCTGAATATTTTCAGTGTTTATAAAATTTTGTTAATTATGCTACCGAGTTTACCATACTGTAAGTCAAATTATATAATATACATTATTTTTTATTGCATATTTGCGTTTTATTACTACCAAATTAAACCACTGTAACAACTTAATGAAAAGCAAAATTCAAATTAAAGTTTATTTTCACTTTTTTACAAAATTGACCGAACAGTGCGAGATTTCTAGAACGTTTACACTTGCATTAAGTAGACATAAAGTTATCATTATTTCTTACAAGTAAGTCTTACAAATTCACCTGTGTCGATAAAGCAATGCGAATTACGGTGTCAACCACACCAGATCAGTTGTGTATAATGTATAAAAGATTTTATATCATGATTTTAGAGGACATCAATTTTATCTTAAAAGTCATCACTAATAAGTAAATTATGATTAATATTAACCAAAGCATAATTATAAACTAAAACATTGATATACATTAATGTCAGTATTCAATGAAGTTACTAAGGATCTGCACTTACACAATATAATTCTAATACAAGATATAATACACAACGTTATGGGGATAATTGCACACAGCAGTGGTTAAAAGACGATAGCGCGCAGAGATTACATCGTAAGTACAGCAAATGCATACATTGTTGGAAATGTTACGTATCCGTGAACGAACCGGCCGCAGTGCACGTACAGCCCGCGTCGCCCTGGACTTGAATACCACCCAAATCCAGCTATATTTAACACTATGCAACACCGTAGCAATAAATAAATAATTTTCTCATAATGAAAAATAAACATATTATACTCTGAGTTAAATAATTTATTTGATCTTTCTATAATAATCTATACTATTTATTGGGTTCATATCGCAGTCCAGAACGAGTGCAAGTAGTTATGACCCTCGTCAATAAAGAAACGAATCTAAAATTGCGGCACTAATCAGGCCCTCTTCTTCGCTGTCTTTAGTCACACACAGGACACAAAAAAAATAATTCTATTCTATGTATTTAATAAAAGGCATTAGTTCTAGGAAAATTTATTTTCCAATTTTTATAATTAAATAATATATCATCTCTCTAAGTACCTTGTTTTGCTGACGGTCCTCGGTCTGTCATTACAAGTACAAGCCGCCATTTTGGATTCGTTTCGTTACTGGCGCGGGTAATACATAATGGTAGTCTAGTATGTTTTGTACTTTGAAACTAAGTTAGGAAAAAACAAAAACTATACTTGAAAATAGAGCTGCTGATATTTATTCGTACAATAATTAAAACTATAGAAACGATTAAATCTTAAACATAATCTAAATAAGAGTAATTAATCAACAACTTTCATAAAGTGGAAATTTCTAATGTAGGGGGAAACATTACCTAAATCATATCAAATCAATTCATAATAAAATCCATCAAATATTCAGAACTCTAACAATAACTGCACCTAATGAGCCTAATGAGCTTCCTACTTGTTATGATCATGTAACAATCCTTCTTGAAATCTATCAGGGACATGAGATTGTATACAGGTGTATCCATATAAAAGTACAACTAAAATAAATACCTTATGAAGCAAAGTTAACGATAACCTACAAATTAAACTATATCAAAATAAACAAAATGCGCACTGTCTTCATAGCGTGTGGACCGATTTGTTAAGAGTATAATTTCGAAACCAAATGCATTAAAAGGCAGATTTCTATCATATGCATTGATTATTTGTTTGTAAATATTCAGAACTAATTAATTCGTAAATGACAATGACACTGTCTGCACACAGTTCTATCATACCTTAATATTTCACACATATAAACCAACATGCGGACATAGTATAATGTAAATCATTATACAGTTTTCTCTCTCGTAACACAAACAATACACAATCTCTCATTATCTACTCACTTACAAGATAACCAATCGTAGACAAAATACACAATTAATACACGATCTGTCCCACGAGTTAGGTACTAATAAATCAATCTATGATATTAAAATGTACGATTGCCCAGCTACCCATATAGTGAAGTTAGTAATTACTGTACAATTAACACATTAGCTTCTTGCGATCTACAGCTATCTATATAACCACTTTTATGACCTTTATCGTCCTTTAAATTAAACCGCCTAATTCCCACTAGGGATACAATATTATACATAATATTCGGACCGCGCGTCTCGCAGATTCGGGGGGTTCGCTAATCGAAGCGAACGTTACATACTAACATCAGGGGTATTTATATACAGTTTCACGCGTCGGAGTTGTCCGAGGCGTCGGCGGTCGCGTCAGTCGCGTCGGTGGCGTCAGGCAGGTCGGCGGCGTCGGCGTCGGGCGCGCGCTGTCGGCTCTCCATGTACTGTCGGTGCGCGTACTTGTTGAACCGTCGCTTGGCCATGAACAGCGTCGCTATAGTACGTGGCGCTAACCGGACGGCGGCGGCGCGAGACGTGATCCCTCCGCGCCGACACTCCGCGCACGTGTAGTCCAGCACGCTCAGCGTCGACACCGTTTGCTTAACGCACTCTGTGGGGGAAACGCACTTCACTATGCGCACTCGCATACATCTACTATATCCGACATCTCGTTCCGACCGGCTATGTGTTGGAATATGTTAATGAGTCTTATAATGCGAAAATTAGCAAATCAATATTCTTTATTACATGGAAGAACAAATGATATTTTTCTATGTAAAGTTAGTGAGACGGTATTGTCTGCTAACCAAGCAACATCCACTGACCAATCAGGTCTCATAAAAAGTGAAGTAGGAACTGGATGTAGAATAATTCAATACAAACTGTAAAGCTGCTAGTCTGAGCACAGTCTGAAGTTTTACCGCTGCGAATACATTACCTAAGCTATTCCGCATTCGTCCCCATGCCGGAGTGACTTTTACCTACACCTGTTACGATACAATGCAGTTCTATGCACACAAAAACTGCCAAATTGACCCTTTCACTTGATTCATATCAACTAGATCTAGTAGAGGCTTCATATCTCACTGTGTATTTACATCATGCGACCTATACGTTGTCTAAACGTCTAAGAAAAACAAAGCTTCCTATTTTGTAATTACGTACATTGTTTATGTTAAACAGTGAACATTTGTGTTTAAGTAGTGTTGGGATAATTGAGTTCTAAGGCAATCAAGTGGCATAAATAATTAAAGGGATATATGATAAATGAAACATAAGCGCAACTTAATATACATTAAATACATACTAACAGAACAGCTAAGCTAAATAATGTAGTTATGAGTAATGAAGGACTAGGGAAAGCGCAAGACGTGAGAAAACATTTTTTTACGTGCAACCAACGTCAACAATATCGAGGATATAATGCAAAATAAAAACAAAATTAATAAGTAATAATTAATGTTAACCATAACTGTCATTATTTTTTTGTTTTTAAGTACTTACTTAAATTTTAATTAAGAGTGCCGTTGCAAAGTAGATTATTTCACTAAATTACTTTGAAACGGCTTATATATCCAATAATGAGATTTTTTTATATTCTAATGTTGCGGTACTTAACAATCTTAAAGTAAGCACGACGAGTTAATGAAAATATCACCTCAGTCGAAGCGGACCATACCCCTTAGGCTTTAGATGACTTCACGCTTTTTGGCATAGTGACGTGTTTACTTCGTTTGGTTAAATAAGTATCGACATTATTGACGGTTTCATCGCAACATGCATAATGCATTCCCAAAAAAACATGCGCGAACGTAAAAAGCAGTTTCTAAATGTAACAAAATGTATCCTCACATAAAACCCAACCATGTTATACATGTTAGATACATAATTTGAACATAATAAATGTAAAATTACAGAAATTATTATCGCGCTGCAATATTAATTAGTAAATTAGATATAACAAGTCTGTTAAACAATTTTATGAATTAAAAAAGTACATTTTTTTATGCTTTTAATTGTTTAGTTGATTCTTTAATATGCTTACAATTTCTATCACAGGAATATTTTTGATATTTTTACAATAAATGTATCGAATGATTGTCAAAAATCTCAAAAGTATTCCTCATATAAAACTAGCTATTGAGCAATCGCGTCTAAATTACCAGTCTAATTTGTTCTAATTAAATCATAGTGCTAAAATTTATGCTCGATTTATTTATAATAAAAGCGCAACGTAAACATTTCGTATCAAGATGCATCATACCATGTATAACGTGGATACTAACCCCTAGTTTCCACTGCACAAGAAAACATGTTGCAAGCACCATCTATCTCTATCGCCTAGAGATGAGTAGAAAGAGATAAGACTATGCTTGTATCATGTTTTGTTGTGCAGTGTGAACGCCCAGTTAGGGTGACACTGGATTAAAGCGGAGAAGAAGCGGAGAGAAATGAATTTGACCAATCACAGAAGTTGAAACATTCGCAGTTGCCATGTTACGTGCATTGTAGAAAAATACGCGTGTTAAAAATATGTAAAAAAATTAAATTTATTTGATGGAAACAGTGAGACAACAAAAGGTTTTCACGTAGTAGTAGTTGTATAAAGGTTATAAATATAACAGGAATGACGACATTTTTATTTTGTTTTGCCTGTCGGACAGATAAATAAAAATATTGGACACGTGTTTTTTGTGTGATTTAAGATTACGGCGAGACCTCCAAGCGAATTTTCGAATGACGTCACGCTTAGGTAAATTTTGTACCTCTGTATGACGTAGCGAACTCCCACTCCGAAACTTAATATTGTTTCATTTCAATATGACAAAGTAAAAAAATACGTGTCTGACATATTTTTATAATTTACGTGTCTGACATATTTTTGTAATCCTACTGACGGACTAATTCAAATAGGATTTTTTTTTTCGTTAGCCCTACTCAAATTTTAATGCGTTGTAAATTTCAAGAAATGTGATTGGTCAGGTAGTAGTTCCGCTGGTCTCAGGTTGAATGAAGTGTCACCGGGGAGCGGGCGAGCAAGCGAATGCGTCTAACGCTGACGTACCTTGATGCAGTTGCCTATCGCAGAGCTTACAAATGACGAGCTGCATGGTTCCCTTCGGGCCGATGAACGAGCGCTCGCAGAGCGGGCAGTAGCGACCGATGCGATACGCCCTACGCACGCACACACACATACGGACCGTACGCGCAACCACCGGAACAGAAACACGCCATTAGTTAAACACCGATACGATACCCGCTGCGGTTCGACACTCGAGCTTCGATCATACGCTACGCTTCACTTACCTACTTGTCTTCTTATGATTATATTCACATAATTATGAACTGACTGTAACAGAAACAAAGTTTTTTATGTTACGTTACAGTTAATTTACGTTGCGGTTACTGTGGCCACCAATAACTAACTGAACAGAACTGTTCAATCTTTGCAAAAGCTACTAATTTAACGTATCATTAAATGTGTATCACATTTTGTTGGTGATTCAAACAAAATAATTACATAAAGACAGTGACAATTGGCGCATGGGATCTAGACAAAAACGTAATTGAAAAATTAATGAGTTTAGAAAAAATACTTATTTTCTTATTTCAGCTAGCGCCATTTGTGTATCTACACTAAATAATAACATTTCATGGAGATTCTTGTAACGTCTAATTTCATCTAACGCGTATATTTAAAAGAAGACAAGTAAATAAGCCACGTGGAGTTAGTGAACGCAAGGGAGGATGGCACTACGCCCGTGTTAGTTAAAGAATGATTTGTATGAGTTAATCGCAGCAGAACTGCATGACTGATGAGATGTAGACACCCATTATCATCGATGATCCAATGCTAATTGACGCAGTACAAGGTTATTTAAACAAATCAAATATAAAATATTACCCAAAAAGCTATTTGGAATGTATTGCATCAATTATTTAATAAATGAAGGAATGTAAAAAATATTAATGAAAGTAGGAGGAACAGTAAAGTCGGCGTTATGTTTACAAAGCGAGACCCTGGAGCAAATGTTACATGGATATCTTAAAAATTTAGCTTGATTTTGTACTAGGCCTGATTGTTATATTAGATACCCAGATCATTTTGTTCAAGAATATTTTTGATTTTGACTGTGAAACTTCAAAATTATTCATTGGACAAATTTTATCTGGGTATTGAAAAACTAGTCCTTAACCATCTCCAATATTATTGTTTGAACTCTGAGTAAAACATCTACTTTGCTGTTCTTTCGTGAAGACTGCTCGCAGATGATTAGATGGTTTACAGTTTAAAGAGTTAAAATAAACCATTAATGGATTATAACAATCAACAAACATTCTTCAAATATGCATAATGAACTTACGTTTAAAGGGATAACATGCACTTATTTTACTGGGGAGTGCTGAATAAAACTGATTTGGGATAAAGTAAACATTCTGCGGGGAAAGCGATGTCGACAATATGTTACGTCGAGCCGCGAGCTTGTGTTAGTCCACATCAAACGAATGAAATGACGTGAGATTCGAGTACACATGTACTAACAATACCAATACATCGACAAATACACATAACATTTTTTAATGATTGTATTGAATACTTTTGCCTGGATCTCTTTACTCTTCTTGATTTGGGAAAATTCTGTTCACGTTTTCGTGGAGCCCCTCTTGGGATTACTTGAAAAATAATATGAATCAGTTTAATTTTCTTGTCGATTTTATAATATCACGACTACCTACACACAGGTATACCTACTTAAATGTCCTGAAGGTCTACTACATTATTCTACTATAATCTACTTATAATATGTTTCTAAGTTGATGATACTACATAACGGGGATTTACGGAAATAACTATCCTTAATAAGATAAGAATTTCAATGTTATGCAGATGTTGTCACTGCAATTTATTTCAACTATCGAATACTTAACACCCGTCGGATGGCTGAGCGGGTCGCTTCTATATGGGTAAAGTAACATTAAGAGGTTATATATCCGTGTAAGGCTGGTGTAGGAGCAACTGACCTGGCGCAGGGTGTACACAGCGAGTGCGAGTACACCTTGTGTCCGCCCGGCCCGCGCCGCGTCTGGTGGTGCCACTCCGCCTCCCCCTCCCCGCTGGCTCCCCCTCCCCCTCCCCCGCTCCCTCCCCCACTCCCCGCCAGTCCCCAGGCGGAGCGTGCGCCGCACGACTTGCACACCGCACACTCCACGCAGTGCCATCGACCTGCAATATCGTCGAACACCGCCATTACGTTTTATACTTGCTATTAGTTCGAAAACAGCATAAAATAATTATTACAACCTTACAGTCGACTGTTAATAACTTTCAACTTCTATAAAAATAAATTAAAATTAAGAATACCAAAATTTTGTTCAGACGACGAACATTTTAACAATAACATCTCTTATTTCGCAACTCTACAAATCTGCATCAAATAATATGCAATAAAAATATTGTACCATTTAAGTACAAATGTTTATAAATAACTTGATTCACATGATGTACCAGAAACAACTATTAATAAATTTCAACTGACCAGTGGGTACAGTGTCCAGTCCTACACAGTAGATATGGAACCCTCTGTCACACAGGTCACAGAACAGCATCTTGTCGTCGTCAGCCGGCTGGCGGCACGAGCAGCAAGTCTTGCACTCCGCGCACTGCCACGGGTACTCGCGACACTTGCGTATCGTGTCCGCGTTCAGCTCCAAACATGACGGATGAACTGCAACAGTTCATGAATCTTCAATTTTATTTGTTTTAAAGGATTTGGATATCTATGTCTTAGGAGTAGGTATGCTCAACCACAGCCTAAATCAGAGTGTATATAAAATACCAACCCTGTGTTACAACAACATAAACTATATTACCGTGTTTCAAATTTGGCGCAATAAAATAATATTTTCTGTTATATCTAATATTGATCGATTTTAGATGTTAAAAATGTAAGTTGGCCACTAATGTCCAATTAAAAAAAAGAAAATGCAATTGTTTAATTTGGGACTGGTTGGTGCTGTGTAAAAAATATAATTCATTTCATCAATTCATTCATCATAGTACTCAAAGCAGAGAAAGGAGGGTGAAATTCGTTATTTACTCTGTGCAATGAAGTTTTATTTCATTGGGATGTTTAATGAACGTCTTAATGTTTTTTTACGGTCGATGTTAAATGAAGGCATTTTTTTTAGTAATTGAAAATATTGGTTTTCATGACTAGTTGCCGGCAGAATTCGTATTGCCTCAATCGATAAATAAAAGATCTAAACTTTTGTATGAAATATTTTTTTTCTACCTTCTAAATCTTCCCTAGACTTCCACGAACATTTTAAGACCAAGATTAGATACATCCGTTCAGCCGTTCTCAAGTTTTAGCGAGACTAACGAACAGCAATTTATTTTTATTTCTAAGGATTTGCTCAAAATTTCCATAATCTTATTGAATTAAGTAATTTTAATTATGTTCATAAGGTAATCGAAGTGCCGGTTACATTTTAATTATTTAATGGTAACCAATAGATAATGAGATTTTTTTAAATTTGAAATTAAATATAAAATTTTGAGTAAGTTAATATAAAAAAAACACGTTAAAATGAAACATCTCAAAAACCACGTTAAAATGAAACGTCGGGATCTAAAATCTAAAATAAACCGCGATAAAATCCGTTAAAAAGTAGTTTTATTTCAATCTCAAAAACCATTGAATCGCCTTCCTTTAAGTTTAATTCCTAATTAAATTTTTTAAATAAACAAGGTGGACTGATGACATTGTTAAATTGCAGGAAGCCGATGGATGCCAACGGTAGGTAACCGATCGCTGTGGACATCCCCACACTGATGATGATGAGACAAAAATTAATAAGTTGAGACCGAATTTTAAAAACAGTTAAGTCGCCCTTTATGATCTTACTCACGTTTTGCATTACAGTTGGCGCAGACGAGGAACCTCTCGTGCGTGTACCTGCGGTTAGCTTCCAACCGCAATTTGCACACTTTACACAGGTCAACCACCTCCTCAGCGCCACGAGATTCCTCTTTACTAGTGCCCGGAATTTCATTTTGACTGCTTCGTTTCGTTTTTGTTAGTCTTTTACGCTGAAAATAAAAATAAATTCAACAATATATCTGAAGGCTTTTGAAAGGTTTTTAGACTAAAAATATCAGGATTAGCAGACAACTTTAGGTAGGCGTGAATAATCGGCTAAGAAGACGGTATTTCAATAAAATAACTACGGCAAATATCACTTCTCCCCCATCTCTCGATAGCACAATCATTAATTCTACCAGTTAATTACAGATCGTTAAGATTACGTTGGATTAAATAGTAACGTTCACCGAGCACGTTATTGCATCTACACTTCCCGACGCCACAACGGTTCAACACACAGTGTAAGCCATTCTAATAAGGCCGCTTCACCCGTGTTCAGTGTTTGTCGTTGGTTCATAATAACATTTTCGAGTGGCAGCTGACTTCAAAGACGGACGCGGTGACAGTATAAAATGACAGCTGATGCATTGAGAAGAAGATGTGCCAACATATCTTTTATCGTTTCTATTTACATAAACAAAACATCACCAAATTAGCACCAAGAGGTAAATATAATTTTTTATAAGCAATAATACCTGTCTTTTTGTTTTTAATGGTTAATTGAATAAGGATTTTTTTGGTTGATATCAAAGACGACATTCGGAATACGAACCGTATGCGACCGGGATTAAAACATGTAAGAAACTACAGCTAAGCAAACGCCATTTGGAACTTGTTTAAATAACAAAATATATATGGCTTTATCAATATACTAGTTTTCCGCCCGCGGCTTCGCCCGCGGATGTCGGTTATCGCGCTAAACCATTAATCTCTTTTTTCGCAGTCGGATAAAACTATCCTTTCCCGGGTCTCGAACTATCTCCATACAAAATTAGTTCAGTATTGTAGGCGTGTATTTTGAAATCGGCAAGCACCCATAGGTATATCCATAAATCTATAGGGGTTTCTTAAAAAATACTACGTCTCTTAGGCCATGATCATTGTAAGTTTTTCATTCAATATTTAAGAAGAAAAAAAATTTAAATTTCGAATTCTAATAATCGGTCTGAGTTATCAAACGTCATTGTGTCAAAATAAAAAGTAATTTAGCTAAAAAGCACGAAGGAGTATCGATATCAACTTTGAAGAAAATCAAACTCAGAATAATTTCGCAGGCTTCTCCCGCGTAATATTAGGATAAAAATAAAAAAAATTGGAAAAATAAAAAACACGTGTTTCATTATTTGTTTTAAGCTTTATTTATACCGAATTTGAAGTGAATCGGACCAAGGACTAAACAGTTATGGAATATTTAGTATTTCCAAAAAAACTCATTTAACACCCCCACCGGGGGTAGTTTTGGAAAAATAAAAAACACGTGTTTCATAGTTTCTTTTAAGGTATATGTGTGCCGAATTTGGAGTGGATCGGACTTCAGACTATACAGATACAGAGAAACTTTAATTTTTACCATTAAAACTCATTATCCACACCTCATAGGGGTAATTATCGAAAAATAAAAAACCCGTATCTCATTATTTTTCTTAAGGTTTGTGTACCGAATTTTAAATGAATAGGACCAAGGAATAAAAAGTTGCATACAAACTTTACCCCTCTATTTAACCCTCTTAAGGGATGATTTTTGGAAATATTGTTAGCCTATGTCCTATTCTAGGGTATACACTACCTACGTTTCAAAGTTCATTAAAATCGGTTGAGCGGTTATGGAGATACGCGGTAACAAACCTTCACACACACACACACACACACTTACACTTTCGCATTTATAATATTAGTAAGATAAGATAATATGACCTAAATCACACTGGACAGCAAATAAACCGGACCACCTGCTACTTTGAATCTCAGATTCGATTTTATCAAAACTATACACTGTAAGCTATTTAAATTATACCTCCAGAAAGGCGTTGCATGTTGAGAAACGAATGGAAATTCATTGGCGTTAGTCAGTTTATGAAACGTTTTTAAAGGATTTTACAAAGACGAGTCGTTTTCTAGACGTGTAATGATTAACACGCCCGGAAAACGACAATAAAATGAAAAAAAAAACTTAAAAAATAGTTTTTGGTTAGTATTCATTGATTTCCGTTTAGGCTTCGAACAGGGCAGTCTATCGCACGAATACCTACGTCACGTAGTACTGGGTCACTACGTAAGCAACACAATGCATGTGAAATCTAATAGCTACCTCTCGAGTCTCGACAAATCAGGCCAATCGTTAGCATTGTATTTATTGATTGATTACAATGTGTTTTGACAGTACTTTAGAATAAAGTTATAGTCATTTTAATAAAAATGAAATTTACTTTCTGTAGGTATAACTTTGATAGTTGTAAGTTTTATATTTTTTGTGAACTTCTAAGGTAGCAGGTGGACCGGTTTATTTGCTGTCCAGTGTATTATAAATGTTAATTGGTAATTTATATTTATTTACCGAACATGTCCTAATCTAATGGCTATGAGGATGCGCATGGGCTATGTGTACTGTAGTGTAGATATATATGTGCGTAGATACCTTGTGCAGATGCGTGTGCAGGTCGGAGTCGTCGGAGTCGCTGCGCCAGTCGCGCTCGGACTCCGAGCTATGTGTACTGTAGTGTAGATGTATGTGTGCGTAGATACCTTGTGCAGATGCGTGTGCAGGTCGGAGTCGTCGGAGTCGCTGCGCCAGTCGCGCTCGGACTCCGAGCTATGTGTACTGTAGTGTAGATGTATGTGTGCGTAGATACCTTGTGCAAATGCGTGTGCAGGTCGGAGTCGTCGGAGTCGCTGCGCCAGTCGCGCTCGGACTCCGAGCTATGTGTACTGTAGTGTAGATGTATGTGTGCGTAGATACCTTGTGCAGATGCGTGTGCAGGTCGGAGTCGTCGGAGTCGCTGCGCCAGTCGCGCTCGGACTCCGAGCTATGTGTACTGTAGTGTAGATGTATGTGTGCGTAGATACCTTGTGCAGATGCGTGTGCAGGTCGGAGTCGTCGGAGTCGCTGCGCCAGTCGCGCTCGGACTCCGAGCTATGTGTACTGTAGTGTAGATGTATGTGTGCGTAGATACCTTGTGCAGATGCGTGTGCAGGTCGGAGTCGTCGGAGTCGCTGCGCCAGTCGCGCTCGGACTCCGAGCTATGTGTACTGTAGTGTAGATGTATGTGTGCGTAGATACCTTGTGCAAATGCGTGTGCAGGTCGGAGTCGTCGGAGTCGCTGCGCCAGTCGCGCTCGGACTCCGAGCTATGTGTACTGTAGTGTAGATGTATGTGTGCGTAGATACCTTGTGCAGATGCGTGTGCAGGTCGGAGTCGTCGGAGTCGCTGCGCCAGTCGCGCTCGGACTCCGAGCTATGTGTACTGTAGTGTAGATGTATGTGTGCGTAGATACCTTGTGCAGATGCGTGTGCAGGTCGGAGTCGTCGGAGTCGCTGCGCCAGTCGCGCTCGGACTCCGAGCTATGTGTACTGTAGTGTAGATGTATGTGTGCGTAGATACCTTGTGCAGATGCGTGTGCAGGTCGGAGTCGTCGGAGTCGCTGCGCCAGTCGCGCTCGGACTCCGAGCTATGTGTACTGTAGTGTAGATGTATGTGTGCGTAGATACCTTGTGCAGATGCGTGTGCAGGTCGGAGTCGTCGGAGTCGCTGCGCCAGTCGCGCTCGGACTCCGAGCTATGTGTACTGTAGTGTAGATGTATGTGTGCGTAGATACCTTGTGCAGATGCGTGTGCAGGTCGGAGTCGTCGGAGTCGCTGCGCCAGTCGCGCTCGGACTCCGAGCTATGTGTACTGTAGTGTAGATGTATGTGTGCGTAGATACCTTGTGCAGATGCGTGTGCAGGTCGGAGTCGTCGGAGTCGCTGCGCCAGTCGCGCTCGGACTCCGAGCTATGTGTACTGTAGTGTAGATGTATGTGTGCGTAGATACCTTGTGCAGATGCGTGTGCAGGTCGGAGTCGTCGGAGTCGCTGCGCCAGTCGCGCTCGGACTCCGAGCTCCACTCCTCCGTGCCTCCGGGCGGCGCCTCCAGCACAGTGTTCAGCGGGAAATATCTACAAAACATTTACTTATTTACATTCAACCAGCAATAACTCCCAACTGCGTCGGTAGTCTAGTGCTAAGTGTGAATTGTATCTGATAAACGGCAAGAGTCTCGCCCTCTATTACGTATGGGACCTAAACAGCCAGCAATAACAATACTTCCAGACAATTTCTACATTGCTTTACGATAATTTATTAATGTATTTTTAACCGTATGTTATTGCATGTCTGATTTTTGGATCTGTTGTTACCAATTTATGTATAACCAACATCTTAATGTAGACAGTTTTTGGCAATTAATGATTCTATCTCTATCTCTTTCTTAGCAGTTTCTCCGGTTACGAAGGCCTGCCTAAGCTGACTTGTCAGGTACGCATGATATTGTAATATACAAGTGTGTGCGCCAACCACCTACCAAGTTTTTCATCACTAAATGATAACGACATTTACTTGTTACCTAAAAATATCGATAAGCATATATCGCACTAGCTTACCGCCGCGGCTACGCCCGCGTGAACTAAATATCATGCCCAGCAGTGGGACAAAAAGTAGCCTATAGCCTTCCTCAACAAATGGGCTATCTAACAGTGCAAGAATTTTGCAAATCGGACCAGTAGTTTCTGAGATTAGCGCGTTCAAACAAACAAACAAACAAACTCTACAGCTTTATAATATTAGTAAGTATAGTATAGATAAGTATCGTAGTACCAGTTCCGGTTAGAAATACCTACAGGGGTTGTGAATCTTGTGTAGTTCTAATTCAAATTTATAGTTTTTAATTTCTAGAAATCGAATTGTAGGCTTATAAATTAACGTTGGCGTAAAAAATGTTTCAATGTTAACGATTCTATCAACATGAAGGGTTAGTGGTTGAGCTGCCGGTGAACGTTCCTGGAACTTCTCGTGGTCGACTTTTTCTTTACGTATTATAAGAATTTAAAATTATTAAACCTATACACACACAAAGCACAGCGGTGGCGCAGCGGTAAGGACCTCGCCTTAGAAAAATAAGGTCGCGGGTTCGAATCCTGGTCGTGTCCACACATCTTTGTGTGAATTGTTTTATCTCCGCTGCTCAATATCGGTGAAGGAAAAAATGTGAGGAAACCAGCTTGTCTAAGAACTAACCATTCGAGGACTTGTGACATCCACCAACCCGCACTTGGCTAGTGTGTGAGGATTAAGGCCTAAATTCTCTCAACTCATAAGATAGAAGACCCGTGGGGTTGAAGTGTGTGACACACACAAACAGCTATTTTTTTAGTCACAAAACTAGAAAGAATCTTAAGTATTCTTTCTGGTTTTGCGACTGTACATTTTATATTTATTTAAGAAACTACTTGTCGCGCCGGTCGTACGATGGTCGTACTATGAGATGGGGCCAATTTGGGATTGCAGGTTCTGTTTCAAACAACAAAATAATATTCAAAACCAGTCTACAATTGACGGGTAATCGGCAAAAATAGATACAGCCGAACATAGAACCACCTCTTTTTTTTCTGAAGTCGGTTAAAAAAAATATGGTATGGTTTTTGTCGTTTTTATAAAAAAGTCTTTATACATTTAAATTTTTTAAAAATATTTGCATCTCAATTGATACATACAAAAAGCCTTATTATTTAAGTAGCTGCCCAGGCGAACTTCATACCGCGTATTTCTCACCTTTGAAACCTTCCTTAGACTTGTATGAGAAATTTAAAACAAAACCGAGTCAAACCGGTTCAGCCGTTTTCGAGTTTTAGCGAGACTAACGAACAGCGACTGATTTTTATATTTACGATGAAGATTTAATAGTACGAATAATCTGCAAAAATACTTATATTACCACTATTACTAGGTTTACAATTTCCCATTTCCATATTAAGGAAGTACTCGTATGCCTTATTTCGATCAAATTTTAACGGGAGAGAAGATAGGTAACTTTAATTAAGTTTGTTTTTAAAGGAGGGTATACCTGAGCTGGTCTGCAGGATATAATCTATAGGTGTGTTGGTACTGGCCGGGCAGCAGCGCGTGCGGGTAGAACCCGGCGGGCGGGCGCAAGTGCGTGCGCGCGGGCGGCGCGGGCGGGGCGCGCGCGCACAGCACCGTCATGGACTGCAGGTCTGCGCACGCGCCGCGCCGTAACGCATTCGCACGCGCGTTCCATTCGCTCGCGGACGCTATCGCTGCGGCTGCCATGTCCTGCAATAGTAGAACAACACGTACAAATAATACACTAGTTCATAAGATTATAAAATTTTATGATACGACACCTTTATAACAATCTTAGAGAGTATATTTATTTTTGAAAATTTATTAAATTTACATTTTCTAATGACAATTTAAAGAACAATGCTCATTACTATAATTGTGTTGACCGGTCAATCAACTTTTTAATACTACTACTCCTACTACTAGAATACTGACTGCCTACCGCACTTTACACGGGTAGTATAGTTTTACCCGATTTTATATGCTTCATGCAATACGCTTCTGAAACAAACTTCACGACAACTTAACTTAGCGAAAGCCCTTAGTACAAGACAGTAGAACTTAAAATAGCAACACTCACCTGTCTGGTTTTTTCTGGATCAACTTTAGGTACTTCAGGTTTTTGCTCCAGTGGTTTCTCCTGTTTGATGTTTTCAGTTTGTGTAGTTTTGTCTTCACTTTGTACAATTTGAGGTTGTTCCTCTTCCACTACTGTCAGTTGTCGTTGTCGTTGATACGATCGGTACTCTTCGTACTTATGAGGGTAGTCTGACAACATTATGTCTAATACTTCGCTAGCGTCCACTGCGGTAATACCTGAAAATATTAAGAACATTATAATAATAATGCTCTATCCGTATTTCACCTACCAACACAATCAGATAGGCCATTCGAAAATGAAAAATCCAAACACAAAATAGGAACAAAAGGGCAATTAATATAACTTTCGTTTTAGATGACACTGACATTTGAGTTATCTATCTGATTCCACCTTTGAATTTACTCTGTTTTTGGAATACAACATATCTAAAGACAGCTTAAAAGGTATACTAAGTATTAGGGCGCGCGCCCAGTTCGCTGTAGAGATAAAATGTACAACCCATTATAGAACGAAATATAGAAAGCATGGCGGGCGGTGCGTCGCATACAGAGGGAACGTCTGAAAAAGCGCTCTGGCCAAAAATTACTTCATGAAAAACAATAAAAATGCTTTAAACATTAGTAAATATTATGGGAACTCCTTAGCACATACCTAAGTCACATAGTGCCTCTGTCACAAGACCTTTACTTAATACATAATCTCTTTCTTCGCCGCAAATCGTTCGCCGCTTAAGTTCAGAATATCGCCGTTTAAAACTTTTTACATTTAAAAACATTGCTACTTGCTCTTGTATCATCATAACCTGTAAAGAAAATTAGAACGATTATTATTGCTTAATTACCTACACTTAAACAATAGTATTCTGACAAATTGATTTGAGTAGTTTTCATTAAAGTTTAATAAATATATTACCTTAGATTCATCCTCCGCCCTGCCAGGAGGCGGCCATGTGTATTCTTTTACATCGGCTGCCGTCCATACTTTATTACTGCAAAAAAAAGTTAAGTAGTTATTAACAGTGCGATTGGACTGCACAAAAAACATGGTACAAGCACAGCCTCTCTTTCTACTCATCCCTAAATGATAGAGATAGTGTGTTTGCAACATGTTTCTTGTGCATTTTTTGCCATTAACCTCTAGTTTCCGCTGGGGAAACATGCACAGGAAAACATGTTACAAGCTCTATCTATCCCTATCCTTTAGAGACGAGTAATAAGAGAAAAGTATGCTTGTATTATGGTTTGTTGTGCAGTGCAAACGCCCAGTAAGAGCTAGGCGTAATATAAATTATTCAAAACATCCAAGTATGTAATTAATGGAAATGTATTACCTGTCAAATAAATCTGCAAACTTAGATTTCTTCATTTTACTACTTTCATTAGTTGAGCTCTTTACAGAACTTTGGGAATCTTCATCCAGTAAATGTGAAGACCTGCAAGATATATTTAGTTATAGTAAGGATAACATCATAACATTTATTATACTTACTTAGTACAGTACTTACTTAGCAGGTGTGGCATTATCATCCATCATACAAGTTTCTTCTTCAAATAACTGAACTGTTGTTGTGGCTGGTCCACACACTCTGCCATAGATACCCATAGTTTCCTAAAACATACAACAGTTAGATTAATAAATCATCTATCATTTGGTAAATCTTGATATAAACAAAAATTACTTTTGTTAACTTACTTTCATATACACAGCGCCTCTCCCGCCGCCTCGGCCCCGGCCTCTGCCTCGCGGAGTCCTGCCGCGCCCGCCTCGCCCGCCGCGGCCTCTGCCTCGGGCCGGCGACACTGTCTCTGGAGATTTAGATGTATCCGCTATCTTTCCTAAAGAACTGTCACACACTTTAAACTCTGTCGTCTCCGGAGATAATCCGGACGACTCCCGCCGTCTGCTAGACAAAGGTGTGGTGCACATTGAAGGCATCTTGTCTAACGCCTCTGTCATTCGTGGGAGTTTTATTCTTGAGCTAGTCGGGTCGATTTCGCCAGACGGTCGCTCTTCGACTGACTCTTCAGGTTCCGGGACCCTAGCTACAGACTCTGGAGCTGGCGGAGGGGTTTCTATTCGACGTCCACCCCGACCGCGACCTCGACCACCTCTCGGCTTTGCCAAAATCGTCGGTCTATCCCTTTAAAAACAAATTACACAATTAAATTTCGACCAAACATAGCTATACAAAATGAGCTAGAAAAAGATCTATTAACACTTACCTCATTAAACGTAGCGAACGCTGTGGACGTTCTTCTAAAGCAGAGACCGGTAGAGCAGGCGGTACTGGAGGTATGGGCTTTGCACCCTCTGACGCTGGTAATTTTCGTGGTCGACCCCGTTTTTTGGGTTGTGGAGTTAATTCTATAGACTTAGGAATGATAACATTGACAGCATCTTCTATAGACTTTGAACTTTCTATCTCTAAAGGATCTTGGGAAGCATTATCATTATTCGCAAATTCCCCTAGGTCTGAATTTTCATTAATCATCAGTTCTTGAACTTCGGCATTTGAATTTTCATTCTGAGCACTCAAGTCCGCTAGATCCGAGCTACTTGTTGAAGCATTTAATTCTAAATCTGTTGCTATGTTTTGAGTCTTCTCAGAACAGTTTGTGTTCATGAATGGTAATGATTGCATTTGTTTTGCTTGCAAATTGGACAGAATGTTATGCAATTTGGAACTGCCATTTTTAGAGCAATTTTCATTGTTTAATATGCGTGTATGATTGACTGTTACACTTTGTTTTATGTCCATAAGGGATTTAGTTGGTGAGATCTGAGATGGTGTTGTGACTGGCGTGATACTCAATGGCTTATTGGATAGTAGCTGCCCTAATTTTAATCTTTTTGTTTGTAACATATTAACTTCAGATTCTTTATTTTGAGGAGGGCTGGTTTCTGATGGCCTTTTGCCTGAGTTCTTTTTCGCCACAGGAGACTTATCCGCATTCTCTACAATCCTAGAACTTCGCAATCTTTTGCCAGCAGATAGATTCAGTGTAGCATCCATACCAAGTTTCTTTTTCATATTAGCTACATGCTTTTTTGGACTTAGTTGATTGTTAGCAAGTTCTTGAGCATTCTCAGTAGAATTTTGTTGATGAAGGTCAGGCTTAATTGGATCTTCAGTTATAATTTTTGCTGAAGAGCCATGATCAGTCTTATTTATTTTTAAAATAATCCTGGGAGAATCTTGACCAGAGCTTTGGGTGGCAATTTTATCAGATATTGATATCTCTAAAGGTTGTGCAAGATTTTCTTTAAGCTTTTTATACTGTTCTGGTGCTGGAGATTTTTCTAATCTTATATCATTGACTATGGTTGGGAGATTTCTGGTTTCCTCTTTTATTTTTTCAACACTTCCTACTTTAGATATATCCAAATTCAAATTATCTGATTTCTCCAAATACACCTTATTTACAGTATCTTTACAAATTGGTTTTGGTGGCTCAGTGCAATTTACAATTTGTGACACATCTTTGCTGTCATTTGTTTTCTCCAAAAGCTTTTTTAACAGTGTACAGTTTTGAACAGATGACATTTTTGTTTTAGGTGAAGGTGAAGGATTAGATAAGTCAGCAACATTAAAATTATCTCTCTTATGATCCGTTTCATTTGCCTTCACCACCTTCTCAGAAATGGAACTTTCCAATGCCACATTGTTACTACTTGGTGTAATATTAGCTGACTGTGCGAGCAATTTTTCTAATGAATTCGTATCAGGTATTGTTTTACTAATAGAAGATTCTACAGTTAAAATGAAGTCATTTTGAAGGGCCAATGCATTGTCACCTTTTCCTAACTTAAGTACAGAATCTGGTACACAGTTTTGTTTATCAGTTTCTGAGAATGTTGTGGGAGTCTGTATTTTCTCATTTACAATCTCTGACTTACTGCTTGTAGATTCCTGTACTAGACTCTGTTCATTTAATTCAGATTGTTGTAACTCATTTTTTTTATTAGATTGTGGAGCAAAAGTCAGTAGTCCTGTATCTATATTATTCCAAGTATTTTCATGTGAGCTGTCATTCTTTGTACTTTCTGCCATTGATTTCATGTTGATTTTCATGACCAAAGGGGGATTTTTCACTATCTCTTCATTATCCTCTTTGGGCTTTATTACATCAATTTCATCAGGCTTCACAATAGGCTTGATATTTATTTTCGTAACAACAGGTATAGGACTATTACTACCTATTCTTACTTTAATAGGTGATGATGGTGAAACATTTTCTCCAGGTTTAACTACAGGCTTAATGTTCAGCTTTGTCACAACAGGAATACTTAGATCTGTAGCAACTGATTTATAAGGTTCTTCTATGTGATCTGGCTTTACAATTGGTTTGATATTTAATTTGGTTACAACTGGTATATGATCTGTATTATCGTCACTTGAGTTACCAGTCTCTGATGATTGGTTTTCAGAATCTTTACACATTTCTTCATTTTGGGGCTTAACAATAGGCTTAATATTAAGTTTTGTAATAACAGGTATACTATTATCAGCATTCGATTCATCACAGTCTTTTTCTGCTGAAGATTTTTCTTCAGGATTCTTTAATGGTTTAATATTTAATTTAGTTACTTTAGGTATATCATCTATGCTAGAATCTAAATCACTATCTTTAGGTTTAATTACAGGTTTAATATTTAATTTTGAAACTACAGGAACTTTTTCTTCAGATCCTTCTGAAGCATCTTCGTCGTTCACAGGTTTCAAGATAGGTTTAATGTTTAATTTAGTTACTATAGGGATATAATCAGGACTGTCAGAGGCATTTGAAGATTTCTTGGATGGCCTAGCATCTGTATCTGTCTTGGTGACAGGCTTTATTGTTATCCTAGGCACATGTGGACTTTCTTTCAATTCTGATGAGTATGATTCTGCAGTTTCTTCTTTGCTAGTAGAATCTGGGGGTTTTAAAGGTTTAATAATTAATTTTGGACTAAGAGGCTGATTTTCTGACATTGTGACCGTCTTGATAGTAAATTTAGGTACTTTTTCAGATTGTATATCTTCAGACTGACTAATGATGACCTTCAATTTGGTTTCTTGTTCATTACTTTCATCTGGTTGAATATTTTTAATAGTCAATTTAGGCACATTTTTCTCAGTATAAAACTTGCCCTCACTTTCAGTCCCTGGTTTACCCATTTTTATTGTAACTTTAGGAACCACATCAGTGCTTCCATGGTCTGAAGCAGAGGCTTGGTCTGAAGTACTGGTGCTTTCATCATTTTCTGAGTATTCTGACTCTGATATTTCACTACTACTAGACTTTCTGTGAATATCATTTATTCTCTCTGGTGGTTTTAGTAGAGGTTTAATGTTTAGTTTTGTGATATTTGGTACTTGTCCACTAAAATTAGATTTCACTTCTTCAGTTGGCTCTTTTTGTGGTAATGATGACTTTTCATTCACATCTTCGGAAAGCTTTGGAATGGGTTTAATGTTTATTTTAGCTATACTGGGCACTTGTAGACTGCTATCAGTTTTTTCCTGAACATCAGATTCTTGTGGGGGTTTTATAGGTTTTATTGTCAACTTAGGCACAGGTTTTACTTCTTCAGGTTGTCTAATTTTAATAGTTAATTTTGGGACTTGTTTTGTAGGGTCTGAATCTTCAAAGGTTACATTATGTTCGTTAATACTGCTGGTGTCAGTTTCTTGCTTAGATTCATTGAAATTTGATAGTGACAAATTGAGTTTTATAGGTGGAACTTTCATTTCATCATTATGAATCAGTTTATTACTGATAACTTCTTCACCAATTCCAGGAAATGATGTACTTGATGCAACTGGAGAGTCATGTTCTACTAAATCATTACTGATCACAGGTTGAGAATCATTAATGAGAGTATTCAAACTTATCTGAACCTTACTAGGTTCTAAGATATTTACAGTATCATCTGTTGGTTCTAATAAGCTTGGTAAAGGAGTGCTTTTTTCTGGTGCTATATCTTGTGATTGTTGGTTTTTATCAGTACTCAACATATCAGGTAAAGAACAAAATGTACTACCTGATTGTAAGCTTATTGAGTCTGATGCAAGAGTTTCCTTAGTTTCATCAATATCAAGTGAACCACCAGGTTGTTCTGAGCTAGACTGGGAATGTTTGGCAGGACATACAATTTCCTCTGTGTTTTCAATGTTTTCTTTTTGTAATAGTACATTATTATCAAGATTTGGTACTTCTATGTGATCTTTAACTGTAGGTTCTAGTTTAGTCTCAATAATTGTATGATTGTCAGAAGTCGACTGACACTGTTCTTTATCTGAAAGAATAGTTGACTGGGACATTGAAACATCTTTACTACTAGAACCCGGTATAAGTTTTTGTCTAACAAGTTTAATTTTCTTAGGAGGACTTATTGAAGTTTCTGCTTGGCAGACATTAATTTCACTTACATTTCTAATCTCTTCAGGTTTTATACCATGTGTTGTGGGCACAGCATCTGAGGAACTTGTCACATCTTTAGCAATGTATTCACTACTCTGCTGTTCCGTTGTAGAAGCATTAATTTGTGAATCAACTGTCGATGACACAGTTGAATCTGGTCGTCGATCGCTTGGAGCTGGACGGACTAATCTCCGTCTTAGAGGGGATCGTGTCTGTGGCTCTAAAAGAACAGACTTACCTTCACTAACATTACTATCACTAGATGTTGATTCTGCACTTTCTATAGTTACATTGTCCCTGTTATCACTGGATGTCACATGTTTCACAGTTCGTTCTTGTGTTATACACTCACTTACACTTAAAATACTTTGCACAGTCTGTTCGCCACTACTAGAACAAATATTGGGTACAGGGCAGGTATTAGGAGTTTCATTGTTCACAGGACTTTCTTCTTGTATCAAACTTCTTGACACAGACACTTCTTTTTGAGAGGTTGTTGAACTTTCAGGTTTTGAATGTTCACTTGTAATATCTGCAGGTGCATCACTGTGAGGTAGTGACTCAACCTGTAAGGGTTCATTCGAATTTTTTTCAGTTGTAGCACTATGATCAGGAGGGGTTACAGGAGGTGCCAAAGGGATATTTTCAGGTAGGTTTGTATTTGATTCCTGTGTGATATTTTGATTGCTAGTAGTTGCGACGAGCTCGTGCTCCGCGTCGATGAAATCATATTCCAGTTGTAATCGCTTTGGGGCGCCAGGTCCATCGCAGATTTCATCAATCATATCCAAAATCGCTTCCGTGCTCGTGTTGACGTCCTGCGTCGAGGGGGACGGCACACTGTCGCCATCGAAATTATCTTCCGACATCGCTGGCGTTTGGCACGATGTACGCGTTTCGGATGATTCCTGCTGGAAGCCAGGGGTCGCATTTGTGTCCTCGGGCAGTCCGACGTCCTTTTCCCGCGCCGATGCACGGCGGGAAGCGTTCGTCGCTGTGCCCGCATCATCTTCTGAACTCTCCATTATCTACTGTTTTGCGACGCTAACATATCTGAAATACAAAACGCTCGCTGGGTGATATTTACGTTACGAATGGGTAACCTGACGACGTGCGAGATTGACAAGCCACAGGCACCATTCTAATTCACCATATCGCTACAAAATTTTATTCACAGGGTCCACATCGTTGATTATATACCTACACATGAACTTTAATTTCATATTCACGATGTTTAGATCTTGTCTGAATACTCGCGAGGTATTGGAAATCGTTCAACAGCGTACACCGGCAAACAAAAAGCTTGTATACGCCATTTTTAAAACCAAAGACATGGCAGGTTGGGACGTACGAGCCAATAAAAAATATTCTACACAGACAATTCGGCCATTGTCGTGTTGGTAAACTGCATGAAGCCCATAGATCGTTCCACTTGAACTTTTGCTTGGTAAAAGAGTGATAAATATGTATTTTAGCATGTGTTAAAACGAGCTAGACAACATTATCCACTCGGCGCTATGATGATAATTATTTCATGTGGCAATTTATTTGACTTCAAAAATGCTATTCAGAATGGCAACATTGTACAAAATTGCTGATCGTGCATTTATATTTCGTGTGGCATGTCGCTCGTTGAAGGGGGTCCGAGATTGGAATATAACATATAACATTGTATGTGAAAATAGCTTCACGAAAAATACAAGTTATTACAAAAATCTCTATTATAAGGCCTCGCTGGCAACACTGACAAATGGAAGGACTTGTTTGCATCTCTAGTGTTAGTGGATTTCACACCGAGCCCAAAGAGCATATAAACCAAGGACTACCGAGAGATATAAACCTTACGCTGAACCGAGAGTTAAAAACGCTTACGCTGAACCGAGCCCTTGAATGAAATTAATAAAAATAAAATAAATTATGTCTTGTGTTGAATTCCCATCATCACTAGATAGTATAAAATAAAGTCACTTTCTCTGTCCCTATATCCCTATGTATGCTTTAATCTATAAAACTACGCTACCGATTTTCATGTGGTTTTTTTATCATAAAGAGTTATTCGAGACTCCTCTCGAATAACTCTTTATGATAAAAAAACGCGGTTTACGTGTATAATACATGCATAATATAATAGAGAAACACTGATAATTTTAGAACTTTCTGATGTGATGTCGTAAATTAACGCATTTTTTGCGCTTACATTGCAAACGCTGGCTAAATCATACGAGATATATCAAAATAATGTACTATAGTATTACAGACTTTAAAAAGGTCAACAAAATAGTCCGTAATAGTATACGTCTATCTCTTAAGAATAACCCACAATAACCATTTTTTATCTTTTACTTTCAACCAAAAGTAAGGGCTTATTTACTAAGCTATTTTAAGCAATTCTGCATTAATCCTTGTCCAATTAAGTACCATAAATACATTGTTTATTTAATATAGACCAATATGGCCCTTTACAGTACATAATTTAAATGAATATTTTCGAAGATATTACAATTTTAAACAGCGGTGCGGCGGTACCATACCAGCCCGACGGCCACGCGCGTGGCGTGTTGTTTGTATTGTCTAATAGCAAAAAATCTGTAAACGTTGTTTAAAAGGACATTCTGTAAATATACCTTAATATATTTAGTATCAGCATTGCACCCGTGCGAAGCCGGGGCGGGTCGCTAGTTCCTAATAAAATAGTCAGTGTGACCAAAGAGATTTCATCTTTACTAATATTATAAATGCGACAGTTTTGTTGTCTGTCTGTCTGTTTGTTGTGCTTTCACGCCAAAGTACTTAACCGATTTTGATTAAAGGATTGAAATAGTTTGAGACCCGGGCTAGGACATGGAATAATTTTGATCCGACTGCACAAAAAGAGTTTAATGGTGTAACGCGAAATTATTACACGTGCGGATGGAGCCGTGGTTGGAAAGCTAGTAATACAAACAGGAGTACGCCATAAAAGACACAAAAGAATACAATTTGGGACTATAATATTTCATTACGTGTGGTTCTAATTTTTCATTGATTTAATATTAATATCAATCACAGCAAATCAATCAAGAAAGTATCATTGTCCACCTATAATAGTAAAAGAGTCTGTGGTGTGTAGCGTTGTTGCAATAGCGATAGTTTAGCTATCGATAGTATTACATCAAAATAGCCGATACTATCGATGATCTGTCTACGCGTTTCAATAGTATCGATAGTTTTGAATTGTACTATAGGTATCGATACTAACGAAGTTAAGCAATACTATGACTTATTTTTAACAATCGATACAATTGATAGTATCGTGTGGGTTGATGATGATAGTTTCGATAAAACTATCGATAGAGTAACTAATTTTTTAGGCCACGATAGTATCCCATTGTTGTTGTGGTTTTGTATGTACCACAGATAATCTAATACTACAACCGCTAGGTTCTCTTAGTAGTCTGTGGTTTGTACTAAAATGTACTTACAATCCAGACGTAGGAAGCGCGGGAAACCTAAAAATTGGCTGACGCGGTTTTTTAGTGTTTCAGATAAAAAATTATTTTACGTAACTTTTTACCCAGGATAAGGTTTAAAATTAAACTCTTTTTATGTAATTGTATGTATGTAATATAATTTTGTACATTTTTTATGTAAATATAAGTATATTTATAAATTAGTGCCAGAAGAGCTTGGTAAGTTTTAGTACATAGTTTTTCATTACCATGGATCCCCCCGGGGATCCCGGGGGTACAATACCCGACATTGCCCACAATGTTACTATAGATTATAATGCTGAAACTAGCATGGACACAGATGCTTCATCCGTGTCATTAAGAGGCGACAAAAGAAAACGAATTGCGGCGAAACGTATTTGCAGGACGTGCAACAAAAAACATACAAAACGCACTAAAGATGGTAAAAAGATCGACGGATATTGCGGTTGTGGTTCCGACGTGGAAAAGCCTGTTCAGCCCCCAGTAGTTCCTCCTCAACAGCCACCAGTAAGGTCTTTGTTTACCAACAGTGACTCTGCCCCATATGTTGTACATATTGTAAAAGAAACACAGTCTCAAAATGATGGTACCACATTACACCCGGTTACATTTGGTCGATTTTTAAAAAAACACAACATAAAAAATGTTATCAATGGTAGTTTAAAACGCATTGGCAGAAATCGCCTATCTATTTCCTTCAATCAGTTAAATGACGCCAACACTTTCCTCAGTAACACTGATTTAATAACCAGCAACCTAAAAGCATTTATCCCTTCTTTTATCATTACGAGAATAGGTATAGTTAGAGGTATCCCTTCGGATTGGTCTGAAGAAGAAATAAAAGAAAACACTAATATTCCTACAGGCTGCGGCCCCATTATCAAAGTGAGACGATTAAATAAAAAGGTAGTAGTTGATGGTGTTACATCTTTTAAAGCAACAGAAACTGTAGTTTTATCCTTTGATGGTCAGGTTTTGCCAAAAAGAATTTTTGTATGTTATAACTCATTGCCTGTAGAATTATACATTTATCCAACAGTTCAATGTTATAATTGTTGTCGTTACGGACACGTTAAGGCTCAATGTCGTTCAGTTCCAAGATGCTTTCGATGTGGACAAGGCCATTCTGGCCATGGCTGTTCAGCTGATGAGGATGATGTGCAATGTTGCCTCTGCAACGGTGCACATCTTGCTATTGACAAGAAATGCCCTGAGTATGTTCGGCAAAGAAATATAAAAGAAGTTATGGCAAAATCATGTATTTCTTATCTAGAGGCTTCAAAATTACACCCTCCCATTTCTAGGGTCTCATATGCAGATGCTGTTCTTGCTACTTCATTTTCATCTTCCCCTGCATATTCGCAACCCACAGCCCTACCTGTTAATTTGCCATCACCTGTAAAAAACACTTCATTTAGCTATAAAAAAACCACTTTTAGTAAACCTCGTCCTCCTCCTAGCCCAAGAAAGGGATATGACAAGGACGCTCATAGAAAAATAATCAGCGAATATTCGATGCCTGAGCCATCTAATGGGTGTGCCATTACAAATAAAAGTAAAGAAAATGATACAGAAATTAACATCAATGATTTCCTTTCCTCCTTAATTACTTTGCTTTCCCAATTTCAAGTTTTACCGTCAAACGCTGCCCCACTACTTGAAGCATTTTCTTCTTTTATTAAAAACAATAATGGATCAGTCCGCAATAATTCAGTGGAATTGTCGTAGTCTTATATCAAAAAAATCTGATTTAATCCATATAATCAATAAATACAAACCATTTATCATAGCAGTCCAAGAAACATGGTTAAAACCTGAGTCCATATTCAGGATTCCAGGTTATGCATGTGTCAGAGAAGACCGCTCTGATGGTTATGGTGGGGTAGCATTGCTTATCCGCCACCCAGTATTATTTTCTCACTTTAGTATCCCAACTCACAACAATGATTACTCTATTATTGCAGTTACTGTTAAGAACATATGCTTTGTTTCTATTTATATTCCCCGTCCAACTAATGACATATTATCTGAAATAGACACAATCATAATGGCTCTTCCAAGACCATTTATATTAATAGGAGACTTCAACTGTCATCATCAAACTTGGGGAAGCTCTGTTTCAAATAGTTATGGCAATTTAATTTTAGACATAGTTGACTCCCATAATTTATGTATTTTAAACTCGGGCTCCCCAACAAGGCGTTCAGCCCCAACGGAGGGGCTCAGTGCACCAGACCTATCAATCTGCACTTCGGATCTTGCATCTTTGATTACTTGGAGATCCCTCCCTTATACATATGGAAGCGACCACTATCCTTTACTTTTAGATTTTGCTTTTGCGGTTGAAACTCAACCCAAACGTAAATCCCGTTTTAAATACAAACTAGATAACGCTAATTGGCATTTGTTCAAACAACGTTTAGATGACAAGCTGTCACAACTTCCCAATGTCACTCAGGGCTCCGAACATGAATCTGCCATTGCCATGGCAAATGTCATTATAGAGGTCGCGGATGTAACATTCCCGAAAAAGTCTAGCCATCATAATTATATTCCATCCCCTCCCTGGTGGGATAATGATTGCACTCAAGCTATCAGGGATCGCAAGCTGGCCGAACTAAGGTATAGGGAGTTTGCTTCAAACGAAAACTTTGAGATTCTTTGTAACTCCATCCGAGAAACTAGAAAGCTATTTAGGAAAAAGAAACAAGAAAGTTGGAGAGCTTTCTGTTTATCCTTATCCCCCCAAACTAGGCCGTCTGCTGTTTGGCAGAACATCAGGAGATTTAGATCTGCGTTTAAAGAAACATGCTCTGCAACGCTTCCATTACCTCTAGCTGATTCATTTTTGGATAAACTTTGTCCTCCCTCAGTGGCTGAGCAAATTCCTTTATTAATAGGACCACCGGTAAATACTGAAGGTACACTAAGTTTCATTAGTAGTTTATTTACCCTTTCAGAACTCAAAGCCATAGTTAATAACTTTAGTAAAGAATCCACTCCTGGAGAAGACGGAATTCCTTATTCTTTTTTTTCTCATCTTAGTGACAGTTTCCTTTCTTACCTACTAGATGTCATCAATAACATCATGATTACTGGTAATGTACCTTCTTCTTGGAGAGTACAAGAAGTCATACCGATTTTAAAACCTGGTAAAGACTCATCAGATGTTTCTTCTTATAGGCCAATTGTTTTATCTCCCGTTGTCACCAAAATCGTTGAACACCTAATTAAAAACCGGTTGGAGTGGTATATTGAGAGTAACCAGCTGTTAAGTCCTTCTCAATATGGCTTTCGCCGTGGTAAAAGCACTTTGGACAGTGTCAGCATATTAACAACTGATATTAGGTTAGCATTCTTATCTAAAAAATCAGTCGTGGCTGCTTTCTTAGATATAACTTCTGCGTATGATAATGTAGTATTAAGTATTCTATATCAAAAATTAAATGCTCTTAATATCCCTGTAATCCTGTCTAACTTTATTATTAATATTTTGTCCAGTAGATACATACATCTGCAAACTCCGAACGCCGACTCTTCAGAAGACTCTTTCCACACAAGGCGTAATTTAACACGCATTGTGTGGAAAGGTTTACCGCAAGGCTCAGTGTTAAGTCCAATATTATACAACATTTACGCTTATGATCTAGAATCCTCTTTAAATGGCCCTGTTAGTGTTTTACAATACGCTGATGATTTACTTATATACTGTTCTCACCAATCAATCGAGTCCGCTTGTACTTCTCTGTCCTCGGCACTCAATAGTTTGAAAACTTGGTTAGATTATAACGGTCTTGAACTTTCTTCATCCAAGAGCTCCGGTATGCTGTTTTCCAGAAAACGTCTTCGTTCTCCTGTTCTCGTATATTATGATAGCCAACCAATCCCATTAAAGAGCCATGTTAAATTCTTAGGAGTAATGTTAGATTCCAAACTTTTAGGTGTTCCACACTGTGACTATTTAAATTCGAAATGCGAACGCCTTCTAAACATTATTAGATGCCTAGCAGGGGTATGGTGGGGTGCTCACCCTTATACTTTAAAACTTATTTATAACGCGCTCATACGTAGTGTCCTAGACTACGGTACATTTTTATTGGCCCCTGGCAATTTGGCTGCATTTGCTAAAATTGACCGCATTCAGGCTAAGGCTCTCAGAATAGTATCTGGGGCTATGAAGTCAAGTCCTATCAATGCTCTACAAATAGAATGTGTCGATCCTCCTATGTTCCTTCGCCGTCAGTATCTATGTGATAAATTCTTGTTTAGAGCTTTTCAATTTTCTAACCATCCCTTATATGATAAACTTAAGGCTCTGTCTACTCTTATTGAAACATGTAATTCCTGGTCTCATAAACCACTTCCATGCACTGTTGTCAGTTTTCGTAAGTTTATGTCCTTACAAGCCCCCACGCATCGATCTCCTACACACCCTCTCTTTTCCAGCGACCTAGAATCTCTAGTAAGATCTATTGACATAACATATAACTTCGGCATAGATAAAGACACCTCCATGGCTAATGAAAGATTTAACATCATCTTAAATAATGATTGGAAAGATTACCAATACATTTATACGGATGCCTCTAAAAACTCTTCTTCAGGTAACGTAGGTGTTGGGATATTCCACCATCAATCTAAAATAGTTCAAAAGGTGAAATTCCCTCCGCAGACCTCTGTTTTTACCGGTGAATGCTATGGCCTCCTCAAGGCCGTAGAATTAGTCCTTTTATTACAGTTAAAGAAAACCATAATATTTTCCGATTCTATGAGTGCGCTACAAACGTTATCGAAGTTTCCTTTTAAGTTGAAAACCGTTTTCCCCATTATCATTAAGTTACGTCAGCTTTTAAACATGTGCAACATCTCGGGTTACTCTGTTTGTTTTGCGTGGATACCTGGTCACTGTAACATCTCTGGTAACTGTAGAGCAGATAAACTGGCCAATGAGGCTGTCGCCGATGGTGATATGTTTCCATATAAAAACTTTTGCCATGACCTTGGCTCTTTACCTACAGACTATCTTCAAGATTCTTGGAATAGCCTCTGGGCGGAGAGTTCTACAGTAAAGGGCAAATATTACAAAATAGTCCAGCCTTCTATCCCGAGCAAACCGTGGTTTTTCAAACAAATTTATAACAAACGTACAACTTCCTCACTTATACGCATGCGTTTGGGCCACAACAGCACACCGGCGCATCTTGCCCGTCTCAAAATTTTACAATCTGATGAATGCGAATGTGGCATCGGTGTAGCTGATATAAATCACATATTTTTTTCCTGCCCCCTCTATGATTCCCATTCATTTTTTAATAATTTGATATCTATTCCTGTCCCTTTACCTACATCTATCCAGTTACTTCTATCTTATAATAACCCTCGTATATATTCTATTCTAGCTGATTTTATAAACTTAAACACCAACTTAAAAATTTAATCCTTCCCAAATCCTATCCTGGTTTTTCCATCCGCTCTAAATTAAATTGTTTTAATGTTTTATAAGTTTCCCTAACTTTGTTATTGGCAAATGGTCTACAACCGAGCCATTAAAAAAAAAAAAAAAAAAAAAAAAAAAATCCAGACGTAGGTAGCACGCCTGGTAAAGCTTTAGAAAAAAAAAACGACCGTACGATATGTCAATGCAAAGCTAAAAAGTGACAGTTACGCCCCTCCCTCTTCCTTCTTCACCCCCGCTAGAGGATTGTCACTCTCATGTCACTACTTGATAGCTGTCAGGGGGTGGCGCGCCTGAAACCATAGAGTACTATTTACGTACTTTCTCACTATTGTAGGGTACATTTAAATAGTTTGTGGTAGGTAAAGCCGTTCCCGATTCCCATTCTTTCTTTCTTTCTTTCTCATAGATTTGGGATACCTATTGTTATGGTTTGTGTTGTGTTAAAGTATTTGCGTTGATTAATTTCTGTACATTATTATCAACCCATTTAATAATATTGTGATACAACAACAAGAAATAACTGTGTGTTCTCAAATGTGTATTCTAGCAACAGGACGCTACATAAAATTGATTTCTATTGAGTGTTGAATAGTATTCAGTCTCTTTAGTTGTTAAAAGTTTTCTTCTACTGAAAAACTAAGTTGGTTACCATGGTGCTGTTATTCGATTCTCTCTATTGCTGTCATTAAAATAAAAATTGTCTTAAATTATAAATTGTGCAAATAAAACTAAAGTAATTTTGATAGTGATATTATTTTGTAAGTCTCTTACAGTTCTGCTAAAATTATACACGTTAATAATTTCATGTGAGAAAAGAAAATCGTTATCAAAGTGTACGACATCAGCGTTCCTTTCAGAAAAATTTTACTGTGAAGCACCTTGATTAGTGAAATTAATAAGACTGCATCAATTGATAATAGGGTGTAATGCGAATGTGAAAATAAATTAAAAGAAACTCAGTAAATAATCCTTTGTTGTTTTTTTTATTCCTTCCAGTAAATAAAGCTATAGTAAAAAAACTAAATAATTCAATTTCAATGCTGGTAACACTATTGTGGGCGCAGCTAATATTTTATTTTTTTACCGGCAACATTGTACCGACTTAATTCAGGCTCATTAGACAAAAGTAGCCAGAGCCCAAATCCTTGATTAAAAAAATTACTTGTCAATTTCTAACTTTTTTTTTTTTTTTTTTTTTTTAATGGCTCGGTTGTAGACCATTTGCCAATAACAAAGTTAGGGAAACTTATAAAACATTAAAACAATTTAATTTAGAGCGGATGGAAAAACCAGGATAGGATTTGGGAAGGATTAAATTTTTAAGTTGGTGTTTAAGTTTATAAAATCAGCTAGAATAGAATATATACGAGGGTTATTATAAGATAGAAGTAACTGGATAGATGTAGGTAAAGGGACAGGAATAGATATCAAATTGTTAAAAAATGAATGGGAATCATAGAGGGGGCAGGAAAAAAATATGTGATTTATATCAGCTACACCGATGCCACATTCGCATTCATCAGATTGTAAAATTTTGAGACGGGCAAGATGCGCCGGTGTGCTGTTGTGGCCCAAACGCATGCGTATAAGTGAGGAAGTTGTACGTTTGTTATAAATTTGTTTGAAAAACCACGGTTTGCTCGGGATAGAAGGCTGGACTATTTTGTAATATTTGCCCTTTACCGTAGAACTCTCCGCCCAGAGGCTATTCCAAGAATCTTGAAGATAGTCTGTAGGTAAAGAGCCAAGGTCATGGCAAAAGTTTTTATATGGAAACATATCACCATCGACGACAGCCTCATTGGCCAGTTTATCTGCTCTACAGTTACCAGAGATGTTACAGTGACCAGGTATCCACGCAAAACAAACAGAGTAACCCGAGATGTTGCACATGTTTAAAAGCTGACGTAACTTAATGATAATGGGGAAAACGGTTTTCAACTTAAAAGGAAACTTCGATAACGTTTGTAGCGCACTCATAGAATCGGAAAATATTATGGTTTTCTTTAACTGTAATAAAAGGACTAATTCTACGGCCTTGAGGAGGCCATAGCATTCACCGGTAAAAACAGAGGTCTCCGGAGGGAATTTCACCTTTTGAACTATTTTAGATTGATGGTGGAATATCCCAACACCTACGTTACCTGAAGAAGAGTTTTTAGAGGCATCCGTGTAAATGTATTGGTAATCTTTCCAATCATTATTTAAGATGATGTTAAATCTTTCATTAGCCATGGAGGTGTCTTTATCTATGCCGAAGTTATATGTTATATCAATAGATCTTACTAGAGATTCTAGGTCGCTGGAAAAGAGAGGGTGTGTAGGAGATCGATGCGTGGGGGCTTGTAAGGACATAAACTTACGAAAACTGACAACAGTGCATGGAAGTGGTTTATGAGACCAGGAATTACATGTTTCAATAAGAGTAGACAGAGCCTTAAGTTTATCATATAAGGGATGGTTAGAAAATTGAAAAGCTCTAAACAAGAATTTATCACATAGATACTGACGGCGAAGGAACATAGGAGGATCGACACATTCTATTTGTAGAGCATTGATAGGACTTGACTTCATAGCCCCAGATACTATTCTGAGAGCCTTAGCCTGAATGCGGTCAATTTTAGAAAAAGCAGCCATATTGCCAGGGGCCAATAAAAATGTACCGTAGTCTAAGACACTACGTATGAGCGCGTTATAAATAAGTTTTAAAGTATAAGGGTGTGCACCCCACCATACCCCTGCTAGGCATCTAATAATGTTTAGAAGGCGTTCGCATTTCGAATTTAAATAGTCACAGTGTGGAACACCTAAAAGTTTGGAATCTAACATTACTCCTAAGAATTTAACATGGCTCTTTAATGGGATTGGTTGGCTATTATAATATACGAGAACAGGAGGGGGAAGACGTTTTCTGGAAAACAGCATAACGGAGCTCTTGGATGAAGAAAGTTCAAGACCGTTATAATCTAACCAAGTTTTCAAACTATTGAGTGCCGAGGACAGAGAAGTACAAGCGGACTCGATTGATTGGTGAGAACAGTATATAAGTAAATCATCAGCGTATTGTAAAACACTAACAGGGCCATTTAAAGAGGATTCTAGATCATAAGCGTAAATGTTGTATAATATTGGACTTAACACTGAGCCTTGTGGTAAACCTTTCCACACAATGCGTGTTAAACTACGCCTTGTGTGGAAAAAGTCTTCTGAAGAGTCGGCGTTCGGAGTTTGCAGATGTATGTATCTACTGGACAAAATATTAATAATAAAGTTAGACAGGATTACAGGGATATTAAGAGCATTTAATTTTTGATATAGAATACTTAATACTACATTATCATACGCAGAAGTTATATCTAAGAAAGCAGCCACGACTGATTTTTTAGATAAGAATGCTAACCTAATATCAGTTGTTAATATGCTGACACTGTCCAAAGTGCTTTTACCCCGGCGAAAGCCATATTGAGAAGGACTTAACAGCTGGTTACTCTCAATATACCACTCCAACCGGTTTTTAATTAGGTGTTCAACGATTTTGGTGACAACGGGAGATAAAACAATTGGCCTATAGGAAGAAACATCTGATGGGTCTTTACCAGGTTTTAAAATCGGTATGACTTCTTGTACTCTCCAAGAAGAAGGTACATTACCAGTAATCATGATGTTATTGATGACATCTAGGAGGTAAGAAAGGAAACTGTCACTAAGATGAGAAAAAAAAGAATAGGGAATTCCGTCTTCTCCAGGAGTGGATTCTTTACTAAAGTTATTAACTATGGCTTTGAGTTCTGAAAGGGTAAATAAACTACTAATGAAACCTAGTGTATCTTCAGTATTTACCGGTGGTCCTATTAATAAAGGGATTTGCTCAGCCACTGAGGGAGGACAAAGTTTATCCAAAAATGAATCAGCTAGAGGTAATGGAAGCGTTGCAGAGCATGTTTCTTTAAACGCAGATCTAAATCTCCTGATGTTCTGCCAAACAGCAGACGGCCTAGTTTGGGGGGATAAGGATAAACAGAAAGCTCTCCAACTTTCTTGTTTCTTTTTCCTAAATAGCTTTCTAGTTTCTCGGATGGAGTTACAAAGAATCTCAAAGTTTTCGTTTGAAGCAAACTCCCTATACCTTAGTTCGGCCAGCTTGCGGTCCCTGATAGCTTGAGTGCAATCATTATCCCACCAGGGAGGGGATGGAATATAATTATGATGGCTAGACTTTTTCGGGAATGTTACATCCGCGACCTCTATAATGACATTTGCCATGGCAATGGCAGATTCATGTTCGGAGCCCTGAGTGACATTGGGAAGTTGTGACAGCTTGTCATCTAAACGTTGTTTGAACAAATGCCAATTAGCGTTATCTAGTTTGTATTTAAAACGGGATTTACGTTTGGGTTGAGTTTCAACCGCAAAAGCAAAATCTAAAAGTAAAGGATAGTGGTCGCTTCCATATGTATAAGGGAGGGATCTCCAAGTAATCAAAGATGCAAGATCCGAAGTGCAGATTGATAGGTCTGGTGCACTGAGCCCCTCCGTTGGGGCTGAACGCCTTGTTGGGGAGCCCGAGTTTAAAATACATAAATTATGGGAGTCAACTATGTCTAAAATTAAATTGCCATAACTATTTGAAACAGAGCTTCCCCAAGTTTGATGATGACAGTTGAAGTCTCCTATTAATATAAATGGTCTTGGAAGAGCCGTTATGATTGTGTCTATTTCAGATAATATGTCATTAGTTGGACGGGGAATATAAATAGAAACAAAGCATATGTTCTTAACAGTAACTGCAATAATAGAGTAATCATTGTTGTGAGGTGGGATACTAAAGTGAGAAAATAATACTGGGTGGCGGATTAGCAATGCTACCCCACCATAACCATCAGAGCGGTCTTCTCTGACACATGCATAACCTGGAATCCTGAATATGGACTCAGGTTTTAACCATGTTTCTTGGACTGCTATGATAAATGGTTTGTATTTATTGATTATATGGATTAAATCAGATTTTTTTGATATAAGACTACGACAATTCCACTGAATTATTGCGGACTGATCCATTATTGTTTTTAATAAAAGAAGAAAATGCTTCAAGTAGTGGGGCAGCGTTTGACGGTAAAACTTGAAATTGGGAAAGCAAAGTAATTAAGGAGGAAAGGAAATCATTGATGTTAATTTCTGTATCATTTTCTTTACTTTTATTTGTAATGGCACACCCATTAGATGGCTCAGGCATCGAATATTCGCTGATTATTTTTCTATGAGCGTCCTTGTCATATCCCTTTCTAGGGCTAGGAGGAGGACGAGGTTTACTAAAAGTGGTTTTTTTATAGCTAAATGAAGTGTTTTTTACAGGTGATATCAAATTAACAGGTGGGGCTGTGGGTTGCGAATATGCAGGGGAAGATGAAAATGAAGTAGCAAGAACAGCATCTGCATATGAGACCCTAGAAATGGGAGGGTGTAATTTTGAAGCCTCTAGATAAGAAATACATGATTTTGCCATAACTTCTTTTATATTTCTTTGCCGAACATACTCAGGGCATTTCTTGTCTATAGCAAGATGTGCACCGTTGCAGAGGCAACATTGCACATCATCCTCATCAGCTGAACAGCCATGGCCAGAATGGCCTTGTCCACATCGAAAACATCTTGGAACTGAACGACATTGAGCCTTAACGTGTCCATAACGGCAACAATTATAACACTGAACTGTTGGATAAATGTATAATTCTACAGGCAATGAGTTATAACATACAAAAATTCTTTTTGGCAAAACCTGACCATCAAAGGATAAAACTACAGTTTCTGTTGCTTTAAAAGATGTAACACCATCAACTACTACCTTTTTATTTAGTCGTCTCACTTTGATAATGGGGCCGCAGCCTGTAGGAATATTAGTGTTTTCTTTTATTTCTTCTTCAGACCAATCCGAAGGGATCCCTCTAACTATACCTATTCTCGTAATGATAAAAGAAGGGATAAATGCTTTTAGGTTGCTGGTTAGTAAATCAGTGTTACTGAGGAAAATGTTGGCGTCATTTAACTGATTGAAGGAAATAGATAGGCGATTTCTGCCAATGCGTTTTAGACTACCATTAATAACATTTTTTATGTTGTGTTTTTTTAAAAATCGACCAAATGTAACAGGGTGTAATGTGGTACCATCATTTTGAGACTGTGTTTCTTTTACAATATGTACAACATATGGGGCAGAATCACTGTTGGTAAACAAAGACCTTACTGGTGGCTGTTGGGGAAGAACTACTGGGGGCTGAACAGGCTTTTCCACGTCGGAACCACAACCGCAATATCCGTCGATCTTTTTACCATCTTTATTGCGTTTTGTATGTTTTTTGTTGCACGTCCTGCAAATACGTTTCGCCGCAATTCGTTTTCTTTTGTCGCCTCTTAATGACACGGATGAAGCATCTGTGTCCATGCTAGTTTCAGCATTATAATCTATAGTAACATTGTGGGCAATGTCGGGTATTGTACCCCCGGGATCCCCGGGGGGATCCATGGTAATAAAAAACTATATACTAAAACTTACCAAGCTCTTCTGGCACTAATTTATAAATATACTTATATTTACATAAAAATGTACAAAATTATATTACATACATACAATTACATATAAAGAGTTTAATTTTAAACCTTATCCTGGGTAAAAAGTTACTTAAAATAATTTTTTAACTGAAACACTAAAAAACCGCGTCAGCCAATTTTTAGGTTTCCCGCGCTTCTCCAATTTCTAACTTTGCAACGGTACATGAATGGCAAATGAAACATGACCGTCTGAACCGCTAGGTTCTCTTAGTAGTCTGTGGTAGGTAGTTATCAAATATATAATCTAAAATTTTAAGCAAAATTTAAAAAAAAATATTTAATACGTAAAATAATTATTATAACGTTTGAAACAATTAACAGAACCTAAAACATGACTACATTAAGGCCATTTACATGTGAAGATATGTTGAAATTTAATAATGTGTAAGTTTGTTGATATTAATCTCAATTCAAAACAAACTCCCACAAATCTTTTATAATGTAGAAATAAATTAGTAGTTGAGAATTGTGACGGCAATACTCTCGCACTCTATTTTGTATCAGACCTAAACATCTGATATCTGTTTCCTGTGTACTATTGGAGAAAAGTCTGTCGACTAAACTAAAGAACGCTGTGATCTGAAAGAATATGTAGTGTCAAAAATTGAAAACGTATGCATATAGGCCGAAGGATTTACTCGCGTATCGCCATCTGAGGTACAAAGTCATAAAACATTAATTAAATCTCTTAAAGAACTATTTAACCACAGATACAAGTAATGTAAGACTATTCATCACTAATATCCATATCGCTTGAATCATCACCACTGTCTGTGCAGCTTGAGGTGTCAGAATCTTGGCGATAGTCGATACGCGAGTTAAACGGTCGGCCTATAGGTTTTTGGTTGGTCATAATACATATTATGTAGAGGATGGATGATAGACGACTGACAAAAGGTATATACATAGCGGAGCGGAGTGGCAATGCTTGGAGAAGGCCCTGATCTCAATGGTGAGGTCCTTCAGTAGGGACATGTGCATAAATATTAATGAGGCTAAGAAAGTGTGTTTAGATCACAAGGGAAAAATAATTTGGCTACTTATTCATTTACAGAAATTTGGATCCCCTTACTGAAACTTATGGATTATCATTTTACACACAGTATTTAGCTCATTGGCCTGAATACTTTCAAGTTGTTGAATCACCCAGTGGTGAAATAATGGGATATAGTAAGTATTCAAGGCTGCACAAAGCAAAAAATCCAATAATGTCTATATTTACTTATTTATTTGGTACAAAAAACAGAATACAGTTTAAATTACAAATACAAAAGAAAGTGTTACAAAGGTTTAGTTTAAAATGTTATTCAAAAGCATGTGTACACAGCATGACTTAGGAAGTCCAAATTAGATAGAAAAAAATTTGTTTTACAAACTATATCAAATTATAACAAACTATATTCCTGTAATTGTTAATTTTAATAATCAATCTAATTCCATTTCAGTAATGGGCAAAGCAGAAGGTCATGGTGATAATTGGCATGGACATGTGACTGCACTTACTGTTGGGCCTGATTATAGAAGATTGGGTCTTGCAGCCACACTAATGAATATATTAGAAGAAGTATCTGAAAAGTCAGTACTTTATTATATAACATGAAATTCTTATTATTTTATGCTAGAATGTAGTCTACAATTCAATGTTTCTAAAATATAGAAACATTAATCCTAACTATATCATTGACATTTATATTTATCATAACGAGCAATTAACGCACTCACCTTTATTTTGGCTTTATGTTTCGACATGGGTTGCACCGATCGTGGTGACAAGCAGACTGCTGGCGATAACGACCGGTGCAACCTGTGCTACAATGCAATGTGAAAGTTTAAAAATATATATTATTGACAGGCCATTGTCGTGGTTAGTTTAGTTTGATCCTGTCCCGTGTGGTTAATAGTCACACACAGTATTACTTACCTTAAGATTGTCAACCCATGTAGTGTCCCACTGCTGAGCACGGGTCTTCTCTCAACTATCTTACGAGTTGAGGAGTTTAGGCCTTAATCCACACATGCTGGCCAAGTGCAGGTTGGTGGATGTCACATGTCTTGAATGATTAGTTCTTAGTCATTCCGGTTTTCTCACGATGTTTTCCTTACCGATATTGAGCAGGCGGCGATGTTACAATTCAAATTTTTTTTTGTAAATTTACAATAGATTTTTCCTGGGTGGGAATTGAACCCATGTCCTTCGGCTTAGCAGTCCCGGGTCACTAATGACTATGCCACCAGGCCAGTCAACAAAGAAAACTTGTGAGGACACCGCATACTGGTATTAATAGTAACTTTTCTTTTTCAGGAAAAAGGCGTATTTTGTGGATCTGTTTGTAAGAGTAAGCAATAAAGTGGCTATCAATATGTATAAAAATTTGGGGTACATTGTGTACAGGACAGTTATAGAATATTATTCTGGAGATCCAGATGAAGATGCCTATGGTAATAACATTTTTAATTTAAATGTAAAAATTTATTCCTTCTAACGCATTCACATTGGTTTAGTTACTTTCTGTTTTCTATAAAAATATTTTGAGGGTATAAATAAAAATGCAGCAATCTCTAGGCAAAAGAACAGAGTGAATGTTTATAAAACCTAGATGAATTGAGTACTTTATTATATTTTATCATACTGCTGGACGAAGGCCTCAAGCACGATCTATGGCTATTTTCTTCCAGCCCTAACCAGTCACCCTACAGAAATCATCATCATTTCACTTAGTCTGAGGGCATCACTTAAGAATTTGGCCACCCTAACAGAAATTTTTAGTACTTCATTTCTTTGATTTTGTTCTAGATATGAGAAAAGCCTGCTCACGTGATGTTAACAAAAAATCTGTGATTCCACTGACTCATCCAGTTCGACCTGAAGATGTTGACTAATAAATTGCAAATAATAAATTAAGTTTAGATTAATAACATTTTTTATTTGAACTTATTACTTAAATAAACCTTAATTACTGCTTTCAGGGTTTTCTGAACTATTCTGGAGCTTCTTGATCCTTTTCAGGAGTTTCAGGTGTGTGTGGATCTTCTTCCTCATTCTGTATATCTGGCTCTTGTGTTGTTTCTTTTTGTTTGCGCCACATTTTAGCAGCAGCCAAAAGTTTGAGATTGGGTTTAACCATTTCATCTTCAGGGAATATGTAATCAAAAACTTCTTCCCAACCTTCCTCAACACCAGTTTCACTAACAATTTTCTGTCTCTTTTTAACTCTTCTTGGCATCTTTGCTGTAACTTTCTCTAGTTTTTCTTCGTCACCTATTTCTATTTCAAAATCTTTCCAAGCTTCTAAGAGCAGCACTCTAGCTTCCTTCTCCCTTGCACTTCTTAAACTGTCATTAGCTCTCTCATAAACACGCCTGGCTAGCTCAACATTTATGTTCTCAGCATTTTCAGCATTCAATTCAAACTTAGCATATGATAACCATACTTTAACATGCACAGTTCTCTCTAGCAGTCTCTCATAAAGTTGTCTAGCTTTTTCAGTTTCACCTTGTTGGACTTCAAAATCAATGTAACTTTTCCAAAGCAATTCTGGCATGTCAAGCCTAGATTGTCCTACTGCTATCTCATAAATAGCCCTAGCCCTGTCTATATCACCAAGTAAGGTTTCTAGTTCAGCAAACTTAATCCAAGTAATACAGTTTTCAGGACCATACTCCAAAAATTTTTGGTACAAGATTCTGCATCTATCAAATTCTCTAAGTTGAATTTCCAAATCAATATATCCCCTGTACAATTTGTCTCTAGGACATATGCCTAGAGCCATACCTAACGTTTTTCTTGCTTGTTTTAGGTCTTTGCATCTCACTTCAAACTGAGCATACATAAGCCAAATTTTTGAGAATGTAAAGATTTTATGAGGAATTAACTCTAAGCATGTTCTATAAACCTGTCTTGTTCTTTCAATATCTTCAGCTTCTAATTCTTCATATAATGCATAATTAATCCATAAATAGATGTATCTTCTCCAAAACTGTTTATCCTTTGATGGTGGCACATTTGCTATAGCTCTTTCATATGTATCACGGATGTCATCAACATTCCCTTCATTTTCAACTAGTCTTATATAGTCAAACCAAGCATCGTAATTTGTTGGGTTTTCTATAACTTCTTGTTCATACATATATTTTCTTTTGTTGACTATAACATCTTCAATGCCAGATCTATCTCCATACTTCTTTTCATGAATAGTGTAAGCTTTGTATAGTTCTTTGTTTCTATCTTTTGGAATATGGTCAAGGGCATATTTGTAAATGACTCTTGCTCTATCATGTTCCTTTTGGTTTTCCTCATATTTAGCAAAAGCTATGAACAGTCTCTCATCAAGTTCTTCATCTCCAAAAAATTCAACAGCCCTTTCAAACACTTTTCTAGCACCATTTATGAATCCATGGTTTTCTTCAAATTTGGCATATTTGATCCAATTCTTGACATCAGGGTGGACCATGACGAATCTTTCGTAAATCTGCCTAGCTCTGTCCAGTTCTTTGTAACGTAATTCAAAGTTAATATAAGTTTGCCATGCTTGTTCATCTGGTTGCCACTCCATCCAACGTTCAAATACCTAAAATCAAAAATTCTAAGTAAAAAAACAACAAATAGCAGTGTATAGTTTATAATGTTTTATCTTTTAGTATTCTAACAAACCTGTCTTGCACCTGCAATATTTTCTAACATCTCTTCCATATAAGTATATTTGTACCAAAACTGGGAGACCCTTGGCAGTATTGTAACTGCCCTGTCCCACAAGTTACGAGCATGATTTACTTGCCTATTTCTCATTTCCATTTCAGTGTACTTCAACCTGTAATTGATAGATTACTTTCAACTAGCTGCACCAAATAAAACTAGTCATTTACAGCTTAGTTTGAATGTGGCAGACTGATGGGGGTGTTTTTTATATTGGGTGGAAGGGACATACTCCACAAACTGATAGGAAATCCATACATTTTACAGAGATTTATTATATAGTTTTCACTCATAAACATGCACAAGCAAACATTTTGTGCATGTTCTACACTATCTATCTCCATCTTGGAGATAGATAGTCTCTAGATCTCCACTATCATGTAATTATTTTCTATTGTTTATCTATAATAAGTATGTATTTACAAAAGAAAAGTAATATTACCTACTACATATAATAATATAATACACTATGCCTTTCAAATAAGAATAGGACTCGACTCGCGGCTGACTTCATACCCAAAACCAAGCCAAAGTGCCTCAGCACAAAATATCAATCCACAAGCAATAATACTATTTTAAAATGTATGGAAAAGTGATTTATGTTGGAAATGTTACTTAGGTATGTAGCTACGTACCTAAGTAAATGTAAACGCTAGCATGCCACAAACTTTCACACAAATACAGAAAATACTGATGTAAACACATACTATTGCAATAAAAAAAATAATCTAATAATCCTTTAAAAAGTAGTTTTATTTCAATGTGTGAATTTCGTGTAAATCTAAGTCAATACATATACAATTTTTTTTCGTCAGAATGTTATTATATATGTTCATACCAAATATTGGAATCCAAATGGTTAATTACTCGAACAACAATAGATATAGGTATTTTTAATTTTTTGTTTGTCTAGATGTGATTATTCTATTGAACAAAAGTTTTTACCCACCAAACTAATAAATGTGAAGTTCTTGCACATTCCGTTCCAAGAGATGGTGGATTTCCAGTCCTATTCTTATTTGAAACCAGTTATCCAGTTTCCATAATACAAGCTCTATTTAGCTTGGGATCAGATGACTGTGTCTTAATGTCCCAGAATATTTATTATTATTTTATTTATTTTACAACCCCTGGTGGACACCAGCCAGACACAGAACAATTAAGCTTATTACACAGATTTGTCCTAAGTGGGAATTAAATTTAAAATCTCCAGCTTAACAGTCAGGGTCACTAATCACTATGCCATCAAGCCAGTCTTAAGATTGCAACACAGTTCAGTAGAACGATTGGCATATGCCTTCCCTGGCATTTTTCTCTTGGTTCTATCAAGTGCCTAATTTCAATTACCTCTAGTTGTTTGATCATCATTGTCAGTCTTTCTATGGCTACTTACATTCAGCTTGAACAGTTGTGAGTTTACAGTAAAGTAAACAAAAGAGTGTTTCAAATATAGAGTTTTGCCCCAACTATTGCAACATTAGGGCCTAACAATTTCCACTTACCATAGGGTAACATTTCTGTGATCAACATCCAATGCTCTCTCATAAATAGATCTAGCTCTTTGCACCTGTTTCTGGGATTCTTCCCACTGTGCATATTTCAGCCAATTGCCAATAACCTAAAATCAATTCGAGATTTAAAGTCAACAACAAGACCCTAATTCTCACGCTTTAGACACATGCCGAAAAAATTGGTGAATATCAGTTGAAAATTAAATTTCGTATACCCAGAACCACTCAACTTTTCAATAACATGTTTGAGGCAAATTTCTATAGTGTGAGAATCTGTGCCCAGGTTCTTCAGCCAGCTGTTTCATCTGTGCATATAATTGAACCAGTAAAAATCGTCGAAAAGTGTGAAGTGCTGTTGTCTAGTTGTTTTACTTAGATTCACTATTCACGGATCATTATGTAGTTTCAGATAATAATATTGTTAAAGATAACTTCATTTGGAAGATAGTAAACTTACAAGTCTATTTTTCCGTATATTATCTTCGAAAGCCTTCCGTTTGCGGTGCTGGTAGTCTCTTAGTTCTTCTGGATCAGATATTTTTTGTTTTGGCGGCGGCGGTAAAATCTCCAAGTCTCTTTCCTTGGCTTCTCTTAGCAATTGTTCAGCAGTAATTTGTATCTCTGCCGGCGCCTTATTTTTTACCTATTTTTATAGAAGAAACATAGTTAAATACCAAGTTACGTACATACAATTTAGTGTATTATAATTTGTGAAAGGTCAAAATAATACTTTGTACCTTTGCCACTTTAGGCATTTTTGTAGCTTTCCCGTCCATCTTTGTCAATTGAAACTTTGAATTATAAACAATTAAGTGATGCTTAAATGTCTATCAATCACGTAAAAATTTGATAGAACGGCACAAAAATAAATAGTCAAGCGAAACACGCCAAACAGAACCAAAACACAGTAACACAGACACACAGACTACTAAGAGAACCTAGCGGTTCAGACGGTCATGTTTCATTTGCCGTTCATGTACCGTTTTTTTTTTTTTTTTTTTTTTTAATGGCTCGGTTGTAGACCATTTGCCAATATCAAAGTTAAGGAAACTTATAAAACATTAAAACAATTTAATTTAGAGCGGATGGAAAAACCAGGATAGGATTTGGGAAGGATTAAATTTTTAAGTTGGTGTTTAAGTTTATAAAATCAACTAGAATAGAATATATACGAGGGTTATTATGATATAGAAGTAACTGGATAGAAGTAGGTAAAGGGACAGGAATAGATATCAAACTATTATAAAATGAATAGGAATCATAGAGGGGGCAGGAAAAAAATATGTGATTTATATCAGCTACACCGATGCCACATTCGCATTCGTCAGATTGTAAGATTTTGAGACGGGCAAGATGCGCCGGTGTGCTGTTGTGGCCCAAACGCATGCGTATAAGTGAGGAAGTTGAACGTTTATTATAAATTAGTTTGAAAAACCACGGTTTGCTCGGGATAGAAGGCTGGACTGTTTTGTAATATTTGCCCTTTACCGTAGAACTCTCCGCCCAGAGGCTATTCCAAGAATCTTGAAGATAGTCTGTGGGTAAAGAGCCAAGGTCATGGCAAAAGTTTTTATAAGGAAACATATCACCATCGACGACAGCCTCATTGGCCAGTTTATCTGCTCTACAGTTACCAGAGATGTTACTGTGACCAGGTATCCACGCAAAACAAACAGAGTAACCCGAGATGTTGCACATGTTTAAAAGCTGACGTAACTTGATGATAATAGGGAAAACGGTTTTTAACTTAAAAGGAAACTTCGATAACGATTGTAGCGCACTCATAGAATCGGTAAAAATTATGGTTTTCTTTAACTGTAATAAAAGGACTAATTCTACGGCCTTGAGGAGGCCATAACATTCACCGGTAAAAACAGAGGTCTGTGGAGGGAATTTCACCTTTTGAACTATTTTAGATTGATGGTGGAATATCCCAACACCTACGTTACCTGAAGAAGAGTTTTAGAGGCATCCGTATAAATGTATTGGTAGTCTTTCCAATCATTATTTAAGATGATGTTAAATCTTTCATTAGCCATGGAGGTGTCTTTATCTATGCCGAAGTTATATGTTATGTCAATAGATCTTACTAGAGATTCTAGGTCGCTGGAAAAGAGAGGGTGTGTAGGAGATCGATGCGTGGGGGCTTGTAAGGACATAAACTTACGAAAACTGACAACAGTGCATGGAAGTGGTTTATGAGACCAGGAATTACATGTTTCAATAAGAGTAGACAGAGCCTTAAGTTTATCATATAAGGGATGGTTAGAAAATTGAAAAGCTCTAAACAAGAATTTATCACATAGATACTGACGGCGAAGGAACATAGGAGGATCGACACATTCTATTTGTAGAGCATTGATAGGACTTGACTTCATAGCCCCAGATACTATTCTGAGAGCCTTAGCCTGAATGCGGTCAATTTTAGCAAATGCAGCCAAATTGCCAGCGGCCAATAAAAATGTACCGTAGTCTAGGACACTACGTATGAGCGCGTTATAAATAAGTTTTAAAGTATAAGGGTGAGCACCCCACCATACCCCTGCTAGGCATCTAATAATGTTTAGAAGGCGTTCGCATTTCGAATTTATATAGTCACAGTGTGGAACACCTAAAAGTTTGGAATCTAACATTACTCCTAAGAATTTAACATGGCTCTTTAATGGGACTGGTTGGCTATCATAATATACGAGAACAGGAGAACGAAGACGTTTTCTGGAAAACAGCATAACGGAGCTCTTGGATGAAGAAAGTTCAAGACCGTTATAATCTAACCAAGTTTTCAAACTATTGAGTGCCGAGGACAGAGAAGTACAAGCGGACTCGATTGATTGGTGAGAACAGTATATAAGTAAATCATCAGCGTACTGTAAAACACTAACAGGGCCATTTAAAGAGGATTCTAGATCATAAGCGTAAATGTTGTATAATATTGGACTTAACACTGAGCCTTGCGGTAAACCTTTCCACACAATGCGTGTTAAATTACGCCTTGTGTGGAAAGAGTCTTCTGAAGAGTCGGCGTTCGGAGTTTGCAGATGTATGTATCTACTGGACAAAATATTAATAATAAAGTTAGACAGGATTACAGGGATATTAAGAGCATTTAATTTTTGATATAGAATACTTAATACTACATTATCATACGCAGAAGTTATATCTAAGAAAGCAGCCACGACTGATTTTTTAGATAAGAATGCTAACCTAATATCAGTTGTTAATATGCTGACACTGTCCAAAGTGCTTTTACCACGGCGAAAGCCATATTGAGAAGGACTTAACAGCTGGTTACTCTCAATATACCACTCCAACCGGTTTTTAATTAGGTGTTCAACGATTTTGGTGACAACGGGAGATAAAACAATTGGCCTATAGGAAGAAACATCTGATGAGTCTTTACCAGGTTTTAAAATCGGTATGACTTCTTGTACTCTCCAAGAAGAAGGTACATTACCAGTAATCATGATGTTATTGATGACATCTAGTAGGTAAGAAAGGAAACTGTCACTAAGATGAGAAAAAAAAGAATAGGGAATTCCGTCTTCTCCAGGAGTGGATTCTTTACTAAAGTTATTAACTATGGCTTTGAGTTCTGAAAGGGTAAATAAACTACTAATGAAACCTAGTGTACCTTCAGTATTTACCGGTGGTCCTATTAATAAAGGGATTTGCTCAGCCACTGAGGGAGGAGAAAGTTTATCCAAAAATGAATCAGCTAGAGGTAATGGAAGCGTTGCAGAGCATGTTTCTTTAAACGCAGATCTAAATCTCCTGATGTTCTGCCAAACTGCAGACGGCCTAGTTTGGGGGGATAAGGATAAACAGAAAACTCTCCAACTTTCATGTTTCTTTTTCCTAAATAGCTTTCTAGTTTCTCGGATAGAGTTACAAAGAATCTCAAAGTTTTCGTTTGAAGCAAACTCCCTATACCTTAGTTCGGCCAGCTTGCGATCCCTGATAGCTTGAGTGCAATCATTATCCCACCAGGGAGGGGATGGAATATAATTATGATGGCTAGACTTTTTCGGGAATGTTGCATCCGCGACCTCTATAATGACATTTGCCATGGCAATGGCAGATTCATGTTCGGAGCCCTGAGTGACATTGGGAAGTTGTGACAGCTTGTCATCTAAACGTTGTTTGAACAAATGCCAATTAGCGTTATCTAGTTTGTATTTAAAACGGGATTTACGTTTGGGTTGAGTTTCAACCGCAAAAGCAAAATCTAAAAGTAAAGGATAGTGGTCGCTTCCATATGTATAAGGGAGGGATCTCCAAGTAATCAAAGATGCGAGATCCGAAGTGCAGATTGATAGGTCTGGTGCACTGAGCCCCTCCGTTGGGGCTGAACGCCTTGTTGGGGAGCCCGAGTTTAAAATACATAAATTATGGGAGTCAACTATGTCTAAAATTAAATTGCCATAACTATTGGAAACAGAGCTTCCCCAAGTTTGATGATGACAGTTGAAGTCTCCGATTAATATAAATGGTCTTGGAAGAGCCGTTATGATTGTGTCTATTTCAGATAATATGTCATTAGTTGGACGGGGAATATAAATAGAAACAAAGCATATGTTCTTAACAGTAACTGCAATAATAGAGTAATCATTGTTGTGAGGTGGAATACTAAAGTGAGAAAATAATACTGGGTGGCGGATAAGCAATGCTACCCCACCATAACCATCAGAGCGGTCTTCTCTGACACATGCATAACCTGGAATCCTGAATATGGACTCAGGTTTTAACCATGTTTCTTGGACTGCTATGATAAATGGTTTGTATTTATTGATTATATGGATTAAATCAGATTTTTTTGATATAAGACTACGACAATTCCACTGAATTATTGCGGACTGATCCATTATTGTTTTTAATAAAAGAAGAAAATGCTTCAAGTAGTGGGGCAGCGTTTGACGGTAAAACTTGAAATTGGGAAAGCAAAGTAATTAAGGAAGAAAGGAAATCATTGATGTTAATTTCTGTATCATTTTCTTTACTTTTATTTGTAATGGCACACCCATTAGATGGCTCAGGCATCGAATATTCGCTGATAATTTTTCTATGAGCGTCCTTGTCATATCCCTTTCTAGGGCTAGGAGGAGGACGAGGTTTACTAAAAGTGGTTTTTTTATAGCTAAATGAAGTGTTTTTTACAGGTGATGGCAAATTAACAGGTAGGGCTGTGGGTTGCGAATATGCAGGGGAAGATGAAAATGAAGTAGCAAGAACAGCATCTGCATATGAGACCCTAGAAATGGGAGGGTGTAATTTTGAAGCCTCTAGATAAGAAATACATGATTTTGCCATAACTTCTTTTATATTTCTTTGCCGAACATACTCAGGGCATTTCTTGTCAATAGCAAGATGTGCACCGTTGCAGAGGCAACATTGCACATCATCCTCATCAGCTGAACAGCCATGGCCAGAATGGCCTTGTCCACATCGAAAACATCTTGGAACTGAACGACATTGAGCCTTAACGTGTCCGTAACGACAACAATTATAACACTGAACTGTTGGATAAATGTATAATTCTACAGGCAATGAGTTATAACATACAAAAATTCTTTTTGGCAAAACCTGACCATCAAAGGATAAAACTACAGTTTCTGTTGCTTTAAAAGATGTAACACCATCAACTACTACCTTTTTATTTAATCGTCTCACTTTGATAATGGGGCCGCAGCCTGTAGGAATATTAGTGTTTTCTTTTATTTCTTCTTCAGACCAATCCGAAGGGATACCTCTAACTATACCTATTCTCGTAATGATAAAAGAAGGGATAAATGCTTTTAGGTTGCTGGTTATTAAATCAGTGTTACTGAGGAAAGTGTTGGCGTCATTTAACTGATTGAAGGAAATAGATAGGCGATTTCTGCCAATGCGTTTTAAACTACCATTGATAACATTTTTTATGTTGTGTTTTTTTAAAAATCGACCAAATGTAACCGGGTGTAATGTGGTACCATCATTTTGAGACTGTGTTTCTTTTACAATATGTACAACATATGGGGCAGAGTCACTGTTGGTAAACAAAGACCTTACTGGTGGCTGTTGAGGAGGAACTACTGGGGGCTGAACAGGCTTTTCTACGTCGGAACCACAACCGCAATATCCGTCGATCTTTTTACCATCTTTAGTGCGTTTTGTATGTTTTTTGTTGCACGTCCTGCAAATACGTTTCGCCGCAATTCGTTTTCTTTTGTCGCCTCTTAATGACACGGATGAAGCATCTGTGTCCATGCTAGTTTCAGCATTATAATCTATAGTAACATTGTGGGCAATGTCGGGTATTGTACCCCCGGGATCCCCGGGGGGATCCATGGTAATGAAAAACTATGTACTAAAACTTACCAAGCTCTTCTGGCACTAATTTATAAATATACTTATATTTACATAAAAATGTACAAAATTATATTACATACATACAATTACATAAAAAGAGTTTAATTTTAAACCTTATCCTGGGTAAAAAGTTACTTAAAATAATTTTTTAACTGAAACACTAAAAAACCGCGTCAGCCAATTTTTAGGTTTCCCGCGCTTCCCCTTAAGTAATCTCATGTACCGTTTTTTTTTTTTTTTTTTTTTTTTTAATGGCTCGGTTGTTGACCATTTGCCAATATCAAAGTTAAGGAAACTTATAAAACATTAAAACAATTTAATTTAGAGCGGATGGAAAAACCAGGATAGGATTTGGGAAGGATTAAATTTTTAAGTTGGTGTTTAAGTTTATAAAATCAACTACAATAGAATATATACGAGGGTTATTATTATATAGAAGTAACTGGATAGAAGTAGGTAAAGGGACAGGAATAGATATCAAACTATTATAAAATGAATAGGAATCATAGAGGGGGCAGGAAAAAAATATGTGATTTATATCAGCTACACCGATGCCACATTCGCATTCGTCAGATTGTAAGATTTTGAGACGGGCAAGATGCGCCGGTGTGCTGTTGTGGCCCAAACGCATGCGTATAAGTGAGGAAGTTGAACGTTTATTATAAATTAGTTTGAAAAACCACGGTTTGCTCGGGATAGAAGGCTGGACTGTTTTGTAATATTTGCCCTTTACCGTAGAACTCTCCGCCCAGAGGCTATTCCAAGAATCTTGAAGATAGTCTGTGGGTAAAGAGCCAAGGTCATGGCAAAAGTTTTTATAAGGAAACATATCACCATCGACGACAGCCTCATTGGCCAGTTTATCTGCTCTACAGTTACCAGAGATGTTACTGTGACCAGGTATCCACGCAAAACAAACAGAGTAACCCGAGATGTTGCACATGTTTAAAAGCTGACGTAACTTAATGATAATAGGGAAAACGGTTTTTAACTTAAAAGGAAACTTCGATAACGATTGTAGCGCACTCATAGAATCGGTAAAAATTATGGTTTTCTTTAACTGTAATAAAAGGACTAATTCTACGGCCTTGAGGAGGCCATAACATTCACCGGTAAGAACAGAGGTCTGTGGAGGGAATTTCACCTTTTGAACTATTTTAGATTGATGGTGGAATATCCCAACACCTACGTTACCTGAAGAAGAGTTTTTAGAGGCATCCGTATAAATGTATTGGTAATCTTTCCAATCATTATTTAAGATGATGTTAAATCTTTCATTAGCCATGGAGGTGTCTTTATCTATGCCGAAGTTATATGTTATGTCAACAGATCTTACTAGAGATTCTAGGTCGCTGGAAAAGAGAGGGTGTGTAGGAGATCGATGCGTGGGGGCTTGTAAGGACATAAACTTACGAAAACTGACAACAGTGCATGGAAGTGGTTTATGAGACCAGGAATTACATGTTTCAATAAGAGTAGACAGAGCCTTAAGTTTATCATATAAGGGATGGTTAGAAAATTGAAAAGCTCTAAACAAGAATTTATCACATAGATACTGACGGCGAAGGAACATAGGAGGATCGACACATTCTATTTGTAGAGCATTGATAGGACTTGACTTCATAGCCCCAGATACTATTCTGAGAGCCTTAGCCTGAATGCGGTCAATTTTAGCAAATGCAGCCAAATTGCCAGGGGCCAATAAAAATGTACCGTAGTCTAGGACACTACGTATGAGCGCGTTATAAATAAGTTTTAAAGTATAAGGGTGAGCACCCCACCATACCCCTGCTAGGCATCTAATAATGTTTAGAAGGCGTTCGCATTTCGAATTTATATAGTCACAGTGTGGAACACCTAAAAGTTTGGAATCTAACATTACTCCTAAGAATTTAACATGGCTCTTTAATGGGATTGGTTGGCTATCATAATATACGAGAACAGGAGAACGAAGACGTTTTCTGGAAAACAGCATAACGGAGCTCTTGGATGAAGAAAGTTCAAGACCGTTATAATCTAACCAAGTTTTCAAACTATTGAGTGCCGAGGACAGAGAAGTACAAGCGGACTCGATTGATTGGTGAGAACAGTATATAAGTAAATCATCAGCGTACTGTAAAACACTAACAGGGCCATTTAAAGAGGATTCTAGATCATAAGCGTAAATGTTGTATAATATTGGACTTAACACTGAGCCTTGCGGTAAACCTTTCCACACAATGCGTGTTAAATTACGCCTTGTGTGGAAAGAGTCTTCTGAAGAGTCGGCGTTCGGAGTTTGCAGATGTATGTATCTACTGGACAAAATATTAATAATAAAGTTAGACAGGATTACAGGGATATTAAGAGCATTTAATTTTTGATATAGAATACTTAATACTACATTATCATACGCAGAAGTAATATCTAAGAAAGCAGCCACGACTGATTTTTTAGATAAGAATGCTAACCTAATATCAGTTGTTAATATGCTGACACTGTCCAAAGTGCTTTTACCACGGCGAAAGCCACATTGAGAAGGACTTAACAGCTGGTTACTCTCAATGTACCACTCCAACCGGTTTTTAATTAGGTGTTCAACGATTTTGGTGACAACGGGAGATAAAACAATTGGCCTATAAGAAGAAACATCTGATGAGTCTTTACCAGGTTTTAAAATCGGTATGACTTCTTGTACTCTCCAAGAAGAAGGTACATTACCAGTAATCATGATGTTATTGATGACATCTAGTAGGTAAGAAAGGAAACTGTCACTAAGATGAGAAAAAAAAGAATAAGTAATTCCGTCTTCTCCAGGAGTGGATTCTTTACTAAAGTTATTAACTATGGCTTTGAGTTCTGAAAGGGTAAATAAACTACTAATGAAACCTAGTGTACCTTCAGTATTTACCGGTGGTCCTATTAATAAAGGGATTTGCTCAGCCACTGAGGGAGGAGAAAGTTTATCCAAAAATGAATCAGCTAGAGGTAATGGAAGCGTTGCAGAGCATGTTTCTTTAAACGCAGATCTAAATCTCCTGATGTTCTGCCAAACTGCAGACGGCCTAGTTTGGGGGGATAAGGATAAACAGAAAACTCTCCAACTTTCATGTTTCTTTTTCCTAAATAGCTTTCTAGTTTCTCGGATGGAGTTACAAAGAATCTCAAAGTTTTCGTTTGAAGCAAACTCCCTATACCTTAGTTCGGCCACCTTGCGATCCCTGATAGCTTGAGTGCAATCATTATCCCACCAGGGAGGGGATGGAATATAATTATGATGGCTAGACTTTTTCGGGAATGTTGCATCCGCGACCTCTATAATGACATTTGCCATGGCAATGGCAGATTCATGTTCGGAGCCCTGAGTGACATTGGGAAGTTGTGACAGCTTGTCATCTAAACGTTGTTTGAACAAATGCCAATTAGCGTTATCTAGTTTGTATTTAAAACGGGATTTACGTTTGGGTTGAGTTTCAACCGCAAAAGCAAAATCTAAAAGTAAAGGATAGTGGTCGCTTCCGTATGTATAAGGGAGGGATCTCCAAGTAATCAAAGATGCAAGATCCGAAGTGCAGATTGATAGGTCTGGTGCACTGAGCCCCTCCGTTGGGGCTGAACGCCTTGTTGGGGAGCCCGAGTTTAAAATACATAAATTATGGGAGTCAACTATGTCTAAAATTAAATTGCCATAACTATTTGAAACAGAGCTTCCCCAAGTTTGATGATGACAGTTGAAGTCTCCGATTAATATAAATGGTCTTGGAAGAGCTGTTATGATTGTGTCTATTTCAGATAATATGTCATTAGTTGGACGGGGAATATAAATAGAAACAAAGCATATGTTCTTAACAGTAACTGCAATAATAGAGTAATCATTGTTGTGAGGTGGTATACTAAAGTGAGAAAATAATACTGGGTGGCGGATAAGCAATGCTACCCCACCATAACCATCAGAGCGGTCTTCTCTGACACATGCATAACCTGGAATCCTGAATATGGACTCAGGTTTTAACCATGTTTCTTGGACTGCTATGATAAATGGTTTGTATTTATTGATTATATGGATTAAATCAGATTTTTTTGATATAAGACTACGACAATTCCACTGAATTATTGCGGACTGATCCATTATTGTTTTTAATAAAAGAAGAAAATGCTTCAAGTAGTGGGGCAGCGTTTGACGGTAAAACTTGAAATTGGGAAAGCAAAGTAATTAAGGAGGAAAGGAAATCATTGATGTTAATTTCTGTATCATTTTCTTTACTTTTATTTGTAATGGCACACCCATTAGATGGCTCAGGCATCGAATATTCGCTGATTATTTTTCTATGAGCGTCCTTGTCATATCCCTTTCTAGGGCTAGGAGGAGGACGAGGTTTACTAAAAGTGGTTTTTTTATAGCTAAATGAAGTGTTTTTTACAGGTGATGGCAAATTGACAGGTAGGGCTGTGGGTTGCGAATATGCAGGGGAAGATGAAAATGAAGTAGCAAGAACAGCATCTGCATATGAGACCCTAGAAATGGGAGGGTGTAATTTTGAAGCCTCTAGATAAGAAATACATGATTTTGCCATAACTTCTTTTATATTTCTTTGCCGAACATACTCAGGGCATTTCTTGTCAATAGCAAGATGTGCACCGTTGCAGAGGCAACATTGCACATCATCATCATCAGCTGAACAGCCATGGCCAGAATGGCCTTGTCCACATCGAAAACATCTTGGAACTGAACGACATTGAGCCTTAACGTGTCCGTAACGGCAACAATTATAACACTGAACTGTTGGATAAATGTATAATTCTACAGGCAATGAGTTATAACATACAAAAATTCTTTTTGGCAAAACCTGACCATCAAAGGATAAAACTACAGTTTCTGTTGCTTTAAAAGATGTAACACCATCAACTACTACCTTTTTATTTAATCGTCTCACTTTGATAATGTGGCCGCAGCCTGTAGGAATATTAGTGTTTTCTTTTATTTCTTCTTCAGACCAATCCGAAGGGATCCCTCTAACTATACCTATTCTCGTAATGATAAAAGAAGGGATAAATGCTTTTAGGTTGCTGGTTAGTAAATCAGTGTTGCTGAGGAAAATGTTGGCGTCATTTAACTGATTGAAGGAAATAGATAGGCGATTTCTGCCAATGCGTTTTAAACTACCATTAATAACATTTTTTATGTTGTGTTTTTTTAAAAATCGACCAAATGTAACAGGGTGTAATGTGGTACCATCATTTTGAGACTGTGTTTCTTTTACAATATGTACAACATATGGGGCAGAATCACTGTTGGTAAACAAAGACCTTACTGGTGGCTGTTGGGGAAGAACTACTGGGGGCTGAACAGGCTTTTCCACGTCGGAACCACAACCGCAATATCCGTCGATCTTTTTACCATCTTTATTGCGTTTTGTATGTTTTTTGTTGCACGTCCTGCAAATACGTTTCGCCGCAATTCGTTTTCTTTTGTCGCCTCTTAATGACACGGATGAAGCATCTGTGTCCATGCTAGTTTCAGCATTATAATCTATAGTAACATTGTGGGCAATGTCGGGTATTGTACCCCCGGGATCCCCGGGGGGATCCATGGTAATAAAAAACTATATGCTAAAACTTACCAAGCTCTTCTGGCACTAATTTATAAATATACTTATATTTACATAAAAATGTACAAAATTATATTACATACATACAATTACATATAAAGAGTTTAATTTTAAACCTTATCCTGGGTAAAAAGTTACTTAAAATAATTTTTTAACTGAAACACTAAAAAACCGCGTCAGCCAATTTTTAGGTTTCCCGCGCTTCCCTCATGTACCGTTGCAAAGTTAGAAATTGACAAGTAATTTTTTTAATCAAGGATTTGGGCTCTGACTACTTTTGTCTAATGAGCCTGAATTAAGTCGGTACAATGTTGCCGGTAAAAAATAAAATAGCTGCGCCCACAATAGTGTTACCAGCATTGAAATTTAAATATTTAGTTTTTTACCATAGCCTTATTTACTGGAAGGAATAAAAAAAACAACAAAGGATTATTTACTGAGTTTCTTTTAATTTATTTTTACATTCGCATTATACCCTATTATCAATTGATGCAGTCTTATTAATTTCACTAATCAAGGTTCTTCACAGTAAAAATTTTCTGAAAGGAACGCTGATGTCGTACACTTTGATAACAATTTTCTTTTCTCACATGAAATTATTAACGTGTATAATTTTAGCAGAACTGTAAGAGACTAACAAAATAATATCACTATCAAAATTACTTTAGTTTTATTTGCACAATTTATAATTTAAGAAAATTTTTATTTTAATGACAGCAATAGAGAGAATCGAATAACAGCACCATGGTAACCAACTTAGTTTTTCAGTAGAAGAAAATTTTTGACAACTAAAGAGGCTGAATACTATTCAACACTCAATAGAAATCAATGATAAGTAGCGTCCTGTTGCTAGAATACACATTTGAGAACACACAGTTATTTCTTGTTGTTGTATCACAATATTATTAAATGGGTTGATAATAATGTACAGAAATTAATCAACGCAAATACTTCAACACAACACAAACCATAACAATATGTATCCCAAATCTATGACACAAACAGTAATGGCAGTCATGCATAGATTAGTAATTAAATGAGGGGTAGTCGGATTTTTACACTTTGGGAATCGGGAACGGCTTTACCTCCCACAAACTATTTAAATGTACCCTACAATAGTGAGAAAGTACGTAAATAGTACTCTATGGTTTCAGGCGCGCCACCCCCTGACAGCTATCAAGTAGTGACATGAGAGTGACAATCCTCTAGCGGGGGTGAAGAAGGAAGAGGGAGGGGCATAACTGTCACTTTTTAGCTTTGCATTGACATATCGTACGGTCGTTTTTTTTTCTAAAGCTTTACCAGGCGTGCACAGACAGCAGACACGACACGAGCGAGCTATCATTTCAAGCAAGAGATACTTGACAGATTTGATGTATAATTGAGTTTGATATTCAAGGGCGCCTACATTTAGGAGCTATATTCATTCGGCATAGAAATAATAATATCCAACAAACCAATCAATCATTTTTCTGTGTCTAACTCTAAGCAATCAATACAGGGGTTCGGATTTCGGATTCGAAACCAAGAATATTAGAATAATTATTATGAAATTCTGCATTGAACTAGACGAATTATTCATTCAACCTTTGACTTTATGCCTAAATGGCAAATTTTAAAATTCCTAAAAACAATTTAATAAAAAAAAGGACGCCTACGAGATTTCCTACCCTATTGCCGAACTCAGATGTGTCTATTGTAATGACGTTATTATTGTCATTCAATATAATATCAACAATATTATAACCTTAAAATAGTTTGAATTTTCATTTTATTAAAAAGTTTCTCTTTTGTATTTGAATTCATAGCACTGTAATATGATAAATTATTCTCATATTCGTGCACTGTGTAAATCTAGGGCTTGTAAGTTCAGGCAATTTTTGTTATGTATAATACTCCCACATTAATTTTAATAAACTTAATGTATAAATTGAACATTTCAGATGTTACGGCCGCTACACGGTTATTTAACAACAATGTAATGTTTAAAGAAAAGAATCACAATGAACAGATAGACTATTTAAAATCAATTTGCGGAAACAACTCTAACCAAGATTGGAACACAGTGAAAAACAACATTCTAAACAAACAGGGTGGCATAAATGCTAAAAATATAGATTCAGTAATATTAAAAACTTTATTAGGTTTTAAAGATTTGAATATTGCTTTATCGTTCGCAGAACATTTAAAAACTAATAAGGAGTTATCACTGGGCACTACTAATGTTTTACTAAATTTATATGCTGAATTAGGAAGAAGAAATAAACTGACAGAAGAACAAAAACAGTTCATTTTAGATACATATTCAAGTTTATATGCAAAGTATAAAGTGTTAGATTACACTACATGCGAGTGCTTGTTACGTACACTTTGTGTTATTTACGAGTGGGAAAAAGCATTAAAAGTTTTAGATAATATACACATAACAACTGTTCCTTCACATTTAGCATACAGCACAATAATTGCAACTTTATTTCAACTTAATAAGAAAGCTAAAGCATTTGAATTGATAAACGAAAGTATCAGACATAAGCGCCCTCTCCAAGATATAGCCTATGAAGGATGGCTTAATTATATTCTCAGGAAATATAAAGATAAAAAAATTATTGCCAAATATATGGAAGAAATTTTCGCCCACATTGCAAATAACTGTGTTGTTATATCAGAAAACACTGCTACCAAATTTAGAGAAGTTTATGATTCGTTAAACTGGAAGGCGAATTTTTCTAGAATAAATAAATTAGAGTAAGCACAGAATCCATATTTCCACTAGTATAGAGTGGCCAAATTAGAGGTATACCTATCCATCTGAAAAGTGTGCAATCTTGAAAAATACAAATTTTTATCTCAAAATGTACATTCAACATAAAGCAAAACTTTGATGGACTTTTTATAATGACATCTAGCAACAACTGTTTTTTGTCAATTGTTTAGAAATGCCTGACTAAAACTCAAGAAAGAGAACTGTTCTTTAAATAGTAGGTACACTTTTAATGTGAAGAGGCAATGTAGTTTTTACTGCTTACAAATATTTTATAATTGATTATTTAAATTACTCAAATCAACTAATGAGTTAACTGCTGACGTGAGGCCTTTATTTCCGTAAGGCTATTGTCTTTGCTTACAATAATTAAAAACAATATCCAAGATGCAGTCTGTTGGATAACAAGAGTGTTGAAATTTAGCTCAATAAAATAATAGAATTACAAATAATTAAATTAGCTTAATAAAATTAAACAGCGTTAGCGTTTCTTACAACCATGTTGTAAAGAATTTTATTTTCTTAAGGTATACTAGTTGCAGATGGAACACTACAGGTCAAGCATGTAGGAGCTAACTTACAAAGTGCAGACTTGCTTACGAAGCCACTTAGCAGACCGTCTATCGTATCCATATTGGACCGAATAGGTTTAAATTGCACACAATATACCTTCTTTCATAACTTTTACAAAAACAATCCATGAAGGTTGGTATAAACTATACAAGCATTAAAACCTACTTCAACAAAGAGAAGTGTGCAATAATGTGAGAAACATGATTAAAAGATTTGTTGCTACAGTGGTAAAAGCACTTGTTATTTTGCATATGCAGCTGCCAGGCCTATAATAAGGCTTTTTAACTATTTAGTAATTTTTATTATTATTATTAAAAATAAATAAAATAAGTTGTATACCTCTTAATTGGTCACCCTGTATAACTAGTGTAGGGACAGCATGTTCGCCTCTAGCTGTTGATGTAGCAAGTTCAAATCCCATGCAGCCTCTCGTCCATTCTGCAAGCCAGCTTAGTTTGGGTCAGATGGTTACTTTTTATCCTAATCAGGGTTGTCGTGTTTAAAACAATTTGTTTTAAAATAAGAGTTTAAAACAGTTTGAAATGAATAATTTTTACTAAGGGGTTTAAAACCCACATAATTGTCATTCGTCAATACGCGTGTTGGTCATTTTGCGTCTAATCAGCTTAAAAAGTTTTAAAGTTAAAAACTTAAGTAAAAAAAATTGGTTGCCTGTAAAGTCGGTATACGGGCGAAAGTTTTACGTGTAAACGACTTTGAGTGGTAAAATAATTTTAATGTGAATATTCATTCGTATAGTAGGAAGAAGGATGAAATAATAGTAACAATTCAAAACTTTTATTTATACAAAGAATTATATTTAAAACATTAATTTATACAAAGAATCTCGCTCTTAGGCGGGCTAACTGTGCTCGATTGGAAGGGACGCGTGCCTTTCACTTTTTATGTCTGTCTCTCTCGCTCTTAGGCGGGCTAACCATGCCCGAGTGGAAGGGACGCGTGCCTCTCACTCGCTCTCATTGTGAGCGCATAACGTGAGCGGAGCGTAACGCAGTTTCTTGAAGTGTCACCCGGCAAACCAATTTATAAGACGTTGTCACGTCAAAAACAGGTTTTAAACTACTTTTTATTGGCATTTATTGGATATAAATTCGATATTAAAAAAGGTAAGTGCCTACATAATTTAATGGATTTGTGGGTATTCCTCTCATCGTCGGAGCGTAGTTTGGTAGGTATGCAAAATGATGTCTTGAAAAATAAGTATTAATAGTGTGTTGATTAGAGATCTATTATTGTCAATATTTACTAAGGCAACTCGGAAATTGTGTAGAAGTTAAATAATATCAGAATTATTTCAAATCGGTGGTATAAATTGAAAAAAAAAAGTTTCTAACACTTGTCTAAAACATTTTAAACTGTTTTAAATAGTTTAAAAAAATTATTCCAACCCTGATCCTAACTACATTAGGGGCTAGAACATAGTGATTATATACTCTTTGATACGGGCGAAGCTGCGGAAAAATACAGTAATCAAATTTGTTGATTTATTTAAATACATTTATTGTTTTAGCGGAGAGTGTACCTGCTGTAAAAATAAGTTGCAATGCTTATCACTTAGTGATGAAGAGTTCCATCAGCTACAACAAAATATAAAAGATAAATTAATCATAGGTTCAGATTTATTTTTAAAAACATCACCAGAAGAATTGAACAAGTTTACAGACTTTGTGGCTAAGACTGCACCATATGATATTGTGTTAGATGGGCTGAATATCTCTTATGCCATCGGCAAAGGGAGTAATGCTGCAAAATTGAATTTGCTGCACAAAGTTGTTGATCATTTTGTGTCACAGAACAAAAAGATATTGCTGTTTGGAAGGGTGCATATGCTTCAATGGCAGCAGAGGACAATGAACCAAATTATGCGTAAAACATGCACATTTTTTACACAAAACATGTAAGTCTAACTGTGCGTTAGCACTGCACAACAAAACATGTTGCGAGTATTGTCTGTCTTTCTACTCATCACTGAGCGGTAGAAATGCACTGTGTTTGCAACACATTTTCTTGCGCGTGTTTCGCAGATTGTTTGATTTTGTTTGTCTGATTGTATTACAAGATGTGAATCCAAGTGTTGAAGTTCAGGCCTAAAAATTAATGCTTGATTTTTGCTTTGCTGTTTTTTTATACCATACAGGAGGGTAACCTTAACCTATTATTTAGTTTTTAGCAGCAGAGCTAAGATACTTTGTCTCAGTACGTTCCTTACTGCGTTTAGTTAAACTGTCATCAGAAAGTTTCAGATTGGAATAGATTGTTTCCATAACTCTTTTCATCATTACGTCCTCATGTATAGTGATTCGCCTGTAAAGACATTTCACGGAAGATTGTAGTTGGCATATCTCTACATCTTTATCTTCGACAGTTTTACAAACTAAGCAGAGGTTTCTTTCAAGATTTGATACTCTTTGTGTTAGATGGTTTAAGTCACGTTTTAGTTGCTTTATTTCTCCTTTAAAAGTGCATTTTTTAAATAAATTTTTTAAGGATCCTTTGGTTTTACTGGTTGGTTTATATTGTAACTCTGATAAAGTACGCTTTTCCGTCTGTATTGGTGGTGGTAGGCATTTTTCTTTGCTTTTGATTTGTGTCTCTGTTGCTTTGTCGACCTTCTCTGTAGGGGTAGGGTGATCAAAACAGTCGGATAAACCTGGAGAGGTGCCGATAGATTTACAGTATGGGCATATCCATCCGCTTATTAAAGTCTCGGAAAGCTGGTTGGTTAGAGAAACATTGAATGTATCAGAATCAAAAAAACAGTTGCACTGTTCACATTTCATGTAACTACTATTATTCACTATCTGGAGAGAAGAGCAGGATGTACTCATGGTTTTTTTATTAACGCTCATAATTAGCTTATGTGCAGGAGGTGCAGTAATTAATTCTTGGTCAAATAAGTTACTGCTTATTAATTTAATGCACATACTTCCGGAAGAATCCTGTTTGAATATTATCTTGCAGATTCATAGTTATCTACTGTTTTCGTTCTATATTAGCTGTAAAAATAGTGTAATAATTCTTTTGGATGACATGGTAAATATAGTATTGGTGTGCTAAAGTCATAATAGAAATGTCATCTCCAAAGAGTTTAATTTAATACCAATCCTGATATTTTTGATCGTCTGTTCCAAAGTCTATGATGTAATTCAAGCATTAATCGCTACCCTGTAGATACCTATTGTACTTAAAAAGATCCACATCGATTGAAAAAAATAAAAATTCTATTTGTGCAGATCCCAAGATGACCCCTATTTCATAACAGCTGCGATACTCAGCGGTCCAGATACAGATATAATGTCAAAAGATTTGTTGAGAGGCCACAAATTTATCTTGAAGGATGAAAAACTTAGGACCTTATTTAGGAGATGGCAGTGGCAACATCAGTGGATGCTGTTTATGAATGTCAAGAAAGGACCTATTATACAGGTATGATATGTATATCGACCAACCTCACGACAGTCTATCCGATTACGAGTTACCCAGTCTAGGGGAGCACGAACTTTCGTGTTGCGAAAAGATCCAGTCTGAATACCTACGTAAGATGAGCGAGTAAAAGAGCTATTACTGCGACGATTTCAGCAAAATGGATAGTGTTACATGATGACTACCTACGCACATAGCTCTTTGCTCATACTGAAATTGTGCGAACTGTCGAGTTTTATTCGCTGCTTTTGTCTTTTATTGGTCGTGTCTTCAACTTCAAGTCACGAGTGAATCGGTATTTACTTAGTTACGCTCATATCACAGATCATCAAAAACCTCCACTCTAAAGGGCGGATGGCTGCTCTGTGGCTCTAGGCAAGTGTTCAAGCGCACAAGAAAACATGTTGCAGGCACTGTCTATCTCTATCGTTTAAAGATGAGTAGAAAGAGATAAGACTATGCTTGTAACATGTTTTGTTGTGTATTGCAAACGCACACTAAAACAAATCTGTGAGGATCGTCTGTGGGATCATACTCTGCGTGTTTTGGGAGAGGCCTATACATATCTACGCCCATAGCAATATTCTTATTGTAGCATCTATTTATATTGACGGGCCGCCGGTGGCGTGGTCGGTAAGATACTTGCTTTTTACGCCGCAGGTCGTGGGTTCGATTCCCACCCGAGACAAACATTAGTGATGAACATTTGTGTTTGTAATCGAGTCTGGGTGTAAATATCTATAATAAGTTTATATTATATGTATAGTATATACCAGTTATCTGGTTTCCATAACACAAGCTCTGCTTAGCTTGGGACCAGATGACCGTGTGTGTTAATGTCCCAGAATATTTATTTATTATATTGTTTAATTTACTTTAACGTTAAATGTTGTATTTCATTGTTTCAGGGACCTTTAAGTTTTACTCCTTGCGCACAGAAAGTGAGTGAAACGTGGCACGTCCCTTACGAAAGGGAAGCACCTACTTCTTCTGCGTTGGTTAATGATGGTATTCCAGATTTACGTAACTGGCTATGTTTAAGTCAAAAATGAACAATAAATAGTTTTTTTCTTAATTGCTTAACTTTGTTTTCATTATTCATATTTTTGTGATTTTTTTTATTTACCTTCTTACTTTATGTAGGGCCTCAGCAGAATTTAATTTTTAATAAATAAAAATAAAAATATATTTTTTAATTTTTTTTTTCGCAATTTTGCCAAAGTCAAGTTTAAATAAATATTAGTAAAAATTAATAATACTTCAGTGGTCTTGTACGGTCGTGTATGAATTAACAGGCGACTTATCATTAAATAACTAACAAAAGCTTTTAAAAGAATTGTAGGAAAAATGCTATTAATCTGTCATTTTATACATTATTACCTGCCTAAGTCATGATCTACATGATTACATAATACCTACGTATCTACTCTTTGGTTGGAACCTTATTGCTGGTTGCAACTACAGATATGAATTAAAAATAAATAAAAAGTCAATTTGTTTATTTAGATCACTTTGATTTAGATTGCAATCTTCTCAAAATTATGTAAGTGTAGTAGTATATTACATTTAATTTTTATTTTAAATTACTTAGTGAGTTTTCCACTTGCTTAAATTTTCTTATAACTACAAAAACATGAGAAAGTCTTCGCTAAAAGATTCGAAGAACGAGAAGGGCTCGAAAGCAGAATTGAATGCATCGTCCGAAGATGTTAAAAAACCAGCAGGTATTTTTTTTATTCTAGGCTTGCGCTTGACCACAGCTTGCGTAATTTTAACCCTTTTTAGAGTCCCACTGCTGGGCACAAGTCATCTCTCAACTATCTTACGAGTTGAGAGTTAAGCATTAATCCACACACGCTGGCCATGTGTTGGTGGGCGTCACATATCCTCAACTGATTAGTTCTTAGATTTCCTCACGATGTTTTCCTTCACTGATGTTGAGCAGCGGCGCTGATAACTTTCACAAAGATGTGTGAGCATGAACGGGAACCGACCCCCGACTTTATATTTCTAAGGCGAGGCTCGTACCGCTGCGCTACCGCTGTTGCACAACTTGCATTTTGTTAAGCAATGACGTGGTCTACAAAGTAACGCATACCTATGAAAAATTTCCTGGGTATGAGTAAATTATGACTAAAGAATTTACTTCTTGTTAATCGCATGCTCTATACATTTATTGTCAAAAATTAACGCGAATATTGCAAATTGAAATTAATTAAACTATTTTGAAACAGATTTTACCGCTATTTATTTTAGATATTAAAATCCGACGTTTCAAAGTCTTCAGACTTCATGGTCACGGGTGGACTGAGGTATTTGACTTCCAAACTAATTAATCACAATTATTACTGACTACCTACAAAAAATAATTTAGGTATTTAAGTTGCGTTCCGATTTAAGCAAACTGAGCTCACAGTGTCTTGAATTCTGAGTGGATTTTGCTTGGGTTTTGGTACAAGTAAATTAAGCACTGGGTCCCAAGCAGGTATTACGAGGAGGGATCAAAAAGTAGTGAGAATGAGATAGAATTTAATGACTATTGACTAATTTATTAATTTATTTTTCAACATAGGCTCCGAGTGCAGAGCTTTTCCTAGCCTTAAAAAAAGTTTTGTCTTGGTCCTGCTAAAAGCTCTCCACGGCATCCATCACCTCGTTATCGTCTTCGTTCCTGAGAAATCGCTAGGCGCTAGATCTGGTGAATAAGTGGAGTGGTCAACAAATTCGAAGTCAGCATGCTGAATGGCAGCCATCGAAACTGGCGACTTGTGCGCGGGTGCGTTGTCGTGATGAAACAGTACACCCCTTCGAAGTTTCCCTCTCCTTTTCTCTTTGATAGCATTCCTCAACTTGGGAATTAAAGCTGCATAATATTGGCCTGTAATAGTGGTTCAGGTAATCAATCAACAATATCCCTTGAGTCCCAAAATATTGTCAGTCCATGCTACGGCACGGAACTTCTTCGTGGTCGGTGATGATGGCCGTTTCCATTGCTGTTTTGTCTCGGGATCAAAATAATAGACCCATGTTTCGTCCATTGTTACGAAACGAGATAAAAAGTTTTTAGAATTTTCTTGAAATTTGTCCAACAATATCTTTTATCGTCCAAGAAATGTCAAGTCGATTTTGTTTCTAACTGAATGTTAATATTCAAAGATTGTTTAGATGTGGATTGAATACTTCTATATAAAATGCCCGTTTGTTGAATTAAGTATATCAGATGGTAACTCTTCGGTCGCTCAATACAATTTTCTCGACTTTTTTCAACATTTTCATGGGTGTAGGTACGATGGATGGCCGCAACGATGTTCATCCACCGTGCATGTTCTCCCTAATAGAAATTGAGAAGCCCATATTGCAACAGTGGAATACGGCAGAGCAGACTCATAATGAATCTCTTGCGTCGTTAATTTTTTTAAACAGAGGTATTCATTACGGGCTCGCACTTCGTTTTTCTCCATTTTTGAGAACACGTTCCGACACGAAGCAAACAAATGACTATGTACATTCAGAAAAAAACAAAAGAGGATCAAAGATTTTTTCTTTAGTAATATTACAAATATGTAATATGCCTGCCAGTATTTATTTTTTTCTTACCAAGGAGTATGTCGTTCTCACTACTTTTTGATCCCTCCTCGTATATTCCAACCATTTTCTAATCATTCTTGGTAGGAACCGGTATCCTTTGACATGTACCTACCTGTGTGCCTGTTTGCCCGTTATATGAGAGTCCACACTCACAGTCAATTTTAATCTCATATATCGGTCAACCAAAAAGAAGTGGGTAGTTAAATGGACCCGCGTAAAAGAACACAGCTGACATAAAACATCCGCTCTACGAAGTCTGCAGTGTGTGAACATATTCAAAAAGGTTGCCCTGAGATTTGATAAAACACTTGTATCTACTAATAATTTTCTATGGGCCTAGGTAAAAGTTTGAAATAAATAAATTAATAAATAAATATTACCTACTAGGTTGGTTAGGTTAGGTACTCAATTATCGGCCTGTTACCTACCTGCAGCTGAAGTTACAGGTATAACAGGCAGGCAGATATATTGATACTTAGGCTTAATTTAATTTGTCGACAGAATTTCGATCAATGTCACCCCGCGTCCGTCGGAACATGGAACGCGTAGAGATGCTAGCTCGTCCCAGCTCTCGCCGTCTCCGCTCGCTGTGGGATGAGAAATGTGCCATTCTGCCTCGTGAGCGGAGAGATAAGATCAAAAGTGCTTTAGAAGAGGATTATTTCTTGAGCCCTGAGTTAGTTTGTTTCCAATAGGTAGTGTAGACAAGCCGAATACAGGGTAATATGGCGCTTATTGGGAGAGATTTTTTTTATGCTGAAATTGTCTTGCGCTTGGCTACAACGTGCCTGATGTTAAGCAATGATGCAGACTGCGATGGAACACGCCTGCCCAATATACCAATTCACTAGCGATAACGAATGATTTTCGGCTAGATGGCATATGATTAGAAACCATAAAGGAGCAACAATCGCAACCCACCTTAATACCTAAATGGCATCGCACCGGAACCCGGCAACCGCTTGGCGGTGCGGCTTTGTCGGGTGGGTCGTCACTAACCTATAAGTAACTATTGATTAGTTATTATCGTACAAATAACTTAAAAAAGATCAAAAATCGTGATATTTTGTTTATCAAACATTTTGTGAACTTAATAGGAACGAGGTGAGGTGTCATAGTATTTGAGTGACAAAACCCTTTCTTGTTCAATAATGAAGAAAATAAAACGTCTTGGCTCTGTGTTATCATTATCACCCTCCTCAGGTACCTACTAAAGTATTTTAAGACACTTATTTAATACCTCGTAGACAAACAGAGCAGTACTTTCAAGCCTTAAATGACTCCTCAAGACGTTGGACCGGGCCTGGCGGCATGGCCGGACGGAAGGATAATATAGATAAATCCAAAGAATTACGCCAAAGGCAGAAGTGGCTTGTCAATTTTAGTGCTCAGGTATGAGTCTTGTAATAATTAGGCATATATTACCTATTTTCTATTAGAAAGAAGATTACGGGGAAATAGAACACTGCGAAGCAGCGGTAGCGCAGCGGTATTGGCCTTGACTTTGAAATATAAGGTCGCGGGTTCTATCCCAGTCGTGCCCACACATTTTTGTGTGAAATGTTTAATCGCCGCTGCTCAATATCGGTGAAGGAAAACGTCGTGAGGAAACCGGCATGTAAAAAACGAATTATTCGAGGACATGTGATATCCACCAACCGGCACTTGGCCAGCGTGTGTGGATTAAGGCCTAATCTCTCTGTACTCGTAAGATAGTTGACGGAAGACCTGTGCCCAGTTGTGTGTAATCTACGTTATGTAAGAAAGCGAAATACCTACAGCCAATTAGCTATGAGTGCCACATTCTTATAATTTTGGATTGTCAGGTGGCGTATCGTCTATGTGATTACATAGCTAAAGGGCAAAAGGAAATGTTGGTGTCTAATCGTTTGAGGAGTATTGCAGATGTCGTGTTGGAAAGAGTCGCTGAAATTCTGGGTAAGTTTAACTACTTACATACACGACACTTACTACTTACCTTAAATATTTACACCTTGACTCGACGCATACACTGTACAAATGTTCATTACTAACGTTTGTCTCGGGTGGGAATCGAACCCACGACCTGCGGCGTCAAAAACAAGTATCTTACCAACCACGCCAAAATAAATGTATATTCCAAATTCGGCATGCGGATTCGCTCGCGTGGTCCCTGTTTCACCCTCTTAGAGGTTGAGTTTTGAAAAATCATTTCTTAGCTCCTTAGCTCCACCTAGACCTTAAAAGGTGCCAAATAAATGTATCAACGCATAGCTCAAACCACTGGGTCTGCCCAACGGTTTGAGCTGTGCGTTTGTATGTCAGTCAGTCAATTTCTTGTTTTATATATTTAGATACCTACAATATTAGTTAAATACGCTAGGCACATGGGGTCCGGGTGCGCGAGCTCTTTACCGCGCCATTTCGAAACTTTTGGTGGATAGAACACGCGACAAGAAGGCTGGCCTACACTTAGGCCCAAGATTGAGCGTTGCCATTCAACGTGGCAATGCTGCCAGTCTTCTTGGTACGCTACCAACCGACATTGATGCGGAGGAGTTTTTTGACGCCCAGCTTTAGATATGTTTATAAGTTCTATTTTATATTTACTTTTTTTTAGGCTAAGTTAGTGCGTCTTATTATTGTATTCAATTAGGTAATTTTTCTTGTGCAATCGTATCTCTGTTGTAAATAACTGTGTACATAATTTTATTGATTTAGGGTAGCTTTTAGTTCACACTAGTTAAATAGTAGTTATAAGTAAAGTTATTTTTCAGGTGAACCTAAACCTTCCCGTACGAACCCTGGCCGCCTCCCACGCTTCATGGTCGCTATCTCTGATCGTATTGCAGTCTGGATTGAGAACGCTGTGTACCGAGCAGATGCTATTGAAGAACCTCTTGATACTCAACAAAGTGATATTCACATGAGATTAGATGCTGAAAGAACGTTCGCATGACTTTCAATTGGTAAGTTACATTTTATTTATTTTACAGATTTTCTATACGTGTCGTTTACTGTGAAATCATCAAAAATATCAACAACATTTCCCTTCCCATCTTTTTTTTTTACTCTGCGATAGGCTGGCGCTTGACTACAACTTGGCAGTACTAGTCCACGATGGAACGCGCCAGCCTAGTATACTGATTCACTCGTGATTACGACTGATTATCGGTGAGAAGGTGGCAGTGAAATTAACCTCCATATGGTTAGAAACCTTAAAGGAGCAATAATTCCGACCCACCCTCTCTGCATGGTGTCAGCAGACATCGCAATCGGCAAGGCCGCTTGGCGGTGCGGCTTTGTCTGGTGGGTGGTCACTAACCACGGCCGAAGCCTACCACCAGTTGATTGTCACCTGATTTGCACCATCCGGGGACCACGTGTGGGGATTCAATTAAAGGTGTACACCCATGGACGAAGGTGACTCAGTCCCCATCTCCAGCCCGCATCTCTTTTGGGGTCGGCTCCCAGTCTACCCTGTTGTGGCTAGCTACCAGAATTAAAGAGCGGCTGCAAGAAGACCTTGAAACCCGTAGGGAAACAGTAGCAGAGATAGTTAGACCAGGTGTCAGATTAAAAAAAACATAAATATGCCTCACGTAAAATAAGATATTGAGTATTAAGGGTCTTAATCGATTGGTTTAAAGTCATAACGTTGGTCTAAATCGTTTGTCGAAACTTGGATGCAAGAAGCGTTCAATACAAAGAGTTGGAAGCACTTAGCAGTCAATCGCCCGCCCCTGTGGTGGATGTTGATGATCTATGGTTGGAAGGCTCTGGGGATGTTTATGCCTAGAAGTGGGCCATAATACGCTATTAAAAAAGTTAATCTTTGCCCCTCTCCAATGAGTAAGTCCCCTATGTACACAATTACTTGACATAAAAATACAATTTGTACATAAATCTAACTTACTTATGGAAGAGCTCTACATTTACTATTCTAAGCAGTTTAATATTTTTATATACTAGGGTTTCAGGTAAGAAAGTTGGTTACCTTTTTGGAAGGTTAGTTCATCATCAGATTGATTAACCTTTAACTGCTGATAGAAATCCAATGAATATGTAGGGAAGTACATAGTTAAATATAAACCGGCGCGGCGACGTGACGCCTACGTTCTGATCTGGTTATGAGAATAATTGTTTACATTATTTCAATGTTACCTGCTGCTAACTAGGTACCGACGTAGGTATAGGTACTGCCTATACCTTAACTAACTAGTAACTCGCCCTGATTTTGTTTTTCCAAACGTTTTGGGTCTTCAGTAGGTATCTACATTTCATTTCTCAAATACTGCATTAATTTTAGACATACCTAAGTACTTACCAGCAGCGTTGTATGCTTTATCATGTCGCTCATTTGGAGCGACAGTGATATAAATGCAAATTTGTAAATTTTACAATGCGCCAGTTTTAAGATTTTTTCGTAACACTAAAGAAGATTATTACTATTTGTTACAGCTAATCTCTATCTATCTATATATATAAAAATTAATAGCTGTTCGTTAGTCTCGCTAAAACTCGAGAACGGCTAACCGGATTTATATTTAATTGTCTTGGTCTTGAAATGTTCGTGGAGGTCTAGGGAAGGTTTAAAAGGCGAGAAAAATTTGAATAATTGCCGGGAATACCCTAAAAACAGCAGTCGATTGAGGCAGTACTAAGTCTGCCGGGCCAGCTTGTAATATATAAAATATAGAGATGACCATTAGCTGTGACAAATAGTAATAATCTTTTTTAGTGTTACGAAAAATTCTTAAAACTGGCGTATTGTAAAATTTACAAATTTGCATTAATGTCACTGTCGCTCCAAATGAGCGATGTACTCGTAATTCGTAGAATACAAGAAGTGCCTATCGGTGGTGGAAAGGTTTCCGCCGTTTGTGAATCAGGACACTGCGCTGCCTGGTGTCTTTACTATACCCTATTAATTTGAGCTTGAGAAAAAGTGCAAACAAGTGATGTTTCTCATACCGTGGATCGAATCCGCGACCTTTTATTTCAAAGGTGAGGCTGATACTGAGTTAAGATGAACTACTGTTTATTACCTATAATAGTTGCTTTGTAGGCATAACAAAAATAGAACAATCAGCATTACCAACGAGAAACTATAGATGTCCTCAGTAGTCGAGCGGCGTAACCCGTCCCATTGGGCTATACTGTGCCCGGGAGATCGCGGGTTCGATTCCCGCCCCGGATAATATTTGTGTAAAAACAAAGATTTGTTTCAGTGTCTGGTAGGTTGAGGGACTTCCCTCCGTGCCTCGGAGAGCACGTCAAGCCGCTGGTCCCGGTTAGAAGTAGGTAGTCAGAAGCCAATATAATTTGACACCTGGTCTAACCATCTCGGCTACTGGTTCCCTACGGATTTCGAGGTCTCATGGCAGTCGCTCGTATAATTCTGGTAGCTAGCCGCATCTGGTTAGACCGGGAGCCGACCCCAATAGAAATGGGAAAAGGCAAGGGGAATGATGATACCAACGAGGAACTATGATTTTTTTCATTTCATACTGTGACTATAGGTACTGTCACAGGTGATAATTAAATCTTACTTTACGTACCAATCAAGTATTTAACTCGGTAATAAAATACTAATAAATTATTATGCAGTCCATATCAGGAGCGAATTAATTAACTTCAATACATTTTTTCTTACTTGGTACCTATAGGTATTTTCATTGAATATTCAGATAGGCAGTTCTAACCTTAGGTCTACAACGTTAGGCGGTCTGGGTGACCTTCCTAAGCCCTATATATGTGGCAGTCTTCCGTAGGACGGTATAGTTTGCGCTTAGAAGGCTGTACAGCAGTTCTAGTGAGATCTAAACTCATCCATCACAATGAAATTCGTTGTGAGTATTTAATTTTAAATACACAAAATTGCAACTTTTCTGAGTTAATCAGGAGTTTGATATTTTTTTAATTAATCGGAATCACTCGGATCCTAAAACAAAACGGCTTCAGCCGAGAATCAGACTTTCGAACAATCATTTAATTTATTTCACTTTAACTTTATAGAATCTAGGGCCGCCCGATACCGAATTGTATTCTGAAGCAACCTTTTTCTATTTCTATTTTTCGGGTCTGGGGATTTTAGAAGCTTATAGCGTTTTGCCTTTAAGGGGGATCATTCGAACATTCTGTTTAACAAATTTTACTGAGACAAGTCAACCGCCGTTGCCGTCTTGTTGAAACCTTTAACACACACTTCATGGGCTTAGATATTTAATCAAACCATAATACGAAATTTAAATCACTGGCTATTAACAAACTTTCTTCAAAAACTCAAAAAAAAATACGTTTCCTATTTTGCCTGTTAATCCGTGGACAATATATGTTTACCAATTTATTTATATATTTGTACTGTATTTCTGTAACATATAACTGTTTTTAGTTCCCTATATAATATCCATATATCCATCCATAACAGCCTTAAACCTTTATAATCTTCTCTTTCAGATGGTCTTCCTGTTGGTATGCGTGGCTCTTGTCACCGCCGCACCCTAGTTTCTCGCCTACCCAGGATGGACTCACCCAGCTGCAGCTAGGGTAAGATTATCTTAAAGCATTTATTGCGAACTATCTTATGGGTATCTTATTTTAACAAGCAGCAATTACTTAAAAATATAACCACGACTGCAATGCATTTAAAAACTGCTTACTTATTATTCCTAAAGACATTTAAACATAATTAGATAATATATTTTTGTAGTCTCCTTTTAAATTATCGATCTATATTTGTTACCCAACTCGATAGAATTGGCAAAAAAAATACTAGCGCAAAATTTAGCATATCAAATCTGCCATTTTGTTTTTTTAAACAAAACCAGTCTAAGAACATTTGGGTTATTAAGACAAATCTAATGATACCTTACTTGTCGCAATTCATTCAGCTGTTTGGGAGTAATACAAAAAAATTCCAAACATACATACATACATAGTTGCTTATAACCACTTCCTTGACAATCGTGGTAAAAGAAAGTTAGGTTCATTCGGTCAAATTAATCATTCTAGCCTAAGTATATAAATACAATACAATTGCCTACATTTCCAATCTAAACCCCAAAAGATCCAAGAACGAGGTGATTGCATGTTATAAATTTTATTGCGCTCTTAATCTTGAATGTTATTATTAAATAACTGTTACATAAACTTAATTAATTACTTTAACATGTGCGAATTAAGTAAGATAAATATCTTTTAGAAATAGCTCTACTTTGCGAAGTAAAAGGTAGGTACAATACAAACCATGTTTTATATAGTGTTAACCCGTAGATAGGCAGAGGTGTCATACTTTTTTGCCATGTTTAATTTCCCTTCTTTCTTCTCTTCTATCAAATCTGAATGTAATGAAAACTTTTATGTACTTTTTTTTGTTACAGGCCGTTGTTGCTGGCCCAACCGTGGTCAACGGATGGGGCGCTCCTTACTACACTCCTGGTTTTGTAGGCACTACCTTCGGTTAGTCCGCCATTGTTTAGTATATACCATCGTATTTCTTGTCACCTGCACGGCCATCGGTTTATCTAAATTGTAAATAAATAATTCTGTAATTAAATCTGGAATTTGTATAACAGATTTGTTTTAATGTAGATGTGATAGTCGTGTCATAACTATGGCATCCTTGCCACGCCCTCATTGCTTTTCTGTGGGAATAACGAGTAACTAAGCCATTTTGAAGGTTTTTTCAAACACTAGAAAAAGTTTGCTCTATAATTTAGGAAAAAAAATCTAGAAATTTCAGTAGTAAATGTTTGCCTAACAGAAAAATTCATGACATTAATGACAGTATCACGCATGGAATGTACAATCCGAGGTAAACATTGTGATTATATTAATTTTGTTACACTGTGACCGAGTCAGTCGAGTCTGTGTGCTTTTGCTTCTCCAATGATGTTCGGAAAGACTAAAGTATAAAGTTTTTTTTTTGTGATGACCTAACCCAATTAGCCGGAAGGGCCTCTATTGGTTCACCGGACTATTTCGGTGAGCCGTCCGAGGACGGTCGAACCGATAGGACGGTCGAACCGATAAAGTATAAAGTTCTTCAATTTCGGTATTTATACGGCACGTGTGATAATTTTGTATAATTGTAGGTAATATGTAGACAAATAGGTACATACATAGTTACATGTCTACTGAGTCATCGCTGATCTTCCACTTAGAATATTGACATAATGACAATTTTCAAGCCTCCCTACAAGCTTCGCTTACATTCTTCAAATACTCTTAACTACAGCTAAAGTATGTAAATGATGTCTGAGTCTGACGACACCGCAGTATATCTGAGACAATTTCTACTATAAAACACCACTTTCACGCGTTTTGGTCACATTAGGTAACATTACTGTATCCAGTCCATTCAACTCTATCTAAATTCAGATAAAAGAGCTTAGAATACTTCTTAATTCTTCAATTTGAAACTACTAACTGAATACGAATAAGCTTTATTTCAACTGATTTATTTTAGGTATAAATGCCAAAAGTAAGGTAGGTATGTACACTGTCTATCTAGCTATACTAATACTATATTAAAAAGCTGAAGAGTATGTTTGGTCCGATTTAAAAAATCTTGTTCTGTTAGATAGCCCATTTACTAAGGAAGGCAGCTAATCAGAAATCAGCAGGAATCCCACTGCTGAGCATGATCTAAAATGTAGGTCACGCGGGCGCAGCCGCTGGCGGGAAGGTACAGTCTTTCCAAGGTGTATAAAAGTGTGTGTTAGATTGGTAGAACCACATTGAATATTTGATCATATGGCATATAAACATTGGTAACCTGCATAATACTAGTTGGTAGATACATAAATAGTTTGAAGGTACCTGAGTATTTTAACAAAATATTAATTATTTCATTAATTCATTCATTTCATTATATGGATGGATGTTGGTACTGAAGTAAAATAAAACAGCCTTTTTCATTAATAACTAGCGGACCCCGCAGACGTCGTCCTGCTCTGTAAACCAGTGCCACCTACCGGGTCCGAAAATAGCTTACGACCGATTTTTAGACCTATCGAATCGGTCAGCCGTTTCTGAGGAGGTTGTTTTTTTTTTAATTTTTTTTTGCGTAAGAACCATCCTCGTACTTCAAGGAACATTCTAAAAAAAGAATTACCGAAATCGGTTCAGCCGTTCTCGAGTTATGCGCTTACCAACACATTTTGCGATTCATTTTTATATTATAGATAAACGAAAAAAGTTTTCAAATACTAAGTATTATCACAGATAATATAATACTATACTAGGTATCATTTACCTGTCAAGACAAGCTACAATGCAGAGAAAATGTACAAATTAATTTACCCAATATTTTTCTATTACGTTTTTTTTTCTACTTCCAATTCATTTCATTTTATTTCTAGCTATTTATTTTCTTTTTAGCAAACGTTTTGAAATTAAAAATGAATTTAATATCGCATTTTGACAAGTTCGAGATAATAGACATTCAAAAACTTTACTCCACAGATAATAAAATATTATATTATAATATAATACTATACTAGTTTTTCTCATATTGACGATCTCATACTTACAGGTGATTACGAAACTATATATTGCACGTAGCCCGACACGCACTTGCCAGCTTTGATTACAAAAGAATTGACTTCCTATAATAGAGCAAAACTTAAAGCGACCACAAGCTTTGTAAAATAACATGTTATGTTACCTGTTTTTTTACCATTCACGCTTCTGGCACTCTTTATTGAACGTATATTATATAAGAGAACGTAATTTAGACTAAAAATGATGTAAATGTTATACTGTTTGTACCGCGTCGTCGATTGTAGATAGTAAAAGTGGTCAGTCTGGAAAAAAGAAGACGAAAACTGCGAGAACTGGCTCGAGTGGTCGACATAGTGTGACCTCTTTTAAGCACATTACAAAGTTGAATCACAAATCTTTTGGCTGACTTTTACTTTATTAATTAATCACGTACTGAAGTAGGTTGTTACGAACCATCTAATTACTTATCAATGGAACCAAAATTATGACAAACTCTAGGTACCTCATGGTTTGATGGAGCTCGGAGTACCTACGGTATTGCATTTTTGTTTTAAGCGTTTATTTGTATAATATCTTCCACAATTTTATTTTCACAGTTTACATAACGTACTTAATTCCTGAAACTGAATAAAGTTTTTGGAGCATCTAGTAGAGGCTCTAGAAGGCTTTTTTTTATCAGACTGAGTGCTAGGCAAAATAAAATTAGTTTTATCTAGATAACTTTAATTTTAAACACCTACTTACCTTGCTGAAATTAATTAATCGAATCATATTATTGTTATGTTAAGGTAGTCTCTGTAGTCGAGCGGTGTAAGCCGTCCGATTGTGCTATACTAGGTATGCCCAGGAGTTCGCTGGTTCGATTCCCGCTCCGGACAATCTTTATGTAGGAAAGATTGGTTTTGGTGTCTGGTTGGTTGAAGGATTACCCTGACTCGTAGAGCGTCAAGCCGTCGGTCCCGGATGTTATTTAAAACATTTATGATAATCATTAAAGGCAGTCAGAAGCCTAATATAATCTAACACCTGGTCTAACCATCACGGTTATTGGTTCCCTACGAGTTTCGGGTCTGATGGCTGTCGCTCGTTTAATTCTTGTAGCTAGCCGCATCAGGTTAGACTGGGATCCGACAAAGGTCGAAGAAACAAGGCAAAAGACATCTACAGTCACAATTTTCGCTATGAAAACACATGTGAACTATTTGAGTCACATTCATTTCCTAAAATTGCTATTAGATTTAGTTATTCATTATATCTTAGAAAGGCTTTGGAAAGGCCCAGCCTAGATTGATGTAACTCCTTACGTAAGTATCTGTAGGACTTTAATGTTATTACGGAAGGGAACGTAGATAACAATAATATGTAGTAGTTACTTCTAGGTAGGTACCTATACATAACTTATCTACACATACGGAAGAGGTAAGGCATGATCAACTTAGATCAGACAAAGCCGCACCGCCAAGCGGCCTTGCCATGTTCTGGTGCGATGTCTTGTGACACCATTTATGAGGGTGGGTCGATATTATTGCTTAAGTATATAGTTTCTAACTTTAAGGAATTTTAAGGAGCCTTATTCCACTGCCACATTCTCATCGAAAATCATTAACCACGTAACCACGAGTGAATCATTGTTTAACTTCAGGCAAATTGTAGGCAAGCGCTAGTCTATTTCAGAATAAAAAAAGAGTAGAATTACTTAATGATCTAATGTCAATGTATCACAGCTTTATAGATCGTTATAATCTATCTTGCTGTTCTTAAAGTAAATTAAACTATTGACGTAATCTATCTAGTTTTGCAGTAAAACACTGATATTAATGAATAACTGACAGATAAACGACTAGCTGCCCTAACGAACTTTGTACCCCGTATTTATCACCTTTTGCGTTCATGGACCACTGGGAATATTTCAAAACTAAAATCTGTTAAATCGGTACAGCCTTCCTCAAGTTTTAGCGAGAAAAACAAACATGAATTCAATATTCATTGCATAGTTGAAAAAGAAGTTGTACTTTTATTAAGTAGACGCTCATTCTTAAAGAAATTATAAAGGATTTTTCATTTTGATGATTATTTGTTGCATCATCATCATACGAAGCGCAATTAGATAGATATTAAGTTAGGGTTCTAAGGCTTCCAAAGTCCACCCCGAAGATGAGATAATTTTATATTGGTGACCTAATCCAATTAGCAGGAAAGGTTGGTTCACCGGACTTTTTCGGTGAGCCGTCCGAGGACGGTAGAACCGAAGATATCTACTAACGTTGCACATATTATCAGATGGTTGTATGTATTTCCTTATTATGTTCGCCGGTTTCTCCGTCATTATAGGCCGACCGTTTAACTCGCGTATCGCCTATCGCCAAGATTCTGACTCCTCAAGCTGCACAGACAGTGATGATTATTCAAGCGATATGGATATTAGTGACGAATAGTCTTACATTACTTTTATCTGTGGTTAAATAGTTTTTTAAGAGATTTAATTAATGTTTTATGATTTTGTACCTTAGATGACGCGAGTTAAACGGTCGGCCTATAGGAATGACGACAATTTTTTTGTTTTGTTCATCAGATAGATACAGTAAAAATATTGGAGACGTATTTTTCTTTTTTTTGTGTGACCTAAAAATTACGGTGATACATCCAAGCGAAATCACATCACACCTAGGTTAGTTTTATAAAGAGGTATAGCTTAGCGCAGTTCCACTCCATAGCTGACTTTAATGTGTTATATTATATCCTAATATATTTTCATTTCAATGATAAAGCAAAAATTACGTACTAATTAAAATACGATTTTCCAGACCTTGTCGTTAGTCCTATTGCGAAATAATTTAAAATATACTTAGTAAAAATATACTTTAATATGTTTTAACCTCGCCTTGTTGAGTTTCATTGTCTGTAATAAATATCAAAATTTTGTCTAAGCATCAGTTAAAGAGTTAAAGCTAGCGATGAATGTAATGAATGATCTTCTTAGCGTCATTTTTTGCGACTGTAATTTAAGTCACAAATCGATTTAAATGAGCACTAAAAAATGTAAACGGATTGCAACTTTTTGTGACATAACTGTTACCTAAATGACATAGAATTAAATAGGTAATTACTTACCTTATTAAAATAAATGGGGACAACTTAATGCAAATAAAAAGTAATAAACTTATATAAATTACCTAAGATTTTATTCCAAATATAATAGGTATGTAATTAAAACTGGCCAAGTTTATTTCGAAATTAATATAAAAATATTTTAAATTTGAAATAACGTCCATTAATAATACAATTTCAGCGTTGAACCAAAGCGCCCACATACAATAAATTAAAGATCTAGCGCGACATATATTAGTCATGTCGGAAGCAGATTACAAATAAATATAACCAAGTATAATTACAGCAGTCTTTGTAGAAAGCAGGTCATTATTCTAACCGCTCAATAACATGTGTTGCAATGGAATCTACCATGTATATAATCATTACGTGAAACAATATCGCGTAAACTGCTCATCAATCAATCATTAGGAAAGCAGATTATGTTTGCTGATCTCGGTTGAATGATTTTAGCCTATTGATTTTATAGAATAAGTATCTAATTGTCCGATAGTTTAGCAATTAAATGTACCAGATACGTTAATCAGTGTACACGCGACGACTTCTTATCAAGTCCAAACTACTACCGTATTGGTACTAGATACTTATAACGCGAAGATCAAACTTAACACGAGATACCACAGCGTTGATCTGGTACGAGATACGTTCGACGTACGATTCATGCCCATATATCTTTTATGGATTGTTTCATTGCCCCTATTTAACCTTTCCACCAACCGTGTCGCACTTGCACCCGGGTCGTCTAACATAATGTTATGTGATAAGAAACAGGCATGTTTTTTGGTTTGTGCCTAGTTGTACTTTATCGATTCATAGTATCTATTTCGCAGTTGGGCATGGTAGGGCGCTATACAGCATAGCAATTAATATTTAACCAAGCGCGTTAAAAGGTAATAGGCGAAGAAAAACGCCTTGCAAAAACCAGCATGTTTTAACTAAACACTTGAGGACATTTAAATCTGAGCTCTAACAACTCGCACTGTGGTAAAATGAAACAAAAAAAAGAAAAAACATTTATTTGACTCAAACTGGACACTAACAATCAAATAAAATAAATAAATAAAATAAATAAAAAAACAAAAAGCAAAGTGACCTATCAGAGTCATCGATAATTCAACTCAATAAACTCTGTGAGTACCTGCCAGGGGTGATCCACAGCACTGGTTTTCAGAATGTGATCGTAAGACCTAAAGTCCTAAACTGTCTCGACCCTGTTACCTAGTTGAAAGAACACCCAGCCCAACTGCTACATACTAGAGGGCCGCGATACGATTTGTAAGAGGCTATCAGCTTAAAAACCGGTGATCTTTTATCAAGAACTATAAACAAACAAAGTGTATTTGTATCAGAAATTGGTGCATAACAAATCAGTACTCCAGTAACCGCTTTCTACGCAGAAGTAGAAATAAAAATAGAACATGACGTCGATTTGTCGTCTACAAACTGTTACACCATCATTGTCACTTGTCATTATGTTGATGTAATGAAACTATGGTAGTCTTTACGTAATACTATTTCCTAATGGGAGCCCTCCTAGTTCTCTTGTACCTACCCCTTAGTTCACTTCGTGTGTATTATTATTCTTTCGCGTCATGGCATAAAACCGTAAAAAATCAAATCTACCCGAAAATTTCTGAAGAAATAAGCTCTTAATTGTAAAAAGGTTATACCCCAAGTTTAAGCACAATTGTTACTAACACACTAACAAATATGGATTGAAAAAAACATGAATCCGAAATAAAGATATTATTATTATTATTATAAGCTCTCAATTGTTGTAAGGTTATACTGACGAAGTAGAAAGGTTTTACAAGTTATTGGTATCGCAGTGCTTAAATGAATAGGTAACCCAATTTTTATGCGATATTAAATTTTTTATTATTATTCTGTAATAGGCTTGCGATTGACTACAATATTTTTAAATAAATAAGGTTAAGTATGTGTGATTTGTGTGAAATTTGGAGTAAATCGAACTTAGAACTAAAAGGATCCAGAGAATCTTTAATTTTTTCAAATAAAACTTATTTTATACACCCTCTGGGGTTAGTTTTGGAAAAGTATATAACACGTGTTTCATTATTTCTATTAAGGTTTATGTGTACCATATATTAACCCTCGTATTCATAAACATCTTATTATCCTCTTAGGGAATGATTTTTGAAAATATTATTAGTCTATGTCCTATTCTAGAGTTTCTACTATCTATATTTCAAATTTCATTAAAATCAGTTGAGTGGATATAGAGATACGTTGTAAAACACATTTATACACACACCCACTTCCTTTCGCATTTATAATGTTAGTAGGATTCCGGTACATATCTACCTATGTCCCCTCTCTCACTAGTGATATATTTATATAACGGGCATTGATATCTTACTGTGACATATAATATTATAAATAGAAGGTATAAAATTAAGTCGCCATGCGCCAGTATCGGTTCGACAGTCCTCGGACGGCTCACCGAACAAGTCCGGGGAACCAATAGAGGCCCTTCCGGCCGACTGGGTTAGGTCATCAGCAAAAAAAAACTGTCTGATAAGTAGCTACATTTTGAGGAAGGTTTATTTTTGGTTTATTTAGTACCTACTTAAGTGGTAATCAATGTAGGGACATTTTCTGTAGTACTGTAGTAGGAAGATACGCGAAAATTCCTAATGGTAATGTTTTTCTTGCAATTAGATAAGAGTGTTGAAGGTACGTATCGAATACGATACTTTGTTTTACATATTGCGACATAGATACTTTCTTTGGGCGTGTACCGTGTTCGCCGTGAGAACGAATTATAAAAGTGAAAATTTAAGTCTATTTGGCGAGTATATGCTATTTTACTAGTATTGGGTCATATCTTATGTAAGCGATGGAAATATCTGATAAATACGATGTAGGTTGGCCTAGTTAAGCTCTACTTTTATCAAGAATTCCCTCTTTTAGAACCGAAGTCATATCCTGGCGAATAAAAAAGAACAGCAGATATCGCGTAACATACCTAAAGTCATTCCAAAGACATTACGTCATAGCAATCTTGTACCCTTAGTACGATTTCTTCAATACGAAAAAAGTTTTCGAAAACTATCTTGAACTTGTCAAAAACAGTTTTCATATTATTATTTTTCGATCAAAACGTTTATTAAAAGAGAATGTAATGCTAGAAATAGAATAAAATGGATTGGAAACAGATAAAGTAAAATAATTTGTAGATTTGTATGCATTTTTACTTAGTATCTAGACAGCTCGATGATAGTATTTGAACACTTTTTTCGTATTGGCAACTCGTACTAAGGGTACTGAATCGCAACAGCAAATTTTCACCGACGATTAGCATTACTAGTCAAAGAAGATAGTTGAGTTGAGACCGCGGTCGCCGGGCATCAGGTCTGATGTCCGCCGACCGCGCCTTCTCGGAAAATCTTCCCTTTTGGACTAGAAGGTCACTGCCATGCCACTCTATCCACCAGTCCTCACACTGGTCACCCTGTTGTACTGTTATAAAAATTATACTCTCCTAGCAGTTTTTCTGGCTACGTCGTCGGTCAGTCTAAGTTAGCCAGTAGGGTAATTCACCATAATTAAAAAAGTTCAGTTGTAGTGCAGTTGCAGATATGTTTCCATTAAAACAGCCCTTCGTATTCTCGTAATTACAGCAACCGCTGTTAAATGCGCTCGCGTCAAGTTCGAAAAAATAACTAAAAAAAAATAACTTAAAAACTTAATTAAAAAAATTAAAACGTTACCTGGCGTATTTAACTTATAAATACGCCAGGTTTATTATATAAGTTTCAACAAAATTTACTAATAAAGATCTTTTACTAAAAAATAAACCCTGCCGGTCTTAAGCCTGGAAAAATTATGAAGGGAAGTTCATTTCAATACGCATCTTAACTCCAAATATTCTTGAAACCTAGCTAAGAACAATATCGATCACTTCAGCTTTTGAATAAAAAAAACCGCGTCAACTACTACGCTACAAATTTGTACCTACACATTTATCACACATATTATATTTACCTATTTTATAACATTTCAAATAATCACATAATGTAGGTACTAATTCTCAATAAATAAACCCGGTTTTGTGTAAGCTTCATTGCATTCTAAATAAAATAAAAAAACTCCATGCGAAATAATAAATAAGTTAGATTAAAAAAAAAACGGGAGCGGAACGGAAGAAAAGATTCTCGTTTGTTCGTTGATTTCAACGGTAGTAGTACATAAACGAAGAGAAGTTTCCAAAACGGCACGTCGCGCGTCGACAATAAAAATTAGTCGAAAATTAGACAGTTTTGTAAACTTGTTCATTGTAAACGGCAAACAGTTGCGTTTGCGTTCACGAGAAAATCGTCGACGACCCACGTCTATCGTAGACCCGATCTTTCACCGGTCGTGGCTGTCCATCCATCTCACCGAACTCCAGAATGAAGGGAGTAGAGAATGGCCTTGTTTGCGCACACACGTAATTCAAATGATATGAAACCCGAATTCGAAACTATCGAAGCAAAGAAATAAGACAATATTACTTACATACAGATCGATACGATAACCATTCTTTTTTCAAGTCGATTAAATTAACTGTGTACATTATATAAGCTAATTAAATAGCGTGCCGTTTTTATATAAACATATTTGTAATTATTAAGTAGTAATGGTTTCTTAGATAGCATCAAACACATCATTCACTATAGAAGTCACGTGGTCAAAAGCATTTTAACATTACCATACGAAAACCATTTTACAAACATACCGTGCGAACTTGTGTGTTTAGTGGTTTGAGTTATGAATGAACAGTGTCAAAATGTAATTATCACCGGAAGTTTAATCCTACTAATATTATAAATGCGAAAGTAGGTCTAATTAGACACTTTTGTCACCTTAATAATGGAGTTGAATAGGATGCTTAAAATACAATTAACGATTCCGGAATAAATTTCTATCAAACAAAAAAATAACCCCCCTTATTCATAAACGGTAAAATGAGCATATAAAGCTAAGATTTTTATGAATAAGACTGTAAGAATTCTGAAAATTCATAATTTATATATATTGTTATTAAAAAAAGGTTACACGTTAGACATAAGATCGAAAAAAAATAATTTATATTTGTATAGGTAATTTTTTCAAACCTTGCGCAATGGCAAAAAATGACCTTAAATAGTTAAAAAAATACGTATTTTTTATTTTGTTATGACTTAGTACAAAAATGAAGTACATATTTGCTAACTAAATATATATCTTGGCGACAGTATAATTTGGTGGCGAAGAGTCCATACAAGCCGATTCCCATCAGCTTCCCTTTAGGAAATGGTCAATCACACGTACTTAATAATATATTATTTAACGCCTAAAAGTTTTATGTATCAACAAAAATAAGTAAGTATAGCATTAAGTAAGAAAGATCAGTGATGGCAGTGAAGAGGTATTATTTTCCTAAGTAAGAACTTTTTGCTAAGGCTTTCCTTTTTCAGAATTCCACCTTTGGCCACTGATAATTAGTGTTAGGTACATATTAGTACCTAAACATCTTTTATTAACGATTCCATTTTTTTTGTAATAAGACATCATCATCATTCCCCTTGCCTTTTTCCTATTTCTATTGGGGTCGGCGCCCAGTCTAACCTGATGCAGCTAGCTACCAGAATTATACGAGCGACTGTCATCGGACCTCGAAACCCGTAGGGAACCAGTAGCCGAGATGGCTAGACCAGGTGTCAGATTATATTGGCTTCTGACTACATGTAACGATTGTCATAGATGTGTTAAATGACAACCGGGACCGACGGCTTACCGTGCTCTCCGAGGCACGGAGGGTAGTCCCTCAACCAACCAGACACCGAAACAAATATTTGTTGTTACACAAATATTGTCTGGGGCGGGAATCGAACCCGCGACCTCCCGGGCACAGTGATGCCCAATCGGACGGCTTACACCGCTCGACTACCGAGGTCGTCAAATAAGACTTATAAATAATAATAATAAGACATATCAAAATATTTTGTCGGTCATCCAGATATTTAGTTTTATTAAAAATACAGTTCATGTTAGCGCATCGTTACTTACAACGTAATATATAACACCCAGCTTGCATAATTCTTAATTATAATAAAATCGCAAATAAATTAGCTTTTGTTGTCTAAATTAACGTTTTGATTAATTTGTGTTGTGTGCAAATTACTGCACACACTCACTTAGTAGGACATCATTGCATTACAAACACTAACTTTACTACTTTTACTAACTAATTAGGCGAGTTTTTTTTAAGTTATATGTAGATATTGTTACAATTGTAAGAATATGCTTGGAGGGCAGCGGACAACTAAACTTGTCATCTCTCCCTTTATTTGAATTCCTGTTTCCACAACAGTTTTAGTGTTTCAAGACTTAACTAATAATAATAATATCTTCACACGTACACACAGCGCTATCTGGTCCCAAATTAAGTAAATACTTACTAATGTTATGGGTACTGAAAACGGATATAACACTTAAATACATTTTTTTTGTAAATACATACATATCTCTATAATATAAAAATTAATCACAAAATGTGTTGGTAAGCGCATAACTCGAGAACGGATGAAGCGATTTCGCTAATTCTTTTTTTAGAATATTTCTTAAAGTACGAGGATGGTTTTTACGCAGAGAAAAATAAAAAAAACTCCTCCGTAACAGCTTGACCGATTTTTATAAAATCCTACAGGTCGTATTCTGTTTTCGGACCCAGCAGGTGGCACTGCTTTACCGGGCAGGACTACGTCTGCGGGATCCGCTAGTTAAAGCTAGTTATAAATTACACCCAGCCACAGAACAAATTATTGTGCTCATCACACAAAGATTTGTCTTGAGTTGGTTGTCAATTTCAGTGCTCACGTATGAGTCTCGTAACAATTAGTTAAACATTACCTATTTTATACTACGCCTTTGAAATATAAGGACGCGGGTTCGATCCCCAGACGAGCCCACACCCACACTACTTTGTGTAAATTGTTTAATAGCGGCTGGTTAATTTCGGTGAAGGAAAACGTTGTGAGGAAATTGGCAGGTCTAACAACTAATCAGGCTCATTTGACATCCAACAACCCGTATTAGCTAGCGTGTGTGGATTAAGGCCTAAACTCGTAAGATAGTTGAGAAAAGACCGGTGCCCAGCAGTGCAGTTTAATTTTTAAGGCACGATAATAGCCTTTCCGGTTCATCCTGTAGTTTCCTATTTCATTCAAATTGTTGTCAACTGATGACGATAAGAGATTACCCTCTTATGGTCCAAGATCCCAGAGCGATCAGACATAACTTATTTTCACACAAATGAAACCTTAAGTTTTCAGTAGCGTCTCGTGTGCCTTGAATAGCCTTGAAAACTTGCCGAGTGACACCTGGGCAGGTACCAGGTGAGAAAGGTAACTAAAAATAAGAGTTATTTCACTTAAATTCACATGGCTGATTTTTATATATATCATGTAGAATATTGTTTTAAAGTAATATCATAAGTGTCAGACACTTTTGATGGACCAGAGCTTGTGTCAGACGCTTTTAAGCTATCCAAAAAATAAATGAACTTTACTTATTTTCACATGTCTGATGTTTGAATATGATATTGTAGTATTTATTTAAAAGTTATATTCAATCAGTCAGACAAATTACAGTGATCAAACATCTCCTAAGACAAAAAATATTCAGTCAGAAGTATGAGGGCGAGATCACTATGCAGTACTAGTGAAACGTTGATAATAAAAAATGATTACCCCAAATATGTGCAATAAACTTATTTACTTTAATATTTATTAATTACTAGTTAATTACATATTATTATTATTATTATTATTATTATTATATTGTTCCAAGAGCACCTCATGGTTAAAGGATATACGGTTACGATCCGTTTGCGATTTGATATGTGTGCTATGACCCTTAGTCTGTATTATCCAAAAGTAGATCTTTAAGGTACTAATCGTTGCATACGAGTATGTAACGTAACGTATCTTCGTAAGTCGGCTATATGTAGAGTAACTACAGCAATCAGGAAGTATTTAAATACATATCTACATTCATTTTGTTATGATTTCTGCAATGACTAAAAGCCGAATGACTACGGAATGACTCAAGGATTAGTCATAAATTAATTCAGAATTTGATAAGTAAAGCTAGGGTGTTTAATTGCCAAAAAATTATTTATTTAGGCAAGGCACATCAACAACATGAACACAGACATTTATAAAAATATACAGTTTGGAACAGTAACTATTAGTGTTTACATCAATTATTATTATAGACATGCACAACATTTAATAATTAATCATACAATAATATAATAAACCAATGAAATAATAATAATTTATGATTTAAATTAGTAAGAATGGCTTCAATTAATGAGGTTAGCGAACATAAACATATTTGGCCTTATTCATAAAAATCTTATGAAACTCTTAAGTTAAAATGGATTTTGTCTCTTTCTTACTAGTATAAATGTCAAGATGACAAACAAAGATAAACGAATTATAAACCTATATTAGCTATAATGAGCTTAAAAGAATTGATTGACATTAATTTGAATAAGGCCCTATTTTTCAATAGCCAGATAATTTTTTTTTTATTATTGCACTGTATCTTTCAACTTGACGTTAGTCAAAGACGATGGACGCCAAATATTTTAAAAAGTGACGGCAAGTCCTCTTGCCGGTGAGGCTTTGTCTGGTGGGTGATCACTAACCACGGTCGAAGCCTATCACCAGTTATTACCAGTATATTGCCACTTGATTTTCACCACCCGTAGATCACGTGTGGGGATCCCGATCAAAGGTGTACTCCCATTGACGAAGGTGACTTAGTGTCCAAAAAGTAGTGTTAGTAGATAATAGTATATTGCTTTTCTCGTACACTTCAACTGCTTGTATGATACACGTAGCTGTCTAGTGCTTGAGAAATGGGCTATCAAAATTCCTGGCTCCAGTAGTTAGGACGCTGGTGAGACTTATGGTTTAAACTTTACTAAGAAAATATCTAGTTACAAATTCAGAAAGATTAAAGGATTTAATTAGACATCCACCGACCCGCACTTGGCCAGCGTGTGTGGATTAAGGACTAAACTCTTTCAACTCGTAAGATAGTTGAGAGAAGACCCGTGCCCAACTGTCGGATACTGAAAAGGGTTGAAGTGAAAGGTTTGAGTTTGAGACAACTTTGGTATCCCATTACTAACATTTTAATATTTAGATTAGTGAAAAAAACAGTAATATCTATATAAGGATAAACATTAAATCAACTATTAGCATTTTCAAGTACTCAGGTATTTATCGTCATTTGAATAAGTATACATAATTTTATAGCAAGTTAACTGCTCTAAGATGTTAAGTGAACGTGAATATTGTTACTAACCGCTTCTGTGTGTTAGGAGCGTACAAATGACATCGAAGGAAAGTGCATTCGGTATTTCAAAGAGATAGCTATTTAGTTACCTGCTGACGGATTTTTATTGTGTGGAAACACTACACAATATATTTTGCTTCTCTCAGTAAAACTTTTGATTTAAGAAGTGTATACTTTTAAACTTACACCACATGAATATTTTTAAATTAGAGTTTGATTTGTCGAGGGTTTCCACAACTTGTCCCAAGGATTTACCCTTGTGACCATACACGTGTTCCCCAGTCACCGATTAGATATTATGTAACTATACCACCAGGGGCTAGGTTAGACACTATGCCTAACGACCCAGTGCTGTCGACGAGATGCCTGTTGAAATGGATAACTCTACTTGTTGGATCTCGATCATCTTCTGTATTGACTGACACTGAACGTGCCTGAACTGATATTGTCATGGGTGTTAGATAATGAAAATTCAAAACAAAAGACTATAGCATCTATATAATCAAATGAAGTAATTCATTCGAAAATTGAATTGTGTAACAACGAACAATTGTTACTTGAGAAATAAAAGCAAAACAAAACAATAGTTGCGATCACGCTTCTGAGGCTGGTGGTCCAACAGATGACATAGGTAGATACCTATATCATCTGTGCCAATAAAGGCACCAAACCGTGATAGTTTTCTGACGCAACGCTTCCGGTATCTATTGCCTCATTGTTGGGTTCGGAAGCTCAGTGGCTCGCTCCCATTCTTTCAGCAGTGCAGTGAAAGGGTCCTCCGATACACTTTTACCCTTCCGAGCTAGCAGCGGGTGTGCGCCACCGTTCGCTCTCTTATAAATTCGGTGAAAACACAGCGACATCACATTACGAATTCGGCGGCTGTACCGACAAGCCGACCGATAGTTCAAGTTTGTTTGTGTTGTGTTATACATTGTGCAGTGATTTAGTTTCATCTACGCGCCGAGCATTACCAATAAGCGTTTAAAAATGAAATACACGGTGAGTTCGCGTTTTGTGATGCAGTGCCTTATAGGTTAAGTGCGTGGATTAAACTACATAATATCTAAGGACCAGAAGGATCAATTGCGGAAAGTTTCGTCTATTTATTTAAATACACCAGTTCAAAGTTGGATAAAGTGATGCTTTAATAGAAATATCATTTACTTACTATTTAAATCAAATTATAAACAATTCATATTAGAAACGATTAAAATTAATATCAGATAGTTAATCGAAATTACTTGATGTAATTAGCGTATTTAATTTCATAACATATCCACATCATAAATGCAATTTTAAATGATTGATTGATCTCAATCAGGCTGTATAGAACCTGAAATATATACCTATTTATATTTATGAAGTAAAAGTGGGAAAAGTGAAATTGTATAATGTGGGCGTTATTCATAACATCGCCATGCGGGTCGTCGTTAAACTTGGCACTCGCACGAGCATATATTTTGGAAACCTGTTTTGAAATTATTTTGCGTAAAATGTTATGTTTATTGTCATAATTTAACTTCATTCGCTCAGACGATTACATGTGAAGGAAAGTTTATAATTATTTTTTATTATCGCTTCCAGATCGTTTTCACCACGCTCTTGTATGTCTCGACATCATGGGCTGTGATCCCAAAAGAAGACCCGAAAGATAAACGCGAGGCTCCGGTAAGCTATGGCTCTTCTGGACTTCACACTTCTATTGGATCGCACGGCTCGGCGGGACTACACGGCGCATCTGGACTGCACGGCTCCTCGGGGCTCTCTGCGCACAGCTACCAAGCACCATCGCTGCACCAGGGAGACGCTAACGCCATCAGTATTGGAGCTGGATACAGCATCGGTGGCGGAGCTAAGCCGAGCTACAGTTTCGGTGGGCAAGGATCCGGCGCTGCCATACAAGAATACGGCGAACAAGGTTTATCTCCTAATGGCCATGCTACCATTCAGCTGGCTCCCATAACTTTACAACCGGGACAAGGGGCGTTTTCTAGCAGTGACCTATCCCAGATCATGAGCCAGATAACAAACAGTCTTAACGCTGGAGGACTATCTGTGCAGCCTGCGGCAGCAGTCGCTGAATATCATCAAGGTGCTGAAGGCCAACAACATGGTCAAGAGCTAAACTTGCCCCAATTCACATACGCCCCTAAACAATTCAACTTTGGCTCTGAGCAATTATCCGGTTTACCTGGTTTCTCTGGTGGTGCCAAGGGGCTCGGTTCATACACTGGCACTGGGCCAGTTCTGTTCACTCCCGAAGCGAATACCAACACCCACGGATCAGGTTTGGCTTATACAGTTCCCAGCTCTGGACATTCTTTCCCCGACTTTGGCTCACTTTCTTTAAGTGGAGGAGGTCATTCTCTAGCAGGATTTAATCACATTCCCGGTGGTCACTCTTTCAGTGGATCTTACAAACCTTTGATCAGTGGCTATACTTCTCCTATTAAAACTAACTTCAAACCCTCTGCCTACATCGGTTCATCCGGTCATGGTGACTCCAGTCACGGTTTATCCAGTATCTCAGGATCTTACAGTGTCCCATCGTTTGGTGCTTACCGCAGTGGTCACGGAAGTCACGGTGCTCCTGTATCTCACAGCTCCGCTGGACACGGTGCTAGCTTCGGTAGTTCTCTTAGCGGTTTTGGAGGCGGTTCCTCTAAATATCTTGCACCTGCTTACCAGTCAGGCAAATCTGAAGGGTTAGAAGGCGCCAATGCTTTCTCCTCTGGACACTTAGGTTCTCCCCCAGGCACTACCTACGGTTTTCCGTCAGCTTCTTTCTCATCGAACACAGTTCATGCAGCGTCATCCAACAGGCCATATTACACGAAGCACTACCATTCGGGTCCCAATGGTTTTAGTGAAAGTACCTCAGGTCATAGGGCCCCAATTTCAAGCCAGGGTTCAATAAGCTCTTTTTCATCGGGTCCTAAATTTAGCTTTGGCAGTTCAAGTTCACACTACTCGCCTAAAGACATCCATAGTGCTGCCAGCGAGACTTCATACAATACCATTAAGTATAGTGAGGAATTAAAGCCACACACTCACTAAGAACGATTGTTGTGTTATCTTGTAAATAGGTTTGAGATAGGGAATGGATGACGGCATGTGGATTGTTTGTTGTGGCGAAAGTATTGCCTTTGTTGTTATTTATTTGCGTACGTTCCGCTAATTAGGCGCAGCCGGCTTTGGTACCAGCGGTGAGTGTCCGCGCACGTATCGTGTCTTTGATATCTCGTCAGTTTGCTTTCTTTTCGGTAATGAGTGCGTATTTAGGTATAGCTAATACCTGGCGAGTTACAAATGTATTGTTAAGAACCTAATTACCCCCACATCAAACAACTGCAGTATGCAGATGAGAGTGTTGTAAATATAGTAAATAGTTAAGGTTGTCTATTTATTATCTTATAATCATAATTATTGTTGATGTTATAATAAAACAAATTGTAAAATTATATTAGACTTTCATTTACATCCATTAAAACGTAGAAGTAGGTAGGAATGTTTAAATCTAATATCTACATGTTGGTAGGTAATCAACACCTGACCTGTTCTGTGTAATTACCGTTTCTCTGATATGAAAGTACTAAAGGAAACTGTAGTTCAACCACCGACACATACAGACAGTGTTTACTACATCTAGCAACGATCAGATTAGTTAATAGTTAAGCCAATCGCCTATCCGTTTGGGTCGGGTTATACATATTAAACGGCTTAGCGGTTTAGATTCATGGTGGCTCGTGTTTGCTAGTATAACCCTACCAAAATTATTATGGTATTGACAGGCTTAGTAACGAATCAATCAGATTGTACGTCAAGAACTTGTACCACAACTTAACTGTTCGCAATAACTACAAAGATAAATACTTTAGCTGCCAATTTCATCTTGATTGAATTATTATTTTAAACCGGATCTTATTTGACCGTACATAGAACGCGAAAGTAGAGTATCTATTTATTAAGAGGTATAGAATGTAGGTAGTCAGGCTTCAAGTAGGTCACATCGATACAAAGTTGAGCTCAGTTTGGTCTACTTTTGTGTTGTTTTGCTCTATTTTCTAAAAGAATGTTTGTTACATAAGAATTTGGTAATAACTAGGTAACATAGTTATCTGCGCGTGCATCTCTTAATTGACAATTTACAGCCTCTAGGTAGAACACAAAAAAATTAGGTAACACTGTTATTGATTGTAAACACTTATTATTCTTTTGGAAAACTGATCGATGCAAATGTAGTTCGTAGGCTGGGTTGATCAGAATGTCATTTTCATATATAAATAAACCTTGAAATACTTGGGTACTCATCTATTTACCATTATTTTCAAAGAACATAGAGTATGTTAAAACTGTAATGAAATCAATACACAAATTATATGCTAATAAATATAACCTAAAAGTAATATTTAGCTGTTGCGGTTATGTTAAAGTAAAGGTATGTAAGTAGTGTGTAAACAAACCCAATGAAAGTATTTAGATGACGCCTTGTAAAATGTTTTTGTGTTCATAGACAAACAAATCCGCAGGAACTCAGTTTATTGATATTTTAATTGGTTATGAAGTGTTTATATATAGTTAGATACATTATGATTACGCCTTATGAACAGTTACTTAATATCTGCTTCACGGTCCAGGGAGTATGCAGTCAGAATGGAAGCGAATTGCATTCACTTCCGAATTCTTAAAAAAAAAATTACGCAATCCTCACGTTTTATGAAAACCTAGTATTATGTATTCAGGAGCTGTTGTAATCTTTTAGTTTCTATTGTGCGGAACTCATGTTTTGTCACAATGCGACCATTAAGTGTATACTTCTGTTATTCTTTATGATATAATTGTACGAGAATGTGGCAATTATGATGTATACATAATTTTGGGAGCTTCAATTGATTCTAACATGAGATTTAAAGTATTACGGTAATGTTATAGTTTTTATAGTAACTTTAAAGAGTCTTTTATCTTAATTAATTGTTTAATTGCAGTTAGCAGCTTGAAAGGAAACTATTTTTGAGAAAGTGAGTTATATTATTTAGCTTCTCCTTCATTCTAAATTATAAGAAGATAAGATATTTTGCTGTCTAAGAATAAGTTTGCAAATCAATTAAAAAGAAAGTTTATCAAATCACGATCAGACAAAGTAGTAAAAAAAACGCCGATTTAAAAAAAAATTAAGAACACGTGGGTTTACTGAGACGAATGTAACGTACCTTATCGCCACCTATCAAGCCGTTTGTAAATTCGAAGTAATATAGACAAAAATATTTATACAAAATACGTGTGAAAAACTTATTCTTTCCTCGGCAGTTACTCGTAGTAGTAACAATTTAATGTTCATATACATAAACAATACGTTTATTCACGTGCAAAGTCACGGTTAGTTTATACCTAAGCACCTCCGACAATATTACCATTATCAATTATTAATCGATAGCTCGGAACGAGTTATATTTCAAGTGCAGCAAAAAGTGAATTTGCTGTAACCGTAACATTGATTTGGATCGTGAACACGAAGGATATGCGTAGTCGATACTTAAGCAGTTAGACAGTGTTGAGCCACTTACTATTTACTCATTCTTTCAATATTATATTAATACTCTTTTATTTTCAATAATATGTGTACAAAATGTTAGTTTTTTATTCAATTTCATCATCATCGACCAATAGGTCGATAGCAAACCACTACTGGACGTAGGTCTCTTCCAATAAGCGCCATATTACCCAGTCATCGGCTTGCCGTTGATATCCATCTATCTACTGCCGGCTATCTTACGCAGATCGTCACTCCACCTAGCTGGAGGACGTCCTATACAATATTTGCCATGATGTGGTCTCCACACAAGAACTCGCTTACCCCAGCGGTCATCGTTCTCATACAGATATGATATAACTCTCATTGTCACTAGAGGTTGTGAACCCTGTGCGCTATATCAGTAATTTTAGTTTTTTGTCGGATAACCTCATTGCGGATTTTAGCCAAGCATAGCGTGCTCTATAGCGAGCTATACCATAACTTATTTTGATTAAAATGCAGGTAACTTATTAGATTAAAACTCACAAATATTTCTGAATACAAAGCATGTTACATAGTATGTTACAAAACAGCTCGTACCCACTTTTATGAATTTTTATATCTTTAATAATGTTTATTTTTATGATTAAACACCTATTTCAATAAAAAAAGCTTTCTATTAGTTACTGTTATTAAATAATTTGTAGTATAGAAAATCTCAATATAAAGTCGATTTATGCAACAATGCATGTGACAACGAATCCCTGTCTACAATATTTGCATTTATTAAATGTATTAACTATGGAAAACTTTGTTATGAGGTGAAAGTGGCCGTTTGTTTGTTTATCAATATCCAAAACGGGATTTGATAAAGTCAAACGTATAAATAATTTAATTGTAAATTAACACAATAAATAATTCATAGATGATGTAACAACTGCCTGGTGCTGTATGAATAAGCAATGAGACGTAGGTCAGTGTCAGTTCCATTTCTCTTACCATTTTTTTTACTATGACCAACGCTCATCACAGAGGGAGAGCTACTGAACTATCTAATTAACCCATTTCCCACAAAGCTAGAATGTTTTTAATGATATTTCAGTGTCAGTCAATTAAAAAAGTACCGGTCTAGCAGGCATCTCTCGGTTGCGTCACCATCATTTCGGTGATTTAATTTTTGAAAATGCTAAAAGAAATTAACCTTCTTCCACAAGGCTACAATTATAAAACGTAATTTACATTGTTTAAGTGGATAATATTTTGCCTACCTAATATGAAAGTTGCAAATATGTTTGTAGTCTGTCTGTAACAGCTGTAGGCTAATTCAGGTAACTAAATAAGTTCAATTGCAGTGCAGTTGCATTTAAGTTTCGAACAAAACAGCCCATTTTGTACTCTCGTAGGTTTGACAACCGCTGTCAAGTACGCTCGCGACAAGTTCGCGTCACGCATGCGCTTTAGCTTTCAGGTTATTTATGACAGTTACAAGAATACCATTTTGCACTAAGACGCAAACCTAATTACAACTGCAACGTAACTTGATCGGTGCGTCAATAAATTACGTGAATTAGCCTACTGATTTGCTTCAAAACTCCCTACTGGACCGATGAGGTCAAAATTTGGTATAGGGCTACTTATTTATTGTTATTTGCCATCAACTAAACTTACTGAAGAATTATATTTAGAAGATGCAATGCGTCAATGTCTGGTGACACCATGCAGTGAGGGTAGGTCAGAATTGTTGCTCCTTTAAGGTCAGTGGAATGAGCCTCCTTAAGTTTAGAACCTTAAGGAGGCTCATTCCACTGCCACCTTCTCACCGATAATCATTCGTAATCACGAGTGTATCGGTATATTGGGCTGGCGCGTTCCATCGTAGACTACATCATTGATTAACATCAGGCAAGTTGTAGTCAAGCGCCAGCCTATCGAAGAATAAAAAAAAATTATCTGACTACAAATGTGAGCCACGAATTTGAATATAGCGTTATATTGTCTGTGATCTGAATAGTAAAAAAATTAAAATAAAAAATTGCCAATAAAACATAAAATTTAAATTTTATTGTACCTCTACGGACTTAATTCAAATTTAAGTCTCCTTCTAACTTATTTCTACTTTTTTTGGAGTTATTCTCATATCTTTGATTGGTACCGGGTGGCCCAAAGATAACTCGTTGTTTTTTAGTGTTGTTATTTTATTTTACCTCAGTTTCGGTTATTAACTAATTACTAAGGCTCTTTAAGTGCTGTATAATAAATATTAGACAGTTAACTACCGAGAAAAGAGCCTCAGTGGCTTTGGCCATTGTCAATAATTATATTGGCCATAAAGTGGCCTAATTGGTGTAATCATATTAGCTAAGTGTGTGTATTGAGTTATTATGTACTGTGACGTATTTTAAATGTTGTACGACTTTATAGTCTACCATATGGCCTACAAATCGAATGAATGAATCAAATTAATTTAAACTTATAACCCGCACAATAACGTATAATCTTTCTCATAGACTATCTTACTAAAATTAGTGTGACGCTGAGTCGCTCAACAATTAAAATATGCTATGGTACATGCAAGCGTCAATACTTACTATTTCCTTTGTAATGAAAAAAACATACCTATTTGAATTAAAATATTGAAATTCGTTAATTGTAGTAAATAAATTAGTAGTATCAGTTTTGAGCTCAATGGTTTTTAGTGCGGTTCTTTTTTTTAAGATATATTTTCTTGCTTAGCTCAAGGTTCCCATTTCCGGACTTTTATAAGATTAATATTTAAAGTCTTAATTAAATAAATCCCTATCAATCGATACCCTTCCGCACGCGACCTGAAATATTGATAAGGTCCTTATCATCTCTAGTGAGTATATCCTATTGTTGGAAAAAATAAATAAACCACAAATATGCAAAAAATATGTACTTAATAGCTTTATTGTTTATCATAAGTAATTTAAAGAAAGAACGAAAAAACGTTTATTTGACAAAGACAGTACATACTGAATCAAATAAAAAAAAAAACACATGAAAAGAGAAAAGAAAACATAGGTACATGAAAACGGCTAAAAAGACGAAAAAATAATTAAAAACAAAGAGTGACCCATCAGTGTCAAACATGGACATTGTTCAGTAAACGCTGTGAGTAGGTACTCACAGCGTTTACTGAATATTAGAGGCGACTGAATAGGTATTAGAGGCGACTCACAGCACTGATTTTCAGCAATATCCATATTCCCACAGTACGATAGTAACATTACCTATAATATACACAATTACAGACCCAGAAGCTTTGTTGAAAATGTTTATTAATTTATTGTTAGGCAAATATTATTTATTTATAGTAAATTATTATTATTATAAGTGTTATAATTTAATAAAAATAATAGTTATTGACTAAAATATAATTTTCATTATGTTATTGTATAAAGTTCACGTCAACCCTTTTAGTGTCCCAATGCTAAACAAGGGTCATCTCTCAAGTATGTTTACGATTTGAGAGAGTTTAGGCTTTAATACACACCCTAGCCAAGTGCGGTTTGGTAGATGTCACATGTCCTCGAATTTATTAGTTCTTAGACACGTTGGTTTCCTCACTGTGTTTTCCTTCATCGATATTATCTACAGTTAAAAAAAAATATTGTAAATAAAATTACTATTTAATTTGTCAGATATTCATAAATAGAGTAATAACAATAATTCGTTTTTGCGTGAAAGACCAACAAACAGTCACAAGCATGCTTTTGTAGTTACGTGTTACTAAAGGCTATGAAAAGCACCATCTATATTAAATTATCGTAACTTTTATTACTGCCAGCAACAGATACTAGAATTATACTCCGCTACACCAAAGAGCATATAAACGCTTACGCGCTACACGACAAGTGAAAGGTTGAAATTTCGTATCGTTCATACAATATCTCAATAGATGGTGTTTTAGAGCAACAATGGAATTTCTTTACTGAAACTCAATTGAATTTTGTAGACTCTTTTTACAATTTTTACCAGACAAGTATTAGAAGCTACGAATTTAGAATGTAATTTTTTGTCAACCGACTTACCTAAGTAGTGATAATTCAGAGAAAAATAAATGTTATTTTTGTTGTATGCAAAACACATAAATACTGTTTGCTTTGTAGTTTTCGCAGGCGCTATTTGAGCGCTAACAAAAGGCGACGTTAAATAATTTTCAAATTTGATTGATGATAATAATATTCTAGGTCCTGTATAATTATCATCATGCTGAATCAGCGTTTTACTAAATTCTTACCTTATTTCGTCTTTTACGAACTTTAAAAAAAATTGTTAAAGATAGTTATTGATTGGAAGAGAGCAGCGGTGGCGCAGAGGTATAGACCTCGCCTTTGAAATAAAAGGTCGTGTGTTCGAGGACTGGTTGAACCCACACATCATTGAGCGAACGTTTGCATCGCTGCTACTTAATATCGGTGAAGAAAAACATCGTGCGGAATCTGACATGTTTAAAAACTAATCATTCGAGGAATATGACATCTGCACTTGACCAGCGAGTGTGGATTAAGGCCTAAACTTTCTCAAATCGTAAGATAGTTGAGTAAACCGTGCTCAGCAAAAGTGGTGATAGATTGGAAACTTCACAGCCCCTAATAAGCAGACTCGTAAACAATAAGAGTTCTTGATTTCGTAAGTTATTAGTAGGTATGCTGTGTTCTGACAAGTCAATTTATTAATGTGATTGAATATTGCAAATGTATTACATGTGTGTTCGTTTATGTTACAAACAAGTACAGATGTTTATATTTTGTCAAATTGCTAGGGCAGCATGCTGGGCCAATATGTAGAGGACCTCTTTAATATCAGGTCAATATGCTGATCCAGCTTTTTACTACTAGAGATGTACCTACTTACTGGAATGTTGGTGACAATTTGGGCTCGCTAAACAAATAGAGACCAATCCTCTATTTCGGACACTACACTCCCGAGGTAGGTAAATTTGGGGACTCTATCCATCTCCTCTGTACCGATGAACACCGGTAACAAGCTTGTTGCTCACCTCATATCCAGATCACATACTGGGGCAAGCTCTAATTTTTTTTTTTTAATTCTATTTTAGGATCGCCAGTCTGCGTATCATTCGTAGCTATTAACAAAGTCGGAACTACATTTTGGCAATTTTAGTTTTATTTCGATTCGATTGGCGTTTGCGCCTAAGGTCTAAGAATATCTACTATGACCTCGCAAAGTTTCCAATTTCAATTTCGCTATCATAGTACTTCTAGAGTAACAACGACGGGAGTTTAAAGAGTTTCCCATTAATCATAAAACTTTGTATGCCGTAGTGAAAAGTAGCGTTTTTGTAGTTCCGTCATTGTTAAGAGTTGCGATCAATATGTTTACAATTACACTTTTTTTTTTTTGCTGATGACCTAACCCAATTAGCCTGAAAGGCCTCTATTGGTTCACCGGACTTTTTACAATTACACAATTTACCCCAGAATTTATATGTCGGCACATCTACTTCTCAATGCATCGGCTGTCATTTAAGACTGTCATCGCGTCCGTCTTTGAAGTCAGCTGTCACTCGAAAATGTCAATATGAACGAAAGAATGAACATCGAGCACGAGTGAAGCGGCCATTTGAGAAGCGCTGACACTTTGTGATGGACGGTTGCATCGTCGGGAAGTGCGCACGCAAACACGTGCTCGGTAGACGTTACGCTTTAATCCAATCTAATCTTAGCGATCTGTAATTATCTGGTAGAATTAATGATTGTCCTATCAAGAGTTCGCGGTGAAGTGATATTTGCCGTAGTTATTTTATTGGAATACCGTCTTCTTACCCGATAATTCACGCCTACCTAAAGTTGTCTGGTAATCCTGATCTTTTTAGTTTAAAGCCTTCAATAGCCTTCATATACATTTTAAAAATTGTTATTAGGTATATTACAGAAATATTATTTTTGTAAGATGTTTCAAACGGAACCTTTAGAGATATATACATATACCAGAAGTTAGTTAAGTTATGATTATAATTACTTACACTTATATTAATAAGCTACAATTAGCAACTTACTTAACAATACTTAACAATTTACTTTGTTATAAAGAACTATACTTCGTTTCCTATACAAGTTTTTCTTTTAGAAGTCCCTTTGAAATCTATTCTTAGGTAATACTACACCTTTGTAGAATGTTACTAAATAGTACATTGTTATTTCATTATTTCGTATTTTTAAGGTATTTGAGTGTAATTGCGCCGATATTGGTACTAGTAAGAGTGACTACGTAATTGGAAAGAGGTCCTGTGTTGGGAGTAAGGATCCGGGGTCGAACAAAAATTATTGTAGATATATTGTTAATAGACTTTTAATTAAATTCTAATATTTCCTGTTTATTTTTGAGATGAATATTATTATGATTCAGGCGATAATAATAAAACATTGAAAATGACGTAACATATCTACCTACTCATTTTAAATTAGAAGTTCTAAAAAGTCTAGACCAATAAAACATAGGAGAGACTACAAACACAGCCTCGCCGCCTAAGTTGTGCCTCAGGCAAAATAAGTATGATATGATTCTAAGTAACTAAGCCAGCCAACATTTTATTGCAGTCTAGCTTCCGCCTACGGCTTCGCCCGCGTTAAACTTATTGTGATAATAAGTAGCCTGTGTTAATCTATCTCTGTGCCCAATATCATCAAATCCGTCCAGTAGTTTTTGCGTGAAAGAGTATCTATCAAACATACACCCATACATTCTTACAAACTTTCGCGTAGTAATATTAGTAGGATAGTAGAGCTAGGTGTCCCAGCGAGCGTTGTACCAAGTATTTCTCACATTTTAAATCTTCCTTTTTTGAGCAGCGGTGGCGCAGCGGTCGGTACGGGCTTCGCCTTAGAAAAATATATGGTCGCGGGTTCGGTGCCCGGTCGTGCCCACAAATCTTTATGTGAATTGTTTCATTGCTGCTGCTCAGCATCATTGAAGGAAAACAAGGAAAACATCGTGAGGAACATGTTTAAGAACTAATCATTCGAGGACATGTGACATCTACCAACCCGAATTTGGCCAGCGTGGGTGGATTAAGGCATAAACTTTCTCAACTCGTGAGACAGTTGTGACAAGACCCGTGCCCACCAGTGGGACGCTAGAAAAGAGTCGTAGTATGAAACGTTCCTTAGACTTGTATGAGTACTTTAAGACTAAAATGAGCCAAATCGGTTCAGCCGTTCTTGAGTTTCAGCAATAAATCATTCATATTTATATGTAGAGAAGATTAGGTACCTACTATAACAATACCAACATAATTAAGTATAATAACACTTTATCTATGATACTGAATATTTGTTCTCTAGTAATTATATTATTCGAACTAATTAAAAAAAATGAATTAATACATTATAATTGTAATAAGTCTCGGGAAAGTCTATGACCATTTTAATAGAATTCTGTATGTAAGTAAAAGTTCAAAGGCGATATATAAGTTTATCAAAGTTAAATCTTAATCGATGTTTTACAAAAAACAAAATACTTGCATCATTGAGATTCAAGTATTTTGTTGTATTTTGTAGGCTGTGCAAGAATTTCTATAACTACAAGGTTTTAATTATTTTTTATATTAATCCTTACTATCCCTACTTATCTATACTTCTATACTAATACTAGTTGCCCCAGCGAACTTCGTACCGCTAAAATTGTGAATCTAAACCATTCCCAGATCCCCAACACACACAAAAAATTTCATCAAAATCGGTCCAGTTGTTTGAGAGAAGTTCAGTGACATACACACTCACAGAAGAATCCTACTAATATTATAAATGCGAAAGTAAGTGTGTGTGTGTGTGTGTGTGAAGGTTTGTTACCGCGTATCTCCATAACCGCTCAACCAATTTTATTGAAATTTGAAATGTAGGTAGTGTATACCCTAGAATCGGACATAGGCTAACAATATTTTCAAAAATCATCCCCTAAGAGGGTTGAATAAAGGTGTGAAGTTTGTTTGCAACTTTTTATTCCTTGGTCCTATTCATTTAAAATTCAGTACACATAAACCTTAAGACAAATAATGAGATACGGGTTTTTTATTTTTCTATAATTAGGATATGAGGTGTGGATAATGAGTTTTATTGGTAAAAATTAAAGTTTCTCTGGATCTGTATAGTCTCAAGTCCGATTAACTCCAAATTTGGCACACATATACCTTAAAAGAAATCATAAAACACGTGTTTTTATTTTCCCAAAACTACCCCCGGTGCGGGTGTTAAATGAGTTTATTTGGAAAAATTAAATATTCCATAACTGTTTAGTCCTTGGTGCGATTTCCTTCAAATTTGGTATAAATAAAGCTCAAAACAAATAATGAAACACGTGTTTTTTATTTTTTCATTTTTTTGACGTGATAACGTCTTTAAAATCGTTTTAGTCGGGTGACATGTTCAGAAACTTGTGTCACACCAAAACCTCACGAGCGCGATCGCAGGTATAACGAGAGAGAGACGGACCGATCTCCCGTCTCATCTCGAGCGCTGCCAGTCATTCCGTGAAACTTGTCACGCGGAATCCTCACGAGCGGAGGCTGGCATAGCGTTCGAGTGAGTGGACCGATCTTCCGTCTCTCTCACTCTAGCGGCATACAAACGAATGGAGATTTTCTCGTGCGGTTAAGTTTTCGTTGAATGTTTAACAGTGAAACAAAATGTGAAGTGCAAGTGAAGTGTTACAACAATTGCAACAAAAATATCACCAATAAGACGTTATCACGTAAACATCTCGATCGTAAACCTACTTTACAAACAACCAATTTTTTTTTAATTTCATTCTTATACTAAGCGGGCAAAGCCTGAGAAATTATTCTGAGGGTGATTTTCTTCAAAGTTGATATCATAACTCCTTCGTAATTTTGATCTAAATTACTTTTTATTTTGACACAATGACATGTTTGATAACTCAATGCTACGAATAGAATTCGAAATTTAAACATTTCTTATAAGTATGGTCTAAGAGCCGTAGTATTTTTAAGAAACGCCTATTGATTTATGGATATACCTATGGGCGCTTGACGATTTCAAAATGTTGCTTACACTCCTACATTACTGAACTAATTTTGTATGAAGATTGTTCGAGACGCGGGAAAGGATAGTTTTATCCGACTGCGAAAAAAGAGATTAATGGTTTAGCGCGATAATCGACATCCGCGGGCGAAGCCGCGGGCGGAAAACTAGATATATATAAAAAGATTATAAATGCGAATGTAAGTTTGTTTATTACGCTTTCACGCAAAAACTACTGAACCGATTTGGATTAAATTGGGTATGGAGGTAGTTTGAGACCCGAGAAAGGACATAGGATAGTTTTTATCCGACTGCGCAAAAAGAAGGTAATGTTTTGGCGCGATAACCGACATACACGCGGGCGAAGCCGCGGGCGGAAAGCTAGTAATATTATAAATGCGAAAGTAACTCTGTCTGTCTGTCTGTTACGCTTTCCCGCTTAAACCTCTCAACCGATTTTGATGAAACTTGGCACAGACAATCTTTAGACCCTGAGAAAGAACATAGGCTACCTTTTATTGCAAAAAAAACCGAAGTCGCGGGCGGCCGCTAGTTAACTATAAAGAAAAACGCATTTGTCGTATGCATCAGGATAGATGGGCTGGGATCTCGACACAGTGGATTCCAGATGACAGTCGTCGCCTCAAAGGAAGACCACGAAGACGATCAAACGACGATTTGAGTTAGTTGGTCGCAACTTGGACGAAGGCGTGCGATTGAGAAGATGGAAAGGTTATTGGGGAGGCTTTTGCCCAGCAGTGGGAGAATACCAGCTAATAAAAAAGTTTACATTTTTTATAAGATTTTGATGATGATTTACAACAATATTATTTAAATCACGAACAATATGGCCCCTAGTTTCCACTGGTGAAACATTGACAAGAAAACTTTTTATAAGTACGGTCTATCTCTATCGCATAAGGATGAGTAGAAAGAGATAAGACTATACTTGTATCATGTTTTATTGTGCAGTGCAACAGCCCAGTGAGGTAATAGATAAAAAAATTAAACTAACTTAGGTACTACGTATATTGCTATTTTGCGCTCCTTCAACAGTATACTAGTTATATTTATAAAACACATGTGGTCACAAGCTCCGGCTGTAGCAATGAGTTCATTAGTGCCCACCTGCTGCAGGTACCTTCAATTACAGATAATTCGCACCGCAGTAGAAAGCTAGTAGTATCATTAACAGCCCTTTTACTTGCGTGATTCGATTGTTTTAAACATCGTGCTAATAAAGATGGTAGATAAATGATATAGTCCGTGAGGCGAGCATTGGGAGCATTCTAATAAAAAAATATGAATGAATAAATGTGAGATGTTTTTTTGTTTTTTTTTGCTTGATCCAATTCGCCGGAAGGGCCTTTATTGGTTCACTGGAGTTCTTCAGTGAGCTGTCTGCGAACGGTCAAACCGATCAAGTACTAGGACAACTGCCTTGAGGGCTCCCCATGTGGAGACGAACATTGGCTAAGCACGTTGGCGGACAACTGTAGATTTAAGGGATCCGGATGTTATGCGAGATGTGGGACGTCGTATAAGATTTTCTCTAATTAATATGTTAAGTACCAAGTCAGTCAAACTGTACACACACTCACTTCAAAAGAATGAAATGAAATTAATAAAAATTGAAATGGTACCTTTTGGAACAGATATCTTTCAATCAAAGCAAGAATTCAGCCAATCTAAAATGTCGTAAGATAAATAAAAATAGAATTGAAATGAAATCCTTGCTTCTGGAATCTGTTAAAAGACTTTTCAGAAGTAGGTAACACTATATAATACGTAAATGCTGTTTGTCTTAGCGAGTGTTTCCTTCCTCCAATATTGTATTTATTAGGTACCCACCTATTACAAGATCACCTTTTTTGGAGTGCTTGCAATTTTCGTGTTACTCGCCTCTTTGGCTATAGAAAAGGAATTTTGATTGAACTGCGTTCTGTGGGTGGCCAGTTTACCAATAGTGGGCGATCTATTGAAGTTATATCACAAGTTTACGTGTCTTATTCACCTATAAGTAGGTGTAATTTTAATAAATAAAAATGGAATTATAGACAATAACTTAATTAACTATAGTAACACCGTTAAGTTAAAGAATAGAATTACTGGCTTTGGTAATAAAGTGTTCTGTTAATGTTTAGAAATGTCATAACTAAGATTTGTACTTAGATGTAAAGTCATGTACCATTGACTTTAAGGCTTATTATACCTATTATCGCCCTTTATATGATTACTTACTTTAAATCTTTAAATCTACAAGATGGCACCTAAATAATGCAACGCAATGCAAGGATGGCAATCGGTGCTTTGTAGATTCTGTCTATTTCCGTGAGGTTTACGATTTAGGATATGTAATTGTAACTTGTGTAAATAAATCATTCACAATTACTGATCCATACTATAAACCTGAAAAACGAGAATCATCTAACTACCAGCTAATTACCTACCATTCGACCAGCTAATTCTGATTGGTATCTTCGATGAAAATAACTTGAACGAACCGATCAAAATTAGCTGTCTTTCCCGTAAATTTTTGATGATTACAATTTCATAAAATATTTGAATAAAGTGGTATCTTACAGTTATCTAGTCAATGGGAAGTGCGGAGTTATGAGATCAACGTGTTTCCGTCATGCGGTAGGAAACATACACTAGCCGAGCAAACTAGATACGTTCCAATACCGGACAAAGACCTATCGTGCGGTCACTTCCCCGGTACTGATCTGGAACTAGAGGAAAGTTGTCTTACACCGCTCATATAAATGCATGAACTTGATATCGTCTAGCACTTTTCCACAACTCCCATTGCGAATAGAACACTTTTCCTTTCGCAATACGCGTTTTCTCAAAGTAAATAATGTAATTGCGAATACAAACAACAACAACATTTATCAAAATGGCCAAATGGGAGATTTTGGTGAGTTTACTTACGTAATGAAAGTTAGACAGATTGCGTTATAACTAATTTTTATTTCACTTCTTTACTACCGGCTATTTATTCTTGTAATGTATGTTATAGTAAAATACTTACTGAGATAACGAGAATGCTGATTGATTGCCTCTTCTCGTATGTCGGTAGACCGTGATTGATTGTTTAAACGGCAATTCGTTTCAGATTTTCGTCACTGTTACTGCGTTGGCGTACTGCACTGAGGTTGAGGACGTTGAACAAAAGAAGAGAGGTACAACTAAAGGCACCAGCTTGAACTCAATACCTTCAGGAGCTCAAAAACAGGACTACACGTACAGTATTTATACTCAGAACCCTAGTTCTCAGAGTAGTCCTGCAAGCCCATCATACCAGTCACAAATTCCGAGCTCATTCTACCCAACTCAAGGAAGCAGTCAGTATTACACATACCAAAACCCTCAAACTGATTCTTATACTCCTCAACAGCAACCACAAATTAACCTGTTACCACCTCAAACCTCATCACAATTTTTCCCGTTGAACTTTGTACCTACTCCCGGATACCAATCGAAATATCAAATAGTGCCTTCGAAATCAGGTGGCCTACAACTATTCCTTCAACAACAACCAAATAGTTTTGCTACTCCCTCTATAGTCCCTTATTCTCCACAACTCTTCTCGTCTAATCCTACTAATCAGATCAGCTCTCACCAGCCTTCTATTCTGAATCCATTACAACAAGGCAATTTCAATGTCGCTCCGAATTACCAACCGTTTGGGGGATCTTATCTAAGCCAGCCTTCTACTATGCTGCTATTTGCTCAACCTAATCCTGCATCATTCTCAAATCTACTGTATTCAAATCCGCTCCAAAACCTTTATAATTACAATCCAACCAATTTCCAGAGTAAATATAACGTTCAGTATATCCCCCAAAGTAGTTCAACAGAATATGAAAAGTTGCCTGGTCCAGTATCTCAGGGCATTCAGAAAGATGATAATGATATTGCACACAGTAATGAATACGCTACTACTTCTGATTCTAGCTCCAGTTACAAGAATGCCTATGCGGCTAGCCGTAATACTTATGCCAAAATTTAAGATTCTGACAGCTTTAATAGAACTGATGCATAGTAATTATCTTCTTTAAGTTGCCATTACTTTAACCAGAGATATTTATTGTTATGGATGTAGTAATTAGTTTTATGTAACAAATGTATTTTGTTAATGATGTACTTGTTATTGATTGTTTGGTAATAAATGTTAGTCTTTTACTGTTTGTTTTTTTTTCGTAAAAATCTCCAAATGGTGACGCAAGTGCCTTCAAAAAGGTTCTTGTGTTTCCAGTTCGTTGAAGATGATATAACACAACGCAACCTTTTAAGACATATTATTTCTCAGAAGGTATTTCAGGAGGCGTGATAGGTGTCGGATTGTTTGTGCTATTCAAATCATCGGACCGAATAATGGTAGGAGCAATGTCGGCAATATTAATTTTGCTTCCGTTATTACTAGTATTTGCTGGGAACACAATACAAAGGGGAATTACTTTCTATCACTTTATATTCTGCTATCATCAATAACAGTTGTTTTCGTAACATTTAAGGTTAATGAAATTGATTTGGATTACATCTCACAATTTGTTTGTGCGTGATTGTTTTCTTAGGCATTCGCGTTAGAGTGCATGTTATGTATTATTGTTATTTGTTGACCTAAGACTAGTATGTACACACTACCTATCTACTTACCTATATAAAAACTAGCATCAAACTGAACTAATATATTCAGTTAAACGTGACGTGTCCATCCATCGTCTACTATTAGACGATGGACCATAATCTTAAAATGCAAAAGAGAATGTACTATGTATTATATGGAATTAATTTATAAGGACTAGGTTATATTAATTTGTTCATAAAACTAAAATCAGATGTCTTCACATAATTTGGCATCGTCGCACCCAAAATTATGAAATTAAGTTCAAGCCATAAAAGTCAAAGATTATTTACAACACGCAGCGGCGTCAAAACAAGTCCGGTAAAAAAAGTGTTTGTTTAAACGATGCCCTGTTAATAAATTGAGCGAAATTACGTATGATACACGTGAGAAATTAATGTAATAACACGAAGTGTGGCGTAACAGATATCGTTAGAGATGGGAGGAAGGTCAAATGATTGTCGAATGCCGAAAAATTTGCCGATTAAAAAAGACGTTTTCATTAAATTCAATATACTACAATCACACCTTTTGCCTATGAGACAAGGCAGCAGATACAAGATATAGACCGCCACCTACTTCGATCTAAACAGTTCATGAGTTTTCAGTAGTTTGTGGCAAAATTGTTGAAAAAAACCTTTTTTTCATCTAAGGACACTCCTGACTACTTAACCTTCCAGGGGTTAGTTAATGAAAGCTTAAAAGGGATTCAAAACCTATACTTGCAGATATTAATTAAGGTCATACATAAAGATGATTAAGAAAACCTGTGCTCATACTACACCTACTTAAAAAAATATTTTTTAAAAAAGTTTTATGTAACTAGGTACTTAAGTAAGATATGCTATATAAAATAAACATAATTAAATTATTAATTACTGTAGTAAACGTGGCATTACCGTGGTATTATGTATCATATTATGATAGAGTTTTACCCGAATCAGTATAAAAAGAAAATAATTTTAGCCGAAACATAGTTACATCACTTAGCTTCATTTGGCTAACCTATAGCTTCATGCCAACAAGAATCAATAGTGAAAGGGAACTATGTAGGTATCTAAATTGTACCAATTTTTATGTGTATAATTTTTAAGGTGTGATGAGCAATCGACGCACCTGTTGTAGTACAATTGTGTAATAGTATTACGGTATGTTGTTAAACGATTTCGGAAGGTGGCAAAATGTAGGTGTGTGAAAATCTTCAACTATACGAGGTCGAATATAAGAGCTTTATAAATTGAACTGAATCTCTTGAATATTGTCGATCAGATTGGCTAATTCATAGATGAGCGACTTACTCGGCTATCAGTTTTGGCTTAGAACATTTAACACAGGAACTGTTATGCGCTTAACTGGTATATTAGTATTCAATTAGAGCAGGAACATTTATTTATTTAGTTAGATTAAGATTGTTCTTTTAGAATAGTATTAATTATTATATTAACTACTACTTATAATAAATTAAGACTAAAAGCGATGTATCTTTCAATTTCATTATCTAACAAAAACATTTAAAGATCATAAAAATTACCTAAGAAGCTTATGATCTGTAACACAGCTGCCGTTACCACCTCTGGCTGCTGAAGCAATTGTGATTCCGTTAAAAGAAAGGGATGCGGATATACGCATTGCACAACAGCATCCTTTTCTTTCAACGGAATCACGATCTTTTAAACACTCATAATACGGCAGCAGAACTGATACAATTAACACAAATGACAGACTTAATAAATTACGCTAATTTCTACTTGAATATACCGTAAATTTTATTACCAATGTCTGTATAAACCAAAGTGCAATAAATATAATATCTGTTACAGAGCACAGACTAATAAATTCATATTAGTCTCATCCTACATTTGAGATTATTAAATAGACCGGTCCGCTCATCCGTCCGGGTAACCACGTAATAGCTATTAGTTCAAATAGTTGCTTCATTCGTGTACCTACGTTATGTTAAGGCACGTCTAAACATCTGTGAACAATAATATTTTGTTAAATTTACGCAAATATCAAACCTTGAATTAAAACTGCTTTAAAACGGATTTTATCGCAGTTTATTTTAGATTTTATATTCCGATATTTCAAAGTTTTTTCATACTTCATGGTCACAGGTGGAGGTTTTGACATCTTAACTTATTAATCACAATTATTACTAACTACATACATTATTATTACCTTCATTATTATTTCAATCTATGAAGAACTTTGCAGAGGTTCGAAGTTTTTTTTTAAATACCTACGAGTATATCCCGGTAAATAAAGAACCTTCTTTTCGAAGATTTTCAGAGTTTGCTCGCGGCTTCATCATCTTGAATTTCTGTTATTGTAAAAGGACATTAATGTCTTCCATAACATCTATAATTCATTTAAAATTAATTAATTAATTTCATTTTTTTACGCCTGTTTTAAGGCGTGACACTATGTATGAGTAACCATGTATAAAACTTCTAGTCTTTGCGCAGCTTTAGACAGATCCTGACCCACGAGAAGCCGTAATTGTGGTAGATTCAAAGAATTTGAAGCAGTTGATAAAACAAGATCTCCGAACAAAATACTCTTAATAATTAGGAACCCGTAATTTGCTGGTCTTAAGATATTTATTTCTTCAAAAATAATTATATGTGCAAACTGCTTTTACAATTCTGAAACAGTAAAGATAAAATAATGAACACTAATTTGCTACACAGATTTTAATAAGCTTGTGAGAGCGTATTTACATACGTCTGAGTGTGCCTTTAGAAAATTTGTTGCTACAACTTTCGCAGTATTAGAGATCACTTATGATTAACACAGTATTGATAATTACAGTATCGTTTTCGTATTACATTGCGACTAATTTATGAACGCAAATGTAATAATTCATGTTATGTCAGCCTTAGGTATGTTTCAATAATTTTTCCTAATTATGTAAAATGATTAATGACACCCAAAAGCTGCTCCCAGACCACGCGTTAGGTGGTTACTTAAGTGTGTTACAATTAATTTATCTAAAAGGTCACCTTAAAAGAAAGATGACACAATTTTTATTATATTATCATCGACTTCAGTCCACAGCCGGACCTACGCCTTCCCTAAAGGGTACGCAACATTTCATCCTGTTTGCAGCTTTATTGGATCCACCAGAAACTGTTTGCTAATCATCATCTCCATCCAGCTAGACGGCTTCTATAACTACGCTTACCGAGACGCGATTGCTACTCAAGAACTTGCCCCAGTAGACCTGCAGAGATGAGTTCTTCTAGGGTATAGTCAGCTTGCTGCCACTTTAGGGTGCGAATCCTGTGTTTTGTTGATAACTTTGGTTTTGGTCGGACCAGCTCATCATTTTATCCTTCAAAGATACTTCAATCATGGCATACTACTCGTAAATAGCTCGGTAAGCAACTTAAACCGGTGAATCAGTCGTTTGTAAATAAGATTAAATATTCAGGTTCCAGCATCATAGCTCATAACCATAAGTTACTGTGTTGCTTACTATGAAATTTCCAGTAAAAACCTCAAACAATATCATTGTACAGAAAATATAGTAATTTAATAAGGTTATCACTATAATTGTTATGTTATCCGTTATAATGGTCACTGATCCCTTAAGAGAAAGTGATCTAAACTACACCAGTTCGATCCGCTTCCGCACAATGTAAGGGAAATATCTTGTTAGGTGGCAACTGTTGCAGATAGCGAAGTACGTAAGTACTTACCTAGAGGCCCCACCCTGCGGGGACTGCTCCTTACAAGAAATGGTAAAAACGACTGATACCGACAAATAGTAAAATGGTGTCGTTTGGTTCCTCGCGTCAGGATTGAAAACGTAACGTGTAAGACCAAGCAATAAATCAAGCTATTTGGTATCGTGCAGCAGTCCAAGAGCGTGAACGCACGACCAGTTGATCGGATGTGGATCTGCATCATTTAACTGGGTTGGTCAGATGTCATTGTGTTGAAATCATGCGGTTTCATATAAAAATCGAAGTACGGTCAGCCGCATGCGATACACCGTATTCCAGTCGACCGGTAGTGCGTTCAGTCTTCAATAGTCTTACTCCGTCACGTTTCTATACGATGTACTTGTTTATATTTTTTTGGATTAAGTAAGATGAATGAAAGTATGTAAATTAAAGTATGTAGTAGTCATGGAATCTATGAAAAAAATAAAAAACTAGTTATTTTAAAAATAATTACTAAGTAGTAATGCAACAGACGGTTTGTCAATTCAAAGTAAACTTATTTAGTGTTAGGATTTCTGTTGACACTTTCTGACTCCAATATGAGACTGACAGGGGACTTTGCAGTTTCAGCAAAGATACGCAACGTATGCCGTGAGAAGTGGTCCGTTTCAGCATCCATATGATCTATACCATCATCATCAACATAATATTAGTCCACGGCTGGACATAGACCTCTCCTAAAGCTCACCACTGGGCACGATCCACGGTTTTTCACATCCAGTTCTTGCTGGTAACTGCTGCTGCTGAAATCGTCACTCCACCTAGTCTGAGGGCGTCCTACGCTACGTTTACCAATCCGTGGTCTCCACTCAAGAACTTGTTTACCCCAGAGGTTGTTAGTTCTGCGGTAGATATGACCGGCCCACTGACACTTCATCTTACTAATCCGATGAGCTATGTCGATTACCTTAGTTCTCTGTCGGATCACTTCATTTCGTATTCGATCCTTCAGAGATACTCCGGGCATAGCCCTTTTCATAGCTCGCTGAGCGAGTTTAAATTTGTGGACCAGTCCTACCGTGAGTGTCCACATTTCGGCTCCGTATGTCATAACAGGTAGGACGCGCTACATACATACGGCTAACTAAATAAAAGTTTGTGAAACAATAACCGAACAAGAAGAAGAACCGAAGAAGAAACAAGGACCGAAGGTAATGAAGACAAAGTCGAATTTTATTGCCAAGTGATTATTGTATCTACGACTGTGAGAATAATTTAAACTTTCAATTGAAGTATATTTCTTAATATCTTAGTCATCTCAGGTGGTCTAAAACCCTAAACATTGTATTGTCTATTCAATTGTGTAATAAAAGTCCCACAAAGTATTGCAAAATTTAATGCAAATTTGGATAGGAATGTAATGTTACTTTTTACAATGACAATAGGTTATGTCTTAATATTGGTCTAGATTTTAGCCATCAATAGTTGATTGTAAAGTTCAGATACTTGTGTGTTTTTGACTATATTATACAGAACATTTAGGCATCTTCTTATCCTAGCAGCTGATATTCCAATACTAACAGTACCTAGGTATTTAGATACGGTAGGCAATCTAAGTAAGCTTAGATCACCACCCAGTCACGTAGGAGATATCTTAATATATATATTTCTTGTGTGCGTGTGTATGTGACTGAACTCCTCCTAAACGACTGGACCGATTTTGATGAAATTTTTTGTGTGTGTTCAAGGGGATCTGGGAATGGTTTAGATTCACAATTTTGCGCGGTACGAAGTTCGCTGGGGCAGCTAGTTATTATCTAAAATTAATGTGCAATGTGTGCGTCTATACAGGTGCATTCGTTATTCCCTACTCTAATTTCTTATGAAGTTTACATTTTTCGAAAAACTAATTTTTCATTATGCTGATTTATGTCAATCTGTACAAGAACAATAAGTCACTATTCTATCTGACCTTTGTCTTTACTTTGTGGTTTTGTTTTAGCAGGACCCCTTATCATTTATAGGGATTCCCCTATTTAATTCTGGGAATCTATTAATAATAAGACCAGTCTCTGTAGGCGCACATGTTGTGCTCCTCCTTCGCCGCATAGAGCCAAGACAAGTTCTATTGTATATCTTGATTCTCTGTATATTTTCCGTTGTCAGCCATAGGTAGTGAGTTTGGACTGAATCAACGTCAGATGACAATTGACGTCTGATAGTTGATAACGTGGAGTTTCGAGTGAATGTACTTCAATGTGTCTTTTAACCTGACGTTGGCAGAATCACTGTGAATGACGGGGGATGCCAAAAACATTAAAAAGTGAAGTGAAATGAAGCATAGAGTTAATAAGTTTTTTGTCTGTATTGACTGTTACCTATTTCAATATATTGTTGGATCCCTAGCGAGTTAGACGTACGCTGGCGAATGAAGAGACCAAATTAAGACGCCAAAATCGTGTCCGCGGCCAACTCACGTTTTGTCTTGGTTTTACTTACTTAATCCATAACATTTAATGCTGGGGTAGGTAAGGTAATCTGGGGGTTACTGTATTAACGATGTATATTAGGTAGTTGGTTATCAGTGTAGCTATTCAACGATTTGCATAAGTAAGTTAATATAAAAGACCATCCTGACACATTCCGCATATTTTATCCGTTTACCGAACCCGTTCTGATTGGGGGTCCGTCTCTTTTCTACTATATATTTGCTGTAGCTAAAACTCAATAAAATTTTTTGCTCGTGATGAATTAAACCCAGACTTATGGCATACACGTTTTTTATTGATCAATAAAAATAAATGATTTCATTAATGTAGGAGGACATGCATTTACACCCACCTACACGAATAATCACTGATATTCATGGCGGATCAAAACACTTTTGTATTGGAGTGCTTATTTTATCAAGAGTATTTATTTATGTATAACATCATCAATCTAACCTTCATCATTCTTTTGACTGATGTACATAATAAACAAAATGATTTGCATAATTTGAATTTACAACGCAACAAAACTGCACACATTGGCACAACGACTACGTCACTAATTTAATGTTGATTACTTTTACATATAAAAATATATAGTCAAAATTGGTATACCGCAAACCCTTGCACGAATGAAATGAAGTGAAGTGAAATGAAGTGAAGTAATAATAATTTTTTTTTGAGTAGCGAGTCTACATAAAAATAATTCAGTTTTCCTACCGTGCACTGAATTCCAATTAATGAGAAACACTGCCAAAACACTCAGTTGGCTTTCAGCTAGCAATTGTTTTTTAGGTAGAATGATTATTTTTATCGGAAACAGAGTTGATTTCGACTATACTGCCCGAACGATTTATTGATCCATAAATAGAAGTATAGTGACAGAAGCCGATTAAATATTTATTGACAGTGCTTTTGTGGCATTGCCTTCTCCCGCGTTCCGTCCTTGCGGTAATCTTAATACTCTTAAATATATTTGGAATGTTTAAGAGAATTCAATGATCCTAAATCAGAAGGTATCTAATTTAGATAGTAGATATGTTGTGAGTAAATATTAGTAGTAATACTGCTAGTTAACATTTGCTAAGAATTGTAATTGGTTTAGAACATAATAAGTTGCATTTGTGCAGTTATTAGGACAAAACATGATCTTGATGTATACGCTTTTAATTTCTGCGGTATGCGATGTTGTAATGTGAGTTTACAAGATTGTTTAATAATAATTACCGATTAGTGTAGAAGAACATACCATTTAACCCCAGAGGCTACCTCTGGGGTTAAATGGTGAATGGCTCTACATACCATTCATGATGGGTTGAATGGTATGTAGAGGTGGATGTTATCCACATTTCTATGGCCTTCAACTCTTTCGTATTAGACGGTGGGCTTGTGATTTATTGAAAAAAAATCTTAAATTAAACCTCTTAATATTATTTTTATACTAGCTTTCCGCTGCCGCTATGCCCAGCATGAGATAAAAAGTAGTCTATAGCCTTAACAGTGATAGAATTGTTCAAATCGGACCAAGTATTTCCTAAAATTAGCCCGTTCAAGGAAACAAACTCTTCAACTTTATTATATTAGTATAGATAAAAAAAAACAAATAAGATTTATTCTCGAATTCGAAGTCCTTACTAAAAAGATTTCACTAAAAAGTGATACTTTATGATAAAGTTCATTAGGAAATGGATACGTAGGCTTATTCAAAAACAAGATTTAGGTAAAACTACATTGTTCTCGATGTCTCATTTTTTTTCTTGATTTGTGTCTCTTCATAGGAATAATAAAATAAATGAAGTTACTGTTACATTTTGTAACAATTGTGTTAACAAAGTTACGTATTAGCACGTGCTAATGTCTCGCAAGTCATTGAAGTAATTTAGTTAGAGTAGGTACGATGCTCAATTGTCTCAAGCCACAACCGTGAAGACAGATTCGTATCAGTAATTTAGATATTGGCTCATTTCTTTGCGGTTCAGATTGCTTAAAATAAAGTTACTATTTATTTTATTTATTTTTCTTATACGTATTGAGAAAGTTATTTAGTCTGCGGTTTGAGGTAAATTTAAAGCTGTTTATTTTTATAATTTGAGCGTAAGTATCTGAACAATTTTTACTTATTTATTTATCTAGCTTCTGTCAGCAACTTAGCAACAGTAGCAGCGGTATTGGTCTCTTCTTTGAAATTGCGGGTTCGATCTTCAGTCGTGAGAATTCTTTTATCACTGCTGCTCAATATCGGTAAAGGAAAACATCGTGAGGAATCGGGTCTAAGAACTAATCATTCGAGGACATGTGACATCCATCAGTCTACACTTTACTTGCGTGTGTGGATTAAAGCCTAAACTCTATTAGCTCTTAAGATAGTTGAGAGATGACCCGTGCTCAGCAGTGGGACACTATGTTGGTTTGAAGGTATTGAAGTAGATACCTAAATACAATAATTTTTTCTTCTCAAACAAAACCAATGTGTCGTTAAAAAACCAATTTCAATGTATCCTTACGAATATCGCTTTTAAAAGTACAAAGGGTTAATTCCAAATCTGGGATGTACTATCATACTTAGGCGTCATATTTTTTTGCTTATTTATGCTAATATTATAAAGCTGAAGAGTTTGTTTGGTTGAATGCGCCAATCTCAGGGACTACTGGGTTTATTTGAAATATTTTTGCACGCTTAGATAACCAATTTATTGAGGAAGGCTGTAGGCTGTTTTGTATTTCTGGCTATGATACAAAATATAGGTCACGTGGCCAAAACCTCGGGCGGAAAGCTAGTCATAGGTGAATTCAAGGTCTATATTTTGCCCAGCTTAAACATTACAGGCTTAAATGGCTGTTAAACTGTACCTGATCATTGTGAATGATAGATACGTTCATCTTTTAGGTCATCATAATCACTTCAACACTTTTTAGTGTCACTACTGGTCACGGGTCTTCTCTCAACTATCTTATGAGTTGAGAGAGTTTAGGCCTTAATCCACACACGTTGGCCAAGTGCGAGTTGGTGGATGTCACATGTCCTTGAATGATTAGGTCTTGGACATGCCGGTTTCCTCACGATGTTTTCCTTTACCGATATTGAGCAGCGGAGATGAAACAATTCACACAAAGATGTGTGGGCACGACCAGGATTTGAACCCACGACCTTATTTTTCTAAGGCGAGCCCCGTACCGCTGCGCCACCGCTGCTCTATCTTTTTGGTATTAAGTATTAATTAAAAAAAAGGTTAATTAAATTAACCTAAGATTATTAATCATAACTGTTCATGTTAATGAGATTGAGTAATCAAAACAACTTGCTCGTTTTATAAACGATAATTCGTGTATAATTAATTTGTATGATTGACAAAGTAATATATATAAAAACATACATTAACATGGTGCAATTAATATGATGAGTTTTTATTTTAAACTAACATGCTTTTTACTATTAATAAGTTCCACAGGTGACTGACCTTTCACCAGATCTTTTTTGATTACTATTTCCTATTTTTATCCTGTTGTCCTGAGGGCATATACAGAAATAAAGCAGGTGGCCTGCGCCGATTGCCAGCGCAGGTTATTTCCCCCATATTAGTAGAAATATGCCTAGAAAATGATTACTAATTCATGTCAGAGCCGGTAGTTTGCGCAGGCTCCCTGATGTCGTTGGACTAAATTTTTGCGTCGAGCATCCATAAAAGATGTTTTTATTAACTCTCTTTGACCTAATAAAAGATATAACAAAAGGATGACAACTGGCGCTCTCTTCTAAATTTAGGGTTAAGAAAAAAAAACTGAAATATAATATTTTTATTTTGTAATGATTTTATTTTGTATTTATAATTGATTTATTAAAATTTGAACATCACAATCGTTTGCATCGCATATGGCTTAAATAATGTAGAATTTAAGGCATAATATACCCATTCCGGTTCACCTTGGATACAAGAAAACTTTTTACCCATTGCGCAAAACAAGGCACATTAAGTAAATCTGACCTATGTAGGAATGCTGAAGGCGCACAAAGACCTAGCTTGTTATGTAACTACTTACACTAAGCGGGCGAAGTTGGATCGAGTAGCTAGTTGGTATTCTTTATATTGAGACATCAATCATCTTCAGTTGCACAGATTAAATACCTATATGATATAAGCATTTAATCTGTACCAATCAGCACATCACATCTTATGGGAGTGTAGTCTTTAGCTGAGTGAACGTAACATTATGTTCGATAATATAATAGCGATATCTAGGCTAGTAAAAAAACTATTATTCCAAATGTGAAAGTAATTTGCTGCCAGTCTGTTTGTTAACTAGATTAACTATTAGGTACTTTAAATAAGGATTCTGACTCATCATTAGCCTATTTTAGTCCTTTGCTGGACATTGGCAAGCACAATCTGTGGCTGTATTCTTGATGTGAGTGTACTAATAATCTTTAAGCTCAAAACATACAAACAGAGCGTCACGCCTATATTACCTGAAGGTGCACGCAGAGAAGAATATCACCCACTTTTTGTCCCACACTTAATAGAATACGAACCTATTTCCGTTCATTCGGCACAATTCTCACATTAGGCACATACTCACAGTAGGACTGGTCCATAAATTCAAAGTCGCTCAACGAGCTATGGAAAGGGCTATGCTCGGAGATTCTCTGAAGTACCAATACGGATCGAAGTGATCAGATAGAGACCTAATGTAATCGACATAGTCCACGGGATTAGTAAGCTGAAGTGGCAGTCGGCTGGTCATGTCTGCCGCAGAACTGACAACCGCTGAGGTAAACGAGTTCCTGAGTGGAGACCAAGAATTGGTAAACGCAGCGTAGGACGCCCTCAGACTAGGTGGATTCCAAACTTCGAGCCACATAATTGTGGTAGTAAACTTAATAGTTTCTTTAAGTATATTAGAAAAGTCCTTTACATTGGTAAGCGAATTCGCTCGCCTCGCATCGGACTCATCGATCGAATCAGTTTTATAAAATAAAATAAATGATTAGTTATATAACCGCATCCTTCTTTCAACCGAATCATTATCGCTTTGAACACTCATAATACGGTGGCAGTACTAGTTACTACTAGTTAACTATCATTGGAATGTTTGCTGAAAAACATTAAGTTATAAATGTAGCTTATTAGTAAGATATCGCATTACATTCTAGTGTCCAGGAAATACCTAAGTTCCGGTAAAGCGTATAAAAACTTGAAAAAAGCTTAAGTTGCGTAGTTTTAAGCGTACCTATTAAAACTTCTAGTCAATTTTAACGAACATTTTAACTCTGATAAAAACAAGTAATGTGATACAATTTGCTAATATAAACAGAAAGTACCTATAACATGTGCTACTAATTACCTTTAAATATTTAGATACCTTGATTCTGAAATAAGTTGTTACTATTTTTTTCCAAACACAGTCTGTTTTAATTTTAATTAACAATTAACTTAGATAAAATTGAATTCTAACTTAAAAAGTAGATAGGACGTCATAGAATTCCTCCGGATCGAGGCCTTAGGAAATGTGCCCAGAAGGCTAGCAGCATTACCACGTTGTATGGCAATACTAATTATTTGACTACAAGATTACAAGATGGGTATTCTGCCCGATGAATAGCAAAGGTAAATGTCACCTACATTTCGCCGGGTATGTTTAGGTTTGATATGATATAAGTATCATATATGGGACCTAAACATCGTCTAATACAGACGTGAACACTATGTAATGTAAAATAGTTAATGTCAATATAATTAAATTGTACACAACACCAACTTCTTTGCTAGAAAAGACATCAACGCACGAAGTCATTGATAGTAATATTTTTATCTATCAAACCATAATTATTATTTTAAAATTGGTTTTTAATATGGAAAACATTTATAATTGGTTACATAACAGTATTTAAGTTAGTGATTAACTTAAAATATAATAATATCTACAATTGCAATTTTATAATTACACGGAAACTAATATTTACTTCGAAGTGAGAAAATACATTAATTTACAACATAAAGATACAATTGAACAAGAAAAATTACCTAACAAAATAACAATCTCAACACTAATCTAAATAAAGAACCAAACTAGTAATATATATAATTACATCCTAATATTTATTTTTATAATATCCCTTCAACCATTTTTTGTACCACGTCTTGGCACGGGTCTTCTCTCAGCTATCTTACGAGTTGAGAGAGTTTAAGCCTTAATCCACACACGCTGGCCAAGTGCGGGTTGGTGGAAGTCACATGTCCTCAAATGTTAGTTCGTTCTTAGTTTAGTTCTTAGACGTGCTGGTTATATCGATATTGAGCAGCGGCGACGTAACAAATCACACAAAGTAGCGTAGGCGCGACTGGAAATCGAACCCACGAGCTTATATTTCTAAAGCAAGGCCCTTACCACTGCAGCACCGCTGCTCGCTTTTATGTTATACTTACCAAATATTCAAAGGATTTGTGTCGATTGAATGACAATAGGATCACCTTATTATCACCTTGTTATCTTTACCTCTGCTTACACCTTTCGGTAATGGCGTGAGCGCTAGTTATGTAATAATAAACATTGAATTCTAAAACAATAGTCAGCTTACATGAATAAAGTCACACTTAGGTTTCTAAAATACGTAACTTTAGTTATTTCTTATGCTCATCATATCAAAAGATTTGAGCGCAGTCTAAGTGGTTATTACAATTATAATGATCATGTTAGATAACAGTGGCCATACTGAACGTTAGATGATTGAATTAATTAATGATTACTATGTCAATTACGTTACAAATATTCAATGTGATGTGTTCATTCACACTATGAAGTACTATGAACGAATGATTGACGTTTATGAAAACACGTCGTTTTTATTAAAGAAAAAACTAATTGCTATTAATCTTTTTTCTTGTCCAATGTTATGTTGTAAATAAATGCATTTAAGCAATACTAATTGCTATAGCAATTTCCACTTTAGGCTCGTATAAGACAATTACTATTATTAAATTCAAAAACTTGCAAAGATTAACGGATTTTTTTAAAATAATCATTAAAAATGGTATGGAGCCCCTAACCCCTTTCCATGGCTACTTATACGGTCTGTCGTTTTTAATAGTATTTTATAAGGATTTACAAAAGTTCAGGGAAAGTATGGGGAGCACCACAAAGTAAAGTGAAATGATGATATATTTCAAAGAAAATAATGAACCGATTTCTAAAAAGTGAAAAATAACATTTACATATGTGTATTTGTGTCTGTGCTAAATTAGACAGTAATTTGGACGAAAATAAATATTTTTATGATATTAGCACCGACCTTAAATAACAAATGCAAATATTATTTTTCACATTTTTTTTTTTTCACATTTTTTTTATTTTTTTTTTCATTTTTGTTATTTTTTTAATTGTTTATGTAAGTGTTTTGTGTACAATAAAGAATAAGAATAAGAATAAGAATAAGCGTATCTTTTTTTCTATAATTTTGTTTGTCCCAGAAGAATGCTCCTTCTATCTTTCAAGCAAACTGAGTCGCGCGCGGAAACTAGTCAAGCTATAAGTCAGTGGAATGTTAAGTAAACTTTTCGTTAGATCATAGTAGACTTGATCTTTTTTTAATACCTTCGTACGCACTTAGTTTAAAGGTATGCTTGTTTAAGAGAACAGTGAAAGGCAACAAGGCCTCTACAACTATAACTACTTACTAGCCTATAATTTATGTGACGTAGGAAATTAGTTACAACCGTTCTATTAGGGATATCCTTTGAGAGGATTTTGTTTTGTGTTACGTCATTATCACCATAGGAATTTAAAAAATTAACCCCCTTATTCAAATCATAAGAATCTCATAAGATTAAAATAGCTAAATAGATTTATTATTCGTTGTTATTTATCTATAATCTAGATATTTATACTAGTAAGAAAGATACAAAATCCATTCTCTAAAGGTTTAAAAGATTTTAATGAATGAGACAGTAAAAATATTCAGACAAAAATATAAACCGCACTGGAAGAAAATTAAAGTTGAAAAATATATTTTCATAGTTATTATTAAAAGAAATAAAATATTTTAATGAACAATTGAATTCTTGTATAATAATATGATTAATTGAATGAAAAAAATACAGTTTTGAAAATTGCGTTACGCACATATATATATTTTTATATTAAAATGTATATACTTGAAATTGTGAAATTATTTCTGTTGAAGCCATAATTAAGACAACAAACCATAGGTAAGTCAAATCAACGATAATTCGTGTACATCACTTCAACCCTTTTTAGTGTCCCACTGATGGGCACGAGTCTTCTCTCAACTATCTTATAGTTGAGAGAGTTTAGGCCTTAAACCACACACGCTGGCCAAGTGCGGGTTGGTGGATGTCACATGTCCTCGAATGATTAGTTCTTAGACATGCCGGTTTCCTCACGATGTTTTCCTTCACCGATATTGAACAGTGGCGATGAAACTACAGTGAAAAATCCTCTGCATTGGGCGCCATGTTAAGGATTATTCACCGTATGTCTCTAAGTTGTTTACTTTCCACCCCATCAGAGAAAACGAGTGTGAAATAGATATGCCTCACAAGGTGTTGATTACTAAGGGAGGGCGTAAACATCAACTCGTATTGCTCCACTTGCTTAGAAAGTACACAGTGAAATCGATCCAACGGGGAATGGGGAAAAGGTACTTAACTACCTAGATTGATTACATTAACGCATATTGCATAACTTTAGAATTACAAAAATTTTAATAAAGTATCTCATGATTTTCTTACTTAAAAATGAATAATAATTATTATAATAACAAGCTGGAACAGTCATGTTTTGCATTCAACTGTACATAATCGTGGCCCGTCATCATCGTCATCATAACTAGCCTGTTTTAATCTACATAACATAGCGTCACGCCTGTATCCGAAGGTGTAGGCAGAGGTGAATATCACCCATTTTTCACCGGCTAACTATAGGTCCCATACGTAATAGGGGGTGAGCCTATTGCCGTTCACTGGCCACAATTTCAGATTTTGAGCTGCAATTAAGATTTTTTTTTTTTTTTTTATTAGATCGGACCCGGGACCTCAGGGTTATTAAGCGACCACGCTTACCACTGGACCACTGCGGCAATTCTAATCTAATCTAATCCACTACAAGAATAAGTATAGGCTTATCCATAAGTACAATCTTTAGCTACTCTCCACCAGTTCCTATAGAAATCAATAATGTTGCCACATTATATATAAATGAATCCCTATTTCCATTGGTCACGACATCACGCGTGGACAGCTGGACCGATTTCGCTGATTCTTTTTTTTTTAATGTTCCTTGAAGTACGGGGACGGTTCTTACGCAAAGAAAAAAAAAACATTCTCCCCCGATATGACTTGACCAATTTTTATGGAATCTTATATAGTCTGTAGGTCTGAAAATCGGTCAGAATATCGGTTCGACCGTGCTCGAACGGCTCACCGAAATAGTCCGGTGAACCAATAAAGGCCCTTCCGGCTAATTGGGTTAGGATATCAGCAAAAAAAAAATCGGTCATAATCTATTTTCGGACCCTGTAGGTGGTACTGTTTTACCGGGCAGGACGACGTCTGCGGGGTCCGCTAGTCATATTATAAAATAATACTCTCGTCGCGTCTGTCTTTATGCATGTTTGCAATAATATCTAAAAGTTTTGAATGGTTTTTCATTGTATTTTCCATTAGCACAGACCATGCAATTTATATACATAAAAATGAATCCCTATTTCCCTAATGCCAACACACGTGAACGACTGCACCGATTTTGCTAATTCTTTTTAGAATATTTGTTTAAGTACAAGGGTGGATCTAACGTAGAGAAGAATAAAAAAAAAATAAAAAAATAATAAAGATAAATTAGAAAGAAAGAAGTTATCCGAGAGAAGAAGTCAAGGCCAAAATCCTTCACTGGGCAGGATGACGTCTGCCGGGTTCGCTAGTGTTAGATAGTTTTAAGGATGGTTCCTGGATAAGCAGCCGTGAAAATCCAGGCTAGGTCATTCATGTACAGTTTAATTATAGAAGTTTCTCCAATAATTGAATCTAGTGGTGGTGGCAATGTGATACAGTTCTAAAATTTGATATAAGTTGATAAGCAAATTATACATTTACTAGCTGCCCCAGCGAACTTCGTACCGCGTATTACTAATATAATACGTATGTATTTTTTAATGCCAGATTATACAAAAATAAAACGAAAAATTTCGTCCAAAAATTAAAAAAAAATTAAGTGTGAACAACCCTTACCACTTAGGGGTAGATAGTTAAAAAATAGATAGTTAGATAGTAGCCGATTCTCAGACCTACTGAATATGCATAAAAAAATTGATAAACATAGGTCAAGCCGTTTCGGAGGAGTACGGTAACTAACATTGTGACATGGAAATTTTATATAATAGATTTCCTTTGTAGGTGAGAAACGGGGGTTACCTCTAACTGTACCTACTCGTAAAAAAAGTCAAAACCTTCCGTTAGGCCTAAGACAAAACTCTTAAATATATTTTGTTACTAATAATTTCGCTTTAAAAGATAGTTTTTAGCTGAATCATTCGGAAGTTATAATGACGTTCAATTCTGAAAAGGAAATTCTATCAAAAAAATACGTAAGAGATTGCATTGTGTTGAGTTCTATTTTAGGCTTAACGGAAGGCCTCAATATACTTTGATAATTTCGTAATGTCGTTATTTGTGTAAGCCTAAAAAGTTGCCAATTAGTGGATATATCTTAAGGCGTCAACATATAAAATCCGTTGCTTGCCCGCCAAAAGAAACCCACCGGGTAATTTAGCCGATAGGACAATACGATAGGATTGTTTCAAAAAAGAGAAGGCCTACCTTGCCCGCCGGTAAAGCCAGCCGGGCGGTCGGCGCGGCTGTGGTGTATAGAGCCCTTTATACTATTACATTCGTAAAAAAGTATTTAGGGATTAATTTATTATTTTTAATCATCACGTAATTTTATAGAAATCATATATTTTTTTATAGAGACAGCTTCTTTTCTTCAACAACCTTAATGAATGAGTAGGTGCAAAAAAAATTTAGAAAATGACCACATATAAAAATCATTCGTCGCGTTTGTCTGACGTTCGCGATAATCTTAAAAACTACTTATTAGATTTTTATGCGGTTTTCCACATTGCATAAATAATTTTCATTTCCTGCTAATACTATAAGTGCGAAAGTTTATATGGATGTGTATGTTGTTTTTACTCTTTCACGCTAAACCAAATTCACCTTCTTCTACCTTTCAAATTTGGCGCACAAGTAGGTTTTTTATTTTTAATCCTGCCGCGGCAGGCGGAAGCTAGTTGTTTACAAAATTGCCACTTTAAATCAGTAATTTACTGCAGAAGCCTCCGTGTAAAGCCGAGGCTGGTTTCCAGTGAGAACTAAAGTAAAAAATGGACTAAAAGTTTTTAAACAGTTGCTTTATGTTTCGAAAGTATTATGTTTTAGTAAATTTTTATAGGTTTGAATTATGATAAAAATAATCATTCTGTTCGCCCGGATGAATGAACACATTAATCTCGGTTTGGTCAATAGTTAATACCTACCAAAGGATTTCCTGCAAAGCAATGAGATAATGTCACAACTACCGTTTGTGTAGTAATACATAATCTTGTTATCATATAACATCTATTATATCTTGTTAACATACTTACAATAAAAATATATTTCCTTCAACAATATTGAGCAGCGCTTCTAAAACAATTCACTTTGTACATGAAACTGCGATAATATATTTCAAAGATGAGGCTAATACCGCTGCGCCACCGTCACTCAATATCGGTAAGAAAACCGGTAAGTCTAGGAAGTCATCATGCGAGGATATGTGACATCCACCAACCCGCACATGCCTAGCATTATGGCCTAAACTCTCTCAACTCGTATGATAATTGAGAGAAGTCTCGTACCCAGCAATGGGATACTAAAAAAGGTTAAAATGGAGAAGATACTTTGAGTAAGTAGTACAACTACATACATATCGAGGTGCACAAATGTGTGCGTAAACGCGGGTGCACTGTCCGTTCAGTCTATAGGGTGGTCGGTGGTGGCTTGATATGTTCACCGAGGCAAGGGGTGCTAATCTTTTTATTTACGGTCTTGTGAATAAAAATTAGAAAAATCTCAACATTATTTTTGATCTGCCACGGGATTTGAACCCGTGACTTCAGCTGTGCTGCTCGTTGTGGTAGTGGGGAGTTCTCTGCTAAGTGGCTGTCAAGCTGTCCAAAGTATGATGCCCATGTTCAACTAGGCCAAACATGACAGAAACGTGATATGACGACATATTCAAGATTACTTGCACCCTGCGGTGATAAGCATGGCTTAAATTAACTAACATTACCTACGCTGATCGTGTCAAATGGAACGTGAATAAAAAGTAAATTTATGTGATATTTTACGTTAGAACTTATTTAAAAAAGAAAACTATAAAATGATATGTATTATACATCTATCAGCATCTGGTTTTCATGCCACAAGCACTGAGACTTAAGTCACCACCGTAATCCCGCTACTGCTACTCCTGTAAGCCAGGATCGACCGCGGCGCCGTGAAGAGACACGGGATTTGAACCAGTCCCGGGACACCTAAACTGTGTTGGATCGCGCATGAATTTAACCAGAAAGATAATAGGAGGAGTTGGAAAATAAGATTGTTCACTTCCCTCCAGGGAAAACGGGAGACAGTATTGAGAAAAATATTACGGGTTCCAGAATATTATTTTTCCAGGACTCCCCCGACAATGATTTTCCGCCCAATACCGGATCACGCGATGTAATCTTTAACACTTTTCAACAGCCCGATCCCCAGGATCAGAATGGGATCAGACGTGTTCAATTGTTCATGAACACAAAATGTCATCTAAATGGGTAGGAATCGAACGCACGATACATAAGGCAAGCACCTATCTCCCAACCACGCTATCTGGCCCATCATGATAACTACCTAAATATCTAAATACTAGCTTTCCGAATGCGGCTCCGCTCGCGCGTATGTGGGTTATAACACTAAACCATCACCTCTCTTTGCGCAGTCGGATAAAAATATCCAATGTCCTTCCTCGGGTCTCACACTATGTCCATACCGTTTTTCATCCTTGTCGGATCAGTAGTTCTGGCGTGAAAGCAAGACTGATGGGCAGATCCATTTTAGCATTTCTAATTTAATAGAGATTAAGAAGAAATTAAAAGTATGCGCAGAAGAGCACTCTAAGCTGTCAGTCCTTGGGATATAATCAAATTCCGCTTTTCTACAGCATACGAACATGTGTTTGCCTCATATGTAGGTGTTTATTTCTTCTTTTTAAAAACAAGACCATGTTAGATACAGCATCAAGTTTAGCAATTTGATCCATGCTTTTGAATTGCGTCTATTTTTATGACTAGTATAAATAAAATGAAATAAAGTTAGCAATCAAGTTAATCTAATAGTCTGACCTGGATTAATTTTTATTTATTTTATATTTTATGTAAGCTGTAAATATGTAATTTATAAATTTAACTTTGCTTCACATTCATGTAAATAATAATTGACTTTAGTTACTTAATTAGGTATTTGGAAAACAAGTATTTCGCAGTAATTTCACAATAAAAAATAAGATTAGCACGCCAATAAAACCTACTAGAGCGTGAAAATATATCTAATCTAGTTTCCACACACGATCTTGTACATATAGAAACCTACAATACTATAGCATGCCATATTATCACATTTAATAGTTGTGATTCAAATTTACAATCCCAAAAATAACTTAGACACGAGTAGGTGCTAAATTAACTCCGAAACTCCCAGAAAATATGGATGTTAAAAAGCATGTCGAAATCTTTTGCATATTCGTCATTATAATAAATATTTGACGGTTCGGTAACGTGGTCGGTAAGATACTTACTTTTCACGCCGCAAATCGTGGGCTCGATTCCCATCCAAGTCAGATATTTGTGTGATGAAAATGTCTGTTGTCTTGAGTCTGGGTGTAATTATGTATATTTAAGTATGTATTTACAAAAGAAAAGTATTTTATGTAGTATATTAAATTACCAGTTGTCTGGTTTCCATAGTACAAGCTCTACTTAGTTTGGGATCAGATGGCCGTGTGTGTTAATGTCCCAATGTATTATTATATATAAGAAAATAACAAAAAAAAATACAATTTTTTTAGCGATGATATTTTCTTATGGGTATGATATTTTCTGCCGTAAAATTAAAAGTTTGGGTGCAAAGAGAATATATTCACTATTTTTGTGGTGTCGAGTTAAAATGAGTTTAGGTTGACGTTATAAGAATACAAAATGTCGTTAGGCAGGTCTAAACTAAAATTTAGCGGTGTTTTGAAGTCACTTGTGATAACAAAATTGGGAGCAATATTAAATTGTAGCTTTTCGAACGCGGCTTTGCCCGCGCGTATGTTGGCTATCGCGCTAAAACATTTACCACTTTTTGCGCAGATAGATAAAAATTATCCTGTCCTTCCCCGGGCTTAAAATATCTCTATACTAAACTTCATCCAAATTTTTTTAGTAGTTTTGGCGAGAAAGCGAGACAGACAGAGTTACTTTTACATTTATAATATTAGTAAGGAAGTAAGGATGTGCACAGTACACGATATAGAAATTGACATCTAACCATTCATCATCATGATTATTCTCGTCTGTAGTAATAAGGATAAATAAACTAAAAAAATAATAATTAGGTACTAAGACTGCTATGAAGACATTAATTTGAAACAGCTTTTTACAGTGTTATTAAAGTTATTACAGTAAATTATGATTCTGATTTCATAATAATATAATGTAATGTTAATAATAAAATGTTAAGTGAATTAAGAGTAATATAATGTTGTACTTAATGACTGGGTTCTACAAATAATAATTGTTATACTTAGAGCTATTGTAGTGCTGTTATGATTTTTTTAAATCACACTGTTTACAATGAAACTTATAAGTAGATACTATTTTTAAAATAAACCTTAAATGTACGTATCTTACTATTTTTAATTTTTCCAGGGTCAAAGTTCAAGAACATCAGAAGATGTAGACCCCATTATCACCAGAGAACTGTACCATTGCACTTAACTTAACGGTGTATGTGTGTATGTTTTCTGTATCACAGATTATTATCTTAGTATTGTCTCTGTATCAGAACATAAAAAACCTGTAACTACAAGATAGATAAAAGCATTATTGTAACCAGATGTACATTTAACCTTCACTTTCTGCAAGTCATGTAATGTTACAATATAATCTATTTAAATACGTAGGTTGTATTGTTCCACTAAGAATTTCTGTATTTGTATCATTTGGAAACAATATAAAAAGAAAATTAAAAAAAAACAAAATTGAATATTAAGGCTGAGATGTATATCGTAGATGAATAAAAATTAGATTACATAATCTGTAATATAATATGTTTACATGCCATGCATCAGGAGTCCCTGTATACATTAATATGTATTATAGATTTGTTGGGGGCAATCGACAAAATACTTGTTCTTTTACTAATTGTAATTATTGAAATTGATCGATAAATTTTCATTCCCTTCCCTTATTACACCTCTCTCACAGTAATAAAAGTTCTCAAAATCCGTTCTCAAAATCTAGAAATCCAAATTTTGATCCCCTGTTTCAGCTCATCAAGTTACTAGGTGATTGCCTTTCTGCACGCCAATATGTAGAGTAGTGAGGTATTTAATAACAAACAGTCAATACGCGCGACCACTTTCCAACCGGGCAGCCGTCCGAACGCATTCGCAATATCCATGACTTGTTAAATAAAAAAGTTTGTACTATCATTATAATTAGATATACAACCTCATTTGTAACTATGACAAATAATGAAAAGCCCTTTGATTAAATTAAAAATAATAAAACAAATAAATGGGCGGGAAATTCGAAATTCAAATTTCCAGCGCGTATAGCAGTTAATTGAATGATTGACATCCACACATCCACTCAATTATCAGGTGTAATCATCGGTGAAATAAGAGAGTTTTGTTTTGATCGAAGTTTTTTTCAATTATAGGGTTTCATTTGGCTGCGCTTGTGTGGACTTGACTTGACAGACTTGCAACGCCGGATATGAGGACAGTCTTCAGTTGAAGTGTGAACGAGTCAAGATGCGCTGATTGTTTGCCAGTGCTGTGTCATCAAAGTGATCGTGTTTTGTGACGTTATATTTTGAAATTGTGCTGAACTGTTTATTAAGAACCATGAAAATTATCAAGGTGAGACTACCTATCTTAATTAATATGTCATTTATTAGGTATTTGTTGTGTTTTTCGTTGAATAAATAACAAAGTGCACCTTGATGTTCAATTGATAATCAAACTTCGTCTGTGATTATGTGGTAAGTACTATAATTTGTGTTTTGTACTATGGTTAACAGTTAACACCTTTACATACTCTGTTATTCTGCATGATATAAGGGGAAATCTTCACCACTTGCTTTAAAAAAACTGATAAGGTTTACCCAAACAATACATTAAATAAGTTGATACACGATAGAACATTAGTTTACGTCGGTAGTTTGTTTGTTTATATAAGAATTGACTCCTCGTTGATTCAGTTTTAATAACTAAGTAGAGTCAAGTTAATAACCTCGAGGTCCCCGGTTTGAAGAGGTCGAGTAAAAATAAATCTTATAGCATCTTGAAGTTGGGAATTAAGAATTGTATTATATTATCTGTGGACTAGTGAACGTCAATAGAGTCACCATCTATTACGTATAGTCACTTACACATGGTTGGCAAAATGTGCGTGATATTCAAATCTGCCTATAATGTACGATAAGTAACATTTACCCTATTCTGTTGAAGCTGAATGCGGTTAACAAAACGGTTTTTGGGTTCACTATCATTGTTGTTTAATCTGTACACTATCTACGTTGTAGCATGGTGCAATTGACATTTTACAACATTAGTACTTCACACCGACTAGATACCCACTAGACATCAGATTATTCAAATATTGTATGAAAAATGTAATCGTCAAAAGTTGGTATCGCGGAAAATAGCTAATTTTGATTGGTTCATTCAAGTTCTTGTCCTTGAACGAACCAATCAAAACATTAATATGTGTCCAACCTTGTACACAGATGCACATATATATACACGTCAATTTTTTTAACCAGATATCATAGTTTACCTAACTTTATAATTATAATAATATAATATAATAATAATATAATATAGTGGGACATTAACACACACGGTCATCTGATCCCAAACTAAGCAGAGCTTGTACTATGGAAACCAGATAACTGGTAATATACTACATATAATACTTTTCTTTTGTAAATATATACTTAAATATAGATAATTACACCCAGACACAAGACAAACAGACATATTTAAAGAAATGTTTGTCCCGGGTGGGAATCAAATAATAATTCATGATATTTAAACCAGGTATTAAAATTTATTATTTGTATATCTTAGAGGTTCTATTATTTACTCTATGTCACTAATATAAACTGTTACGCACTTCCTCGATGTTTAGGAAATTAAACACTTGAATATCCGATATATTCGTTTACAACACCCGGGGATTGAAAAGTCACTCGCACTAAACTGCAATGATAGACGTAGCTTTAAAAAAAATCTAATAGATTTCTAATAAAAGTATCCCTTTGAAACAAAAAATAGAATTATCAAAATCGATCTGTAATTGGCAGAATTATCGCGTAACGTACTTACTTACAAGTAAACATACAGTCGAATTGAGATACTACATAAATAATAAAATAAATAAAAATATCTTTTTTGTGCAAGTAAAAACAAGATTTGGAGGGAGGAGCCCTAGGCACCACACTAAGATACCCTGTGTCGTGAGGCCTAGTCTCTTACAGTCCAGTTAATTCATAAAGACACATTTTATTATAACATGTTTTTAGAAAAAGCGAGAAATAAACAAAAGTCGAAATAAAACTTCTTTTTGAAGTCGGTTGAAAAATTATGACAGTTACTTTTAAAAACTTTGCAACGATTGTCTACAATGTATATGTTTATATTTGCCATTGGCAATGTTTATCAATCACATATTGTTTGGCGTTTTAGAATTTGTTTACTGTGTCTAATCAATTGTTTGTCGACAACTTCTATTTACTACTTTGTCTGTATTGCTGATCATTATAAGATCAGAATTGTTCTAGTTATGTGGTGCTCCAACAAAAATAGTTTAAAATACGCACTTAGTGGGAGATTGGTAAATATTAATGCAGTAGAAATGTATTAAATTATTTATATAGTAGTTTCTCCGTGTAATTATCTTGGGTTATAAATAGTAGTTAGTTAAGTTTTCTGGTGATTCCATGTTGTTTGTATCCGATGTTCTATTCATCGGATTGCTTTAAAAATAATGAAAATAATGAAAATAATAACGCGAATTTTTTCATTAACGATTTTACAATTTCGACTACGACATTTTAGTATCCTTAGTACGAGTTCAACAATACAATACTATTTTGGACTTGTCAAAATGCGTTTTTGAATTAATTTCTCTCGTTCAAAATATTTATTAAATAGAAAATTTATTGATTAAAAGAGAATAAGTAGATTGAAAACAGAATAGGAAAGACAATTTACAAATTTATGTGCATTTTAGCTTAATATCTTGACAGGTTCATGATAGTACCAATTTGTATTATATTCGTAGGCACAGTTAGTGCTTCAGCACTAAACTTATAACGCCTCTAGGTTTAAACGTGGTTAATATTCCTGTTTATTAAAAGTATCGTCCATCCTTTTTTAGTCCACCTTGTATAACAGTTGGGATAACCTATACCTACCACCTACACCGTTTCATTTATTTGTACATTAGAATTTTAGTTTGTTATAAAATGCATTTAAACTCATTCCTTGGAATGGTTAAATAATATAGCTAACACTTAAGTTGTGCAATCATAACCTACATGCAAACTACACGCGGTACAGTTTCTTTGATGTAAATTGGTAGTAATTGCTGCACACTATAGATAGATAAAGAAGCCATAAATAGAATATATAGCATAGCACTCACACCTGTATTACCAGAGGATGTAGGTACAGATTGATATCACCCACATTTTGCGCCCTATCGTCAGATCCTATACGTATTAGAAGATGAACCTATTGCCATTTATCAGATACAGTTTTCAGCTTGGAGATGCTACTAACATTTTCTAAGTTTTCTTGGTCGGTCGAGAAGTCAAGACTGAGGTTCGGATACGGGACCTCACGGTTAATACTCTAAGAGCTTGACCGCACGAGGTTGACCGAAATGCGGTGTACCGCATGCAGCTTTTTAGGCCGTACTTCGTTTTATATGAGGTCAACCCAGTTGAATAATGCGGCTGGTTGCATCTGGTTAATCAGTTACGTTCACGCTTTTACCCCTGGACTAACAAAACAGTAGTGCCCACCACCGCAATCTCGCCACTGCTATTCAATGCTACAATGATAATGGGTTGTACTCTCATCAATCGTCATCAGTCAGTTTTATTTCAATCGGTTGCCCAAAAACGTAAAGCGTGAAAATACGCTTGACGTTTTAGTCCTGGAAGATAATCCAAGATCTTTTGCTGATTTGAGCTTGCTACCACTAGGCTACCGAGAATCAAATAGCTTTACCTGCCAAGCGTGTAATTTGCATCTATTATACAGTACATTATTCTCCGCCTCTTAACACTTCATAAAACACGTGCCTTCAAAATTGTTCGTATAATTATATTTTTACAGTGAACCCCATGTCAGGGTTCAAATATTACGCTATATTCACGAATACTTACGCAATTCGCGAAGAGAAACATTATCTTGGGCTCGTTCTTTTAAATATCACTGGAACATATGTTTTATGTGACCTAGAACAAGAAATTAAATTGCAAGATTTATAATTTTGAGATTACAACAGAACTACTACATATATCCTCCGTGTCTACATGTGGAGTCTTCATATTTATCCAAGAAAGCTTCAAAATTATACCTCTATTTTGTAGTTTCTTTATCTCTTTATGCATACATTTTACCAGTTTCCTACAACTCTTTTTACTTTTACAGATCATTTTGAATGTTAAACGTAGATTGCCAAAGAAATCTGAAAGAAATTAAATTGTTATGGATAAAGTGGATAGTTACTATGTATTCTAGAAATCGGGAAAAATGTTTAAAAATCTTCATTAGATAAAATAGTAACCTTCTCAGCAGAACAAACTAACCTCTGTAGAGCAATAATATTAACATCAGTAACATTTATGTGAGCTATTTTGTAACTATTTCGTAGTTGTAATCAAACGATAGTCCAATGTATAATATTAGGTGTGTTGGTATGTTTTAACCACATAAATTACGAGTAAAAGTTTGCATTCCTGTATCTAAGTACAACATCAGTTAAGACCGGTTTCATAATAGGCTCTAGTTTATTTTTTGCCATTCACCTGTTTGTGGTAAAGCCTGGTCCAGTAGTTACGCCTCTTCGCACCATCTATAGTGATGTACTAGTAGCGGTCAAGAGCCTGCAACAACTCGATTTTTACTCACTTTCCACTTTTACTTTCAGGTTGTTACTATTTTTCTTCTGAGTACCAATGTTGCTGCAGGTAGAAATATGCAGAAAAGGAGTAAACCACATGGCGATTTTATAGTGCAAAAAATAAGAGAAATGGCCAATGCTTTAATTGAACCAACAAAATCCGATGGTGAGGCAGAAGTGGGTTTAGGAGCAGATTATTTAGCAGTTGATTACTTAAAGAGTGGGTTTCTGAGGGACTTTGATAGACACCTAAAACCTGTGACAGAAAGTGATCACAAAAATGATGAAAAATCGAAACTCAAACTCGGAATACGCTACTTTCCTGCAGCAGGGTTTAACCAACCATTAGTTGGTTATTTGTCGAGCATGCCTATGAAGATAAACTTGGTATCGCAAGATTCTACCGTTGTACCAAGATTTGAGATAACTTCTTCTAAGCCGCCGCATGTGACAATATCTGAATATGATGAAGTGAGTTATACACTGACGACGCCGCATATTACAACTGTGGAAGAGTATACCCCTGAGTCAGCTGAGTCTTAATGCTGTTCCACTAAACCTAAAATATAAAAATATAGAGTGATGGATGTTATTGCCAAAGAATATCTATTTATAATATGACTAACGATGTAATTTGATTTAGTTGATAAGTATATATTTATAAATCAGATAAAATAGATGAAATAACAGTAAACAAACATGACATAACATTATTGTTTTATTTATGATGATGATCTTAGACTATTGATGTGCGTTAAGTATTGAAATATTAATTAATACTAAACCCCAGTTAACGTAATTAATACGAATCTACTCTTAATAACTAAGTACTAAAATTAATAATAAATTATTTAAGATAGTATTACATCACTCATTATTCACATAAAGACTTTATAACCAAAGAGCGACACCAATTTTGATACTAATTCATACATTACAGGCCCTTTAAGTAAGTTGTTCCTAATATAATAAATTAGGTAATTGAAAATGATAATAAAATGTTAAATAATTACTAGTTAGTTTCTTATTTATTTCTTTGTATTCACCCAACTACGTACCTTTGTAAATCTAGATGCCAAATGTTACCTTTCTAAGTCATCTAAAACTAGGTTAGAGTTTTGATCTATAGGTCAGTCAGTAATAGAAATGACGATTTTTATGTCATGTTTGAGATGTGGTTATTAAATTTGAAGCACATAATGGATCTGCTTTGACATGTTTATGCGAAATAGTTTAATAGACTTTTAATTATTAATTCGAATCGTCTGTATAGCAGTATAGAAAAGTGTTGTTTTTAGAATTTTTCGGGCAATTTTTGTTGTTTTCTCTGTCTAAAAACCATCCTCGTACTCAAAGAATATTTATTTTTATTGATATAGATAGAAACACAAAATTTACCTGTGTAAATGTTTTGTGTACAACAAAGAATTTCAATAAGAATTACAATAAATAATGTAAAATTTTCCTATTTTATTAAAAGGAAACAATACATTTACACAGGATTTCTACCAGCAAACCTTAGTAGAGAGAAAAATTTTGTATGGGTAAAATTGCACCACAAATAAGTAACGTTAAATTCAACCGGACACCTTTACAAATTAACATTAATTATTATTGAATTAGATACTTAGATAATCTGATTTACCTAATACATAATAATATGATACCTATCAAGTTGTCTTATATTTTTAAAAGGATTATTTTGCAGAAATAATTTCTAGACTAAAGAAAAATAATATTAATTAAATTATTATTTTTTGCATATAAAGGGTAAGGATATGAAATGGAGAAACAATCTCTTTTTCGGAGAATACGAGTTTAATTAGACTGAGAAAAAGTATTTTAAAATGTAGGTATAAATCAATATCACAGTAAAAACTTGACGTATTTACTTAAAATAAGTACTTAGGTAGTTAGCTTGGTACCAGACTAATTTCTATGTCTTGGCCAAATCTTTAAATTGGTAACTTCATAATGCAGCCGACTGTTTCAAGAAAAAAATCTATTTTCTGAAGCTATTATTAGGTATGTCTTAGTTTATCCAGGTCAATGTCTTATTAACGTTCGACTATAAAATAGGACATAGCTTTATTTGGCCCTTTCGATCATGTCGTAAATTAGTTACCTACTCTATCTATCATAAGAGGCGCTGCGCTGGTTATTGATTTGTTTTCTTAGGCATCATGGCGTCAGAATATTAAAATGATGTAAAATGTAGTTGCAACACAAAACTACTTATCTACTTGAGTTTTATGATAGTCATTCAAAAATTAGCGCAACCATATGGGTGCCATGCATTAGGCTGAAAGCATACGTTCGGATTCCTTATTTCCTGATTAGGTTTTCTGATCAGCGGTTCAATTTTCAGTACTACACGGTTTTTTTTGTTCTTGTCTAGTAGGTATCAGTAAAAGTGTAATAGCAACCAATTTATCGTCGTCATCCATTCTTGTTTTCACAGAAGAGACTTTTTACGAACTAGTTAACTGTATAATAAAAATATATTCGTAATTCTAGACTATTCCGAGGGTCACAACCGCGAATCTGAACTTCGGATCAGGAAACCTAATAAGCAAACCGAACGTGTGTGATAAAGCCAAACGTTGATTGACGCATCGTCAAACGTTGCAGGTTCTAGTGATATAGTCAGTACAGCTGGCAATAACATTAAGCAGAATAATTTTATAAATAAATCGACAATATTAGGAAGTGATCAGATTTAAGATTTGGCCAAAACATTAACACACTAACATATTGTACGTTGTTATTTTCAGGTTGCTACATTTTTTCTCCTGGTCATTGCCGTTGGAGCGGACAAAAAAATCGAGTTGCAGGATATAGAGGAAGACAACTTGAGAAGTGAAAAAGAAAAAGATCTTGAAAAGTCAGATATTGGAACTCCCACCACAGGTTCAGGTACAGGAGTAGGAGATGGTACAAATTATCTCACACTGGACTATTTAAAGAATAACTTGCTTAAATATTTCGATGGACAAACACCAGGAGTGCCACAACAACGGTATGTCCATCAATACGCTGTCACTGAACCACCGGAAAGACCAGTCAACGTACCAGCTCCTGCTAAACCACAATACGTAGCCGGACAACATCCTATGGTCGGCTATTTGGCCAATATGCCGATGCAGGTATATTTAGTACCCCAGTACTACACAGATCAACCCGACCAACAGAGTCAACAACAAATTCCATATCAACCAACAGGGGTAGCTAGAGTTGCATATCAAGCACCTGAACAAACGCAAACAAACTATGTTGAAGTACCTCCTTATACAGCGCCTTCTCCTGCTAAAGCTTACGTGCAACAGTACCAACACCCTGTAGCTTATGTAACCTATGCACCGCAACCAACGGTCGCTCCAGCATCCGCGACAGTGGCGCCTGTGGTAGCGTACCCAGTCGTCCAGTATACACCAACTATAGTCACTCCAACAGCAGGACCAACATACTACCAACACCCGCAACATATACACGTTGAAACTAACTCAGTAGACGAGATCCAGGAACACGATGAACACAAAAAATACACCACACAAACAGATACTTATCACAAACCCACTGGATCTGAGTTTCCACGATACTACAATTCGAGAGCACCTATAATAGAAGAATACAGACACCATCCAGTTCCTGAGTTGCCACACCCAAGTTCTTTATTATTAAAACCATCTCCGCCACATTTAGCGCATATCCCGAAGGCATTGCCAATGTTTCGGCCAATATCAAAACCAGTTTACCAAGGTGGGCCCATCCATAACTTAGGTCCACGTCCTCATGATACTTACGGTCCTCCATCTTCCTTCAAAAGGCGTCCCTCTTCTTTATTGGATTCTTACATACCATCTAGTCTGCAGGTAGAGTATCTTAGAAGAGGTTTAGTTAAAGATCCCCTGTCTACGTATGATGCAGTGGCCAGCGGGCGACTGCCTCAAATAGTACCACGACACTATGAAAGAGGATTTCTTCCAAACCAGATATATCACACAGCCGCCGGCGGTGTGACATATGGACATTATAAAAGAACTCCAAAGTCAGACAAAGTCCATCAATAACACCAACGACTGAAAGTTTAAAATGTAATTTAGGTTGTAAGAAAATGTTAAAATAATGATGTACAAAAAGATGAATGAATGTTTTTATTATTTCATTATTATGAGTAAGTGTATGTGTTTATATTAACTTAAGGAATTGAAATTGTTGATTGATATGAAATACAAATTATCTATCGTTACAAAATTAATTGCGCTAATTGAATGGTCAGTATTTAATTATTTTTTTACATTATATTTTTATTTTGTGTTAAATTAAACTGTTGTTGATTAAAGAGTTTGTTTTATTTTCTTTAAAATAACCTAAACAAAACTAAACTTGCTAATATAGCATTGTCATCCACAGCAGGATCAGCATTCGCATCTAACAGGCGGCAATAGCCGAAGAATTTTTGACACATAAGCTTAATTAGTTAGGTATTAATTCTTTACTTAGGCTAAAGTTGAGATTTATATTCAGTTAGGTCAACTTTCTTTTAAATTCTAATCTAATCCAATTCTAAATTCTAATCTTTCTGTTGGGTCGACTGAAAAAACATGGCTGCAATATAATTAGCGCCTGCGTAAGTGTGATGATAGAATATTTGACACAGAATACAAATTTGCAGGTAGTAAAACTTTATTTTATTTACATGAAACCGAAACCAAAAGGAAAATTATTGCTATAATATTTAAATACACAAAATCTGTTTGTAAGATCCTGGCGAGGGTTTATTACGAAGGAAAGTCTTTGGAAAAAATAACAAGATTATTTATGACTGAATTTCTCTACGAAATATCAATAACCTCAGCTTAATACTGGACACTACATTAGACACCCATGTGACCACTTGTTTGCTTACTTACTGCAGCTGCAATTTTCCACAAAACGAAGGTTATTAAAATCTCTACTTAATACTATTAATACGATAATAGTTTATCTGTCTCTTATGCTTTCATGCCGAAACTATTTAACAGATTTATATAAAATTTGGTACACAGATAGTCTAGTAGAGCCTTTGAAAGGACATAGGCTACGGTTTATCCTAATACTACGAGCGAAGGCGCGGGTGGAAGTTAAGTATCCCTATCAATTTTATCAATACGAAAGTAACTCTATATGCCTGTTATGCTGCGGGCAGAGGCTAGTATTCCTACTAATTTTATAAATGAAAAAGTTACTCTGTCCGTCTGTTACGCTTTCACGCCTAAACTATAGAACCACTTTAAATGAAATTTGGTACAGAGATAGTCTAGAACATGATAAAGGGCATAGGTTTCTATTTATCTTAATACCACGACCGAAGCCGGGAGCGAAAGCTGGTACATTCATACATTGAAGTGTTCAGGCACCTAAGAAAAATCTTTATTGGCATCATTTGTTTCTTGGTCTACTACTCATGATGAGCCATCTACCGTTTATTTAATAAACTTTGAATGTAGAGGCGAATCCAAACGGTATTCTCAGCGAATAGAATATTGGTATGTATCATTAATGCGTTGTCCAGGCAGTAGATGGCGTGGTAACTATACGAAAGTCTACCTTTCACTTTGCTTCTCGCTAGGTGATTATTTTCAAGATACACTATTGTATAGTTCAGGTAATTTTTGCTAGATGGCGTTTATGCACTCTAGGACTGTAATACAGTTACATTTAATTTCCGACTGCGCGTACGTTGGTTACCGCGCAAAACCATTAACCTCTTTTTGCGTTACCGGCTAAAAACTGACCCATGTTCTTCCCCAAGTCCCAAATCAAATTTCATACAAATCAGTAATTTAGGTGTGTAAAAAGTGTAACTGACAGACAGACAGAGTTACTTTCGCATTTATAATATTAGTTGGGAGGGATTATATTAATCAGACTATGCAGCTAGATGTCATGTACAGGCAAGTGCTGCATATAGTGCATTAGAACGTGAACGCACTAGCAATTGACCATATGCGGCCAGCTGCATCATTCAACTGGGTTGTCCGCACATAAGTGCGTTGAAATCATGCGGTTTCATATAAAAATCGAAGTACGGCCAGACGTATGCGTTACACCGCGTTCCGGGCAACCGGTAGTGCGTTCAGACTCTTATAAATACTACGTATATTATACAGATTGTTTGCTATTCCTTTCTATTTTATACAACAATTATTAATGCCTATTCTTACATGATAATAATGACTAACAGATCTGTTAAGTATTGTACCTATACATAATTTACATGATTTTAACCAACCTTTTCAGTTTCCGCGGCATTTTACGCAAATATGCAGTTTTACAAGGTAAATTGCATTGCATTATCTATCTACTTAATTAACTCAACAGCAATATCATAAAACAGACTGGTTAGTCTAGACATGTAATAATAAAGTAATGTTTATCTAATAGCGGTTTAGAAAAGGTCCAATAAGTCAATCTTTCGACGAATTTTGTTAAACAGACAACTGAGAGTCGTACTTCCACAAATGCGTAGACACACGCAAATTCCCCATTACAAATCATATTCTAAATAAACACTTCTCAGTGTAAATGGAACAGAGTTACATAATATTATATTGTGTGACAATAAAGTGAGATCGGACAAACACTCGCTCATAAATATTTCATTGCTAACGCGCTAACGGTTATTACACCCGAATTCATGCATGCCAAGTTAAATAAGATGCCTCATTTGAGACTAAGTGAAAATCTGGGACGAATTACTTCATATGGTATTGTTACGTTAGTACATTTACTTAGATTTAGATTAGGTCTTTCTAATAAGTTAGATTTTACCCTGCTTGATGTAACGTTTGTACTAAAATTAGATGCAGTTAGATACTTTTTTCTTAGGGCATAATCTGAAATATGGTCCATATCTCCACTACTCCTGTAAGTTTATATCTACAGCGGCATGAAGCGGCTAGTGCCGGGCTCCTAAACCTGATTAAATCAAACCCTATTGTCTTGATTCCCGCCCAAATTGATTAGAAAGATAAGAGTATTTGAAAAGTGTAGTTGTCCAATTCCCTCTGAGAAAAAGCACAAAATACGATGGATCTACGATGGAATGCGCTTGCCTAGTAAATACCGATTCAATGTTATACAACTTCTAACATTAATGCGTACCCTTTTTAACCGACTTCCAAAAAGGAGACGGTTTCCGAATTCGACTGTATGTAAAATATGCTTTTTATGCATGTATTTTATTTTTTGTTTGATGTCGGTGCCAAGTAAATACTACAACAATCTTACTTTGTAAGAAAGATTGATAATACCTAGAAGTAGTTGTTGTTTGGCACCGACTTTAAATTATCAATATATAAAAAAATTAATATCTATTTCCCTTGGGCACGCCATCACGCGTGAACCGCTCGACCGATTTCGCTAATTCTTTTTTTAGAATATTCCTTGAAGTACGAGGATGGTTGTTACGCAGAGAAAAATTAAAAAAAACTCTTTCGAGACGTCTTGACAGATTTTTATGAAATCTTATATCTATACTAGCTGCCCCAGCGAACTTAGTACCGCGCAAAATTATGAATCTAAACCATTCCCAGATCCCCTTGAACACACACAAAAAATTTCATCAAAATCGGTCCAAAGAAAAGTATTACATGTATAGTTATCTGGTTTTCATAACACAAGCTGTGCTTAGCTCGGGACCTGACCGCTTGTGTTAATGTCCCAAAAAAATGTACCTAATGTTTACAGGCCAATTCTCCCGATGAGGGAGCACCTTTATATGTAAACTTACTGATGATGCCCTCTATTACCGTAACTGGTACCTATAGCAACAGACACAGTGCTAGGTTAAGTTACAAAATGTAAACGAGTCACTTAATATTAATAGGCAGTTTTACATACTATACTTAGATATTACGAAACCTCATCTCATTTTAATATTGTAGACATCTACTACTTGCTTACATTACCGCTAATTTCAAAATCGCTAACCACAAACATTATGTAATAACATCTACAAATCTCCACCCAACAGGTACGTTTTAATAGGAATTGAATCAAACACATTATTCTTAAAAATGTATTTAATTCAAAACGTATTTAAGATGTATTCAACTGCATTGTGGAATTTGGCATATTAATTAAGGTGTATGCCACTCATGGATAAAGATTAAAATAACCTTACGTGGTATTCCAGACTATAATCTATCTTTGTGTCAAATTTAATACAAATTCATCCAGTCAATTTTTCATCAAAGAGCAACAAAAATGTATACGGAGTTGGGAATTTATAATATTTAAATTTATAAAAACTAAAATGAAAATGAAAATATGCTTTATTTTTTTTAAGACGCGAGTCTACATAGATGAAGTCCAATTTATTAATTGAGCACCTAAGATTAGATAGTGGAACATTAACACACACGGCCATCTGATCTCAATCTAAGCAGAGCTTGTACTATGGAAATCACATAGCTGATAATATAAACTATATAAAATAGTTTTCTTTTGTAAGAACATACTTACTTAAAAAATGAAAAATGAGTGGGCGGTGCCGCTGGTGGAAAGTGTTTGTTTAATACGTGTGCGTTCTGCTTTAAGTTATGTAAGGTGATGACACAAAGCCTTCGCAATTATCCCAAATAATTATTCACAAATTTTCCAATTCACTTTAGCAAGAAACAGTAATTAATGCATGAAATATGTGTCGCATCAATTTAAATTGATAGATAGTGAAAATAGTAATAAATTATGTATACCCACTTATTACACTTCCAACTGTGACATAAATAATTAGTTATTTATGTATTCTACAATCTGCAATGCTCAAAGACTTTTGAACTGTTGTGACCCAACCGCGGGCTAAAAGACTATTGGGTCATACATATAAATAAACACATAACTATTATACATTACTAGTTTCTAATCGAACAAGGCTGTCTAAACAGACTTAAAAAAGGAGGAGATGCTTGAATCCGATATTGATTATATCATAGACACAGGTTTATTTGCTAGCTTAAAATAAAAATAAACATTTAATCATAGTGTATATTTACTGGGTGGAAGGGATCGTCCTCCATAAACTGATAATGTGAAATCCGTACCAACATCGTATTGAGATGATCGCGGTGCATAAAATTAGCTCAGGAACTTTATGAATATCCAATAATCGTACTTTTTTGTTACCTAAATGGAATATTTCGTTACTTTAGAGAAGCCCTAATAGCGAACGGTCAACTTTTCCACTACCTTTAGTTAGTCCTTACCACCTTCTAACCGCACTCACGCCACGTCATTTCGCGCCTCGGATCATAAACTAACGTGTTGATGAATGTTTTATTTTAGCTATCTTTCATTAAAATCGAGCTGAAAAATGCTGCGTAGAGAGCAGTAGCTGAAAATTAAAATTAAACAAAATAAAATAAAAACATGTTTTGTTTTTCAGAAAAAAAAATCTGGAAAAAATTCTAGTGGAAAATATTTTAAGTAAAGAGCTGCACCCTTTAATTTTTTGGAGGGCTCTCCCTTCTACCCTGTATAACCTAGGCTGCATACTCTAACCACCTGTAAGAATTTAATCATTTAAACATGTAGTTGTTTTTATTAAACTTATATCATTCTTGAAAATCTAAATAACTAGCTTTATTAAGTGCGATTGTAAATCTCTCTGTTACTTTTCACGCCTAAACTGCAGAACAGATAAAGATGAAATTTTGTATAAAGATAGTACGAGATCCTGGAAAGGATTTAGGACAGTTTTTACCGGAATTATGCAAAAGAAAAAGGCTTATTGCCTGTCATTGACAATGAGCTGATGATGATGATGATGCAAATGGAGGTTAGTGAGTATATATTTTCTTTTAATAATAATAATAATAATATAGTGGGACATTAACACACCGGTCATCTGATCCCAAACTAAGCAGAGCTTGTACTACGGAAACCAGATAACTGGTAATATATTACATATAATACTTTTCTTTTGTAAATATATACTTAAATATAGATAATTACACCCAGACACAAGACAAACACACATATTTAAACATATGTTTGTCTCGGGTGGGGATCGAACCTACGACCTGCGGCGTGAAAAGCAAGTATTTTATCTTTTAATTCAAGTATTTTTTTTTACTCTGAGGATTATCTATTATCATGTAAATATGTTGTTATGTAACATATTGTATTCAAGTAAATAAATTATTATGACTTTGTATGACACAAAATTAAGGTTAGGTATTCGGTAGTTGGCTGATTACGATGTTAGCAAACATAAAAGAATTTTAGTCATTTGTAAGGATTAATTTGAATGTTAATGACATCTCATATTATTAACACATAAAACTAATGGCTAACCAAAAAAGGAAAATAAAATTAATACTAGTATGAATATTTTGACACGCTTATGAAGAAACTGTGTTTTATATAACATATGTTTTGGTTCAACAACATAAACACTTTTATTTGTAAACATAAAATAAATTATCGTATTATGTTTGTTAGTAATTGAGAATACAATTGACAAGAAAATGTATAAAACTGAACAATTCGAAAATAACTTCAATAAAAACTAAGCTAGGTTAATACAACATAGCGACACGCCTGTGTTACTCCAAGATGCATGCAAAGGAGAATATCACTTAATTTTCGCCAGCTATGTAAAGTTTCCATACGTAATATCGGTGAGCCGTTCATCGGCCACATTTCAAACTTCGAACATCAACTAAGATTTTTTATGAGAAACGTCTTTTTGCTCGACTCGAACTTCGGGGTCTCGCGGTACTCGTATTAAGCGAACACGTTTGCCACTGGATCACTGAGTTCACCGAAGCTAAGTGCCTACATGACAAATCTATCATACAATTTCCTAGATCTTTTCTTTCATCTACGTAAATAAAGAAAATTAAAAAAATCAGGGATATATTTTATATCGGTTACCTAAAATCTAGTGCTACAACAATTTCATTTTATACTAGCTGCCCGCTGGTATAAATTAAAATTGTTGTATGAATATCCTAACAGTGAGCTTACGAGTAGAACCAACGCGTTGATGTCTTTTGCTTGAGTGTAATGTAAACTACATAAGTTCATATACTACAGAATCGAATTTTTAAGACCAATTTAATATGTATTTTCATAAATATAATGTTCATAAATCCAATCAAAATTAAATCCAATTATAAAAAAAATATGTTTTTTTTGAGTGAAGGGCAACGAACCTTATTTCCAACCTAAAGGTACAATTGACATGACAAATGATTAAATAAATTAAAATCTAACTTAATAAATATATCTATATCTAAATTAATTAAATTAATCTAAATTATCCTAAAATATCTATAACCAAATAGCTAAGTATCTAAAAACTAAAACCTATGTAAAAGATTGAATCCAATTTAATAAATAAATCGGATGTTCAATTTAAATATTCGATTGTGAGTTAGCATTTCTTGATTGTTGTTTACTGAGGCACTTCATGGATTAGAAGGAAAAAGTAGTTCGCTGTGTTTTTGTTAGTCGCCTGCAGCGGACAGGGGTCAGTGTTCTTGCTAACAAGATAAGAAAGTAGTGCGCAGGCGCGTTTTTGTACAACTATTGTACTCTAGTATTATTGCTGACTACTATACAAAATGGATATTAAATAACAAGATAGCCTAAAATGAGAGTTTACAAATCTGCGGCTAGAAAAAACTACCATGGAAACTTATTGAACTAAAACTACTTTATAAAGGATTTTATCGCGGTTTATTTTAGATTTCATATTACAACGGTTCAAGTCTTTTTAGAAGTCCTTATGGTCACGGAGGGACATGGTCATGAAGTCTAAAAAGACTGAAACGTAAATAAACCGAGATAAAATCCGTTACAAAGTTTGTAACATTCAAGTATATTTATGAAAATACTACATTAAAAATAACTTAATATTTTGTTTCATTTAAGTTCTAGTTTAAAAATAATAAAAAGTATAAAAATAATAAAATGATAACAAAAGTCTGATAAATGTATGACTGTAATAATTTTTAAGATACTCGAGAAACAAGTACACAATTTAAAATTTTAGAAATGTTAAAAATAATTTCATTTTTTTAAATTAATTAACGTAATATGTTCCAGTCAAAGAAAGTTAGAATTAAATTGTAAAGTAACCTAACTCAACTATAAAATATTTCAGTTAAATGGTTTTACCACAAGCTCTGCCTAGTATGGAATCAGATGTTCGTGTGTATGTATTGTATCCCGGCATATTACTGTTGTGTTTGTCTTTCGTACATCTCGAGTTATCGTCATCGTCATTATCAATAGCCTATTGCAGACCACAGGCCTCGTCCAATAAGCGCTATTTCACCCTATCTTCGGCTAGTTGCATTACTGCCGACTATCTGTAGCAGTTCGTCACTCAGCCTGGCTAGTCGACCAAAATAGTAGCACAGAACACATGCCGAGATATCGCCCTCGCCGTCGTAGGCCGCGCCACGCCGCTCCAAGATAGGCCCCCAGTCGATTACGGTTCCTGTCAGGTCCGGTCCGCGCGAACACGATGCTCTCCGATCCCCTAAAAAACTAGAGTGTCCGGCAACGTCCTGAGCCGAGGTTCGTCCCCACGTGGGGAGCCCATATGGCAGTTGCCACAGTACTTGGTCGGTTCGACCGTCCTCGGACGGCTTACCGAAAAAGTCCGGTGAACCAATAGAGGCCGATCCGGCCGATTGGGTGAGGTTATCAGCAAAAAAAAACAGCCTAGCTAGCGTCCTACTCTATGTTCACCAAGAAGGAGCTCTGAGCTATGGAGCTCTAGAATTATTATAACCTCGGTGATATGTTCGCCCATTTTGAAGTCGTTTAAAAATAATAAACCAACTACTGCCCCTACCATTTTATAGATAGTGGCGAATTTTACTATCTCTTTTGCTGCAATAGTGCATTACAAATTGAAGAAACAAATCATTAAGTTGTGGTATGGTTAATGAAATGACTAGACATATAAGAAATGTCATGGAACTTTTTGTATTTCAAACTTCCTCGATAGAGTGACTTTTAAAAATATTGTAGACTGTGAATATTTGACCAATATGAAGTTAATTAGTGATTTGCTACAGTAGGTATGATAAGCGAATACTAAAATCAAAATTGTATTTAGTCTGTCACAATATAAAATAATTTAGACTCCTAAAGAATTATTGTTTTCTATTGTGAACGACATTAAAGCCATAGCAGGAGGCACATGGATAAGAATTGTTAGGGATAGAGAAGAATGGAAAAAAATTGGAGGAGGCCTTTGTCAATAATGACACACAGTGTTGTCGAGAGTAATAAATAAATAAAAGAAATAAACTAGTGTAATATATAAAAAAAAATTGAATACTGCCTGAATAAAGGTTATTATTATGTTTGTTTTTTTTTATCTCGGAGCTATGGAGCTCCGGATTTTTAAAAGGCGTGCGTGGGGCCGAAGCCAACACGTAGAGGCCCGTAAGACAATTTTACTCTAAATGTAATGTGGCACCAACCGACGATTATCCCTGTTCGCACCATATAGGTACAACAAAGGACAATCCCCGGTTAGAGCAGGACTATTGCAGAATATAGGAACTAAAATCTAGGTTATGGTGGTGGGTGCTAATGGATTAGGTAACTAGGACTATGGATGGACTCTTATTATTATTATTATTATTATTCTAACTGTTTGTTTAGTTGAAGACGCTAAACTCAGGGAATACTAGACCGATGAAAAATTCTTGCGTTATAAAAGTCTGTAAGCTACTTTTAATCCATGTGACATGATAGAAAATTTAGGTCACGCTTGCGAAGCCGCCGGTGGTAAATTAGTTTTTAATATTACTCAGATAAATTGCACTAAATTCCTTGCTTCGAAAGGCAGCCGTCGGTCCCGGTTGTCATTTAAAACATCTATAATAATCGTTATAGGTAGCCAGAAGCCTTATATAACCTGACACCTGGTTTAACCATCTTGGTTATTGGTTCCGTACGGGTATCAAGGTAAGGTGGCAGTCGCTCGTTTAATTCTGGTAGTTAGCCGCATCAGATTATACTGGGAGTCGAGGTTGACCCTAATAAAAATAATGAAAGGCAAGGGAAATAATGAAATAAATTGCACTTATGTTTGTGAGTGGAAGTTTACAACGTTATACCTAAGATACATAGGCGAGACTTAAAGGTCGCTTTACATCATGTTGGCTCAATTTTATGAATACGTAAAAAAGAAAATATACGCCTCCACTATTTTTTTACTAAACCACAAGACAGACTAAAAATAATATCTAGTCAATTTACCTATTTATCATTTCACATGGTACTTACCTATATAACATCATAGAGACAGTTTGCTGCTCAGTAAACTGGTAAAACGTAGGCGATAGGATCAGTATAGGCGTGTTTTGACATCGCAATACATTGAGACGTTAATTTGAAAACCAAATATAGGTTAGTATATTTTTATATAGCGTAAGTTGTTAGCACTTAACCTTCATCATGTCACATATTTAACATGAATTTACATCTTGTATTAATTTATATCATGGGCAAGTACGTGAATGTTGAAACATCATTAAATCATAAATACCATGATTTTGCGAAATAATTCAAACAGACACGTCTAGAGGCACCAATGAAGTAGTAAATGTAAAATTAATGGCTAAAAAGTTTTATTTTTTGAAAGTACAACTTTATTTCGAATCAACAATTACGATAACATAAAAACAAATCCGTACGTACTAACTTAGCCTAAAAAAAAAGTAAATATAAAATAGAACTTATAAAACATATTTAAAGCTGGGCGTCAAAAAACTCCTCCGCATCAATGTCGGTTGGTAGCGTACCAAGAAGGCTGGCAGCATTGCCACGTTGAATGGCAACGCTCAATCTTTGGCCTAAGTGAAGGCCAGCCTTCTTGTCGCGTGTTCTATCCACCAAAAGTTTCGAAATGTCGCGGTAAAGAGCTCGCGCACCCGGACCCCATGTCCCCAGCGTCTCCACACCAAACGGTTCGAAAACATAATTACCGACAAGGTTATTATATTTTCGCCGCTTGAGGTTTTCTGCTGTAGCAGCAGCAGCACCAGCTTGTCCTGAAGTAAAAGGAAGATGGGAAGGTGCAAGGGTATCGACGCAGGTAGCGTCCCACACCAAAGGCCTGCCCATCTTCCAAGGCAGCAACGACATCCCATCGGGTCTCCTGCCATCGACGCGCACCAGGCCATTTGGTTCTAAAACAGCCGGGACTTCGGCGGTGGCAAGAGCACGGCGAATGATGTCGTTTATGCTGCGATGACGAGGTATTCTGCCAGCGCTTCTGCTGCATGATAGGGCATGGTGTCCTAGGCAATCGACATCTTCACCGCAACGACACCGATGCGGGACAACACATGGAACGCCCAAACGAAGACTCGCAGCGAGACGGAAAGTGCCATCGTCCAAAAGAGTACCTATATTGGGCGACGGCAATGCCTGCAGCCAAAGACCAGACTCCCACTCTCCCACGGCCAATAAGCGGGCACGCTCTGCAGAGTTACTCGCGGTGTTTAGAAGGCTTTCTCGTCTTAGTCTGCAGAGCGGCCGGTCCCATTGTCCCTGAGAGAATGTACACTTGGGCATATCAATTCCAGTGCAAGCCGTTTGCCAAGTGTTCAAGGCATCGGATAGGCACAACACCTCGGAATTAACCTGAGAAGCATACAGTATTTTACTAGTTAATTCCTTAGTGCTATGCACCGATGACAAGAATGCCGGCAAACCTACACTTGAAACATTTCGGATACCGAGCCCACCCAGGCGTACAGGTAGTGATGCCTGTAGCCATGCTCGGTTATTTAATTTAATGTTTAATATTTCCGACAAAGTATTTTTGATAATTTCGTCAACTTTTTCCAAAAGGGTGGTATTTTTCCAAATGTGACTTGCTCTTAAAACATAAATAAATTTTGGTACAAAAAAACAATACCTAATAATAGTGTAACCTGAATGGACGTTAATTTTTGAAAATTTGTTAATAACCTTGTTAAAATTTTGAATTTTTTCTTCTACAAAGGGTGCAAACGATTCATCTAAGATAGGTGACCCAAGAAGGCGAAGTGACGCCTTATCAACAATTTTTATGGTGGGGGCGATTGATTTAAATTTTGCTTCGGTCTCTAAAGTGTTTGAAGTCGTTATAAATAACTCACACTTGCTAAAATTTAGTTCTAAACCTATTGCCTGAAATTTTTCTTTTATGTATGCCAAATCATTTAATACTGTTTCAACATCGCCTCCAAGGGTACCATCATCAAGATACCAAACATTAAATTTAGAATTTAGATTCCGGATAATTGGGTGAATTGCTAAACTGAAAATGACTGGCCCAAGCGGATCACCCTGCTGACAGCCGACTGCTGATTCTAATAAATGACTTTTGTACGGTAATTTTGTGGGAAATCTATAACATTGCCAAAGGAAAGGGAAAATTTCTGGAAGTTCTTTCTTGACTTCTGTCAGCAGAGTGTCTCTATTTACCGAGTTGAAGGCATTTTTTATGTCAACCTTTAAAATGACCTCACCTTCCCGACTATTCAGATATGTCGCCAGGGCATGTACGGCTGCCTCACATCCGCCTTTTGACCCAAAACCCAGCTGGAGAGGCTGGAACAAGCTAGATAACCTGTTGTAGGACTTTTTGCAGCAAACCTTTGCGGCCAAACGTCGGTAAGTGCAGCCAACTGCAATGGGCCGCACATCTCCATTCGGTTTGTACAGGGCGCAAAGGTTTGCTCCATAAAGTACCTCTAAGACGGCCTCATTCACCTTTCCGCGAAGCATCAGGTTAATTAAGGCCGTCATTTCGGCCAGAAGTTGAACCCCAGCCTCCCCAGCACTTGCACTAATCAAATCTTTTAAATGTTGTGGTGTGAGACCATCTAGACCGCCCGCGGAGCCACTGCGAAAGGTCTCTATAGCAGCGGCTACATCACGAGTTGTGGCCACTAGTGTGGCCTCTGATTGATCCGGGGGAGTCGGAAAGACGAGGTCCACGGTGGGCGATGGGTGTTTGGTTTTTAATGCCTCCACAGTCTGGGGAGTACATTCTGCCACCGTGTCATGGCTAAAAAGTAGTCTGGCGGCCCCTGCAATGTCGCCCTCTGATAATTTAGATTCTACATGTTGGTAGGACGCCCTGAAGCGAATAGGTTTATTGCACGTGGGTGTAACAGGTAGTGTGACGCGATTGGTGCAATTTTCCTTAACCTGTGCAGTTAGAGTCCTATTTTGAGGCGTGCTGCCAACATGCAGAATGCTAAATGGAAATAGCAGAAGCTGACTCCATGCTTCTTCCGAGTTTTCTTTAGAGGCGCGGCTAATATGTCGGGAAAGGCATTCCGCAACGAGTGGTCTGGCCCCCCGAGGTACTCGTTTGAGGACTGGTTTGGTCTCTTTATGGAAAGCTAACGTTTTCCATAAAGAGTCACCAGTAGTCCTTGTATTAACTTTTGTCCTGGCAGAGGCCACAGAATCCGAAAAGGTACCATCGTTTCTATGGACTCTGCCAGTATGAATCCTAAGACCACGAGTACCCTTAAAAAACCGCGCCTCTGGACACAGGGGGCACCTCACCACAGAAGGTTGACTGCCCGACTCGCTGGAGTCATCAATGTTTGACATAAATTATACAAAATATAACAAGAAGAACTTAAGCTTTAAATATTAACACTGTAAAAAATTATGTAAGAAATTTCACCCAAAAAAAAACACACACACATAAGAAGCGAAGTGCAAAAAGTTGTTGTAGGCGCACTCACAAGAGGAAAGCAAACTCAAATTTTATATAGCAGCACTGCACATATTACTTGATACTGATATTGTGTAAATAAAGAATAAATTGTTGAATAATTTGTTGGTAAATAAAAAAAATTCATCACATGACAATGTAGGTATTGACGGTTGCTAAGGGGATTTATTTCATATTTATTTATGGTTTATTGCTGTTATTAATATTGTAATAATATTGTATTTTGTTTATTTTTATAGGTTGTTTACACTGCCCGTGCACTTTACACTATTTATTTGTGACTTATTACACATTTTCTAAATTTTATACTAAATGTTTGGAAGTTTAAAGGGCTAGCCAAACAATTCACAATTTCACTGTAAATCACTACTATACTGTTCAACCAACAATGTATGGCATTAATTGAACTTGTAAGAACTAATGTTAAATAAATTTGGCCAACAATAACATTGTTTACTATTTTTATTTACTTTTTCACTCGGAGCCTGTTGTTACAGTGGCCACTAGCGCCACCTTTTTCACCTTTTTCTTTTTTTTTTTGAAAGTAGCTACATAAAAACGTACCTACATATTATATTTCAGTTCATCGAGAATATTTAACAGAAGTGTCCAATGAGCATGTAAAGGCTTAGGCTGAGAGGTGTCCTCCAAAAAGATGAAATGGTTAATTTTAGCAATAATATATTTTAGTGGGGCATATTTACAATCTCACGTATCATCATTATTTCATATTAATTAAAATAAATTTTAATTAATATGAAATAATAAATAAATAAATATTAGGTACTTTAAACCTTATAACTATTGATGCGCCTTAACATAGTTCATATGTATTGCGTTTATTGTATGAGAAAAAAGTATCGGTATCCTACGAAAACGTATGCAATTTTTCACACTTTACTTTTGAATATTGAGATCAGATTGCGTAGCTAGAAGTACACACAAATCTGGATAGGCATGACGACAAACGAAAAATCTTAAGTTAATTAATCCGTCAGTAAGATTATAAAAAATATAAGACACATATTTTTGCTTAATCGTTGAAATGAAACAATATTAACATAAAACGCATTACAGTTATTGAGTGGGAGTGTACTGCGTCATACCTCTATATAATACTTACCTGAATGTGACGTCATTCGAGATTTCACTTGGATGTATCGCCGTAATCTTTAGGTCACACAAAAAAAACGGAAAATGCATGTCCTATATTTTTAATTTATTTATATAACAAACAAAACAAAAAATGAATTGTCCGCATCCCTATTGTTTTCTTAAACGAAATCATTCGACACCCACAATCATTTTACGTAACAAACACTTGAAACATACTTCTATTATTTTATTTATGAGTTAAAACAACATGTCATTACATTAGCTGCAATAGTAATCTACTATTACGTGTTGATTACTGATTTGAATAGACTGTAATGATTTAAGCAGGTCAATTGCTTTTGTGATGAGTTGTGTTGAGAAATGATTTTAAGCATCGTCTTGTTTAATTGAAGGGCTATTGGCATTGATTAATAGGTATTATAGATTAGTTTACATGTACACGTATCTATTATTTAGCACAATCGTTATGTAATAATAATACTAATATTTTAAATAAATACATTATTTTATTATCATTATTACTAGCCCGGATCATCTCTAGCACCTTCTAGGTAGGGCGTTGTTATGCCTTCTCCATCCAATTGTCCATGAATTTATCTATTACGTCCCGCTATCTTCGTCTGCGCTACTTCTCCCTGTTTGATCTGGACGCTAATCTATGGCTATCTTTGGGTAGTATTCAAACATGGGTAGCTCATCCCACTTCAACTTAGAGGCTTTCCGTCACTGTAAGTATAAGAAATTATTTTAAACAACACCTTTGGTCCTCACGTCCTTGATTCACTTCCAGCAAAATTTCTCTCACTAATTCACAAATTTGGAGCTGCCACAGCATTTCCAACACGAATACAGCGTAAAAACCCTCAAAATAAGGAGTTATAATGTTTCTAAATTGCTACAGCAGGTGTAAGTCAACCGTATGCTTTTTTAGCCAACGTAATAGTATAGTATCTTCATTGAAACCTTAGTATCTCCCGACCTTTGATTTTCTTTTAGACTGTTGACTCTTGACCTTGCAAACAAAACAAAATGCAAAATTGAAATCGGTTCATCCGTTCGGGAGCCACGATGCTACAAACATAAACACGTCTAATTTGAAACACCCCGTCGTTTTTGCGTCTGAGGTTAAAAAAGAACAAGCTTTTACAAGCTTCTATACTATTAAAGTGAACTAAAAAAATCAAATTGACTTGTTAAAACTAAGAAAATAAGTCACAAATGTTTACTTTAGAACTTCATGTGGCTATCTTCCGACTCTATCAACAGCCCGGTTCCTTGTTGCTGCTACAGTATTCTATCGAGCAGAATGGATCTTCAAGAAGTACGCTTCCATTTGAACTATTAACAGCAAATTGAATTAAAATCTGTAAGTAGGTATATAAAAAATACAGGAAATCTTTTTAACCAGTGCCTTTTTAACTTTAGGAAATTAAATTAAATTCAATTTTATTAAACACGTATTTTTTATTTTAATGTCTTAGTACAAGAAAATGAAGTAATCACTAACGAAAGATGTTTACTACTCATAGTTACTGATCGTATTGTCGCCCGCGAGCCGACGTATCAGCTGTGCATTCGCTAGGGTCACTGACCGGTAAATCTAAATTACGCGCTTCTATCGATATTATTACGAATAGATAATCAATGATTTTCTGATTGTATGTTAAATAAAAGAAATAAAAAAATTATGGAACAATTTCTGGAAAGGTGTACTATTAATGATAAAAAACTATAAAAAAATTGCGCACTGGATAAGAAGTTTTGAATTGATTAATTTACATAATTATACCTTTAAGTAGATTTGCTTGTTGACTTGGTCAGTTCATATCTGGTTAAAGACATAATTTGCAGTGGATTCTTTTTTTAAAGAAAGTATATTCTTAAGTGTTGCGAATAAATATTAATGTATTCTGTCATTCATAACACCATTAAAACGATTTAGTAAAATATTTGAAACGTTTTTTATTTAATATTTACCTACCTTAAATATAACAGATTCATTGCAAATTTTAAAATATAACGTTTTGGATGTTTTCTATCTTCGTTCACGAAAAGGACTGATTGGTTACTTGAACTTATACTGACGAATGTTGTCACCATTGTCATTGTACTGATGAACGACGGGACGTACCTCGCGAAGAGCTGACCTTTTGTCGGGGCACCTCAATTCCTTATTTTCCAGCAAGTTTTTCTTTCTTCTATGTCCGAAAGTATCATAGGGCATTGGCTGCAGATTGGAGTTGTGGGGCTACTAGGCAAGGTGACATACCACAGTTAAAATGGGCTTTTGCTTAACTGACCTTGACCATTTAGCCCATGTTAAGCGATGATATGTTTAACAATGGAACACGCTTATGAGTATATCGAAAATATGAATTCACCCGCGAACTGAAGACATCGACAGATACCGGCAGCGTGTTTAACTAGTTGGCAGGTCACATAGCAAAAGTTCGCAGCAAAGCACTTTGTATCCTTACCCGTGGAATCTCCATCATATATCCGTTGCGCATTGCCGTTCTTTTTTGTAATAAAATGTATAGCAAATTTTTTCGCATGTCAGCTAAATTTGCCTTCAGCAACCCGCTTCAGAATAGCAAAAAGATACCTTTATATATACTGTTACTGTTAATATGCTATGTTATCGGGTTTAGAATTGTTTAGACGAGAACATGGTTAATATTTTATTATTAATTGCATAAGTAATTTCACTGTAACTTACTAAATCTAAAACATTATTTATATAACAAAAGTAAAAAGAATTACGTGCGTAGGGTCATACACCTCTAGATTTTTACTTAATTACGAGTACCATATTTCTGCGTCATACGTATGTAATAGTGTATGAATGTTGTAGATATTGCAATTTAAATGTCCGCATATGGTAACTACAAATATACAAGTAGGTAATTAGCATACTTAGATAACACGTTTGTGCAAATTTTGTACTAGTTCAAGATATAATTTTATACCAACTTCTGAAAAAAGGTGGAGGATCTACGTATGGTTGTAAGTGGAAAGTATTTTCATGTATCTTCGCCAATTACATCGTCACTTGAGAACCAATTTTGATTTTTTTTATTAAAAGAGTACACATCCAAGTGGGTCCTATTAAAAAAATATATATATGATGTTGGACTTCGGAGAAATAGAACAGAAATCCTCGTAGAATCAGAGTCGAAATGTCGCGTTGTTTTTACGGGTAATCGATAACTAACCACCAAAAAAGTGTTTTGAATCCCCTCTCAGTAATTCCACTATCTATGTTTAAAGATATCGTATGTTTGTAAATGGGTCAAGAATTTACAAAAGTTCAGGTAAAGTAAGGGCGCCACAACAAAATAACGTGAAAGAAATTTCAAAGAAAAAAAATAACCGCCAAAACTAAAAAGAGAAAACAAATGCATTTAATATTACATTTGTTATTTGAAGTCGGTGCTAAATTAGACAGAATTATGACGAAATTGAAGATTTGTGCGATATTAACATCGTCTTCAATAATAAGATCTAATACAAATATAATAATTTGTCACTTTTTAGGAGGCAGTTTTTCTTTTCTTTGATTATTTTATAATCAAGCAACTAACTCCTACCAGGGGAGTATACCTACTCTTTCAATAAAAAATAAATAAAATTGATCCACAATTGATGGTACAATCGAAAATACATATAAAAAATACATAGAACCTCTTCCTTCTTTTAGAATTCATTAAAAATATATAAGTGCTGATTTGTCAACGTTTGCGACTGTATTCTACTAGTGCAGCTTTTAGTAATGGTATACTTTTAAGAATAATTTATTTCTTATTTTTATATAACAATTAAGTATTATAACGAGTTAATTGGTATGTTACAGTTGCGTAATTGCACTTAATTTCTAATGCGAAACTGTCACTTTTCACTGTTGTATCATCTTATATGTAGAGTACGGGTTCCCGCCATTGTTTCCGAATTTGCATTGTTTATGGTTCAATTCTTTGTGATTATGCTGCATTAAGGCATCCGTGACACAAGTCAGGATATAATTTACCCATATTTTATCAGCAAAGGAGAAAAATAGAGCTGTAATTAATTGGCAAACTTCCTAAAGACATTGTGTAACATTTTGCTCACCGCACATTTGAGTCGTTTATTTTCTTTTATAGAATCTTGCGTTCAGCTTGCTTGTTGTGATAATTTATGGTCTACTAAAGAATGCATTTAATTAAACTGAGTGGCCTCACATGTTATGCTCAAACTTCATTTTCAATTCTATGTTTAATAGGCTTGCGCTTGACCACGACTTGCCCATTGTTAATCAATGATTGATGATGATTGATGAACGCACTTATCAATTAAATATCGGTTCACTCGTGACTCGAATACCAGCAGAATACCTATAGTTATTAGGAATCAGAGATGCCGGCAGCGAATTCGATGGTAGTTATTTCGTGAAAGGGCCATTATTGGTGCAGCGGTATTGATCTTCGCTTCAAAATATAGGTCACGAGTGGATGGTTTTAAATTACAACAACGATAGGCCAACGTTGCGGCTTCATACAAGATTGCGCATGTGCCGGAACTGTTGCGTGATAAAAACAAATGCATTCAACTAAATCTGTTACACATTTTGACGTACCGTTACGTTAAACGTTACAACACACTTTGTTTACCAGTTACAATAAATAATTAAGCAGAATATGTAGCTACTTTAAATAACTGCCGATCATTAAGATGTAATTTGCATATTCCAGTATACAAAACATCTAAGGCCTAAGAATACTTGCATTGGGAGATGAGAGTCCTACAGTCCATCAGATCTATGAAGTACCATTTGACGTTTCACTGTTTTCTATTAAATTAGCTTTATAAAGGGGTAATTCACACTATTTTTATTAGCTTTCCTGTAAAATAATTGAATTATGAAGCTATTTTTATTTTAACATAACATAAACAATTTTCATACAAAAAATAAAATTCTAAATGTACTATGTTTAGACCTGTCAAACGGTACTTCTTAGATTTGATGGACTGTAGTAATTAGCGTATTCCTAAACGGACAAAGCAAAGAAAGTAAATTGAGTGTGTACAATTTTGTGATAACCACTTAAAGCCGTCAATCAAATTGATTGAAGCTTGAGGTACTGTTCAATGTACATATACGGGAAAAGTTTTTAATCATTGATTAATATCAGGCAAGTTCTAGCCAAGCGTAAGCCTATTGCAGAATAAAAAAAATATTAGCAAGTTGTAAAGTTAATGTGTTAAGTTTTAAAGTTAATACTTAATGTGTATGTATTATTTCGATATCACATTTTAATGATACAGGAAATAAAATATGACAAATATCTGTTCTACAAAGTGTAGTTGTCGTAACTTACATATTTTGTACCAAAATAGAATTAGCGAATATGTTGTACGTTTTAATGCTATGCACTTATAAATATGCTGTTACATATAAATATTAAAACTCTAAATAAATACCGGTCACCTCCAAGCTAGGCCAACACAATAAGGGTTCGGTACTTGTATTATTCGTTGATAAAGTTTTAATATAAGTACAAATTAAGAGACGTCATAGAATAGAGGTCCATGACCGGATAGATGACACAATTCATACCTACCTGATAGGTACTTAACATGACTAGGAGCGTTAAGAGAGTGGATCAGAATTGTTGCTCAGAATATTCTAGAACATTTACACACACGGTCATCTGATACCAGACTAAGGACAGCTTGTGCTATGGAAACCAGATGACCTATATACTATACAAATACTACTTTTCTTTGGACGTACTCGATAATTACACCCAGATGACCCAGACTCAAGACAACCAAATGACCGTGTTGCGTAGGAATCGAATCGTCAAAAGCAGTGCCTTACCGACCACGTCTCGTCAGCGGCCTGTCAAATGCATTATGCATAAAGAGTGGCCCGTTCTACCAATGATGAATACGGCTTTATATATTCTTGAGAAGTAGATAAACTGTGCGGAAGAAAAAAACTCGAAGCTACCTAGTAACAATATGAAGCACTAAAGATCTCACTGAGTCGAATTCTAGGTTTTCTCTTTGGGGTAAGCTAGTTATTGAATGGAGACTGCGTCTTGGCAAATGTAGTGTAGGACGCTTTTCAGCTGAGTGCCAATCGATAAACGAGATAGCCGTTAGCAACTACATGCGACAAGCCGAAAATGCGCGAAATGGCGTTGTATGGGAGAGGGTATAATTTTGTATGTATCTTTATTATAAAATTTCACAACATTACAATAATTCATCGTCCCACAAAACTGTTTTCACAGTATGTCTGTGGGTACCTACACACATTCATGTTAACAATGGTTATAACAGTGCGTTAAATTTTAACAAACTATGGGTCTGTTTAAGTGTACACACACTTATCATTGTATTCAAACAGTTAAGTAAAAATCTCATACAGAGTGATGTTACCTCTAAATTTATCAGTGTTTCTCTACAATATAATTCGTATATATAAACCTTCCTCTCAAATCATCCTATTTATTAAAAAAAACCGCTTCAAAATCCGTAGTGTAGTTTTTAATATTTAAGCATACATACGAATGGACAGACAGTGACAGCGACTTAGTTTTATACTATGCAGTGCTATTCCTAATGTCGGCTGGCAAGCTGTTAAGCCTTGATCATGCTTAACTTGTGAGTAACGTTCCCAGTCATTTTTATGTTTTAAGATTATAGGTAATATTTTACATTTTTAAAATAATTTATAATAATCTCCATTGCAATTATTTTTTGTTTTATTGCCTCAAATTTGTTAATATAACTTTTAAAGGTAAGTTCATACCAATCCAGTGTGTTACTGAATATTGGGTCAACTAATGCTAGGTAAAGACATTTTAATGTGTCAGTAGGTACTTTAAAGCTAACTGTCCAGCAGTGGACAGCAATATATCGATGATAGTGATGGTAATATGATAAGGTAAGTAAGTACTTTCCTAGTAGAGGATCGTATGTGTTATTTGGGTACAGAACTCTAAAAATTGAGAAATTTTATTACCACCTTTTTTATATCTGTGCATAATTTCAAGTCTCGAAATGCAAGATGCCTTCATCTATTTTCGTGCATTGCAAAAGCGCCGTTATGCGAACCTCATATAACTGTAAATTACTTATTTTGAATAATTGCAGTAATTAACCAATATCAAAGTTGGGAAAAGTGAATTAAGCCAATTAACCCCGTCATTATGTTTGCGGAAACTATGAATTCACTCGTATTTCATGTGGTTACGAGAACTGTATGCACTAAGTAGTATTTTTCAGGATCTTTTTGGGTCAGTGAAGTTTCGAATTTATAATCATTGCGATTGGCCAATATTTGTTATTGATGTTGGTACATTCCACGGTAAGAAGAAACAACTTGATACACAAGATTCAGACGAATTACAGAAGAGAATAATAATATGGACTTATGTCAGCTAAGCAATATTCATGTTCACTGATTTCATAATGGTTGGTATTGATAACTTTTTTCGAGCATAACTGTTTACCACAGAGCAGTTAACCTCAACCCTGGTGAGAGTGATTTTTATGATCTTTATGCGCGTGTGCGATGATCTTTATGTGCGTGCGTGCGTGCATGCGTGCATGCGTTTATGCGTGCGTGCGTGCGTGCGTGTGTGTGTGTGTGTGTGTGTGTGTGTGAATCATATGACTAGGGTGATATTCAACTAACAATGAATAGTAAAAACTTTGGTATTACGGAAACATATCCACACTTTATTTAACCATGTCAAGATTATAAAACATTATTGTTTCATTAATATTTGTTAATTAGTGTAATTAATGTCCAACCATTTTAATTACTCATAAAATAAGAAGCCAACAAAATTTCTAGTTGAGAATGTGTTAAATGTAGATTTTATAAAGTATATACAATAAAATAACATTAGCATAGCCTGCACGCCTGTATTACCGGAAAGTGTAGGCAGAGTTTAATAGTATCTACATTTTCCGACTAAATTTAGCTCTTTTACCTAATAAATGAGCCCATTTCCGTTAAGTTTTATATGTATTTTTCTACGGGCCTGGTTACGTGAATTAAATAAATAAAAAATTCCCTACTATGAGGTTCTATTTTCCTATCTTTCAGTTGACCCGGGATTTGAACCCGGTAATCTCGAGGCTATTACGTTATACATTTGTTGGTTCAGTGGTAAGAATGTTTAAAAATAACAAAATTATACAAACTCGACGGTTACAAAATAAAATAATTGTATAACTGTTGTCATCACAATTAATTTAAATCTCTACCATAAATTTAAGTATGTGTCTAACAAGCTTCGCATAAATACATGCACAGAGACACAGACGACGACACAGAGATTTATGAGGAATAAAATTAATACTTACCAAGCGTAACATACTTTGTGGAAATCCCAGCTATTTTCATTTCTACAGAAGGTTTGTGTGTACAATTTATCTCTACTATCCATACTAAGTACGGGCGTGTGTTGTATTATTACCCCTCGCGGCTTCGCTTCTGCTTGCACAGGTACAAATTATACACCTAAGTCTTCGTCATGGATCAGCCTGTTTATTAATGAAAACTGCATGTATATCCGTTCAGCAGTTTTAGAGTATTGCTAACAGCTATCTACAGAAGAAGCAATTTCATTTTATACTATTATACTATGCAAAGACAAAGATGAAGTATTGTGATATTTCAGACTATTTTTTAATCTTTGTGTACGATATCACTAAATAAACATCCATTTATCGACTTATACAAGCTTTTGCATCTATTCATTTTACGATAGTTGTAGGAATGTAAAATTATGTTCAATATTGTGATAGTGAGAACCCTTTGATGATTTGAGAGGTTCCTCACACGCTTGCCAAGTGCGGGTGTTCGATGTCACATGTCTTCGAATGTTTTGATCTAAAATCTGTCAGTTTACTTACAAAGATTTCCTTTAAGCGATATTGGCGCACAAAATTGGAGATAGATACGGTTCGAGTTTTAAAGTCGCGCTTGAAGACATATATCGCTTACGCGATATATTTATATTACATTATATTGAAATACCTAGAACATTAATACTACTTATTTATTAATATACAGCAAACTAATAAAAAATTCATTTATTCAGATTTCAAAAACTGTGTATTTTTATGCGGTTTACACCAAGATAGATGAATTTATTATAAAGATCTGTGTGTAGGTATACCTAAATAATCTCCTCTACCATGTAAAGAAAATCCGGAGAAGAACTTAAGTCACCAACATAGCGATCAAAGTGAGCAACTTGATGTGGCAGTGGATAAGCCATATTGCTCGTAGAACCGACAACCGCTGGAGAATAATGATTCTAGAATTGAGACCACGAAATAGGTGCCTCAGCGTCAACCGGCCCGCTATAAGGTGACCTGATCACATTGTTAAAATTGCGGGAAGCCTAGCCGACTGGCAGCCTATCGCTGTGGCGTTCTGAAGCCCTATGTCCAGCTGTAGACATCCTCAGGCTGACGATGACGATAATGAAAAGAATGATGACCCGTGTGCAATTGGGGCTTGTGTTTTTTCAATTTGCTCAATTTATTGATAGTTACGGTGTTATTCATAGAAATCTTAGATGACTCTTTAGTTAAAATGGACTTTGTCTCTTTCTTACTACTATAAATGCCAAGATGACAGACAAAGATAAACAAATTATAAACCTATTTTAGCTATCCTAAATCTATGAGCTTATAAAGCGTTTATGAATACGGGGTTAGTATATAAATATTCGGTACAAATATAGCTTAAACTGCTATGCAAATACATAAATCGAAAGCGCCACTTGCTGTGGCCTACAATACGTACGCGTGAAGCATGTGTAGCTTTTTGTCGATGACTAGTATAAATTAATCTATCACAACAATATATTAAAACAAAAAAAAATGTACAGTACCTTACGGATAAAGTAATATTTTTTTAGAAGGTTTAAGCCAGTTAGGTACCTACTAGTGAATAGTAATACAATCATATCAGTCTACCTATATCTATTACTGGCGACCCACCCCGGCTTTGCACGGGTACACACGGTTACTTAAAAAGCTATACAATCCCAGTATAAACTAACTTCTCGTTGTATGGAAATCCTATACAATGCGTTATCAGGTTATACTGGAAATGTATAGTTTGACAAGTAAGTGTGTACAAAATATACATGTAAATCTTCCTCAAAGATCACTCTGTCCATTAGTTAAAACTGCCTGAAAATCAAAAGACAGCGGAAGTGACTTCATTTTACACTATGTAAAGATAAAACCGAAAAATCACTTATTTGCTTCCGTAGGATAGCATAACGAACCCTTAGTAACTACAAAATCTAGGAAGAATATATTTCCCAGAAAGTTAGATTACGAACATTTTTTAGTCAATTTGATCGAACAAAAATTGTATTTCCAAATTGCAGCTATGAATTTTAGCTACAAAACTCAATACTACTTTTAACTTGGGATGTAAAATGAAAAATCGCTTTTGCTATTTTTTGTATTTGCCTGAAGGAGCAGACACGCAAACATCCCATGAGTATGTAATAAACTTACACGTAGTCGAGAATAAAGCCTCGGACGGAAAGCTAATATTATAACTTATTTATAGTTTTCAGATCTTGTTGTATTATCTTATTTATCGTAAGTAGCTGCAACTATTTATAAAAATGAATTTCTTGTGGACCTGCGGCGCTTTGTCAAAACCCGTTGAATAGTTAATGTTTTATTATCACTTAGAAAAGTATTGGTACTACTTATTTTTAGTTTAGAATTTGTTATTTGAAGTAGAACGGTCCAGCTCGACGAGATAAAAAAATAAAACCCCAATAACCACAGTGAAAGTGCACATTTATGCGGCGCGCGGACTTTACTCGAGTCTTTCGGTCAAGCAGGGCCGCGTGCGCATCTCGTGAGAATGTTTCCGAGGTATAAAAGAAGCTGACGCTGTGTTTCGCTAAACCATTGCTTTGCATATACCCGCCCGCTACATATACCTCTACTGGATAACTTTGCAGGTACCTAGTGATGTGATAACCTGAATAGTGTTGTGTTGTGATAGTGCTGTGATCTGATTAGTCTGTTTTCTTTTGACAGAAAGTGCGGCGCTGAGTGCAGTGACAAGATGCGGTTATATATTCCGGTAATTGTTATTTCATTTTTTATTTCCACATGCGTATCGCTATTGAAAGTTCAAGTTTGCAATCGATGTTGCGATTACTGATCACATGATGATCTGTTCTGGGGATTTGTTAAGATCTGAACTTTATCGTTTGAATTCCTTTTGTACTAGTCAATAATTGCGATATGATTTTACGGGTTAATGGATTTAGTTGTTTACAAATAATAGGCATGTAGGTATGTGTTACATATACACAATAGTAAAGACATTCCAGGAACAAAATATTTAAATGCATTTATAATAATAATATGATATTGGAGCAATCTACATGAAAACATTATTAAACTTAAGGAGGTGATAGAGCGTCTTTGAATTTCTATCAACCTGACGGAATGTGCCGAAAAGTCTGGCTGCATAGCCACGTTGAATGGCAATGCAAATTCTTTGATCTAGATATATAAGCTAGCCCTTTTTATATCATTTAAATTTGTATCTAAAACAATTTATTAAAACGTCATTGATTTAATATTACGCGATTGTGAAACTACTATTAACTGATTAACGAGTAGTTTTACATTTTATATCAAGCCCAACTGTGGTATAAAAAGTAGCCTCTAACTTTCTTCAGTAAATGGGCTGTCTAGAAATGCATGAAATGGGACCAGTAGTCTCTGAGATTATCGCCTTTAACCAAACAAACTCTGCAGTTTTATATTAGTAAATAATTCTACAACACAATACTACAACACAATTTTCCTTTGTAAATAACTTTAAAGGATATGGGAATGATGACATACTGACTTTAAATTTATAGAAAATGACATACTAACTTCTTAACCTGCATTCTTGATAAGCTGGTTTTTTGGCAACGACTTCAACATGTATAATTTCACCAATAACTATAAATTAAAAAATTAAACCCCACAACTAGCTGAGAACCACCTTAATCACTTCAGCTTTTAAATAGAGAAATCAGCATCAAAATCAGTGCATTCCTGTCGTCAAATTATAACACCCTCTAGGCTCTATCACGTCTACCTTTTTAGTGTCCCACAACTGGTCACGGGTCTCCTTTCTTATCTTCTTTCTTATCGTACGAGTTGAGAGACTTTAGGACTTAATCCACACATACTGGCCAAGTGCGGTTTGGTGGATGTTACATGTCCTTGAACGATTAGTCCTTAGACATGCCGGTTTCATCACGATGTTTTCCTTTACCGATATTGAGCAACGGCGATGAAACAATTCACACCAAGACGTGTGGGCAGACCAGGATTCCAACCTGCGACCTTATATTTCTATAAAACACCCTCTATAAAAAGAAGGAAATAAAACTGTTCACAAACTTGTTTAATTATCTTTTATATCTATTCTGCTATTTCACGCTAAGCCGTCAGTCCCGGTTGTCATTTAACACATCCATGACAATCTTTACATGTAGTCAGAAGCCAATATAATCTGACACCTGGTCTAAATATCTCGGCTACTGGTTCCCTACGGGTTTCGAGGTCTGATGGCAGTCGCTCGTATAATTCTGGTAACTAGCCGCATCAGGTTAGACTGGGAGCCGACCCCAATAGAAATGGGAAAAAGGCAAGGTAATGATGATGATCTATTCTTCTGTTTCTTAAATATAAAAGAAGAAACTGACTAACATATCAACATATTCGCCCAAGGATGTTGTGTATGCACTAAGAAAGGATTTTTCAAAATTCACCCGCTGAGGGGCTGAAACGGGGACCACGCGGGTAATGCCGCGGTTTGCAGCTAGTTGTGTATGAAATAAAACGGCATTTTGTTTACGTGTTTTATAGCATATGCCAATGACTTGATTGCATGCCAATTTTCAATCCATACATACATCTAACGGTTAGAAATTCAATGACCATAGTGTCCCGATAGGTATCAGAATTAATCTATCTTGCTTTTTAAATAAAACTTTTTGGTGGTTTGTTTCTAATTTATAACTACCTCGGTGGTGGTATGGTAAGCGTGTTTGCTTATAAACCACAAGGTAGGTTCAATTCCCGGGTCAAGCGAAAATATTTGTCCAACATATCTAGAGAATTTTAGTTGCAGTTTGAACGGCAATTGGCTCGCCCTCTGTTGTAATACAAGTAGGTACATACATGAACCTAGAACTATTAGATTTGAGCCTTCCAGAAAAATTATGTCACTTTAACCTTTTTTAGTGTCCCACTGCCGGGTGCGCGGCTTCTCTCAACTATATAACGAGTTGAGAGAGTTAAGTCCTTAATCTACACACCCTGGGTGATGCGCCGGAAAATAAATTAATATAATAAATTGTTCCATCACCGCTCGTCTGAATACCCGGTCGTGCCCCATATTTGTGTTTACACAAAGATAGGGCACGACCCCCCAGTCAGGGTATTAGGTCCTCCGCAAAAAAAAATCCTATTCTTTTGCGGATGACCTAACCCGATTTGTCGGAAGGGCCTTTATTGGCTTACCGGACTTTTTCATCGGTAGAACCGTCCTCGAAGTTCTTTCGAAGACCTTTTATTCTCTTCAGGTTTCCGCCGGCGACTTCGTCAGCGTGACCTTCTTTTTATGCAATGGGATAAAAAGCCTAAGCCTTCCTCAATCCATGGGCTATTTAACAGTGTAAGATTTTTTTAAATCGATCCCGTAATCCCTCAGATTAGCGCCTTCAACCAAACATAATCTTCAGCTTTATAATATTGTAACTATAGTTTTTTAACCAGTACGCAAATTTTGAGAAAATAAACTTAAACAACTTTTAATAAACATGCATTTTTTATATTGATTAGTCTAAGTACTAATAATCACAGTTAATTTACAGTTTTACTTTCATATTATTGTGAGTAAAAATCATACCGGATTTTTTCAAAGCCTGGTTTTTTCATACACACTCTGCCCTACTCTTTATTAACTGTCTTAATTGGGGACGGAGTAACCCAAAGTGTAGTGAAAATAAGTTTAATTTGAGAGTCAAATAAGCATAGCACACAGGTGATAAAATTTAACGAATAACACACATTTTTCGCTCATTAAAGTGTTATGCAGTAGAATAGTGATTACTTCCGTTTGTTTGCTGAATTAATGAACTATATGCTTATTTTGTTTCTAAATAAGTTGCTGGTTGCGTAACTTTTGTGAGCATTAACTTATATAATACGAAATTAAGAGACAGTAATGTACTGAGATAATTAAAAAAATATATAAACTTATTTACATTTTTTTTATTAATTATTTGTATGTATAAATCTTAAAATATATAAATGAACAGCTTGGTAGGTATAGTTCGTTAGTTTTGCTTAAACTTAAGAACAGCTCGACCAGTTTGTATATTTATAGTCTGTTATTTTCAATACCAAAAACTATTACGCGTGGTAGTAAATAGTTAGGTATAAATATAAATAAAAATGAATCGCCGAAATGTATGTAATTCCATAACTTTCGAATGACTGTACCAGATTCGATATTTTTTGCCAGATCAAGGTTTTTGTAATGGCAAGTTTTTAAAATCGTGTACTTACATACACTATCCGTTCTAGACTGGGGCGGATTTGAACCCGAGCGAGCGGGTTCAAATCCCAGGTCTCTTCACGGTGCTACTATTGATTTCGGCTTACAGGAGTAGCTGTGGGGGGATTGCGGTCGTGGGTTCAGTCCCAAAACAAATTTCTGTGATATGATAGTATTTCCCATTTCGACAGCAAGCAATAATAGGAACAGAAATCAAATGAATGAAATGATGAAATATTATGTCAGAGATGTTTTTATGATGCGTGTAACCACAATTTAATGAGCCCATAAACCTACAAAGGTTGCCTAATACTATAATTGACTTCGACAAAATACATAAGTTGACATAACAGAAAAGTTGTCATCAGTTGCAACATTTAGTTGATGTAGACCGAGCAATCGACGATAATCATGACTTGGTAAAAAGGCTTACATTTTGAGCATAATACGCGTGACCAAACGAATAGGTCGCGTGACCGAACGTTAACTTGTAAGTCTAAAAACTAATCATTCGACGACATGTGTCATCTACCAAACCGCACATGGCCGGCGTGTGAGGATTAAGACCTAAACTCACTCAACTCGTTAGACAGTTGAGAGAAGACTCAAACTCAGAAGTAGGATACTAAAAAGGGGTATAGTGATAAGTCGCATCTGTAGAATTTGACCTCGTGACCTTGGTTGGTAATTGAGCTGTACCTACTGATTGTAGACTACAGCCGTGGCTAGGCCACCAGGCACAGACACGTCACTAAATGATCAAGTCGTACGTGATGTCTGGTGAAATTGAAACGAGTCTGGTTGACTGTGCTTATAGTGCTTTGCCCATTCATGTGCTCAATTCTCATTTACTGACGGAACATTTACTATGTCCGTCTTTGTTGTCACTTGAACGATGAAATGGAAGGCGGACGTACAAAAATAAAATTAAAATCTCAATCTTTCGTATGCTAAATAGCCAGCATTTCGCAACGCAGCTATCGGTGCCGTTATACGATGTACAGAGTAGAATAACACATCTTTATTATTCTTTGCTGGATAGATTTAAAGCCAGATAGCATGGCTAATACGCAATCACAATGACAACATACAATACGGCGCAGTGTCACCAGTTTCTGATAAGTGTTAAAAGGCTATCCGACACTTATCAGCAATTGGTTAGACTGGTGCACTGGTGTTTAAGTAAAAAATAATGATTTCTGAGGTAAGTGAATATCAGTGACATATTATAAATCCGTAATATGATAGTTTTACGAAGGTTAAAGACCTAAATGCAATGGCAAAAGTTTCTATACCAATAAGGGCGTGCTACCTAATCTATTTTTCAGCGCAGACTTTTTTAATACAAAGAGGAACAACTGTACATAAAACTCTTGTTTTCAAGCATCCGCTTTACTATAAACTACCTATATAACACGAGTAGTAGAAACAATCTCGTTAGTATTTAGACCTATATCTGAATACATTAAACATAACACAAAATAACTATTTTTTTATTTTGTATAAAAAAAATTGATTTCATTTGAAAAAAATCTTACGATGAATTATTTTGTAAAGGGAATCAAAAGAATAAACAAGTAGCAACAAAATAATATAGTGTTTTAAAATATAATTTAGTTTTAAATGATAAAAATCCAAAAACGTTAAAAGCAAATATAATAAAATAAATAATAAAATAATATTACACCTTCCATGTAAACACCTGTTTTGTATATCTGTTTGAATAATAAATATAATAAATAAACAAAAAAGAAAACATACTGAGGTGGTAATTTTTTTTGCAAATAAATAGTGTTTTACTATGTTGTCTACATTTTTTATTGTTATCATAACTATAAGCACAGGATATGTATTGACGCATTTGCATGTGGTACGGTTTACGGGTATAAAGCAATTGAAAACATTCTTTGAAAACAACAAAGGATGATTTCAATTGGTTTCTCTTCAGAGGCCATTGATTTTTTCCACGCTGTATAGTAACAGTATAGAACAGACAATATAATTCCGTAGTTAAAGTAAACTAAGAAATAATGCTTCTGTCATTTAGGTTACAGCAAACTGGTTACTCGCGATGACCTCACGATTCTGAAACAAACAATTACTGAATCCTAAGCTGACACACGTCAAGCTGTAACTAGGAAACGTATTATTTCATGTTGCAATCCTTGACGCTGTACGTCGATAAACTTTCTCTACACATTTATATCACAAACAATTCTCGACTATTACTATTTCATCTTGCATTGCAAAAACAACATGCGCTTCACCAACCAGTATTCGCACCTATAATGCTATTTTAATTATCATTTGATCTTATAAGCCTATGACACAACAATACATTAACTTTTTTCCTAGGATTTGGGAAGACTTTCTTCCTAGGTATTAAGCTATTACCGAGTATAACGTAATGTTTGTAAAATCGTCAATCGCTGATCTCATAACACTCAGTTTAATGAATTCATAATACCTACTAAGTTTAGAGGAGATCTGCAGATTATAAATAAAATAATATATAAATAAATATTCTGGGACGTCAACACACACGGTCATCTGGTCCCAAGCTAAGCAGAGCTTGTGTTATGGAAACCAGATAACTGGTATATACTATACATATAATACTTTTTTTTGTTAATATATACTTATAATAGATATTTACACCCAGACTCGACACAAACACAAATGTTCATCACAAATGTTTGTCTCGGGTGGGAATCGAACCCACGACCTGCGGCGTGAAAAGCAAGTATCTTACCGACCACGCCACCGGCCCGTCAAAGGATTATAAATCCGTCGGATAATAAATTTGCTAGTGATGATGATAATTTAGGTACTTGCATTCGTGCTGTTGTTTTAGTTGTTTAGTTTTACCTAGATATGAACTTAGGTGCTGAACACACAGCAAGCGGTAGAGTTCGAGGTTGGAGTTCTAATTCTTCCTCTTTGCCCTCGGGCTGTTGTACAGCGTGTAGTTTTCTAGTTATTGCATAGACTACAAAGAACTCGCAACGCTAAGTTCTATTCACTAAACTGCACATGTATGTTCGACTTAAGATACTTAGTAGATTGTATGGACAATGTGTTGTGAAGCCACAGAGCACTAATTACGTGTTACATAATTTTCAAGTTACTTCCATGTCATAAACACGTTATTAAGTTATTAATCACATACTTAGGTCGTGGAAAGCGGTAAGCTCACCGGGTCACGCGCTTCGCGAGAAAATCTGTTATGCAAGGAGCGGACAGAACAATAGTGCAGATAAATAGACTGTTGACTGAAATACCAAGTTTTGCGATTAAAATTAGTTACAATGTTTAAATGCCAGGAGTAGCATGAAAGTTTCGCAATATCACCGAAATGATAAATAAATCTTAATTTTTATATCGTAAACAGATATGCAGATTTTGTGGGACAACGTCATCGCATCGTGACAGATGGCAGAATTTCACAATATGGGCTCAATGTAGAAGTAGTAAGAAATAAAGATAATGCTGTGTTACCTAATTGCTACTCGCATAGAGAGTGAAGATTTGTAACACAACACGCAATCGTTTAATAGGCCTCAGACGGACACTGCTCTCGTACATGCAAACGCAAAGTTACTATAATTGTTTTAGATTAAAATTGCTGTACTTTTTTGACTAAAGTGGAATCTTTCATAGATTTAATTTCACTTAAGCATATTTTAGCTGTTTCTAGCCATTTTAACATATTTTTATTTCTCAATTTCAGATACTAGTTTGTGTGGCGCTATTGACGATATGTCGTGCTGAGCCTGAACCTAAAAAGTACAAACCTCAAGTTAAAGATAGAGATAAAAATTCAAACACAACATTAACAGCAGAAGAGAAGAAATTTCTCAGAGATGTAGAAGAGAGGTACGGGATCAAAAATGATAAAAACAAAGAAGAGAAAAAACCTGAAACTGAAGCAAAACAGAAAAAACCTCAGATTGCAAAAGCTCCCTTTCCAGCTGTTATAGCTATTGAAATCGTCAATGATACCGACTCTAAAACAAAAGGCAAAAGAACCATTGACGCTAACTTAGGATATGGATACAAAACCAACAATGGATATACTTATTCCTATTTTGGCAAACCTACAGAAGAAAAGGGTAAATTTATGATTTATCCATATTCTCAAGAGGATATTTCAGCGCCAACTGCACTTTCGTACCAAGACGTTCAGCATTATGAAAATGGTGGAAAGGATGTCAAAACAAGCGTAGAGATAACGCCATCACAAGCTTTTGAATTGGTTGAAGAAAAACCTGCCTATCATTATGATAAACCTTCTATTGAATTTAAAACTCCAACTCCACATTCTTATACCTCTTCGTCTGAAGGGCACAGTTCATCATATTCGTCACATCCCTCTACACTCTATACCACATACAATGGTGAACAATTTTCTGGGTTAAGCGGGCAGTTCCCATCAGTTATGTCTAATTACTTGGTTGACCCATCTCAACTTATTAAAAACCCAGAGTACCAAAATGTAGGAATAACTCAAGATCATTTGCGTCTTCAAGGCAATCATTTGGAACAAAAAGTAGTGCCTGTATTAGTGCTGAGAATACCGAGTTCTTCTTTGAAAAATCCTACTGCTGAACTTTACGCCGATTTACCAAACAACTACCCTCTATCAAACTACTTAAACAATATCAATTTGCAAGAGCTCGTTAACCAATACTTTAGAAAAAATGGATATAAAATGGCACCTCATGTTATGACGTATCCAAATTCCCTTTCCTCAGCTCATGGTGAAGGTCCATCCTCATCTATTATACATGGTCAACCCCAGCACTATGCCCACCCATACGTTCAGCCATCGTATACTCAATCTCATTATTCTGGCGTACAATATTCCTCGGTCCAACCAACAATGGCACGTTATCCATCAAGCTATCATCGACACCATTACATATCGATGCCCAAGGGGCATTCTCTATACAGACAGTATTCAATGCCGACAAAATACGACTACCCGTATCATTACGTGCCAAAAGCAGCTCACTCAGCTCAGAAATTTTACTCACCTGCATCACATTATTATCAACAAACTGACCATGTTGGGTCCCAATATCAGGACGTATCATTGAATCAAAATACTGGTGGACATGGACGACCTACACAAGTTCAATACGAGGCCCCTGCCCATGTGCCTATTGGCTACGAATCTGCAGTCACACCAAGTTCAGTATACGGAACTTCTCAGGCTCAATCATACGCTCAATACGAGACTCAAACAGTTGCACCAGAATACGGACAACCAAATGACCAGTCTTCTGAGTCTCTATCAGCAGGTTACGATTCTACACGACCAGCCTCAAATGAGTACGGTGTCCCTAGCGATAGCGCGGCCCAAGATTATTATAGTCAACAACAAGATACAACGCAACAAGGAGGTGTTTCTGGTTATTCGGCACAAAATGGTCATTCGGAGGTAAATTACCAGACTCAACATGACGACGGAGCTCAAAACTACATGTATCAAACAAATGGCCAGCAAGATTCAGATCAAAGTGGCTTAGTTCTATCAGAGAACTACCCGAGCAAGGATCACACCATCGCAACTGTTTTGCCAACACAATACAAAGGTTATAAGCCAAGTAGTGGCCCAATTCAAACTGTTAGCTACGTGACCCCAACACCTTATTCTTCAAAATACCAGGTACCGTTTAAAATAATGGTCCCACAAACATATCTTCAAAATCCAAGTACGGAAAAAGTGTCATACGTGGACTCCCAGTCTTATAGCCAATCTGGGAGCAGTCAAGATTACAATCCCGAGACGCAATATACAACAGGATATCAATACGTTGCACCTACGAGCAGGCAGAAGGTTACATCTTTCACAAGGAACTACCACTCTCATCCCAAACGTATGGCCAAACCTGATAAATCTGAATCTCAGTCATCAACTTTCACGCGGAGCAAAAGCGAGAGAAATGATAAGAAGAAAACTTCTTCATCGTCTACTTCGTCATCATAAGTAACTTGGATTTCTATTTATAGAATTAAGAGGATGTAAATATACTAATTTTGGTGAAAGCAAAAAGCGACCACCGATATGATTGGAAGTTGGAATTGAATCCTGGACATACCCCGTTTTTGTAGTTACTTAACTGTCGTAGTTGTTTACACTGTACAGATATTTACTAAGTTTGACAGCTATTATTGTTACTTAATTAAAGATAAATTGTTATATTATGATTACATGCTGTTAACAAGCAGGTACAAAATTGTTAAGTTCATATTAAGTATAATATTGAAAAAATGGTCATGTGATAGAATGTTTTTATATACAAAAGTATTTTAAAGAAGTAATGTCGAGAACATTACAAGTATATAGGAGTACGTACTGATTTCTGGTGCAATTTAACTTATTATAGTATTAATACACACCCTATGTGTGTGACCAGGGTCTGCAATTAGTTAAGGTTTATTTTTTTATTAGTGTTTGTTAAGTTTTGCTTTTATTTATTTCAAAATTTGTTCTAAAACGCCTTCCTAATTAATGTGCAATAATTTGGAATAAGTATGATATTACATACATTACTATGTTGTAGCTATATATTTGTAAGATAAATAAATATTGAAATCTTTGTCAGTTATTTCTAAACAATCTTATTTCCATGATCGGCTTGTACCATATCAATTATATTGTGGTTCTCTTACAATACAAATCAAAATTTAAATAAAATTCCAAACGAGCTAAACGTGATTTCGACCTCTTCAGCCGCTAAAGAAAACCGCATCAAAATCGGTACATTACTTTATGCTCTAATGTCAAAAATTTGTACACCGACATAGAATACAGATACACACGTCAAACACATAACGCCTCTCTTTTTATGGGAGATTTAAAATTATACTAAAATAGCAAACCGCTAACTGCCTCGGTAGTATAGTGTTAAGTGTTTTTGCTTAATAACCGTGAGGGTCCCGGGTCGAGCAAAAAGACTTTTCTAAGTAGCTTATATATCGATGGTACTATAAACTAATTAACTTCCCGATCCAAATCACTAATCTACGTCACACAAACGGATTATCATCACAACAGATCTCACCCACTCACCGTCCCCGGGTCTCATCTTATTGCGCGCGGGTAGTAGAGAATCATAATTTCAGATCGAAGTTTGAAACTGTGTCCAATGAACGACAATAGGTTCGTCCCCGTTTTGTATGGGACCTTGACATAGCCAACGTCAATGGGGGGATTTTCCCTGTTACCTATACCTTCCCTTCCAACATACGGAAGGGAAGGTATAGGTAACAGGGAAAATCATAAAGCAAACGGCTTTACACTAGGCAAATAATATTAATATAATATAGTGGGACATTAACACACACGGTCATCTGATCCCAAACTAAGCAGAGCTTGTACTATGGAAAGTAGAGAACTGGTAATATACATAATTAAACCCAGACACAAGACAAACAAACATATTTAAACAAATGTTTGTCTCGGGTGAGAAAAAGGGACAATTACAGCCTGGTAACTGGCAAGAGATGGATGAGAATGGCTGTGGATCGTGAAATTGGCAGCCACACGAACATACAATTAATATGTCCATTACCCATCTTTAGTAAAAAGCACGCAATTCAAAGAATGATTGAAATTATTACGTGATTCTTTTATGATAGATGAGAGTGATCATTAATAGCGTAATAAAGTAAGTGTAATGTCTCTTACGGATCTTTTTATTAGAAAGGTACACTTAACTGTTATTTTCTGAAAAAAATACTAAATAATTTCAATGAGTAGTAGTAGGTTTCTTGGAAATTAGTTCTTAAAAAAAGTTTGTAAGTTGACGTCGGTAATAGACCTACTAATAGTCGGTAATAGTACACTATTCTAGAATACGCCTTTATTTAAAAGGCACGATAAAATCTGTTGATCACCGATATCAATATGTGGTGATTTTTTGTTGTAAGTGTTTTGCGTACAAAAAAGAATGATAATAATAAGAACCTTATTATGCTTGTGTGAAGCCAGGATAGGTCATTTTTTATTGTAGAGACACACATACAAGATAAGTGTCTAATAAGCAAACGTTACTTGAGAAGCTACAGCTGCAAGTTACATTATAATAAGTTAGTCGCAAATAAACGCTTTTAGTGTTCACTTGTCGTGTGATTTATAACTAGCACTGAAGTATATAGTTCCCGTCTCGTGGAACTCTCAATAGGTAATATCAATAATGTACTCAGTTTATTAGTAACAGAATAATTAGTAGGTACCTTAACTCGTCTGAGTTTTGCCGTGGAAGTTGATTGCTGAATCAAATGGTCAGGCGCACTGCTAGAGTCTTTAGAGTAAAAGAAGGAAATACAATGTTTTTTTGTATGTCACCTGAAGGCAACTTGTTGTCCTATCCATGCAGGTCTACCAACCGAATCCAAAAATCCAGGAATCTTTTCAGACATAAAATGCGTTCCGTGTTTTCACTAAAAGGCGGTTAAGCCCACTGAATTACTTTCGAGAAAATGGAAAATACGTGGAAATCGTTGATTCTTCAAACTATAATACTTAGATTAATATTTTATAGACACATTTATTGATATTTCTTTTTGCTATTCAAGTATTTCGACGTACTTTAAGTATAAGATAGTCCCGTTAAAATAATGGTGATCATAAATTCTCTCAATTAATTGCCTACAAAGTTTTTATTTCTCTGGAGCTATTTCATAAAAAACTAAAAAATTAAAGATTTAGAATTTTGAATTGTATCCCTTTCCATTTAAAAGTGAAAATTGGGGTTTGAGGGTTAACCGTCTTCTAGTTAAAAACAGCACCACGACTCTGGTTTAGGAGGATATGACGTACTCGTATACCTGTTTACACAAAGTTACAAGGGATTTTAAGTGAAACATTTGACTTGTAGCAGCTAAAGGCACTTACTCATCCTTCGTCATCCAATTGAGATATTATTTTCTTTACCAATTATTATTGGGTAAGTTACCAAACCATCCAGTAACCCGCACTTTCCTCCAACCCGCATATCGTGGCCATTAAGGCACAAAACTTTATCAACTTGTAAGATAGTTCAGAGAAGAACCGTGCCCAGCAGTGGGACACAGAAAAAAGGGTTGACATGGAAGTTACCAAAAACAAAACATGAGGAGAATCACTATTTATGTTATACCTGGGTACGCTCCTGAAAGATAACGATTTTATTTTTTATTTTATTTTTATTTTATTTTGGTACAAACAGTCATCATTAAATAAAGTGACTTAAACATAAACTTAATCTAAAGACAAAGAGTACCCAAGAGAAACAATAACAATAATAATTACTGGAAATAATGCGGGAAATGGAAATAATAACGATGCGGGAACATTTATTACGCATTATTTTAAGTAAGGCATTAGTTAGTTTATTTAGATTATTGTTGAAATTGTTATTCAGTTAGGTCTTTTTTACATCCAATTGTATTTTTATATAATAAATAACTTCACAATAATTTTATAGGAAAATAGTTAATGTGTTGGACATCATAGTTTATTGATAGTTATTAACAATAAATTTCCGTCAATAACCAATACCATTACGTTGGTCACTTTCACCCACTTACTCTGACAACTGGATAAAGAAGCCTAAACAGGAAAGCCTGCTAATTGCCTTGATACGCGCGTTGTAAACTAGTCTTGTAAACTCTTATCGAAGGGTGGGTGCGCGTTTTCCGGCTAAATTTCCGCATTTTCCGGTACTAGGTACTTGTGAGGAATCAGGAAGGTGCAAGTCTATCATTAGATTGAGTAAATAGTAGTATAAAACTGGGTACCGAAGCAGGTAGTTGCAAGGAAATCGAAATGGTTAAGCATTTTGTTTTTATAAACCGTTGAATGCTATTTACGTAACCTTAGATGATTACTCAGCTATTTCTCAGATAACTTAGAATGTACATTGAATAAATGAATACGAATATTGCCAATATAGGTACCTACATCAACAAAATAATGTACACTTAAATGCATGTATTGTTTTAGCTATCGAAAAACCCACATCAAATATCCGAAAATCCGAAAAACTTCATTTAAATAAAAACAATGTAATTCATCCAGCTATGACGTAGTTAGTTATGCCCACATAAAAAATATAAGCATCAGAATTGCTCACTTCCCCATTCAAAAGTGATCTTCAGTTGTTTTTATGTTTAATTGTAATTTATTGTCATTAAAAATATCATTTAAGTTGACCCTTTCAATGTAAAAATCTTTACTTATTTCTGCAGTAAAATAAAGTTAAATTAAATAAAGCCACAGAGCTAATTGTCAAACCTGGAGGGTATGGGAGGTTTTAATGATTTTTGAACAAAACCATACAGCAATACACCTGCAGCCACACTTAACCGCGTTATCGCTGTTTTCCGTAATCATAAAGGCGTTTTAGGAAATGCAGAGGAAATTATAAGTTCAATAACTCGATAACTAGAGTTATTACGCCGTGTAAAGTAAGACTAATTGTCTTTTTACTAGCTGTAATTATAATACTGTTATACAGGTTATAGAGATAATAGTAATTATTTTACGTTTGGACGGTTATTTCTCGTTTAGGTTACCAAAGCTTCGTAGGTTGTTTTGAGGTAGTTTATTTTCGGTAGGCGTTGAGTTTACGATTCATTGGTACCTAAATCTTTCGTCTTTGAAATCTGTCGCAGGTTCGATCCCCGATCATGCCCACACATCTTTGTGTAAAGTGATTCATCGCTGCTGCTCAATATCATTGAAGGAAAACATCGTGAGAAAACCGGCATATCCAAGAACTAATCATTCGAGGACATGTGAATCTACCAATCCGCACGTGGACAGTGAGTGTGGAGGCTTAAACTCTCTCAACTCTTAAGATAGTTGACAGGAGAAGGCGAGAAGACTCTGTACAGTGTCTGAGCGTGCTCAGCAGTAGGACACTATATAGAGTTGAAGTGATCGAGTGAGTTCATCGGGCAGACTTGATTTTTTTTAAACTTGAATTTTTAAGATTATTAGAAAAGTATTTTTGATTGATTCTGGAATCGAAATCCAGGACCTAGTGGTTATTAAGCAAACACACTTACTGCCGGACTATGTATGTAGTGATAAATAAAAATAGAATTAAGATTGCTACAGATAAGGAACAGATTTTACTACCTATGCATAATACATTCATGGAAATACAAATGGAAATTTCTTTTCAGATATTTTCATAGTAGCGAGACTTCAGACCCTAGCCTTTTATATGAAGTGGTTTAAACAAACCAACAAGGAAGGAAATAATTAATTAAATACTTTCGTCGTGACAACGATGAATCGTATGCAGTGTATTCCACAATTGGACTAATAAACAATAGTTTCTCTAGATGAGAGATAGCTTTGTTAACTTATGCACTGGGAAGTTATGGCGCCCGATAGGAAGACTAAAAGGCTTTTTACACGATCCGATTTCTGCGGGTTACTGGTTCCTTACCATTTAAATCACCCATGTTTGCAAAGAAATAAATAATTTGAATTTGAATTTAAAATTTATTCTGAAATGAATGATATTATTATTAAGGGGGTGGGTCGGATTGTTGCTCCTTTATGGTTTCTAACCATATAGTGCCTCATTCTACTGCTACCTTCACACCTTAAATCATTCGTTATCACGACTGAATCGGTATATTGGGCAGGCGATTTCCAACGAAGACTACAGAGGTAAGTTGTAGTTATGAGTAAACCTATTTCAGAATAATAATGAAGCCTAATGAATGGTATTAATTTTTTGAGTATCTTCTAAATTTTTTGCTTGGTATTGATGTAGTAGGCATAGTAGAGGAGTTCTCACTGCACACGAGCCAGGAGAAGTCTCGCTCAGAATGCTGGCTAGGGTACACAGGGATTGGATCTGCATGTACCGGTTATTGCATTTTGGAAACTAGGCCCACACTGATAAATAGCCTTATAAATACCTACATACTAACTGGATATATAAACTAGGAATTGCTGTGCGTAATTCAATATATTTATTAAACCAACCCCTATTTTTGTTTGGCCACATGACAGGATAACGAATGTACTGATTATCTAATGCCTTGAAAAAAATTTTTTAAATTTGCACAGAAAATTGGAAAACTATCAGAAATAAATTTTCTGCCGTGTCGCTTAAATATACCTTGTGGGTTATCGTTTTTATTGGGATTTTATAAGATTTTACTAAAGTTCGGTGAAAAATATGGGGTGCACCACCGAAAAATGTGAATGGTAGTTAGTTATAAAAAGTGATAAATAATATAATTTACATTTTTTTTATCGGAATCAGTGTTAAATTGGTAGATTAGACTTAGGACGGATACAAATATTTGTGGGATATTAGAACCGACTTCAATTAACAAATGTAAGTAATATTATTGTTCACTTTTTAGAAGGCGGTTCATAATTTCGATGATCTTTTTAATATTCTTATTTTGAATGAACTACATAGTATTACAAAATTAGCGAAAATAGAAAGCTTTTGTTATTATTAGTTGAATGAATTTTCTATGGTCTTTTACATTATGGTAAAGAGTGTGAATCAGTCAGTCGTAACGTTCAAAACATAATGTTACGTAATGGAGCAGGTAGTGTAGGTACCCTTTAAGACGATTAGCTTCGCCCTAGGCGTGGAAATGCTAATGCACCGTGCACGCAGCGGTACTCAAACTTTATTTACTGACAAATTTTACGGAATCTGCATTTGGAAAATTAATTAAAGGGCAAAGTATACTACTCGGTATTGATAAAACATCCTTAAAAATAACATAAATCCCATTATAATTCATTACTAACCTAGGTACCTACTTATATAAACTAATGGATAATTATTCATTAAAATCTTATGAGACTCTTTAGTTAAAATTGATTTTATCTCTTTCTTACTAGTATACATGTCAAGATGACCAACAAAGATATACGAATTATAAACCGATTTTAGCTATAATAAGCTTTTAGAGCGTTTATCATTATGAGGGTTAATGTGTTGGTCGAATAAATCTCCTTCCTTTTTTGTTACGCCTGTTATGAGTTGCTATTTACCTGCTATTTCACTATCATTTATTTATAATTTTTACACAGCATTACATTAAAAAGCCGTTTTATTGCAATTCAACGTCGTTCATTTAACGCAATATGTTAATTTGTTTTTATAATACATGATTAAACCAATCTCGATTTCTTATGGTAAGTCTGTGCAGTTATATTTCACCATAACCAATAAATAAACATTTCTGTTTATAAACATATTATTATTCAAGAATATATACGCAACTTATTTAATGTATAGAAATATATTCATTTTCTAATTTGGTAAATCGTAGATTATTACAATTTTACTCATTTACCACATAAAAATAAGAATAAATATGACTTATAAAAAAAAATATATAACTTATAAATTATTATTAAATTTTTGTGATGCTATTTAAAAAAATTTAAGCGTTACAAAATATTAATGAAGTACGTGATATTGACTAATTCAAATCAGTTTGTATGGACTGATGGGTTTATAACTATCGCAAGAAAAACTAAGTTTATTAAAACAAAGGTTAGACACCTACACGCGAATATATAAAATGTTATATCCACGCAATAGAGAGGAGTTCTAGATGTACCCCCTCGATTGTCTTTTCTGTGGCATTACCGTGTGTAGAAACTTTTACTCGAAATTGGAGACGATCGAGAGGTAATATGAAATGGTCAAAATTTTAAATCACTACCAATTTCCAATTTTTTGTGGTCATACAGCGTCAAATAACTTTATTCCAGGCCGGCTGCACGTGCTGTCAACAGCAATTTTCTATAGACAGCAATGAGATAGTGACATATGGCGTAGTCCACAGCATAGTCACTTGTTTTCAATTATAATTATTTATATACTTGAAAGAAAACTTTGACAACCTCTAACATACTGTGGTGTGCGTAGTAAGGTCCCTACCCGTTGCATCTGTAGTGCAACACAAATGCATTGCCACGCTCCGCTACCCCCGTATATAAGCAAACTACAAACTAGCCTTGAACTTCACTTCACCACGGCTCCAACGACACACGGCCGTGCACCCCAGTAACAACCCTTAGGGTACGTAAGGTTTTAGAAGTTCGGACTTCGGTGTTAGTGAATGACTATGGTGTGTTGACAGAACTGTGTTGCTTGGTGTCCATACTGTTTGTATTTAAAATGACGTCCGTACTGCAAATCGTAAGTATTTATTTTAACATCAAAATCAGAAAGACTTACTTTGACAACAAATTGTACCCATGTAATCATTCAATCTTCGCTTTGGGAGCTACATATATGCGTTCTGCTATTGCGTCATCTCACCTTAAGATGTATTAGCCTGTTAGTGATAACAAGGCGATCTATTGGTAAAATAACAGTTTAGAATAGTAAAGAAGTATTTTGGTTTATTCATTACAAATAAAAACAATTATTTTATGTGTACAAGATTATTTATGCGCAAATGTAGTGATTATTCTAGAAAGATAAAAAACTAAAATGGTAGCTATCACAAACATTTTTACTCAAAACTATTTTAGCAGAAGCCTTAATATTATTTTAAAAGTAACGTAGTTATTCTTCCATCTAGATTAGAAGTCAAAATCTAGTTAATATTATGTGAATCATTGATGTACCACTCATAATTTTATACATTTTGCAACTAACTGACGGTTAGTCAAAAAAGATTGATAGCTGTTACTTAATAAGTTGATTAAGTTAAATTATGATGAGGGACAATAAATAAAGATTAGTTTTCTAATCGTACACAATCACACTGCGATAAATTTAATTCCGAGCTATTGATAATCTCCGATATTTTTAAGTTGAAAGAATTTAAAATACGAAAGCTTAAAATCTGAAGGCTTAGAATTGACGTTATACATTTGCGAGTCAACACAACCTACTCCTATCCTAGTCTACCTAAAAATTTTAAAAGGAGGATGGATATGTTTGAAATTTTGAATTGGGATGAAATTTTACCATAGGTTTGTAAAATGCTCCCTTGGGATGGTTGCGGTAACTTTATCACGCGATCAAAGTCAAGCAAGTGAGCAAGTTAAGAATGTCATAAAATGTTTAATTAATTTTTAGCATTAATTAGGTAAAGGTAGCATTTTCACGCCGAATGAATTTCAATGTTAGTGCGAGATACCATAGCATAAGCCTAAATCCACACATTCTAGTCTAATAAAATTCATTATAACCAGGAAAGCGACATTCATAGAAAACGTTATTTAGGGAAGATTCAATTTTTTTTAGGAAATTCGACTTTAATCGGTATAATTTGATTTACCGTTATTACCTAGTCATACATAATGATGAATGGTCGTATGGTGGTTATTAGCCTCGTGTACCATCAAGGTTCCGCCGTTGATCTTGTTCCTATCATCAAGCAGTTTATTACCCGATAATCAATTAAGCAAACTACTGAAACTGTCATTGGGTCGATTAATTACGGTTCATACCTTTAATGAGCTATAAAGCGCTGAATAGATGATATAGGAACTATGTGATCCTGTATAATTGAATGGAAAAAGAGGTTTGAAAACAAAAGGGTTACTTTCGTTTTTAATTGGTATAATTTGATTTTTTATCCTGTAGAACAAAATCTTGATATTAACCGAATACGATATTATTTGCGAGGTTTTCATTTCGAATGTCTCAATAATATTTTTTTGTGTTAGTTCAAGTATAATTCGTATTTGTTGTGAACATTTGCCTGTTTAAATTTGAAGTCTTTTTCTGTGTAAAAAATATGTTATATAAATATTTTTAGCTTTTATTTGTTCATCTTGGCCAGCATGTGTGGATTAAAAGCTGAATTCTTTCAACTCGCAAGATTGTTAAAAAAAGACCCGTGCCCTGCAGTGGGATACTAAAACGGGTTGAAGGAACCTGTTCATCTACTTTATTAATTATTCAAATATTATGTATTATTATTAAAGAATCAAAACACAAATTCTCTAAACAGAATCTAGCAGGTGCTTAAAGTATGCCTTATAAATAAATGTAAAGATAAAATTGCAGATCTTAAAGCCAGTTAGGTGTGACACATAAAGTTAACCCATCTCATATCACTGACTGCTATATAATAACTGTATAACATGTAATTATGAAAGTGAGCCTCTCTTCAAACAATATATTGTGCGCTTTCTACAAGATGTTATCTGTATTATATAACCCTGTTCCCGTTTAGAAGCCGTCCTAGTTTACCGCCATAAACCTTATTATTCTGAATATTATGTAATCATGGTTAAATATAAACAAAGTTATATAATATGGAAACTAGAAACATCGAAAAGGAAACTGCATTAAATAAATATGTTTTAATTATTTATCCTATTTAATTATGAAAGTGCAAATAGAACTACTTACCTAATACAAAAAATGCTTCTAAAATTACTCGTATAAGTCATATGTAACATGTCAAATGTAAATCATAGTTCTATAGTTGGTACACCTATTAGGAAGGAAGCTATAAGAAGATTCTCGTATTTTATCTGATGAAGAATATTTGACGTACCTATATAGTAGGTATAATACCTAAATTATCGGCAATCGTACCTAAGAACGTTTTTGTTTACAAACTATCAAAAATGTAATTCATAGATCATAGACGGCGCTAGTGTAAATAAGAAACAAGTATTTTATTTTTGCGGTTACAGTTTTTTTGGATTGGTTCCCAATCCAGGCCAAATATTTTTATATAGCCAGAATGTCTTTTCACTTCAGCCTTTCCTTGTACCACCTCGTTGTCAGCTGATTTATCGGGATGACTGAAAATAGATTACAATTTTTGGAACGCAGTCCAAAATTGTAATACATTTTCAGCTTTAGTAGTGTAAATTCTGTAAGTGTAGACTCTGAGATGTGTTTTGTTTTATAATATACTAGCAAACCCGGCGAACTCCGTTTCACCACCAGATGGCTTCGTTTTATGTAACATTTTTCCGCTTTTCTGACGATTTTTTTTCACCATCTCATGGAGCTCGAGACCTTTCGAACGAATGCAAAACCGTGGAAAGCGGTTCGTGCGTTCTAGAGTTATAGCGTCAGGAAGGAAAACCCGACTTATTTTTATATAATAACTAGCTGCCCCAGCGAACTTCGTACCGCGTATTTATTTAAAAAAAAATGTTCATTTAGGGGGATGAAAAATAGATGTTGGCCGATTCTCAGATCTACTGAATATGCATAAAAAATTTCATATGAATCGGTCAAGCCGTTTCGGAGGAGTATGGCAACGAAAACTGTGACACGAGAATTTTATATATTAGAAAATACTAGTCTCCGCCCGCACCTTCGCCGGGTAATATTTGGAAAAACAATGGCCTATAAGCTATTCCAGACTTCAATTTATCTCTACATACTTTCACATTCATACTATCAACTCATTTTACCCCCCCATATTACTGTAAAAACTACCCGCAGAAGGGATGCGGGTAGTTTTTGGAAAAATTAAAAACACATGTTTCATTATTACACGTGCTTTATTTATACCGAATTTGAAATGAATCAGATCTAAAAGAAAACAGTTATGGCAACTTAATTTTTACAAATTAAAGTTATTTTTCAAACCCCCTGGGGGTAGCTTTGGGAAAACCAAATGTTACGTGAATAGGACCATGGAATAAAAAGTTTCATACAAAGTTCATCCCTCTATTTACTTAGGGGATGATTATTAAAAATATTATTAGCCTTTGTCCTATTTTAGTGTTTACAAACATCTACATTTCAAATTTCATTAAAATCGGCTGAGTGGTTATTCTACGTAGTAACAAACATTCATATACACACTTACTTTCGAATTTATAATATTAGTAGGAAGACCGAATATGGCCAATCCATCAAAACGTAATATTATGTCAAGTAGATTAAAGCCAATGCTTGCAATGTAAATTGCCGTTAGCGACTCTTAAGTGGTAAGTTACACTAGATGGAAATCAAACCTGCCTGTCGTCAAGCTCTGAGTAGTGCTTATTTAAAGTGTTTCCTTTGAGTTATGTTACGTCCTGCTTATGGTCACGTAACATCTTTGTGACGAAACTGGAGGATTTCGCACAACAGCATTCGAGTTTCTCTAATATTCGGAAAATTAGAAGGTTGAAGTAAAATTTGAGGCATACGGATTCTTACGGTCGTTAATAAAAACCTATGTCATTCTAATTTATCGACAAAAAGTATTACCTAGCTGGTTTTTAATATTGGAGAGTGAAAACAACAGTACGTAACAACACTTGATTCACAGCTAGGTACAGATCTACTCTTAACTAGGTATTTAAAAAGTCGTGTGATGAGATAAGACCTAAATCTTAAATAGGTAAATAAACAAGAAGAAAAAAAAAGAATAAGAATAAGAAAGAAGAATTATTTTAAATAACATTAAGCAATAAATAACAAGTATTATAGGCCGACTGTTTTACTCGCGTATCGCCTATCGCCAAAATTTTGACTCCTCAAGCTACACAGACAGTGACGATCATTCAAGCGACATGGATATTAGTGACGAATAGTATTACATTACTTTTATCTGTGGTTAAATAGTTCTATAAGAGATTTAATTAATGTTTTATGACTTTGTACCTCAGATGGCGGATACGTGAGTTAAACGGTCGGCCAATAGCTGTTACATTTGCGTAGATACATCTATAGAAAAAATAAAAATAATGGGTATAAGTAGGTAGATAGATCTCATTTAAAAGCCTTGAAATATATAACTATGTTGTAAGGCTAACTTCGTGTAGAATCCTACAAAAACACAAACAAACTAAATGAAATATCAGATCGGTTTCGCTTTCATTGCAAACATTCTTTTGCAACCAATTCCTTGTTCCCACGGCACGTCAAAGACCTTAGACTTGTCAGAACAGGTAGTTAGTGCTAAACTAACTTGATTCAGATGCGCTTTCTCCTTCCCGGTGAAATGCGTGACCGCTAAGGCCATGGAAGCATCCTACCCCGATGTCTCTGTGACCTTTGTAGCCCGTTTATCTAAGCTTCGACGGGTTTACGAGTAATGTTTTATACTGAGATGCTTAATTTTCAGTATTCTACTGCTTATTTCTACCAAGATTTCTCCTGAGGGTTTTCGGAATATTCGTAATCATCCCAAAGGACGCTGTTTATAGCTAAAGTATTAAATATTTTTTTTATTTTATAACATGTAGGTACGTGCGAAAAATAACAACATTTTTTTCGTAATAGAACTCTCCAACCACGTCATAGTAGGAGTGAAATATTTAATTTATGAAAACTTTTTTCATGGGAATTTATTTGAGTTTGGTGAATTTTTCGATGTTTAATTTCTGGGTGTTTCAATTTTATCTATTTTGTCGAAGTACATTATTATTTTTAAACTAACAAGAAGTACCAGTAGGTATCGATTAATATTATCAGACTTTAAAGTTGATTAATATTATTTACGAGCACGATAAACCGTAGAAGGATTGAATAGTTTGCAGTCATTCATAGGACAAGTAATTGCCTCTTTAACTGCCTCTATAGCGTGATGATCGTTAATAAGGATGGTATTACCACTAATTTTTATTGCGGATCAAACTACAAGTGTTAGGTATCGGTTTTCTTCCCCTTGAATCATAAAGATCTTATAAGCATAGAATAGCTAAAATAGGTTTATAATTCGTTTGTCTTTGTCTGTCATTTTACCATTTATACTAGTAAGAAAGAGGCAAAAAGATTTTTATGAATAAGAGAGTAAGAATTTGCGACATCAGTACACTCGCTCCGGAACATGAGTAAAATTCACCTCTACCTGAGCTCCGAGGGTAAGCAGCATAAATTACATAATATGTTGCTTCATGACGTAGTTCTTTAAGCCTAATAAAATTAAATTGTTTGATAAGTTTTATTCTAGTTAAAGGTTACTTTGGTACTGTATTGGTTCTAATTGAATGAATGGATTTCGTTTTCCTCTTTTTTAGTTACCAGTTACTAAAGTGAGAAATTGTTTTTATTTACAATTAAGCATAATTATAAATACAGGAGCAAAATAGGACCACTTTACGGTTCTTAAGTTTCTAAGGGGGCTTCTTATAGGTGGGTGTAAGAATTACATCATAGAAAACAACTTTCCTTCATTCCCTGTATTTTCTATTAATAAATGTCCACTTTCTAAGTCTTCTTCATTAAAAGGAATGTTGACTTAAGAATTTAATTGCCTTAATTTACTATTTACCTAAACGCTTATTTAAATATGCCACAGTACATAGTAAAACAGCCTTTAGTGCTTGTAAGTTAAATTAAAATGTTTACGTGAATATAATGTCACATTCAAGGCGTGCTTAAGGTTCTATTTTCCATGAACCTAATCTTCATGCGAGTGCAGTCATCGCCTAAGTTATATCATTGGCCTATCACCTTCCGCGGTATTATCCTGTCTTCCATGCATAATGGTCACGAATTGAAAGCTGCACTTTCCATTGTGTGAATGTGTTTATGTTTTGTTTAATCGTGAGTTATTGGGATATGCGACAAAACCTGAGTTATAGACGAACCTTTTAGCATTATTTGTTTAAAATCTTTTTGCATTATAAGTAATTATATGAACCCACATTTTACTTTTGTATTAGCTATGAGTATTGCGTTATTATTATTTGCGAGATGCTGGAGGATAGTGTAAAGAATAAGTTAAACAGAAAAAATAGCACAGGAACAAATACTTAACCAGTAAACAGAAAAGGTCATTATTAGAAACACTAAGAACTTGTCTTGACATATTTAAATAACAATCCTTTCCTCACAAATATAATATGCAAAAAGTGAAATTATTGAAAAGTAAAATAAAAAAAAACGACATGAAGGATATCGATTTGAAATAAAAAAAAAATACAAAATACAGAAGTAACTAAACATAGAAAATCAAAGGAATTTACTAGAGAAGTAGATATATTTATTAATCGACAACTACGTAGTTCTTAAATTACAGATATATGTTTTCAAGTGTTTTGATGGACTAATAATAGGATTTTATTTCCTCATAGATTTATTGTGTATTTGAAACTCTTAGAAAATGTGGATCAAGGATGAATTCTAAGATAAGAAAATTAAAAACATTATCTTTAAAAATTTTATGAGGTGAGTTTAAGAACCTTAAGATGAATAATCAAATATTAATTCAACCGTATAATACGACGCTATCACGGTTTATGCAGCGTGAGATAATTATAATTACTGTAAAGATTGCGAATATATTTTCTCTGGAGATGTTTAAAAAGTGAATGACATAAAAATTTAATCTCGAGCAATAATATGCGTAATTACGAATACGTTAGCGATAGAAACGCAATTCATGCATCAGTGAGCACATCTAACTGAAAACGTGAAACATTCTAGATTGATGTACTAGAAGGCGTTTTACTTAGATCGGTGACACATTACACGTTAACTATAGGTATTTTGTATAAGATAGGTAAGAATTTTACGAATTCATTATCATTTGAAACCGGAGATTCCCAAGATGTTATTTTTTTTTGTATACTTCAGGCATAATTGTCACATTGTCTAAATGAATGGTATAGTCAAACTATTTTCTTTTATTGAAAAATATTTATAGGGAAGAGATCGTATAGAATAAAGTCGTTTTTTTATAAAAGCCTTATCAGCGAATGTTTATACTATTGTTTGTGCTAAAGGACATCTTTATTTATTTATTCATTTGAACTTATAAGCTAACAAATATAATATCCATATCGCTTACAAGATAAGTTAAGTATCTAACAATGAAATAGTAATAATAATACGACAATTAAATCGCATTAAAAATTAAGAAGACCAGCCTCTCTCAACTCGTAAGATAGTTGAAAGAATACCTGTGTCCAGCAGTGGGACACTAAAATTGTTGAAGTGAAAAAGACCAGACAAGCCATTTTGGTCCGATACAAGATTATTATAAATAAGAATTTTGTGTAGTACGGAGAAATATCGTAAAAGAAATTATTGATTAAATCAAGTATTAAATGCCCGAACTAGTTTAAAATACAGGATAAGTTTCAGAGATGTGATATTTTATGAAATCTGTCTAATATGAAACAAAAACTGTTTTACAATTTTGTGCAGCCGCTCTTACGCATACCGTACGGTCGACGCCCGTAGCGTGTGCACGTCGCGTCGGTCAAACACGTGCGTGTCACAATAACAATGTCAATTACAGGGTTATGTAAAGTGGTAATCACGTACATAACTTAGTGTCAGAGATAGATAACAAAACGTTATGCATTTACATTTGGAAAAATCGGTTTCTTCAAGAAAATCATTTTTACTTTGACTTTGAGTAGTTTTCTTAATACTTAAGAATGTATTTACAAATTTTAGGAAACCTTGTAGTTTGACCATCGTCAGATTTATTATTTAAAATCAATAGTACCAACCCTTCTATCAATTGGTAGAAGTAGAATTAAAATTACGTTATAATGCAATGCAACAAGTATTTTGTTTCCGACAATTTTTTAACATCAGTCACTTCAGCGTTTGAAGAAATATGAGTGCATTTTATGGGCAGGTAAATTAGAACTACTTTCAGTTTTCTAAGAAGTTTGATTTTATCTTTTACTTATAGTAGGTCACTATAAGAATTTCACATAAGTATTACTAAGGCACGTAATTAGGTGTAACGACACGATACGATAAACGCACGCTTAGGCTAACACAACCTGTTACTTGCTAGTTTTCTCACTCCAAAGATCATATCAATTAAAAATACGAGTTAAGAAAATACACCTACGGTTGCATTTATCAAATTAGTAAATATCCTATAAGGGCAAAGACGTAACCTTATGTGGGTGGACTCAAGCTGACCCTTGATGGAGGCAGTTGAAAGGGAAACTTCATCGTCGTAGCACAAAACCTGACTAACGCGTTTATAGGTAAAGATAGATTGAGAGTGGATAGGTCAGATAACTTATCTATACTTGTCCTTTAACGAAAGCTACTGCTTTTCTAAAATAGTGAATATTAACAGTTTTCTAACATCCTAAATCAGCATGGTAATTTCTAAACAACTTGCCTAAGAACTTGTTAAATGTCTTCTTGAATTGTTTTATCTTTATTACCTTCACTTTTTGTAACTAGAAACTACATATTTATAAATGTACCAAGCTGTGACCGCAGTAGATTTCCATTTAATTTATTACTTTAATTTAGATTGACAGTAAACTAGGGTTAGATTTAAAAACCACAGTCACGGCTGAAACTTAATAATTAAGAGATAATTTAGCTACTTCGTTAATATCGATAGATTAATGAGAACAAAGTAACATATGACCTTCACCATGAAAAAAAAAAGTTATGATTAAAACAAACTTACTTTATTGTTTCAGATACGGCTGCTAGTCATTATCCAAGTATTAAGAACCACCCGCTGTCAAGATGGGTTCAGTGAACAAGATATTCTACGATACCAACAACTGGCTTCAAACAATGGCCAAATTGAGACTATCACCACTTATAGCGCCAACATCCTACAGAGAGACCCAAACAACCAGCCAATGAATAGTCAACCTCTAAATTCACCTGATTTACAATATCAAACAAATGATAATTCCAATAAAAACAATTACGGCAGGACGTTTATCTCCCGAAACAGGAAAGTATACAGAATAAAGAACCCATTTCAAAATCAAGAGGACGATACTGAAAAACAAAAAGAAAATTCAGAATCGCAAGACAGCGGCACAGGGGCTAGTAACCAGTATGCTTCTGTACAGTACTCATTGCCCCCTGAAGAGTTTCTTCAACAATTGAGAGCAGAGAACCAGTATTACCAACAAACACAGATATCTACTCCAGCTCCAAATCTAGGCTACACTGCTACACCCCAACCACAATATCAATATACTACTATTTCACCGCTTTACAATAATAACCAACATCAAAATAACCAGATATCTCTAGAACCGAAAGCATCAAATGGTCCTACTTACTTTTCAAGCCCAAGTCCTTATCAATACAGCACCCCAAACACATTTTTAGATAATGTTCAAAGTAGTCCTTCACCTGCACCTTATTTATCCACACCGTTGAACAATGGTCAATACAATACACAGCCTAATTCGTATGTCTCTAGTGCTTCTCCTATTTACCTGTCAAGTCCAACAAATTTACAGTCTTATGTTTCATCACCTCTATCTGTAATTCAAACTGGATCACCTGATTATGGAAATCGAGTAACAACTACAATAGGGAATAATCAGTTGAGCTATGATAATAATGATTCGAATAAAAAGCTACAAATTGATCATTATGATTACTCGGCTAATGGTGTTAGGTATCCTATAGGTATGCAACATCAATATCAAAACGAATATGCTTCAACAAGTACAACTACTACGTCTCCACCATATTCAGAACAATTACGAGATTCGTGGCTACAGGCTATGAATTCTAATATAAACGCAGCACCAAAATCTGCACAAGAGAGCGCTTATACTCAATATACTAACTATGTCAACAATCAACAAGATTCTCGCGTCGAAAATAATGCAGACAATGCTAATAGTGATACTCATAGAATTGGCAACATTGCTTCAGCAAATAATTTGTATCTCAATTACATGCAACCAGACAACCAAGTAATGAATAATTTAAAACTTCGAACCAGAGATACGGAGCGTGAAACTAATCAGCCCGAAATGTATTCCAATGGTGATTACGGATGGAAACTTACAGGTAAAAAGCCTTTAATGGACTTATTTCCAACAGGAAGCTCTCAAAGATATTCTCAAGGAAATTCTCATTCTGATGCACCTGCCGTGAGTCAAATGCATTTTCACATGGACACTAGCAAGAGATACAGTTACGAACCTGTCTCAAAGTCAGAAACGGAAACTTACGATGCTGCTCAAGAGTTTGCTAAAGCTGCTGCTAATGCACATGAAAGACTCAAACAACAGCAGCAACAACAACAGCAGCAGTATCAACTGTACAGCAATAATAATTATGACTCTAATCCAGGAAACCCTTACTACAACAACGATAAACAAAAAAATAAATATCAAGATCACTTGAACCCTAGCGCTTATTATTATGGTAATACGCAAAATGATCTTGTTACTGCATCCCCATACTTCCTCCAAAATTCTAGAGAGAATTTAGAAAGCAAATTAAAGCTACCTTTTGATCATGATAAAGCTCTGAAGAACATAGTCCCAATTGACGTTTCAAATGTAGTATCAAATTCAGATACGCCAATAAAATCTCCTACAAATTTGGAAAGCAGCGGTCGCTACATTTCAGAAAATTACGGTAAAGACCAGACTGAGGCTTATAAACAATATATTCGTCCTGTAACAGATTCGTTTTATAAAGACAAAAATTCTTTATACGGTTTCAACATCAAATCAAAACCAGATGATTATTTTAATGCGGATAACTATAAACAACTAGAATCAAACTTATACAATAAACAACAGCAACCACAAGGATCTAATTACAATCCAGGCTCTTATCCAGGAACATCTCAAACATTTAACTATCCACCTCAACAACCAAATCCTTACCAAGATAGTGTCCAGGCTCAGAGCATACAACAAGTGGGACTGCAACGCAATCAAAACCAAATGCCTTCAGATATTGCAAGCTTGCTGAAATTTGACGACGTTCCATACAAACTAACTCAAAATTTGCATAGTGATGCCCTCAAGTTACACAATATAAACTTTGATCAAAGTAGCATTCCTACACCTTTGCCAGTACGACTTAATCAAAATGTTGGCAGTCATCAACTTGACGTCACTAGTAACTTTTTGAACAAGTTATTGTTAAACAAACAACCTAGTATGAATCTCAATCGACCAGAAATAGATAATCAAGGAGGTTTGTTGTCGACTATTAACGGATTCAAAGTTGCTAATCCGTTTAATATGGACTTAAAATTAGTAGCAGAAATGTTAAAAGGAAAACCAGCAGTAGATGATTCTCACATGATATCATTAAGGGATCAATATTCAAAACCTTCACCTCTGAAACTCGATCTTTCACAATTACAATATCTTTTAAAGAATGATAATTCTGGTAATATTGCACCTATAAATGATGGTATCGGTACACTTGGTGGTTCTTATCTAGATGTCTACAATAATGGAAGGTATCCTTACCAAGGAGTAAAGTATTCTCGGAGTCAAGAAGAAGAAGAAAGTATAATTCCTATTGCTGATGCATCTAGCACGCATCCCATCGGAGCTGTCATTGAGCAAGATGGGTCAGCAAGTGAACGAGAGGTTAGTGGTGCTACTGATTTAACAGCTCAAGATGAAGATATTCTTTCAAACCATTTCGATAATACTAGATCAAAAAATATGTACATTTCAAGTACTAGAGGGAAAGAAAGGAACAAACATCCAAACTTATTGATTTCAGGTCGACACACTCATCAGAGGAAATATCCTAAGGCTGATGTTGAAGAACCTTATCCATTATTAAAACCTCCTCCACCGCAATCTCATTCACGAAGAAGTCCTCCTAAGAGTAAAGACAAACATAGAAGACGGCGTTTGAATAAACCTAAAATGCTTCGAGTTTATAAAACTGAGCCTTTATTTGAAGCAGACGCCGACACTGAGAGTATTGAAAATTCTGTCCCAATTTTGTTAAGGCCTCATCGACCTAAAGCTGAATCAAAATCTGATACTGTCGTCCCCGAAGAGAATTCGTGAGACATTTAAATCTACTTATTTTCTGAACTGATGTACAACATTATTTTGTATTTAACGTATTTCAGTAGTTAAGGCTTATTTCTAAACTATTCTCTAGTAAATAAGTATTTTTGTATGTACGAATTTAAGGTTAAATTGGCATTTATATTTCTATATATAATAATTATTTGCTGTTAAAAACTATTTAAGTACTACATAGATTGTATGTAAATTAACTAAGTAATTAACAAATTGTAAATATAAATCATTGTACTAATTAATTTGGTACTGTGATATGTTGAATAAACTGTTGTTGTTGTTTTAAGAACACTATTTAATAAGAATGTTTAAAAAAATGCGTGTGTTTAATTTTCATTTTAACAAACTTAGGGTGACCATTCGTCTTCTGGCTGTTTGGTTCAACTTGAACCTAGAAAAAGCAATAAAAAGTTGAAATAAAACTACTTTTTAACCGATTTTATCGTGGTTTATTTTAGATTTTCGGTCCCGACGTTTCAAAGTCTTTTCAGACTTCATGTTCACGGGTGGACAAAAAAAAACCGCTATAAAATCCGTAAAAAAGTAGTTTTATTTAAATGTGTGATATTCGCGTAAATCTAAGACAATACAGTAAAAAGTTATTAAAATGTCCAAAAAGACGTAAACCTTATTAAGCCATATCCCGGATTTTTATTTAAACATTTCGATAATAATAAATAATTACAGATAAACATATTTTAAATAATTGAGTAATATTCAGAATATTTTTTCGAATAGTTTCTCTATTTGTTAATTCTGATAAATCATACCTGAAATTACTCACTATTCGATAGTTAGCAATGAAAAAGTATTAAAAACTCAATCCCTAATATTAACTATATAAAGTAGTATTTAAGTACCTGTAAACATTTCTACTCTATTTAAAAATAATAGTAAATAGTACACAATAATAGTACATAATAGCTATACAATCCGATCTCACATTGTATAGGATTTTCTGTCAACGAAAGTTCAGCTTATACCTACTAGAAATTATAGGTTGATGTGTAACCGTGTTTACTATGAACAAAAGGCATAATAGATAAAGGTATTTTAAAACAAAAGAATCTCATTAATTGTTTAAACAAGTTGTCTCATTAATTAAGATAAGTAAATTAGTGACTTAACATCAATCATGTTTTTGTACTATAAATAAATATAAATATTCTGGGACACTAACACACACGGACATCTGGTCCCAAGCTAAGCAGAGCTTGTGTTAAGAAAACCAGATAACAGGTATATACTGTACATATAATACTTTTCTTTTGTAAATATATACCTATAATAGATATTTACACCCAGACTCGACACAAACACAAATGTTCATCACTAATGTTTGTCTCGGGTGGGAATCGAACCCACAACCTGCGGCGTGAAAAGCAAGTATCTTACCGACCACGCCATCGGCCCGTCAATATGCAATGAACTATTGATACTTGATTGAACTATCAATCGCAAATACGTGTATTTAGGTGCAGTATAAATTATGAATGAAGTTCTTATAATATAATTTCCAAAAAACAATAAAGAATAGTTTAAGAAAACTGTGTGGTTGATTTATTGGTTTTAAGTTATGATAAAAATGAGTACCGCTATTAAAAATATTGGCTTGAAACACGCATTATGTCAATACTTTGTGTTTAATAAAAACACACCTCGCGTGCGTCTCGCTTTCTGACCTTGAAGTCCTCACAAGATAGACACATGAAATGAGTGGTTCAAATAATTAGTTGAAGATTTGATTCATTTGTGTTTTAATTATTAGATAACAAAGGGTAACTCTTTAGTGTCCTGTCTTAACTGTCTTAAATGTTGAGAAAATTGAGGTCTTAATACGCTGGCCAAAATTAGTTGGTGGATGTTACATACTCGGAAATATTTAGCGTAAGACTTTCCGGTTTCCTCTCGACGTTTAAATTCAGCAGTATTGAGCAGCGGCGATGATATGTGTGGGCACGACACATAATAAAACCATAGATCTATATTAAGCTAATCCGACACGCCACTGCTGCTCTATGGTAAGGTAACCAAATACATAAATTCTACACCATCAAAATAATCTATACAATAACAATGAATCACTAAAAGTGTTGGTAAGCGTAAAACTCGGGAACGGCTGAACCGATTCCGCTAATTCTTTTTTTAGAATATTCCTTGAAGTACGAGGATAGTTCTTACGCATAGAAATATTAAAAAGGTCCTCCGTAACGGCTTGAACGATTTTTATGAAGTCTTATACCTATGTATATTCGGTAGGTCTGAGATGCGGTTGTAATCTATTTTCGGACCCGGTAGATGGCACTGCTTTACCGGGCAGGACGACGTCTGCGGGGTCCGCTAGTTAATAATAATAATGAATTAATTTTTATATAACACTGATTTAACTCTACTCAGAACAGCAGTGGCGCAGCGGTACGGGCCTCGCCTTAGATTTATAATGTCGCGGGTACGATCCCGATATGTGTGGGCACAAATATGTGCCCACACATATTTGTGTGAATCGTAACACCACCGCTGCTCGATTTAGGTGAAAGAAAACATCGTGAGGAAACCGGCATGTCTAAGAACTAATCATTCGAGGACGTGTGACATCCACCAACCCGCACTTGGTCAGCTTGTGTGGATAAAAGCCTAAACTCTCGTAACTCGTGAATATAGTCGAGAGAAAACCCGTGCCCAGCAGTATGATACTAAAAAGGGGTTGAAGTGATTTAATTCTATACTACTTGTCTAAGGATAAAAATAGGTTATTCGATATCTATGTAAGTCAGTATATCATAGGTGTGACATCGAGTCCGTATTAAGTAATCTATGAATATAATCAATTCAATAGTTCATCGCATATTTCCGTTAGAAAAGGAAAGACTATATTAGAACCAGTTTTTTTACTCTCGATCTTGTTAGCTCGTTGACCGAAGCCCACGGCGACACTGATATAAATATGATGGTGTAAACGAAACTGACAACAAACAAGCGAAGCTTGTTGTAGAACACACAAGTATAATCAGTGGCCAGCGATTAGCTAATCACAATGGCTACTTTTGTGAGTATTTTTCTAAAAAAATACATAATAAACCGAAATAACCATTATGCGAATACAAAAACTAACCATATTGTTGTTTTTCAGATAAAATTAACATGCTTAGCCATGTTAGTAAGCAGTAGTTACGGTGGTTATCTTCATGGAAATGCACATCACTTACCAAGCTATTCATCCAGTGGATTGCATTCCTCATCAAGTTTCTCACCGAGCAGTTTCCCGGCTGGATCCCTACCATCTGCCACAATCTCTGGATCTGGACTCTACGGCAGCAGCCTATGTGGATCCGGTTCATGCCATGGATCTAGTCTATCACACGGTTCTAGTATTGGATCTCTTGGATCTAGTTTATCTCACGGATCTCTTTCATCTCACGATCTCGGCTCTTCTCTGAGTTCATCTGGGCTATCATATGGCCATGGTTCAAGCCTAGGTTCCAGCTTAGGTTCAAGCTTCGGTTCAGGCTTAAGTTCAAGCTTAGGTTCTGGTCCAATTTCAAGTGGATCATTCGGTTCGCCAATTTCATCCTCTGGAATCAGCGGCCCAATCAGTTCTGGATTCGGAGGTTCTAGTATCGGTGGATCTGATCTCGGGAGCACTGGAATTGGAGGTTCTGGACTCGGTAGTGGTGGATTCGGAGGCACTGGAATCGGTGGCAGTGGATTTGGAAGTCCTATTAGCTCTGGATTAGGTGCCCCCATTAGTGGATCAGGATTAGTCTCTCCCGGTGGTGAAGCTCCACCCCCAGGTCCTAAGGCTCCAGTCATTGATGAGATCCACGGTTTAGCTAACAGCAACGGCGCCCCAACTCAATACCGCTACAAAGATGAATCATACCAAGTTGTTAGAGAAGTGACCCACAGAGTTCCCCAGCCTGTTCCAGTGCCTGTTCCACAGACCGTCCAAGTCCCTGTGCCACAGCCCTACCCAGTTCAAGTGCCAGTTGTTAGAAACGTTCCAGTTCCAGTAGTAAAGATCCAACATGTCAAAGTAGACAAACCAGTGCCGTACCCCGTTGAGAAAATCGTGAAAATACCAGTTGAAAAGGTAGTCCACGTACCCGTTGACCACCCGGTACCCGTCGAGAAAATTGTAGAGGTACCAATCGTGAAGCTCATCAAAGTTCCAGTTCCCATTGTCAAATCTTACGCCGTCCCAGTTGTGAAGACAGTCCACCATAAAGCCATCCCAGTGAAGAGTCACCACGGATGGTCGGGCCACGGTAGTCACGGATGGTCTGGAGGTCACGGGTGGTAAACACAGACCAAAGTAATAGTCTGTATATAGTACATCACGCTCCTAGTCGGGTCTTCTGTAAATAGCATCGCTTTTCGCTCGACGTGAGGCTGCAATCTAGGGTGATAACTAAGTCATTAATTTAAGTGAAATAAATGAAAATACGTAATGTGTATTGTAATATTTGCATTGTAAATATTAATGGAGCTTTACTACTTATTAAAATATGTCCAAAGAAAAAGTTTTCTAATTATTTATTCCATGTCTATAATAACCTAAACACTAATAAGAATACCTACTTTTAAAAATTTTTAGCAGTCTATTAAAACAATTAGTTAGTTTCATGACAGAAGCGCAATTTACTTTTAGACGATACGAATTATATCTAAAACTGAAATTCAGTGCAAAGATCTTAGCAGGATTCATTACTGATTTTATTTATACAATAAAATTATATTTTAGTTTTATCATTTGTAAAATTATTTTTTTCTCTAGATATAATTCCAGCAAAATGTAGTGTATAGTAACGAAATAATTACATATGCAGGTACACTGGTATGCAGGTATTACATTAAAAAATGCACTTATTAAAATCCCAGGTTTCGGAAATAAAGTGGAACTGCTCTCTATTAAAAAATTGATATGATTAGGTAAAACAGGTCTGTAATACACTTTTGTATGGTAAAATTAACCCTTTCTATTACACTGAGTAAGCATTAAATATACATCAATAAAAATGTATAATTTTACCTAGTGAAAAATGTTAAGTACAGAAAAAACAGATACACGTAGCTATTGTTTTGACTTCACTTACCAAAACACATCAGCAACTTGAAAAGGTCTCTACTTGAAACCTATCGAAGGAAATCTTGTAGGAATCGAAACCATCGCAGTCGATATTTATTGATAAAAGCATTTATTGACTGCACATTTTTTTGGAGCCATAGCTCCAAGTGTTACGGCCTGATACTACAAGTTTTTTTTGTTTCTTTCTTTTTGTATATAGCAAGCAAAAGACAACCAAAATAACAACGTAGGAAAAACCAAATAAGACTTTTTAAAAGTCACTTATTTTTTAAAGAATATTTCATAGACTTTCAGTAGCTACATAACAAAGTACATCAAAAGTGTCCTCGGAGATTTAATACATTTACATTATTGTTGCAGTGAGTTAACTGTCTGGCGAATCTCATTTATTATTTCAACAATACCCAATATTAAATTACTAAAATTATTTAATCCCTAAACATCATTCAAAGTCGTTTTCTGCGACTGTCTGTGTGTTCACTCTTCTGAATCGGTTGTATTGTACACCTCATTATATAAGTAACGTAGGAAGCCTGGTTTGGTAGGCAGTATAACACATTATGACTTCTAAAGTATGCTGATAGTAGGCTATGAGTATGAAATAGCTTGATACAAATTCTCATAAATAAAGTTCTTGAATCAGCCTTAAACCGTGAGAAGTCGATGACCCATTTTCTCATACAATTTATAACGCATAATAATATTTAAGTTTATGTAACGATTGAGTAACAATTAATTTGTGTCGTAAAAATGAAATATTGTCTGCATTATTGAATGAATAATGAGATAGATTTCTCACATTATGTAGATTAAGCTAGTAGATGTGGATTTATCGACGAGCCTCTACATCCTGTATGTAATAATGATGTCAACAAAATGTAGGACAGTGGAATTAGATAAGTATGAGTAATACCAACTACGTGCGGAAATCCTACATAAGGTTTTTATTTTTAACCCCCAATCAAAAAGAGGTTAATTATAAGTCTACCATCTGTTTCTGTGTACAAGTTTCATCGTAAGTAACGTGGTGCTTAAACAAATTTAGATACAGTTATTTAAAAGTTGAAGTGATCAAAATGGCTCTTCGCTAAGTATAATAAAGTTTAAGTTCCACAGAATCTAAAGATGAAAGTCTTCAACATTGTAACATACGGAATATGAACACTCACAGTAGGACTGGTCCATAAATTCAAAGTTGCTAAGCGAGCTATGAAAAGGGCTCGGAGTCTGTTTGAAGGATCGAACACGCAATGAAGTGATTCGACAGAGAATTAATGTTATGGACATAGCGAACCAGATTAGTAAGCTGAAGTGGCAGTGAACCAACAACCACTGGAGTTAATAAGTTCATGAGTGGAGACCACGAATTGGCAAATTTATCGTAGGACGCCCTCAGACTGGGTGGAACTACATGAGAAAAACCGCAAATCGTGCTCAGTGGTGTGCCTAAGGAGAGACCTATTTCCAGCAATGGACTAGAATAGACTGATGAGGAATATGTGTTCTTGAATCGGTTGAAGGACTCCTATCAGGGGTTCAAAGAACTGGGTGAATGTCAACCTCCTTGGATTAATAGCTGAAGTCAGTTGAAGAGGTGACTCTTGAATGAATAAAGATCTGTTTTATGTTAATATTGTGGAAAATGCCACTGACCTAATACGCAACATCTGCCTCCATTTGCAAATGAGGTATATTTTAGTTCAATAATAAATTACGTTATGTAACTTAAAAGTAGGCAGTTTTTCACACAAATTGGGTGCGACCAGAGAAATGATAATTTATTGTAGTTTACGAGAGTGAATAAGTTAAAAAGAGAGTCAACGGAATAGGTGCAGGTACACTTAGTTTAACGTGATTTCAGTTAGCTTCTACGTATTATATTATCTGTGCTTTTACATATTGTACTGATATTTTTTGAATAATAGTAGAGTAGTATTTGAAAGCTGCACGCCTTAATTTATACACTTCATCCTTCAAGATTAATTCCTAGAAAGTTATTCATAATACACATATAGTATGTAGATGCACTAACGACCACGACTCTTCTTAGTCTCTGTAAGGCGTGATGCTTCATGCAATAAAGTAGAACTTCACTTAGGCATGTTCGATTAACCATTAATATGGACCATGATAGTTGAGAGTTATGAAGTTAGTTATAAATGAATTTGGTGTTATAAAATTGCATCATGAACTTAAGATTAGTGACACACAAATATCAGGAAATTGATAATTAACTCTGATATCATTTACATAAATTATGTTTCATTACATACTTCAGTCACAACACCTGGTAGAACTAGCTGATTGTAATACTTAAATATTTAAGAAATTGAGGCCAATAAGTTTTGCACCAAATTATGTAAAGACGGATGCTTACGGCCTAACTCCATTCCATTGGTTATACGAATCGGCATTTGTGATTATCATATAAATGTTTAAAGCTGGTGAAATTGATAGAAATCTTTGGGTTTGCACTGATTATAATATCAAATGTGTGACCAAATGGAAAAGATTGTGTGTGTGATGTAATCTTTTATGTTTCATGGGAGTTTGAAAGAGGTCAACTGATTTACGATAGATTTTTATTTAATTGAAGATGCGACTCTAATGCTGTAATAACGCTAGACTTCTGGGTAACTTCCATAAAGAAGTTTTTGACTTATTTGTTTTAGTTAGTGTAGTTGTTTATTTGCATAAATGTTAGGGTAGTGTTTACATAATAATTTAGTGTCAATATATTGTGGTACCTACCTATTTACCTACTGTAAAATATAAGTTGTTCCAGTTATTATAAGTATGTGCAAGATATTCGTCAACAAAGTTTCAGTTCCACAGAGTCTAAGGACAAAGGTCTTCATTCAGCCCAGAATCTCAGTCTAGAATGGATTGCTAATTACGATTCCTAAAAATAATATGTACTAAAATGAACTGTATAAAACACTCATTGTGCAACTTACTATGTACCTAATGTTATATTTTCTCTCAATTGTTGGATAACAAAATGACCTCAGGTCAGACTTTATACTTTACCCGTTTCTTAGACAGCCATCAAAAAGTAACACGAGTTAATCTGGATTTTTATTGCCCTGTCTCGACATATTTACTTACACGTTATATTATACAATGATACTTGTAGGGTAGGGTAAAGCTAGCTGGATTTTAGAAATTAATGAGTGGATTCGGAACCATTAATCGCACTAAGTATCATTGAATACTCTTCAGATCCATACATTGAATTATAGATTTATAGGTAAATTAACGTGTCTCAGTACAGTCTTAATTGATTCAAATTTTACCTCAATATAAAAAATTTAATCCTCTTTTATTTATAACCGATTTTAGTTTTTAATTTTGACCACAAACATTGAATGAAGTTGATTTTACTCAATAGTAGGTGTCACGCTATAAGATTAAAGACTAATCCACAGAGCACTGTGGCTTTAGCTTAGTTAATAAGCCATGTCAGATAATTAAAGATAACTAGTGCAATTTGGCATCCACCCAAAGTTGTAAGGACCCGTCAATCGTTCTACTTGGTTCTAGTGTAAGTAAATTTAAGTTACTAAAATTTTTGACAACCATCTTATGGTCAAATCGATTTTAAGTTATTATAACCGACAGTTTCGTTATACCTACAAGTGAGTAAATCATTTGATTGCTGTATGAATTTTCCATGACAGATGAGAATTAATATTTATGTGAAAAGTATGCTAAAAACGATGAAAATATGTAAATTATAAATTTTAGATGCAATTCAGTCCATCGTAGCCTTGAATTTGGATCATAATTTAGGTGAAGCAACCGCAGCACCAGATGGTCCTAGACCAATGATATTCCTTGCATAAGAGCACCACGTTTTAAAGAGATCAGAGGAATTAACATAATATTTTGCTTTAGTGACGTCGGATGTAGAGATGTCCGTTCGATTTTGACTCTTAATGTATTCATGGGCGGTGTTGTCGAGCAACTTGTATAAATATGTGCGGCCATGCGGTGTCACATCATAAACACTAGACACTCGGAAAGGAAAACAACAACTACACTTTTTTGGCTGGCTTCTAAGCGATTAGCTAACAGCCATGGCGTTTGTAGTAAGTTCAATAATAATATGTTATAGGTTGAAATAATTTTCCTAAATACTAAACTTTAAATGATTTGTTACAGATGAAAACATTATTAATATCAGCGCTAGTGTATTCTATCAATGCAAGTGGAATTGGAAACCATGATTCCTTCCTATCATCTGCATTAAATTCACCTTCAGCATCATTTGGAGCACCTTCCACATCTTACGGACCTCCACACAGCCATGGCTCTATTGACGACCCGAGTTCCGGCTCTACCAATTTAGGATCTTTCGGCAACGGTCCCCTAAGTACTGGGCCTGAATCGCTCAGTTCTGACCTTTCTGCTCCAGCTTCTTCAGGACCCTACTCAGATGGCGGCCTCAACTTAGATTTGAACCTTCCTGGCAACTCAGATTCCACTGGTGGTCTTCTAGGGCCTGATACTATAGGTGCTCCGAAAGTGATAGGCACTTCAGTGACTGTCGGCCGTCCTGATATCTCTTCTGCAAGATACGAGCTCCAGTCAGTTGTGCAGAACGTTATTCGTCGCGTGCCAGTAGAAGTGATCCGTCACATTAAAGTATCTGTTCCACAGCCCGTGCCTGTTCCAGTCAGGCAAGAAGTCAAGGTACCCGTTCCACAACCTTACCCTGTGCACGTAGATGTCGTTAAAAAAGTACCATATCCAGTGTACAAAACGGAGCATGTGACTGTTGAAAGGCCAGTTCCAGTAGAGGTAGTCAAAGAAGTGCCGGTCGAAGTTATCAGAAAAGTACACGTACCGGTCGAAAGGCCTTATGAAGTAATCAAGAAGGTCCATGTGCCTATCGAGAAACATGTCGAAGTCCCTTACGCTGTGTGGAAGCCGTACCCACTCCATATTATTAAACATGTTACTCACTACAAGAAGAAGAGCTGCTGCTGGTAAGGCATCAGTGAGGACTGTAAGCTGGTGCCTCACTTGCGCCAGTTGTGATCATACCAAATAGTCAATAGAGTTGTAAATAATAGTCATTAGCTGTAATGTAAAAAAGAATAGCTTTACACATGATATATTGTTTCATTGGTATTTCCTCCTCAATATTACCGGATATGATACTGGTTACATGAACTAGATTGGTGGTAATTGTCGCACCTATTAGTTATGTCACCGTAATGCTATGACCTTATCAGATTAGATTTACAATGAGCTTGGTGACAACTTTTGATTGATATCTTGAATAGGTGTAAGTAAGTTATGAATTAAAGTTTAATGGATAGGATAGGAAAGTTGCATAAAGTAGATCAAGCGTAGTGTTGGACGCCCTCCTGCTAAATGAATGGAGTGACGATTTGCAAAAGGTCGCCAACAGAGTTTGATTACAATGAGCCGAAAACAGGGTGGAATGGTGCGTATTGGGGTAGGCCTCTGTCCAGCTGAGAGCTGCTATAGTGTATGAATAGGCTAACATGAGAAATAAGAATATTGTATAGAAACGGACAGAAAAAAACATTGGACTAGATGTAAAGTATGTAGGTACATATTATTTTATAAACCTGTAAATTAATACTTCATAGAACTTTACCACCCAGTAGAAAACCGCAGTAACTTGATATACAGAAACTTTCTTTACTATTATAATTAGCATGATCTTAAAGGATCTATTTATTGATCACGGTGAACTTAATCTTTTGACATGTGATACCTTTCCATTATATTAAGCACGCGTGTGTAGATTATTATATAGATACATTAACAAATTGTGCTTGGCTTAAAATTATAAGTTATGAAACTTGCCATGGATTCATCTCTTTGTGGTAAGGCACACAAAGAAATGGAGAAGAGAAAACCGGTACATTCACACAAACCCAGGTGGACGACGTTAACTATCAACACGTCATCATGTTTAGTCTCGTGCTCCAGTTGGCCTGAAAGGATTTTTATTTTATTTTCTATCAACTATTTAGATATTTATAAGAAAACCAATACTTAATACTGGAAAGAAAATATTTACTACTTTTCTATATGGTGATAATTACTTTAGAATATACAAGAAAAAATATTAGAGACTATAATTTTCGATAAGAAAAAGTAATCTATCAAAAATTCTTCCACGTACAGTACCTAACCCACGATGAAATAGCGCTCGCGCTGAAAAACGACGTAGTCCACATAAAGCACCCGTCCGAAGAGCACCTGCGCGAAGAGTACCTAGACTTATCCACGAAGAGCAACTATTAATATTTTTGGCAGGTGCTTTTCGTGGATACTGTATTGTTACATTTTTGTCCACGAAGAGCACCTACGACTTAGAAGCCTAGTGCTAGAATGCGTTTGTTTTAAAGGAAGATATTGAAATAAAGTTCATAGATAGGTACAATACCGATAGCATATTTAATAGTTTACGCTGAATCTAAATTATTGCATATCTTTAAAATGATAGCTTATTAAAAAATACTTTTTGATTATTCATGAAATTTAATACTAAACAACCCATTTAATTTTGAAGTCTTAATTTATTAATACTTTGTATTGCTCTCAATATCACAGCCCACCTGATTGTTACTAATATTAGTTATATCCAAAATTGGAAAAGTATTTCGTCATATTATATACATAATAGGAAGATATGAAATCGGATGTGATAAGTTCTCAACAAGTTCCCAATCAAATTAAAATAGTGAAATGCTTACACTGGGTTAATGATCATGTAAAACTAGATACAAACTGGTTATGATGTAATAATAGCCTACTTTAACAAGACAAATTTAGTGTGGGCATTGTAATAACATGAGTTATGTTAACGCCTACGAACTGTCTCCTATTTTTTCAACATCTGTATATCAATGATGTGATCTACGATGGAGCGCACTTACCCAGTATGCTGATTCACTTGTGTTTAAGAGTGATTTCCCGTGAGGTTACATTTGATTAAGGTCAAACACAATTCAGATTGACACTGCAGTGAGCGCTATTTAAGTAATAAAGTGCTTTGACTTTGACCCCTCTTAATTCTGTCCACCCTTAGTAAAATGTGTAACTTCAAACGTAATTAACAGCTCATACTCACAGCCGCTCACGCCTGTATTACCCGACGTGGCAGGCAAAGGTGAATGGCACACACTTTTCGCTGGCTATGTTTACGTCTCATACATAATAGGGGGCGACGGGCTTCCCTTTAAGAATTGGTCAATAATGTAACGCCTAAAAGTTTTAAATAGCATCGAAAATGCAGTACCCTTACTTATGTACTTCATAGGAAGTTTGAAAATCGCGCAGCATAGGTAATAATTTTTTATTTCCATCTCTTTTTACAAAAGAACTCGAGAACTCATTTTTGACTCCATCTTACCCTTTTCAAATTTCCACTCTTCGCCACTGAAGTCTATTAAGTCTGAATTAAAAATTTTCCGCTTCGAAGTCGAAATTGAGTCCAGAGAAGTCCATTACAAACATACAATCCCACTAACCTACATACAGGTTAAGTTAAAAAAACTTGTAAAAAAAATTGTATACACTGTCTTTAGTAGTAAATTAAAGTATTAAATTAAAGTTATTAATGAATGTAGAGTTTCACCATAATACCTGCCTATCTAAAAAGTATTTACTAGAATTTTGGTCTTCTTTATGGTCTTTATATATTTTAAGTTAAAAAATAAATGCCATCTTTTTTTTATGTACCATCCTCGAAGTAGGTACAATTTATTTTTCTGAATTAAAGAATTACAACATTGTTTTTAGTTATTGACTAGCTATAATTTCATTTTTTTCAATTCTTATATCTTTTTAACGTTGACCACAGTTTTACCAAAATAAATATAAATAGCTTTATTATGAACAGATAAGACTTGATGTGGTTCGTTGAGTGCAATAATTTTTGCAACACCTACTTAATTTAAATATATGTGTGACCTGCCTAATGTGCGTATAAATACTGTTATTTTTAAACAAGCCTAGAAGTTATGATGCTAAAAATTCTATTATTGGGAAATTTTTGCAAACAATAATGTTTTTATCCTACTTCGTAGTTTAGTAATCATTTATCATTTGAAGAAGTTGCCAGGCTATTTTGTTAGTGTTGTGTTTTGTTAAATATTTAGATTTAGATTACTGATAACATCATGTTTGTTTTTCAAATACATTGCGAGGCTTTATATAACCTTATTAACTTGTACAAAAAAAGAAATACACGACTTCACTATTTTACAGTTAGATGGTGCCGATACGGTCTTCAGTTATTGGATTGTAAAGAAAACCTTACGAAATTATTATGTTAATCTGAATTAAAAACTAAAGAGAAGTATGGTATTATATCTATTAATTTTATATAGGGGCAAAAGCTGTTTGCGACACATTAACGAGTTCTTGAGTAGAGGGCTCAGATTGGCAAATATTTAGCTATTAGAGGCTTAGACTTGGTGTACTGACGATCTTCTTAGGTTGACTGGGTGAGAGAAGGCGTTGGTTGTGTACTTTAGCAAAGGTCTATGTTTCGCAATAAACTAAGATACAGCGGTGATGATTATCAAAACAACAATACCCAACAATGTTACGATTGTTTTCAGAAGTTAGATAATGTAATATAAGTAATAAAACAAAGTAGTGAGGTATAAGTGGGAAGGTATACTTGTGCTTAATTAAATTATATAAACAAATTGTTAGATCAATAGTAAATTAGCAAACAGTTAATTCAGTGTAACAATAATAAAGAAATTACAAAAGCCTTGGTATGTTTAAATTAAAAATATTAACATAGTTATAAAAATATTGACCTTGCTAGTTTCAGCACAGACAGTCAACAGCGCCCTCACTGAGCACTAGCTCACCATACCTACGCCACTAGCCATGGAAACATACGTAAGTACTTTAATTACTTTTGATACAATTACTAAAATTCATTGATTTGTTATTTGTTAAGTAATAAATCACTTTAATTAAAACAATTCAATTCGTTGCCGATTGTAATATATTTGTATAACGTCATATAGTGCCTTCCGATAAAAATATTGATAAAGTCTGCGCGCAAGTGCAAGTAATCTCATATGACCGCGTACGATTGACAAGAAGATAATGAGATGAGTGAGGCCCTTGTTCATCCCAAAATATTTTGTTTGATTCTTGTAACTCCCCTCTTCACCTCACCACTCACTCGAGGGACCAGCAATCCCTACTAATATTATAAATGCGAAAATAACTCTGTCTGTCTGTCTGTTACGCTTTCCCGCTTAAATTACTGAACCGATTTGGATGAAATTGGGTATGGAGGTAGTTTAAGACCCGAGAAATGACATAGGCTAGTTTTTATCCGACTGCGCAAAAAGAAGGTAATGTTTTGGCGCGATAACCGTCATACACGCGAGCGAAGCCGCCGTCGGAAAGCTTAAAATTAAAACAATTTTTTAATATCCAATTTATTTATTTATAATTCACACCAAATGCAAATGCAGCTACGATTGTCACAAAAGTATGTCAATGCCCATTATACTGTTACATTCTTCAAGCGTTTAATTAACTTATCTTTTCTAGGCTTGGTGCTTTACAGCGTTGTTATTTACATCAGTAAAAGCACAGTTGTATGAACATGGTCATCGATCATACTACGAGGCGCCGGAAATCTTGACTTCATCACAGCCCCATATACTTCAACTTCCCAGAGTTCCATTTCAAAGAAGTCCAGTTCCACTAATTGAAGTTCAAAGAAGTCCATTTGTAATAAATAAATTTCCAAGAACCCCAGTTCCTCACATTCAAGTTCCAAGAGCTCCAGTTCTAATGAAACATGTTCTAAGAACTCCAGTTCCTATGATGAAAGTGCCGAGAGCTGCGATTCCAACTGTTAAAGTTGTAAGTGCTGATGTTTCTAAAGTTCAAGGACTTGTAGTTTACTTGACTCCAACTCAAGCAGCGAGTCTCAAATCTTCAGGTGCCATAGTAAGACCGTACCCTAGACTTCAGCCCGAATTTAATCCACCACAGCACTACTATAATCAAGAAAATAAAAACGTTAACAACTTCAGATTAAAATTTCACAACCAGCAGCAACGATATGGAGAACCGGTAACAGTTTATAAAACCGTTACACATTCAATAAATAGAAACGAGCAACCAGGACCAAAACGAATACGAAGTGCAATGTATCCTGAAACTACTACACAAAGTGCACAAACAACAATCCGGCAGCCAACAGATCACGTACCTCATGCATCACAAAAAATCCATCAAGTGAAAACAAAACAAGGTCGAAATATTCGTTACCTCCCTAATTGGGAGCGAGATACGTTAAAACGAGAACCTTTTTACGCTGAGCCGTTAGTTTTGGTTAAAACTGAGAAACCAACTTTGAAAATACCAGAAAAATACGAGATACCAGATGATTCGGAGTTTGATGAACCTGAAGCTATTTTTGAAATCGATCCACCAGCACTTAGTCAAGACGAAGCCCAAGCAAAAGCTGACCAAACAGAAATAGTAAATGCTCCAAAACACGATAAAATTCAAGAAAGTAAAGAAATTATCGAATCGTTAACGAATACTACAGATCCTGCAAAACTTATGTCAGATCTAGACAAGTTATCGCAGGTTTTAATGCCTTTAATTAAACACCGACCAATAGGTCAAGATATGAAATACCTTCTAAACGAGGAAAAAATACTACAATCTAAACTTGAAGAAATAAGAAAATCTTCACTGAGTGGAGACTTAAAACATGCTATTGAAGTTGAAAATTTAAAAACTAATTTAAAGATACGAAATGCTTTAGCTGAAATAATTAAAGCTGTCATAGGCTTAGATAAAGAAAATGAAGTAAAGGGACATAATTCAATGGAACAAAGTAAAAATGTTAATCCGTCAAAATCTAAACCAACTATGGCACCTATAGCACCTATTCATCAAATGACAGAAACAATGATAATGCCACAAAAAATGCACCCTACACCTTTAAAAGCCATGGAAAATAAACCGTTTCTAGCAGAAGCATTACCAATGGAAAAAATTAATGCTAAGCTACCAATTTTTATGGGTATGGAGGTACAAAAACAAATGCCAGCGCCATTTAGTAACAAAGATTATATCAAAGACGATGGTCCATGTGTAGATCATACTATCCAGAATTATGAGATCCAAAGATTTAAGCCTCCAATAAAAGAAGTCATGAAAGTAAAACCTACGAAATCTTCAATGAAACGACAGATTTGGGGTAAATGATAATTATAAAATAAATAAATAATTTATTTAAGAACAAAATTAATTATTCATCGACTGTGTTTTAAGGTGTAATTCTAATGAAAGGCGCCTTAGTTAAATACAATATAACGTTTCATATCTCTGCCATGCGATGTTAAGTTCAGGCGCTCGAAATATTATTAGCTTAATCAATTCTGCAAATGTTTTATTCCGCCTTAAAGTAATTAAAAAAAGATAATAAACAAATAGTTATTGTAATTATTGTTACTCTTGCGTGTATCATATTCCTCTTTTGAGTAGCAGGATATTCGATTATATTCTACATAATGCCCACAAAAGAAACACTATCAAAATTAAAAATATCCACCAAGTATAAGTATAAATATTTTGCTTGATTATTTGTAAGTATAATGAATTATATGTATTTTCACGCATCTAGAAGCCTAACTTTCCTTCTGCGACAAAGCAAAAAACAACATAAAACTAAGTATTGTTTTGTGATCTTACATTTCTGATTTCACACACATACCTATTCAATGTGCTGTTTGACTACTGTATTTACTTCTAGTACCTATCCAGTTACACCATAGTCTTACAATATTGCTTAGTCAAGAAACATGACAAATTTTATGTGTCATTGACTGAGTATTTTAGACTTACCAATTATTTCCTTCAAAAGTTGGCCGACTTATAACGCCTGTTAAAAAATATTGTATTGGCATCAGAACCACTAACCCTTCTGTAAATAAGTTCTCCTCACACACGTTTAGAACGTTAAGAGTAAATACATGTCTATGGTCTTCATCCTCTGAGGAATATAATATTATTTTTTGTTCATCGCATACTTAAAGCATTAACACGGGAGGTGTTATGCGCAACTTCTAGTACTAAATTGTGTCTAGCAGTTTTTGGGGGAGGTGAGGTAACCACGTACATGGAAAAGTTTAAGTGTCTTTACAAATAAATAAAAACTACACAGAAACGCAAAATATGAACAGTTTATGCATACAAACTGTTCATGTACCTGGAAGATCGCATTCAACTCTTTGCGTAGATCTTTAAGTTACTTAAATGTCACATAAGTCTGCAGACTGCATACAAAGTGAATAAGGAAGCTTCGAAGTCGTTTTAAATTAGAAGATTAGCATTTGGTTGTTTGCGCAAGCACAAACTGACCGAGTTGTTGTAATATCGCCCCACATTAAAGTTTCACGTTTATCTGCGTCATTTATTCATAAAATATTTAATAGTCATAAGTGTATAAACCGTATTGTATTATGCAATACAGGCAATGTAGATTCTGTAATGGGCACATTTATTGCACTTTTTAAGTTCGTTACTATTATTTTTCAATCTAAAACCTGAAACTTAGCAGCAAGTATGCCAATCTTGTAATTTGGTGCAGAGCAATGTTTTGTCACATTTTGTTGCACACTTACAGGGTTCATTAAGATCCCATAAATGAACAACTTCGCTTAAAATCCCAGGCTAGTTATTGTTCTTGTTCAACATCGTTTTGGAATGACGCTAAAAATTTTAATTCCATTTTTAAATCTGATCCGAGTAACGTACATAGTCTTGTGAACGTTGTTTGGTAAATACATTTCGTTATCGTTTACCTGCATAATTGTCTTACATAAAGTATTATAAGTATAGATTTCATCAGTGTAAAAGATAAATAATTACGTATCGACAGAATTATTTCCTTCATCGTGACTAGAATATCTAGGTAAGTAGAGAGTAATTTCGTGAAATACTACCGTATAATGCCATATCATTCACTTTCACAAGATACGAAGTTGTTACGGCTAGAAGTATACTAGCCAGCCACTGACTTCGTCCATAATGTAACTAAGTAGGTACCAAAAACATCCTGAACTTAGTTTAGCTCGAATGTTTGTTATAACAACAAATTTATCATATCTCATATCATAAATTAAACATCATTTACTCCAGTTTTGTATACATAACTTTTTATCCGTTAAATATTCATAATGTCTTAGTAAGTATGTATTTTAAGCATTACCTAGATGCTGAATCCATTTATGGTGTGATAAACATACGTCAGTTGTTTATAAATAAAAGTATCTCAATATTTTGCGAGTAAACTTATATTTAAGTAAATTCTTGTCTACATTAAATATGTTGAGATTATTTTATTTTGGAATGAAATCTAAGCTGACTATTAACATCACTAATAAGTACTACTTGCTCTTCAGTCAAAAGCTGTTTCCAAAAAAATGCATTTTAATACACGTTTAAATAGTTATGTGTTACTCTACAATGACCGAATCAAAATTAATTACATGATCATGCCTTTTTGCATATTAATCGTAAACTGCCGCAAATAACGGCCTGGTAACAATTACGCGATATTCAAGTAATTTTCATTAATTACTACCTTACTTACTAGGTATATTTGCTCTACTAGAGCGGAATAATACCTGTTTTGAAATAACTTAATCTGATAGAACTACTTTCGAAACTATTTGGAAAATAAAAGATCATTCAGTATACAAAAACAAACATTTAATAATATCACAATTTCTCTGGGACTCAAACATTCATTAGAAAACATTTCACTTGAAACTATCTTTCCTCGTATGTTGGCAATTAATAAAATTTGGACCGTATTGTGAAACACAGTCTAGCCAACATTTGAGATTTAAATGAAACAGTCTCTATTTTTAATACTAATACGAGATGCAAGCGAGAGTATTGAACCAATCACACAATCAAGCAGTCGACCAACTAGGAATGGCACACGCGGCCACTTTCTAACACCGTACGGGACTTGACAATCAATAATAATTTAATAACCGCACAGTGCTAATAATTACTAATTCGACACACTTAATCTTCTACGTTTTTAGAATTAATACTAAGTCAGGTACATCCTTCCACAAGAAACTTATAAACTGCATCTTTTCAGTACAAGTGAACCCAATAAGTTTCAAGTTAACTTAATATTACGTAAGTACTAATATCGACAGACATGAGATAGGCTAAGTATAAAACAGTGTAAACTTCAGGTTAGCTCTGATTTAGTAGCTATCGTGTTGGAAGTTATGCTCTGGGAAATGGTGGCTAGCTCCAGAGTAATGTCCAGCATCGGCGAACTGGTTACCTTCAGATTCACCGCCATTGAAACCTTCTAAACCAGCATGCTCCTGTTCAAAGTCACCCTGTTCTATAGCTGCATGGTCGAAACTTCCATGGTGAAGAGGCGCAGTCAAATGTTCAGTGTTATGTCTGTCATCTTCCAACACTAAACCATAGCCATGATGGTGTTGTGTCTCAGGATGGATAAGCTTCAATTTCTGTCCAGACTGTCCTTTCTCTAGAGGATGTTCCATTAAATGTTTGTGTTCCTTCTTGATATAAACCGGAACTGGATGGAAGTGTTCGAACTTGATCGACTGATGTGACTTCGCGTGTTCATGTTCTATAGCGTGATGGTGTCCCGATTCTGCGATGGGAGAGTGCTCGTATTGTTCTTCTAGCTGTGCTTCCTCATGGATGCTAGGGTAAGCAGACACTACTGCTAAGAATCCCAGGAAAATCTGTAAGAAAATTAAATTTAAATTAGGCTAGAATGGTTTTGGTGGCAATTAGAAATGGGGTGACTGATTAAATCTGTTTTATGTCCACTTATGTAACAAAGTAGATATAAATTGGATGGTAAATCTTTAGGCAATAGCCGATGTCGGATTGTCAATTAAAATTGAAGAATGGCAGTATACTTTAAGGCTATGATCCAAACCAGTTTGCACAAGGAACACTGCAAATTATGTAACGTGAAACATTTCCTACTGATTTTTACGTCAGAGGTTTACAGGAAGAAAGGTACTTGGTTCACTAGTCATAATACTCATTAATCACTTAAGATTTACTAATTCCATTAGTACGTAGTGTTTTATCAAATAATTTGTAGCAAATCCGATTAACACTAAACACAGATTAGTTGGGTAACGAGGACACTGAACGATTTGAGCAATAAAACTAAATATCACAACACATTACGCACGTGGTACTTCATGGCTGCGGTGTGTGGGTACCTTGCTCCACGAGAGGGTGGTGGGTAATGCCAGCATTAGTAATTTGCATCGCTTTTATACTCGTTTTCACTTAACCGTTGCCAGTGCTCTGTTTTGCAGTTACGTGTGCGTCGCAAGCGCATTGTCAGTCTATCGGCGTATTTATTAGAACAATAGATAGAAATTCATCGAGAGATGTATAGAAAAAACACGCCATTGCGATGTAATTAGAATATTTTGTCTAATTATCACGTAATCTTCTTCTTACAGTTGTAATCGTTAAGTAATAAGAAGCATCGAGCGCTTATAAATTAGCATAATTTATGTAAGTTCTTTTTTACCAACCTATGTACAGGTAGTATCTTTAATTGTTTAGGCTTATCCAGTTATTAGAATGTTTATCAGACTACACAATTGGTAACAAATAGGTAATAACAAAAATCAATAAGCTTTATATAATAAGACGTATTAAAGGCCGACCGTTTAACTCGCGTATCGCCATCTGAGGTACAAAGTCATAAAACATTAATTAAATCTCTTAACGAACTATTTAACCACAGATAAAAGTAATGTAAGACTATTTGTCACTAAAATATATCGCTTAAATCATCATCACTGTCTATGCAGCTTGAGGAGTCAGGATCTGGGCGATAGCCGATACGCGAGTTAAACGGTCGGCCTATAGTTAGTTTATAGTAATAGCTGGATGGTGAGAGATTGTGATTAGCAAAAGCTGGATGAGCGTAGCTGCAGATTGAGTTCAGTGATGTAGTAATAGGTAGAGGTGCTGATAGGTAAAATGCTTTGGACGAAGGATGTAACTAGGGATTGCCGGAGAAGAAAGAACTAGGTAAACAAGAGCTTCCTTAATTTACTGGAGCTGCAGAAACTATTGCTGAAATGATCTCTATCATATTTAAAAACTGAGGTTAACGTTGAAAAAGGTAAACTTAAAGTGCCCTGACTATTTTCTTAGATTTACGCGAATATCACACATTGAAATAAAATTACTTTTTAAGGGATTTTATCGCGGTATATTTTAGATTTTAGATCCCGACGTTTTATAGTTTTTTCAGATTTCTTTTTGACCACCCGTGACTATGAAGTCTGAAAAAACTTGAAACGTCAGGATCTAAAATGCTAAACGCTATAAAATCCATTATGAATTAGTGTTATTTCAATGTACCGTGACTAACTGGGACGAACCTAAAGCTAGACATGATCTGAACCCACTACCTCAATCCTGCCACTGTTACTCCTGTAAGTCTCTTCAGTGACTGTGAGGCACTGTTAAAGACAGCGACGGCACTAGTGCCTTCGCCTATCTTCAACTCATTAACCTCCACGTTTAAGGATATATCACACTGGATGCGTTTTACGGTCTGCGCTCATCATTATGAACAACTGCGACTGCAACGCAACACATCCGTGTGGCAAATACTATAAAGCAAAGAGATCGAGTCGGTGCCACTATTTCGTAAACTGCGTAAGAAATCTTCGATATATATTTATTTCAAAACATGCTACAATGTTACATAATACATAGTCGCACATCGAAAACAATGCACTCTTTGTTCTGTATACATTTAAATAAAGGCAATCCGCCCCTTATGAGGTGATTAAGATTTGATAGGCTGTTTCAGTAACTACTGCAACTTTTTATGTAGGTTGGTAGGTACTGTGTGAAATCTGTACGTTGCAAATTGCGAAACGTACAATACAAATGTGTTACCTGAAACACAATGTGGCGGATACATGAAAGCCCTTAGTAACAATGTGATTTTAGTAATATATAAGCAACAAATCATTTAGGTTTTCCAGTAGGAGAGATTTGTCTTCTATAGAAAATCTTAGAGTTGAGAAAGTTTAATCGTTGAGAGATACACATGTGTCTGTAGGTATTCGAATTTAATCGACCTATTCAGCGTTTGATTTCTTTTTTCATTGGGCTACCATTGCTCAAGTTTACAGAATAGTATATCTAACTCGTAATAAGTATAATAAGGCCTCGCTTTTGAAATATTACCTAAGTCGCGGGTTCGATCCCTGGTTTCGCCCACACATCTCGACGCTGCTCAATATCGGTGAAGGAAAACATCGTGTGGAAGCATGTCTAACAACTAATCATTCGAAGACATGACATCCATCAACCCGCACTTACTCAACAACAACCCGCACCCGATTGAAGCCTAAACTTTCTCAACTCGTAAGATAGTTTAGAAAATATTGTGCCCAACAATGGGACTCTAATAAGGGTTGATTGGAAATTCCACGGACACGCCGAAAGCGCTTTGCCTCCACTTTTATTGTGGGAACTGCCAAGTTGTGGAATTCGTTGCCGGCATCTCTGATTCCCGATAGCTATAATCAACCTGTCTTCAAGTCACGAGTGAATCTGTATTTATAAGATACGCGCGTTCCATCGCAGACTGCAACATTGCTTCACATCAGGCAAGCAGTGGTCAAGCGCAAACCTATTATAGGATAAAAAAAACATACCTTCTAGGTACATGGGTATATATCTGTGTAACAGTGACGAAGAGTCCATACAAGCCCATTCCTATCGGCTTCCCTTTCAGAATTTGTCAATATCACGTACTTAATAAAATAATAAGTAACTCCAAATTCAAAAATAACTACCTATATTATGAAGGTGGTGGTCGCTATAGAATCATCAGTGACGGTAGTGAAGAGATTTTATTCTCCTAAGTAAAAACTTTTTTGCTCCGGCTTCCCTTTTCCAGATTTTCTCCCTCCGCAACGGCTATGTATGTAAATAACTAAGATAAGAAAATCCTAGGAAAATGATTCATTTCCTGTTATTTATGTTATATGACAGCAGCGGTGGCGCAGCGGTACGGGCATCGCCTTAGAAAAATAAGGTCGCGGGTTCGATTCCCAGTCGTGCCCACACATCTTTGTGTGAATTGTAACATCGCCGCTGCTCAATATCCGTGAAGGAAAACATCGTGAGGAAACCGGCATGTCTAATAACTAATCATTCGAAGAAATATGACATCCACCCACCCGCACTTGGCCAGCGTGTGTGGATTAAGGCCTAAACTCTTTCAATTCATAAGATAGTTGACAGAAGGCCCGTGCCCAGCAGTGGGACACTAATAAGGGTTGAAGTGAAGATGTTTTAAGAAAGTTAACATAATTTTTACTCTCTTAGGCTCTATTAATCTCTATTAATTAGGCCATAAGTAATTTGAGTAGTCAGTTTATTGCACAAGCCAATTATAGTACTAATAGAATCATTTAAGTAACAGTAAGGGGCCATATGAACAATTACCTGTACATTACGTAGCCCTACCTTCGTAAACTATTGTATCACGGCTGAGTACTTATCTAAAATTAAAGCAACATATTACAATCCATTTCATCATAAGGTAATTTAATAATGGGGACAGCATTCATTAGATTTGGCAGTTTAGTTTGAATCGAATTATCCACTACAGATAATTTAACACTTTGTAACATTTCATGCTTTAATACTTACTAATATTACAGATAACAATAATATAATTATTATACTAATCGCCTAGTACAGTATTTTAATATCTGTGGTACCACGTATGTCCCACTTTTAAACCGTCCTTGGACTTGTACGTATAATATTCAAAATCCACATGGTTAGAAACCTTAAAGGAGCAACATTCCGACCCACCCTCTCTTTGTGGTGTCACCAGACATCGCACCGGAACACGGCAAGGCCGCTTGGCGGTGCGGCTTTGTCTGGTCGGTGGTCACTAACCACGGCCGAAGCCTACCACCAGTTGATTGTCACCTGATTTGCACCACCCGGGGCACGCGTGGGGATTCAATTAAAGGTGACTCAGCCACCAAAAAAATATTTTGATGTGTTGGTCTGACACGATGACATTTATTTAGTTGACGTTGTACGCGTTGATGTCTTTCGTTCGAAATTCGTTATTGCCGTTTTTGTTTTAAAACAACTTTCGTTCCTAGTTTAAAGTAAAGTAGCTAAAGGTTAAGCAAGATCACAGAGAAGCTTTCCTGTCGGCAATATAATATTATTCACTCATCACTTCAACCTAGTGTCCCACAGCTGGGTACTGGTCTTTTCTCAACTATCTTACGAGTTGAGACATTTTAGGCCTTAATTCACACACGCTGGCGAATGCGAAGGTTGGTAGATGTTACATTTCCTCGACAGATTAATTCTTAGACATGCCGGTTTCCTCACGATGGTTTCCTTCACCGATATTGAGCAGCGGTGGTGAAAAACTCACACAAAGATGTTTGAATTGGGCACGACCGGGAATCGAACCCGCGGTGGCCCACTGCGCCACCGCTGCGTTATTCTTTCGCGAGTCTCAAACTATATCTATATCAAATTTCATCTAAATCGGTTTAGTAGTTTTGGCGTGACAGCACGCCAGAGTTACTTTAGCATTTTTAATTTTATAATATTAGTAAGGATCTACGAACTGCTATAACTTTTTGGAGCACTAAACTTTATTTCACATTTTAATGAATTATTCAAACAATCTATGGACGTACTTTGTCTGATATATATAAAATAATAATTATAATTATTATTACTGTTGTAGTCCTAAGTTCTACTAAGACACTTACTGTAACACGTTATAACTCTGTGCTACAAACTTTTGACGAAATAAATATATATTTTTTTATGAATTTAAATTTGTTGTATGTTGCAGAAGTATGGAGCGGGCTTTATTTCCTCAACAAAACGTCACATAAATAAGGTTTCGCGTGACTGTTCTAACGTATGATTCCACTACTACCAGCCCAGCCTCTACCAGCCACCAGAAATTCTAGCAGACTTCCTGAAACAACTTTGGCGATACGTTCCTGAAGTAAATCATTATGGTAGTTGCTTCTAAGAACAAATAAATCATCCGTAATGTGCAGTTCCTTTATTACCCACTGAATTGTATTAGTTACCTATCGTATGTATAAAATTACCATAAGTAGCGGAAACATGTTTTGCTTATTGATTTGACACGTTGATGAAGAAGTGTTTGTACTCGTAAATACACATTTTACGCTACGTCCTAGGTAGGCGGTTCAAAGCGAACGCGATAATGCAGCGGTGGCGGTGACGCCGCCTACATGCGAATTCAATGCGATGCGATGCGACGCGGCGGCTATGTCCTACGTGCACGCGAATCGTCTCGCACAGCCGCCACCGACGCCGCGCCGCGCCGCCCCGTTGAGTGCGCACTGTGCAAAAACACGACGGTACCGCATCCAGTTTGCGCGAAAATATGAAGCCAACTGATCGCGTTCGCTTCATTTTCGCGTTCCGCACCGCACCCCACGTGCGTTTGGTCACGTAGGGCACTTCAATAGGTTTCGACTGTATGTTGTTTTCGCGCCGCGCCGCGCCGCTTCGCGTTCACGTCTAGATCGCTCACGCAGGACGTCGCGTCGGGTAGATATCTACGTCAGTTCCTCGATGACAGACCAAAAAATAATGATAATATAGATAATGATGATAAAGGTCTAGAGACTTCAAATTTGTGAAATAATTCTAGTGATATTATAAAGCTAATGATTTTATTTGCTTTGGTAATCGCGCTAATCTCACGGAGTACTGGTTTGATTTGAAAATTTCTAGCACTTCTAGATACCGCATTTATTGAGGGCCACCTTCTCGCCGAAAATCATTCGTAATCACGAGTGAATCGGTATACTAGGTAGGAGCGTTCCATCGTAGCCTACAGCATTTCTTAACATCTGGCAAATTGCATTCAAGTGCAACCCAATTTCAGAATAAAAAAAATTAGGGTTATACACTTTTCATCCTAGGGCAAGACACTGTAAAAAAATTTGCTCACGTGAGCTGAGACGCGGCCGGAACGCTAGTTATAAATAAAAAATTATTTCATATCACTTTTATCAGCTTTCCTTAACATGTGAAAATATAAATACTCTGTGTGCCTTTAGCAAGATAAGAAGCCGTTCAGAACCAAAAATGCCTCAAGAAGCTATTGAGAAAAGGGGAAATAATAAAGAGCTCGATCTCCCACTTTCCTCAGTTCATGACGAATGCAATACCAGAAGACTTAACTCAAATGGCAAATCGTCATTGATGTAATACCAGAAGACCTAACTTAAATGGCAAGTCGTCATTGATCCAATAACGGAAGTCCTAACTCAAATGGCAAATCGTCATTAATGCAATACCAGAAGTACTAAGTTAAATGGCAAATCGTCATTGATGCAATACCAGAAGTCATAACTTAAATGGCAAGTCGTCATTGATCCAATACCAGAAGTCCTAACTCAAATGGCAATACGACATCGATACAATACCAGAACCATAGGTCATAACTCAAGCGACAAATCATCATTGGTACAATTCTTCTACCAGACAAGCCATGGTGTCTGCTGGGAGTCTGCGCTCTATGCCTTCTCATTGTTTGTGGAAATTTACTTCCGTGCCGTTTCGTGGAATCATTAAATACCAGAAGTAATAACTCAAATGGCAAATCGTCATTGATGCAATACTAGAAGTTGTAACTCAAACTAAAAAAAAAGCATAAATAGCCTTTGCCTGGCGCCTAGATAGAGTGCAAACCGAGAAAGTGTTAGACACAGGAGACTTAGCGGAAATGGCGGGTCGAGATTGATACGATTTTGGACAATTAACTAGACGCGCCCAACAAACTAAAGCCACGCCATAAAGGTATTAACGGAGCTCTTTCCCAGGACTTTTAATAACAAAGTCTTTACCCCTTACGCTTAGGTATTTCACTACCTAGTCCTTGGAATCACTTAGCCAACGAGGTTTACAAACTGTATATTAAAAGTACTTAAAGTTTAAAACAGTTGTAACTCTGAGAAAATCTCGCCGCGCTTGAGCAATGAGCTTCACATTGTAAATAGGCACGTAATAACAGCTGTGGGGTATAATCTAAGTACCCGTAATACCTGAGCTACCTGTTATAATTGCTGAGGTATGCAACCGATTGCAAATTGGTACCCACTCATTGGCTTTTATTACTATTAGTTTTGAGTGTGGATTTGATAGTTTGACTGTGAAGATGACAAAGTAGGTACACCTGTATGTTCGCAGATTCACAAAAAAACATGTTGCAAACACTGTGTAGACAGGGATGAGTAGAATGAGAAAGACTGTGTTTGCAATACAGAATCGCCAGACTCTCCGTAAGAAACGAGTTTGAGGTCAGTAAGTGCGTTCTTCCGACGCACTTAGACAAATTCACTTAGGTACTCTACGGTCTAATTCATGTATCCCAAATTCACACGTACCTACATCCATTTTGCTCTCTTTCATATTCTGTAAAAAGGGGTAGCCAGAGCGTCAGCACCACAAACCAATGACCCATCTGCCACTTGGAAATTGATTGGGATTAAGATATATAAGGAGTGATATTAGTATTCGAAAAAACCGGAAGGATGTGCAATAAATAGCAACTTGTACTCTGTGCCGTATCGTCACCGCGTCTGTTTGCGCAGATATCGCGTCTGCACTTTTTTTTTGCTGATGACCTAACCCAATTAGCCGGAAAAGCCTCTATTGGTTCACCGGACTTTTTCGGTGAGCCGTCCGAGTACGGTCGAACCTATCACGTCTGCACCGTATCTGCGCCGTATCTGTACCTTACCTACACCGCGCCGCTTTCTATTTGTGTTGCGCCTAAAGGTGTGTTTGTTCTCAATTAGAAAAAGTATCATGTACCTAAAAAAACCACAACAATTATGATAGTAATTTTTTTAATTTACGCGAATATCACACATTAAAAAAACTAAAAATAATAATGATGGTAGGTAGTTAGGGGGTCAAATACCTCAGTCCACCTTGACCATGAAGTCTATAAAGACTTTAAAACGTCGGGATACAATACAACATTTAAAATATACCGCGATAAAATCCGTTCTATAGTAGTTTAATTTCACTACAATAATTTTAAACTCTGTTAGGTATAAATGTGATAAAAAAAAAACCGGTCAAGTGCGAGTCGGACTCGCGCACCGAGGGTTCCGTACAAACTTGCAAGGTTTACAAAGTTCGTTCATTACGACAATCGAGTCATAACTATGGTATTTTTATTGCAAAATGAAATTCATAACATTACAATGGGGAAAGATGGAGGAGCATAAATTTAAGACAAAGATCTCTTTATCGTTTAAGTAATACTTTATTTTATATTAACACATATCATTTATCTATAATATAACTGAAACACTTATACTAGCCTTGCAGCAGACTTGCGAAAGTTCTTTTATTAAAGTTATTTATTTACTAAGTTTTTAGTCACTATTAGGTTTTAATTCCCTTGCGTGTAGTTGCGAGTTTCAAAATATGCGGTATCAATGGTTGTACTTTTGCGTTTTGCGTTTTTGCGTTGACTTAGAATTTTTTTTTTCAAGGGATAAAGGCAATTAGATCTAAGTATTTGATATGAATTTCAACTTGATAGCTCTACGCGTTCATGAGGAAAAAAGTAATAAGTTTATATTTATTAAAAATATATATTTTGTAATGTGACTAAAAATTTAAGGTTTTCGGAATTTTTCCTTTATGTGTGCTATAAAACGTTGCTTCATGCCAAATTTCAAGATTCTAGGTCGACTGGAAGTACCCTTTAGGTTTTGATTCCCTTGCGAGTACTTGCGAGTTTCAAAATATGCAGCTTAAATTGCTGTTTCTTTTGATTGCGTTGACATAGAAGTTTGATTTTGTTACAGCTTAAAGGTATTATAGACCTGAGTATTTGTTATGAATTTCAATTTAATACCTCTACGCGTTTATGAGGAAATGGGTAGTAAGTTTAAAATTATTAAAAAAATATATATTATGTGATGTAATTAAAAATTTATGGTTTTCGTAATTTTTCCTTTATCTATGCTATAAGACGTTGCTTCGTACCAAATTTCAAGATTCTGAGTTCACGGGAAGCACCCTGTAGGTTTTGATTCCCTTGCAAGTGTCGAAAATTTGCGGCATAAACGGCTGTATCTTTTAATTGCGTTGGCTTAGAAGTTTGATTTTTTCACAGCTTCAAGGGACAGTAGACCTGAGTAATTGATATAAATTTCAGCTTCATACCTCCACGCGTTCCTGAGAAAAAGGGTCTTGACAGACGGACGGACAGACAGACGGACAACAAAGTGATCCTATAAGGGTTCCGTTTTTTCCTTTTGAGGTACGGAACCCTAAAAATAGTTCTCTTCCAGCCGGTTTGTGTGAGCGGACACTATAGACAAGCCGGTTCTTCGCTATGTACATAAATAAATGGAACTAATCTAGTCTACTTAGTCTGTGAACAAATCACGCGAAGATGTGTGCGACCCAGACAGATCGAACCGTCGCGCGTCGGCGTCGGTCGTTTGAAAAGAAAATATAATTTTTAAGCAAAATGTATAATGATGTGACTTTGCTATACTGGCTTTTAAGGCGCTTTTATTAATTAAAAGGTCATAAATAAAACAAATCTTTACTTCCTTACTATTATAATAAATGAGAAGGTAACGCTGTCTGTCTGTCACTCTTACACGCAAATCTACTGAACCGATTTGGAAAAAAAATAGTATGTAGAGTAATATTTTGATAAAAGTAATATTTTTACAAATTCAAGACATTACATGATTTAGATAGGTAGTAAACATTATTTTACGCATAATTCTGGGTTAAAAGGATATAATTGTAATTTAGTCTAAATAACACGTCACACACAACACAACACGATATCTATTTTGCCGGTGTAAACTATGGTTTAAACATAGCTTTATTTTAGTTTCTGAACGAAACTTTAAACAGTTGACATGAGTTCCACTAAATAGTTTTCTATTTAGAACTTAATGTTGGCATTACTGGCAATGCTTTAGAAACCAAGAAAGTATTATTTACCCAACATTCAGACCAAAATAACTAAGTCGTGAAACGGACCGAGGAATGTCAAACTTCTATGCACCAATCACAGACAAGGCCCAAACATTTCATTTCGTAACGTCTTGAATTTTAAAAACAAACGTTCAAGGTTCGTTAAGTTTCGGATTCATGTTGGTGGTTCTTTTTGATTTAATGCTATTTTATTGGTAAAAAGCGTATTAAAGATATATTAAAACGTTTATGTGAACTTATGTGTGTTTTGTAACGTTGTATTGTGAGAAAATATACAAAATGATTACCACCGAAGATGTCAACAAGCTTTTGTAAGTTTCAATTTTATACTTTTTCTGTAAATGACTTGTGTTTCGTTACTTTTACTATTTTATTGTGATAATACTTTAAATTCTATAACTGGCATCAATATTGATCGTCATAATTTTTCATAGTGACATACAAACATTTAAATTGTTGATTATAAGCGACACTTCGTATCAAACACTCATTAAAATCTAGCCAGCCACTACTTACAACATTTTGAACCGTTAAAAATGCATCAGGGATTGTTTTCAATGTAATTAATAATAATAATATAATAATAAAAAACTAGCTAACTAAAATAATTTAAAACTAGCATAATTATCTCTTAAACCCAACTATAAACCTTTCCAGGCATATTATCTTGATAATCTTTCATTCTTCTTACAGCAATGATGTTCTTATTGAGATATCACAGAATGTGCGGTCAATGATGGAAGAGCTCTGGCTAAACTGGTCACATCTTGGTGTAGATGATAATACTAAAGTTAATAATATTACTAAACTAGTTCAGATAGAGAAGGAACTCCACCGAGATGTGATCTCTGAGACCAGACAGAAGCTTAAAACTATGCAGGGACAGGTTGATAGTAAGTAATGGCCTTAATACTTCTGATGTTTTACCTACTTAAGTTACCATAGCTAAGACTGTAGAAGTCTGAAAACTGTAATTTTGAATTTTATATGTTATCTGATAGAGAATCGTAAGACTTCTCTTGACTAACAGAAACAGAAATTGTAACCAATGGAAGCATTTAATTTGAAACAAAAACGTATCTACATGCCACAGGCAATAAGGCACAGTTTTTTTCCTGATTGATTTTCATAACTTCAGCGGCGATATGTTAGGAAGAGGTTAGGTGGAATCTGGATTATTTTCTTGACATACATGTACAAAGTAATTTGTGATAAGCTTAAGTAAAAGTGAAATATTTCTGAAATCTTAAGTAACCCTAAGTAAACTACATAAAAATCTTATAATGCTTTTTAGTGGAATATTGAACACACTGTCTCTACCGCTTGAATGTCATATGTAACTTTGTGATACTAAGACACATAAAACTATATGATTAGTAAAATGAAATAGTAAGTCAGTACAGGATGTAGGCAATTGACTCATAATAGGTTTTATATTTTGTGCTTAGTAAATAAAAATAAAATTGTAACATTTCTTCTGCATTTTCACAGAGCTCAAGGAGGAGACAGAAGAACTCAGTAAATGTCTATCTGTTGACATTGAGATCCCTGATTTTAAGGAGGAAATGATGCTTGTGGAGTATAAAAGAGAACTTGAGGATCAGATTGCAGGGTATGTAACATTTAAATAATAATAATAATAATATTCTGGGACATTAACACACACGGTCATCTGGTCCCAAGCTAAGCAGAGCTTGTGTTATGGAAACCAGATAACTGGTATATACTATACAGATAATACTTTTTTTTTGTAAATAAATACTTATAATAGATATTTACACCCAGACTCGACACAAACATAAATGTACATCACTAATGTTTGTCTCGGGTGGGAATCGAACCCACAACCTGCCGCGTTAAAAGCAAGTATCTTACCGACCAATCCACCGCTTACTTATTAATTAATTAGTTTTGGCCACTAAGGTTTTTTCTATTTCATAATGTTATTTGAACATTTAGAAATGAGTTTAATACACTTTCGTGTACTAAACAACATGTTTGTATGGACTTGAAAAGAAATCTTAACTGTCTGTTACACTTTCATACCTTAATTATTACTGAACTGATAGTTTGAAACCCAAGTATGGAGATATGGTAGTTGATACTTGACTGTGCAAAAGAGGCTAACAGTCTTATTCATAAAAATCTTATGAGCTTAAAATGGACTTAGTCTCATTCTTATAGTAAATGTCAAGATGACAGACAAAGACGAACAAATTAAAAACCTATTTTAGCTATAATGAGCTTATAAGACGTTTATGAATATGGGGTAAGGGTTTAACTATACCCGACATAATTGCAGGCGGAGCACAGTGGTCTGAAAATCGAGCTCCCCTTTCATAGAAAGTCAATGTGGGATATTCATAAAACTAAAATATGGAACGTCTCAGGTATACATTCCTTTAATGCATATTTTAGTATGAATGATTTTAGTTACTCCGCGCCTGAGAAAAAAAATATTTAGTATTTTTTTGTATGGGAGAAATTACATAAAGTACATTTTCTTGCGACTGAATGAAACTGAAAGGCTGGTACTCATACGAGCTATTGCCGCTCTTAAGGCGATTACGTTGACATACCACTCGTGTACCTTTAGGTGCCGCTTCACACGTAGGATTTTTTTGAAATTTCGAATTTTCGGCATTGAATATTTTAAGTATGTGACGCATTTAAATTAGGTTGGTAAGGAATTTGGAATTAAATATTTATAATAAATACGCACCTAATATTATAATAATTGTTATAATAGATTCAATTACTTTAACTCAAAATATAAGTTAACTTTAGAAATTCGTTTTTTGCGAATACTAATTAGGGCACTGCAACTAATATCTGCCTTATTTTAACAAATAACTTTTTACAATAGTAACCTCATTAGCTAAGAGGGTGTTAATGATTTTTACTATACCTAATGATAACAGAGGTTCGTTATCATTATCAATTACGGGAATCACTTATTACTTTACTAATAGTTCAGTTTTATTACGTGTTAATTTGTACCGACCCTTAATGAGGGTCGGTGAGAGAGTTATACATAAATAGAATGTTTGGCATGGACTCTGTCAGTAACGTTTAGCACTTGTGCGCGTAAACTTTAATTTTTCTGTTCTTTCAATTTTTCTATTGCAATGGAAGGTTTTGGTACCAATCTTGATATTTTCATGTTTGTGGCCAACAACACTTCTTTCTCAGATCCCAATGTGTTGTTTGATGTGTTTGTGAATAGTATTGATTTGTCAGAAAATGAAAAGAGAGACTTGAAACAATTCTGCCAAACTTATGTGTGTGCATTGAAAAGGAAATGGATCTCATGTAATCGTACACGACATACTTTCATTAAAAAGTACGAAGCATGGCTCCAAGAAGACATCAAATGGCCTGAAGTCATCAAGGAAAAGATGACTTCCTCAGTAACGATAGATCAGTCACAGTGTTCCAGTTCAGAATTTCCCGTAAACGAAGGTGCATCAACATCCGCACAACCACAGACTTGTAGTGTTGGAACCTCAACATCTCTTGGAAACCAAAGAAAGGAGTTTTCGGTGTTAAGCCCGTTACAGAAGAAAAGGAGAGTAGAAGAGCTTTTAAATCATCCATCGGAAAGTCTTGCTTATGCAACTGGCTTGAAGGCGCAAAATAAAGATGTAGCAGACATAATAAAATTAGTCACAGAGAATCCCGAAGAGGCTACAAAGATAAAAGATATACTTAAAACTAAAAAAAATGTGCCCATATATTCTGCTGATAAAGCTTTAGGTATTTTGACTTCGTTGAAGCTGTCGAAGTGGCAGTATACTACTTTGAGAGCTTGTGCAAAGGAAGAAGGAATCCCACTATATCCTTCATACACAACTGTCCTAGAAGCGAAAAAGGACTGTTACCCACCTAAGGATAGCATAGACATTTCTGAAAATGGGGCACGAGTTAAACTTCAAGCAATTTTGGATAAAACTGTGTCAAGACTTGGAAAATATCTACGTTTGCCCTCTACTTTAGATGGCAAGGAGTTAACACTTCTGTGTAAGTGGGGCTTTGATGGTTCTTCAGGGCAGAGTTTGTATAAGCAAAGCATGGTGGAGGAAGATGATTCCAGCGTCTTCATGTGTTCTTTTGTACCTATAAGATTAGATTGTGATGAAGAAAATGTATGGGAGAATCCAAAACCGTCTTCGACAATGTTTTGCAGGCCTCTTTTTTTCAAGTTTGCAAGTGAAAACAAATTAGACATCAAGAGAGAACAAGCCACGATTGAAGCTGAAATTGCTACACTGGTGCCTTCTATAATGGGAAATCATACAGTTAAAGTTAAAATGCTCATGACTATGATAGATGGTAAAATAGTTTCTAAATTATCAGAAACATCAACCCAAACTTGTGACATATGTAAAGCAACCCCATCTGAAATGAATAAATTACATGTGATCTCAGAGTAAGTTTTGAATACTTTTATAATTTTCTTGGCTGATAATCATGAATACCTATTTTTAAATATATTATTTATTTGTTTTCCAGAAAACCAGTGTCAACGGAAATATACCAATATGGTTTGTCTACTCTCCATGCTTGGATTAGGTGTATGGAATGTTTGCTTCACATTTCCTACAGACTTGATTTCAAAACATGGCAAGCTAGGGATGCAGACAGCAAAGAGTTATTGAAGGCAAGAAAGCAAATCATCCAGCAGAAGTTTCGTGATGAAATGGGCCTCTTAGTAGATATCGTCAAACAAGGTGAGTCTTGAAGTGCAACGAGTTGATTTGAATGATTTTGAGAACGTTACTTACCAAATACGTTGTTTCTGCTCAAAATGGTGAAGTTTTTGGTTTTTGTTTCAGGTGCAGGCACTACAAATGATGGCAATACAGCCCGAAAATTTTTTAGTGATCCTGTAAAAACGGCAGCCATCACTGGATTAGATTCCACTATAATCCATAGATTTGCCACAATTCTAGGAGTGATAGCATGTGGGGAGCCCGTTAATGTTGAAGCGTTTGCAAATTTTGCGCGCCTTACTGCAGAAAGATATGTGGAACACTATGGTTGGTATTATATGCCGTCAAGTGTTCACAAACTTTTACTGCATGGTGCTGAAATTATCAGGCATTTCAACATTACCCCCATTGGCAAATTATCAGAAGAGGCATCGGAAGCCAGGAATAAAGACTTCAAAAAAATCCGAGAACATCATTCGCGGAAGTTTTGTCGTAGAGCAACAAATGAAGATATTTTTAATGGACTCCTTGTATCGTCAGATCCGTACCTATCCAGCATAAGACCTGTACACAGAAAGTCAATCAGAACAGCTGTCTCTGATGACATGAAAACACTTCTCATTAATGAAGACAATACAAGTGTGGACAAAGAAAATATTGAGTTTGTTGATGTTAGTGTCGCAATGCTGGATTCAGAATTAGAAGATTTTGATGATAATTGTTAATGCGTATTTTATACATATCGACGTTATTATTATTTTTATTTATTTTAATGTTAAGACTAGATAAATAAGAATTTTTGGTATTAAACAAGCAAAGAGAATATAGACGTATTTTGAAGAATGTAAGTAAATACTAACCAAATGAAGCTTTTTGTATTCTTTGATTCAGTTTTTTTCTAGTTATAGATGTTATTATTATTTTATGTTCTAATACTAGAGAAATAACGATTTTCAGTACTAAACAAACAAAGGCTAGGGTTTAGACGTAAGTATTTTGAGGAATGTACATACTAGCCAAATGAAGTTTTCTAAATTATTCGATTAAATTTAAAAATAAATAAATTAGTTTTAGCTGTTTAACTGTTATAATATTTAAACACTTGTTTTACAATTGATTGTACAGTTTTTAATCGTATTAAATTTTCAAATATGAAAAAAATGTTAAATAAGTGTTTTATTCCTTCTTTAAATAGCGTGACTTTATGGTCGTTGCTTTCCTGTTATGAGGTGATTCTACTCATAAAAACAAACAACTTTTTTATGGAAACCACCTTGAAATGACGGAAAAGAAAACAACTGTTTCATACATTACGGCCAAGCAGGTATCGAACTTTAGTTTGAAACAGCAGACATTTTTACGCGATTTAGAGATTGTTTCCATAAAAAAAATTGTTGTTTTCATAAGGAATTCGCAGGAAAACAACAACCCCAAAGGCATAACAAAAAATATTCAATACCGAAAATTCGAAATTTCAAAAAAATCCTACGTGTGAAGCGGCACCTAAAGGTACACGAGTGGTATGTCAACGTAATCGCCTTAAGAGCGGCAATAGCTCGTATGAGTACCAGCCTTTCAGTTTCATTCAGTCGCAAGAAAATGTACTTTATGTAATTTCTCCCATACAAAAAAATACTAAATATTTTTTTTCTCAGGCGCGGAGTAACTAAAATCATTCATACTAAAATATGCATTAAAGGAATGTATACCTGAGACGTTCCATATTTTAGTTTTATGAATATCCCACATTGACTTTCTACGAAAGGGGAGCTCGATTTTCAGACCACTGTGCGGAGCCCCAGGGGGAGAACTAGTTTTAAACCTTAAATAATGGACATATAACTTTGTGATTAAAGTGAAGGTTCATTTAAACTATAGTTTTTTTTGTAGAATTTGTGTTGGAAATTATTTTGTGGTTTAGAAAACAGAACTAGCCATATGACATATGCTGATGAACAGACAGGACGTACAATGTTTATGTATTTAACTTAAGTATGATCAAATTTTCTTCTTTCTACAGGTACAGAGAACAGGTAGAACAACGCCGCATGAAGATGGAACGTCTGCTAGAATGGCAACGTGATTTGGCAGATAAACTAGGTGTCACAATACAGGAGCTCCAAGATATCCCATTACCTTCAGAGGATGAGCTTGATCGGCTCAAAGTACATCTTGAGATGTTGCAAGCTGAAAGAGATAAGAGAGCAGAGATATTTTTGAATATACAAGTTGAAATTAAGGATATTATGGGTAAGATAAGTTGATATTATGTATTTATCTTAATAAATGTTTTTTATAGTCTCCACACAAGTACTAGCCCTATTTAAGCAGTGAGGTGTAAAGAGTGCAAAGGTAAAAGGAAATGTGAATTTTCAAAGGCAGATAATAATATTATCTATATATTATTATGCATAAAATAATAATGTTGTTCATAAGAAGCGAGGTCACCTAACATATGCATTACTTGCTTAAAAAGGGCTCCAATCACTAGCTATTGAGAAACAACTTGTGAATCGATAAACAATTTTTCATTTTCATTGATATAGTCAGAGGACAACATGTATCAGGTCTGGCACCACATGCATAGAACATCTTAACAAGAGGAAAACTGTTGTGCACTTTCTCTCCATCTCACTGTTCACATCAGTATTCTTATGAAGTGAATAGCTGCAGCACTTGTGTGTAGGCTATAGTAGTAATGATGAAACAGTTTAGGGTATTTTTTTCTTTAGAATAGTTATAATCTTAAAAATTTAATTATACTACTACCTATTTAGATCTAATAATGATTTTTAAGCTCATTCGAAAGTCAAAACATTAACTTTTTAACTGCAGATAAACTCAGAATCAAACCCCAGAACAAGTTTGAGCACATAGTGACATCATCACTGTCTGTTGATTTCAAAGTAACTGATCTTAATATGGATCGGCTTGCTAAACTTCAACAGGATTTGCAAGAGAAATATGAAGAGACCAATAATAGGGTAAGCATTTTCACCTCATATTTATGTCATCCTGGGTCCTTAAAGCTTTTCTTGTAGGGAACCTAATTTCATGACAGGTTACCTTTGAGCTGTACTGATTGAAGAAAATCCGCCGCGCAAAAGAAAGCATATTGGACTGTGCCAAAGAGTCTACTAACAGGTAAAGATTGCGGTAGATCGTGCGAAGACCTGTGTTCGCCTTTACAACTAAAGTTAACCCTTTATGGGTCGCTCCAGAAAGCCGTCGGCAACGTGAAGATTCTGCTAGAATTCCTCTTGGAAGTTTGGCCTTAGTCATTTAAAAAAAAATAATATTGATTTTTAGGTGTATTTTTACATCGACAATATCATTGCCATCGATATCATTACCGTACACACTGAAATTATAATTAGTTATATGATTACTTTCCTGCAGATATAAATTGTAGCCTAATTTTATTTTAATTATTAAATCAATGTTTTCTACATCAAGTAAAGCATCAAGTAAAGAGTTAGTGCCTTACTGTGACCATGATCAGTGACAAGAGCGGGACAACATGTGAAAGAAAAAGTGTAGAAATTTTCTTGCTAGCTTGGACAACTTTATAGATATCAACATTCAAATTTTAAACCTTATTCAAACTATACCAAGCTGTTATTGTCTCTCAGGTCCTGGAGCTGCGTGAACGCCTGTCAAAGTTGTGGGATTGCTTGGAAGAAGATCAAATATACCGGGAGAACTTCCTGCAAGCTCATCCTGGGTGCCACCCACAAACTGAAGCTGCTATCAAGGAAGAGATCAAGCGCTGTGATCAAATTAAGAGGCAGAAGATTCAGGTTGTTGTTTTTCTAGATTTTTTGCATTTAGTAACTAGACCTCTGGTTTTATCTAAAACAAAGTTGTTTTTGTAAGCAAAGAGTACATTCGGGCATTAGTTTATTTATTAGCTAATAGATAAAATGGCAGGTAGTTCAGATAGAATAAGACTGACACGGCCCATCTGATGGTAAAGGGTCGCTTGTATTTGCGGCATCAGAGGCATTAGATTAGATATATTTATTTGTCATAAATGCAGGTCACAATTAATGTCAATAATTGTATTATTAATTTTGCCTACCTACTTTCTGTATTCGCCTTTTAGATCAAAAAAATATATGTGTCCTACCTTCTAATTAATTAAATTAATGCAATTTATTCTATCGTAGGTGTTCGTCGCTAACGTCCGCACTAAGATCAAGTTAATGTGGGACAACGTGATGTATTCGACCCGTGAACGTGAAGAATTTGTTCACTATTACCAGGATATATTTACCGAAGATACACTTACATTACACGAACTGTACCTTGAGAAAATTACCAAGTACTTTAATGATCATAAGTGAGTTTCTTATTACTACATAAAAGAAAAACACCAACTTTATCTTTTAATGGAACCATCAAACAATTTCAATGATTAATGTTGTAAACAATAAACATTCAAATTGTTAACCTCCTTTTTAAAATCAGTTAACAATAATAAAATGGAGCTTATGTGGTCATCATAGACCATAATTATTTCAAAATGAAGTTTAAGGCTATGAGAATTCACATTATATCTTTTCATATTTTCATGGGCTGGTGGCGTGGTCGGTCAGATACTTGTTTTTCATGCTGTGAGTTTGATTCCCACTCGAGACAGATATTTGTGTGCATGAACATATCTATTTTTGTTTTTAAAAAAGAAAAGTTTAAGTATAGTACCTATATCAGTCCCTTCACAAGATCTTTTTAGCTTGGAATCAGATGACCGTGTCTGTTAATGTCCCAGAATATATTAGTTGATCAATATTGGGTCTTTTCTCCTCTAAGACACATCTTGAAGTCATTTTGGCAGTAACAAAACAGAACCTTAACTTACTTTTCGTGAACTTACGTTTATAAGTTAGTGATTTATTAAATAACTATAAGAAGTTTAGTTATTCTAAGTACTGTGATACTATTTTAGTTATAAAACTTTCTTTTTAACTTTTTGCCACTTAATTTGTCGTGCGCTAAGCGTGGACTGGTAAAGACGCAAGCATTATCAAGACGTGGACATTATCCAGTCCTGGTTTACCAGTCAGCGGGCGAAACACGTGTTGACATATTTTATTTTATGATAAGCCATGCATTTCTTTGTCCATTTAATTACAGTAGACTTGTTAAGTGGGTGTGGAGGGCAGTCAACTACATGATAACTGCGAAGGTTGAATTCTCAAAATAGTGGAATAGGGCGAACCAGATTTAAGTGGAATTTTCAATAATTTTGCAGGCATATATTCGAGTTAGTGATGACACGCAAGAATCTTTGGCTGAAGATGACGGAGCTCGAGGCTCGCGCTTCAGAGCCGGGACGTTATCACAACCGTGGTGGACAGCTGCTGCGGGAAGAGAAAGAGAGGAAGGCTATCGCTAGTAATGTGAGTGTTGTCTCCCTGTATGAGTACTTAGCCTGAGTCTTCATCACCTTCATGATAAAAAAATATTGGTATAAATAGGGACTACGAAGTGAAAACTAAAGGAGAGGTCAAAAGTGGGCTAGAATTTTGAACACCAATGTGATATACCTCATTGGAAAGCTTATTTAATAAGCTGTTAGAATTTAACTAAACACGAATTTTAGGAGCAACCATTTTCGTAAAAATCAAAAAAATGTAATAGAAAAACAAAACGCACATTACCTTTAATTATCCGTTTCCTAAGCAGTATAAATATTGCAATCACGTCAATAATTGCATTCTGTTACAGTACTTTTCTCTTGTAATATTATTCTAGCTGCAGCTTAATGTAATTATGACGAAAAATATTTGATAACTTATTAGTGTAATAACAAAACGCGTGGAAAAAAATATAATTACGGGAAACGTCATGATGTCATTGTCATTGATCAGTTTGATTGACAGCGTCGAAATAATTTAGATTTTTTTGGTTGCTCAATTGTCATTTGACCATGGGGTTGCCAATTGCAATAATCATAATATTGCATTAAGGATTCTTATTTTCAATTTCAATTTTTTTAAAAACGGGGGGGTGTAAAATTATTTTAAATACACCAAAAAATTTAATTAATTATGCTCTATTAACCTATGTAACTCAGATTGCTGTTCAAATTTACAATTATTTTAATCCCAGGCTCTATACATTTTTTGAACGTCTCCTTTACCAGATTTCAACCACCCAAAAACCGTCTAACGCGCACAGCACATTGCCTCTGCGCATGCGCACGGGCACGTCAGTGACACGAACCCATAGGATTTTCCCCTACCATAAAGCGCCCAATACTGCTAAAGAAGTTTTCGCTACAACTTTTGGTGTATAAATAAAATAAAATAAATTACATTGGATTGACGAGATTTTTAATGTTCTTTTGTATGTAGCTGCCGAAGATTGAAGCGCAAATTAGTGAATTGGTCACGCAATACGAAGCTACTACTGGAAACACGTTCACAGTGGACGGCAAACCTCTCCTACAGTTGATGGAGGAAGACTGGGAGACTAGGAAAGCGGTAAGTATTGTTGCATAAATACCAGCTTACAACACTTAACAAATGATATTAAATGACTCGGTATAGAGTTAGTATGAAAGTTAACTTCGGTATAAGAAAAAGCGAATGAATTTTAGGTTAAACATTATATTTACGTACTTTATGCCACATTTATTTGTTAGGCTGCTACAGTATTATTACAAAATAAATAGAAGCGTCACTTCAATCCTTTTTAATATCCCACTGCTAGGTACTATCTTAAGAGTTGAGAGAGTTTAGGCCAAGTGCGGGTTGGTTGATATCCTCGAAAGAATAATTCTATGTTTGTTGTGTTGTGATGTTTTCCCTCATCAATATTGAGCAGCGCTGTAACAATTCACACAAAAATGTGAGGGCCCGACCGGGGATCGTACCCACCCCCTTATTTAAAAGGTGAGGCGATACCGCTATGAATTGAACTGTAATAGGTAGATACTTGATGCTTCGTAAATACCAGTGAATGTGTCAAGTAATAAAATCTTGTTTTTCAGAAATATTTTTTTATGTTTAAGTACCTATATTTCATAATATTATCAGGAACGTCACAACAAGTTATCAGCGCGTAAGCAAGCGTTAACGCCGACCACGCCGCTGTTCCGTTCGCTTGCTACGTCACCGCTCGGCAAGCGGAACAGAACCGCCGCTGGGTTAGCTGCCACCGCTGATAAAAACAGGTACACATTGCACCATGATACATTTGGCAAACATTTTTTTATGAAATACACAATTATCCTACCATGCGCCTTACCGTTACTCTTGCTAGCAGAATTTTACTATTGGTATATTATTATTTGCTTTGATTTTATTTGCTACTTTCAGAACTTTACTATCACAATGTAGTTTCATTCTACACTCTCCCATTCATTGTAGTCAAATAGTCATCCTTTGAAGTGCATTTTTTTCGCAGTTCCAGCACTCATAGGTGAACTATAACCTAAGATTGTATTGTCATTCAATTCCTTAACGTATTCCTATGCGTTTCGAATTAGAATAGGACTGGACTCGTGGCTAACTTCATACCGAAAACCAAGCAAAAGTAGTGTCAGCCCAAAATATCTAACCAAACAAAAATATTACGTTAAAATGTATGGAAAAGTGATTTATATAGAAAAATATGTAGCTACCTACCTGAGTATAGTTACGTGCTAGGATGTCACAAACTCGCACATAAATACACAGAATATAAATACACTATTTAACTTTTAACGGAGGTTAACTAAATATGTTCCTTCCTAAATACATTACATACATTCGACTGTTAATGCCCAAACATACTGGAACGGCAATAAGATATTCGCATTTTTTTTTCCTCTACATGTGATTATTATGTCATAACCATATCATACAAAAGTTTTGGTCCACTGTACTGAAAAGGTGAAATTTCGAGTTTTATTCTTATTAGAAACGCATAGTATGTATACACAAAAATTAGGGAAATGTAAAAATTCAAGGGTTAGACCATGAGTTCTATGCTTCAGCTTTGATCATGTCTAACGTTTAGCATTGAATATAAGCAGTCCTGACGATTTATAGGCCGCCGAATAAGCGCCAACTGATTACCGGCAGCGCCACCAAAGCTGTCACCACATTCACCAACAACCTATCTGCCTTGAAGAGATCTGCTATATCGACTGTTAAAAGGTAACTTTACATCTTCGCATGTTTTATCTTTTCATGGTTCTGTACTTTTGAAGTAAAAACGGAATCCTTATAAAATCGCCCAGTTGTCTGTCTGTCCATCTGTTAAATCAGTTTCAAACTACTGGACAGATTGAGTCAAAAGTTATATTCATGTTAATTGATGATGAAAGACACGTGGTACTTATGAATTTTGAACGCAGAGATGCCACTTTCAAAGAGTCGGTGGTCCAGTGGGAAGCGTGTGTGCTTTACAACTGTGACTTTGAAAAGAGCTTTTGAAAACTAACTTTTTATATCCATTCACACTTGTGTTAAACAAATATAACTGAAAACAAAAATTCCATCTAAAGAAATGATGAAAAAGATTTTTAGGTTAAAAGGTTTTATTTAATAAAATATACTAAAAGTAATTAATAAACGGCCATTTTTTATTAACGGCCATCTTGGATTTATATTCAACGAATTTTCCAAGTCGAGACTTTTCATTTGATACCTTTACATGTAAGGTTTGCAAGATAATTGATGATCCACCATCTTACGACGGCGGCCATCTTAGATTTCCAAGGATGTTGAATACGTATTATTTTACTACCTAATTTCAAATCAATTCATTAACAGGAAGGGGGTCAGATTTCATATACCAGTTTTGACCGAAACAATTAAACAAACAGGGCAAGATAAATAAAACCGTTTAAAAATGTCTCACTCTATTACACAGAATTACGTAGCGCCTATGATCCAGTGTCAGTTGATAAGAGGTGTAAAAAACTATTACAGCGACGTTATTATAATGCTAATCCAACAATTAGTTACGCAACGTACAAGTTGTTTAGTTAATATTTTTCATTCCTTTACCGTTTCAGTGCGCGCTTGTGAGTTTATTGATGTGAAAAGAATATTACGCCATTTAATCGAGGCAAGTCTGGTTTGATTGATTAATTTAGCAATCGAATTAGATTTATTGTGTTATATAATTACAGGAATGAGAAATATTTCAGTATGTATTTAGAATAATAGGTATCTAATAGCTAAAATTGTAGTAATGATTAATGTAAAATTTTAAATGAATGTCTGGTATGATTAGTATTGCATTTAGTTGAGTAAGTTTTTGTTGTGTTAGTGGATAGTATGGTGGCCAGGCCCGTAGACTATGTAAGCTTGATCTATCACCCATCAACAATGTTTGTCATAAGGTGAAAAAATAAAAATTAAAGTCAAATTAAAAGTGAGCATGTTAATTGCCCGTTATGATAAATATCTGTCATCAATACAGGCGACTACTTTTTTTTTGTCACCTAAAGATTACAGCAATACGTCCAAGTGAAATCCCGAATGACGTCATACCTAGGTAAGGTTTATACAGAGGTATGACGTAACGCACTCCCACTCCATAACTTAAATGCGTTATATCTTATTATTGTATCATTTCGTAGATAAATAAAAAAATACGTGTCTAACATATTTTTATGACCTTACTGACGGACTTATTAAAATAAGATTTTCCGTACCTTCTCATCTGTTTTTTTTTGCCGATGACCTAACCCAATTGACCGACTGCTGCTGTTTGAACTAACTTTTACTAGAATATAAATATATATTTGTAATTTTTATTACAAATACTAGCTGCCCCAGCGAACTTCGTACCGCGTATTTATTAAACAAAAATATTTCACTTAGGGGTATGAAAAATAGATAGTAGCCGATTCTCAGACCTACTGAATATGCATAAAAAATTTCATAAGAATCGGTCAAGCCGTTTCGGAGGAGTATGGCAACGAAAACTGTGACACGAGAATTTTATATATTAGATTAAACTCATTTAATATAATTTTTTACTGTGGTTTCATGAGCATAATGACTTTCAGGCGTATTAGCGGTCGTCTCGCTGCAAGAGCAGTGGCTGAAGGCAAAGACGCGAAGAGGAAACTCGACTACGGCGGAGAGGTTAGGCGCACTCCCAAAGTCAAAGTAAATGGCAGTATTCTGAAACACAAGCGTACGGTAAGATAGTGCTATAGATGTCCTACTGCTTATTAGTGTAGTACTTGCGATCCTTTAGTACAGTCGGCTACAAAAGTTGTTTAACAAATTCAATGTTATAAAACGACTTAACACTAGAAGGTTCCGTATATAACTGTCGTGGTGAGAGGAAAAAAGAAGCTAGTCATTAGTATACAATGAACAGTCACGAGACAATAATAATAATAATGTTTTGTAATATTGAAGTTGATCATCTTTTGTTGCTGTCTGTACCTGTACTGTGCCTGTAATAGCTTTTAGTTATTTTTCTTAGATATTTTTTTTTTTCGTAGATACACATAATTTGGTATAGAATATTTTTTGTTGATTGTAGGATGGTAAGTAGACCCATGGCTCTCATTTAAAATTAAAAATGTAAGTTATGTATGAAGTAGTATTTATCTTACACCCCCAATAATATCAAATTCATAGAGGCAGAGGCAAGTGAATTCCTTTGAATTACTTAAAGAATGATTATCGAACATTCCATTATATTAATAATGAGATACCACCTACCTACGCCTACATTGGAAACTGAACATGTATCAAATTCAGCTAAAAAGAAAGATTCTTTTGATGTATCATTCGCCTATCTGCATTATTTGTAATCATAGGCGGTGACCTCGGCGAGTGGCGGTGCTAGAGGCCAATTCACTTCAACTCTTTTTAGTGTCCCACTACTGGGCACGGGTCTTCCCTCAACTATCTTACGAGTTGAGAGAGTTAATCTGCACACGCTGGCCAAGTGCGATTTGTTGGATGTCACATGTCCTCGAATGTTTAGTTCTTGGACATGCCGGTTTTCTCACGATGATTTCCTTCACCGATGATGCAGCGGCGATGTAACAATTCACACAAAGATGTGTGGGCACGACTGGGATACGATACGATATGTTATCAGTATATTATCAGTTATCTGGTTTCCATAGTACAAGCTCTGCTTAGTTTGGGATCAGATGGCCGTGTGTGTTAATGTCCCACGATATTATTATAATTTTTATATTGGATTTCCATTCTAGTCTCACGGTAAGCGTCGCAGCGGCAGTAGACGTTCGACTAACGCAACACGTTCTACTAGCGAGCAGGAAGAAGAGCGAGTGCCGAATACCAAAGACACGCTTATGGAGAATACTCTACTTACTACTTACACTGATTTCAAGGTACTTCAGCTATTTCTATTTCACCACGTTTTAATTTCCCATTGCTGCGCTCGGGTCTAGTTGAAAAAGGGGACTTATTCGACACATCTTAGCCATTTGCTGGTTGGTGGATGTCTTATGTAATATTATTATTGCAACGCGACGGTTAAAAAGTGTATATTGTTCATCATTTTTCAAATATACATGTCTGTTTCAGGATGGTATTGAAGAAAAACAATGCACCCGCAGTTCTATGGTCAATCCAAAACCGTATGAATCCACCATTCCAGCAATTGTATGTCACACAATCAAAGAAAACGGCACCCCAAAAAAAACTCCGCGAGTAAAAACGCCTTTAACGCCTAAAGTAGGAAAGGAAAACATTCAACACGCAAATTTACCTATGACGCCTAAATCGAACTTGTTGTATACACCTACTAGGCTTACAAGATCGGCTCTTAAGCTTAATAATGATGGTTTTGCGACACCACGTGCGCCGCTCAGTGCTAACAAAGTCAACCTTCAAAGACAGAACACAGTAGCTACTTTAACAGTCAAAGCGCCAACGCCTACCAACGTTAGTAGGTCTAAATCTCAATCGCATTTAGTGCGAGTAAAAAATCTTCCGCCTTTAATTTAAAATTCTAGTTAGACTAAACCAGGCTCCACTGAGTGAGGTACAAAGTTACAAGTATATCTGCCGGCCCAGTAGACTGGGTGCGGAGCGTTGAGTGTCTGTTTTCGCTTTGTAATGAATAGTTTGTTTTGATACATCGCATTTGACTACTTATAATTGCAGAAAATCGCATATTTATCACACTTTCAAAGGACATAATATATTTTTTTTTATTTGCTCACTCAGCCAGACGAAGTTGCAAGATAAAAAAATGAGGTGAATTCGGTTTCGTATTCTTCACGTTCTTGATTTAGTATTACATTCCATCTGTGTTTTAGATTCGACATATTCCGTATCCTTTGTATTCCATGTTCGTCGTAATACGTAAATTTGATACATTCTTTGCAGATAATAAAGATTTGCAAATACAAATATCCATTTTGATTTGTGACTTGTAACTGTGTAAAAGAGGTTCTATTTTTAATTTGTGAGAGATAATTTGTATTTAGATTTTTAGGGACATTCTTATTAAAGTTCAGGTCAACTGTATTATGCCAAATATGGAATATGATAAATACGGAACAAACGGAATCATCACGTTCGAAGTGTTGCAGAATTGCTCCTTTTTACATAGATCTTGCAGAGTTCCTTTTGGGCTTAAGTATTTTGTGACAGTACAATTCTTATAATTATCTTAAAATATGCAAAATACTGACGATTATATCCCAAGTTTATAGACTTTTTAATTCCAAGATATTACATTTTGTATGTGTTAAGATGTAAGATTGTGCCATACGTGGTGGTAGCAAATTGTTCCTTTAACGTCAAATTCCCACTAGGCCAGGGCCAAATTATATGGCAAGCGACAACGAAAGATTAAAAGCAACAATATGTCCCAATCATTCACTTTCCAAATGTCACGTGACAATATTATGTCAATTCCATACATTTTGTTCTTTTCGATCGTTCGTTACCGCTTTGTAATTTGGGAACACTTACTACAATTTTATGTTAAGAAAGTTTTAGTTGTTACCAACATAACATAGCACTTTGTGCATTAACGTATTATTTTCTACCTTACAGGATTTAGCTCTTTTACAAATCTGTCCTTGTGGGAATCTGGTTTTAGATAAACAAATTAATAGCAGTTTTTTTAATACAATTTTGTGTTTGTCCGGTTTGACTCAAGTTTGTGACATGTAATGTATGTTTTGTCGTTAATGTAATGTTTTTTCTAATATTCACAATGTATATTTGAATCTATACGATTATGTTCGATTTTGTTTCATTTTATAATGGTTTGATTTGTCTATAGTGATTGAGATAGTATTTTATTGATAGTTTTATAAGTCACTTTAATATATATTAAAATAATTCGTAAGAGGTCTTATAATATAAGCGGGCTCGCATAAATCGGCACACCCGGTCGGTAAAACCGAATATATTATGTAGATGAATATTCTAAATACACAAAATCGACATCAGATATACTAAATTGTTTCAACCAGTGCGCAAATTTGAGAAAATAAACTTAAACAAATTTTAAAGAATATGTATTTTTTATTTTGATTTGTCTCAGTGCAATAAAATGAAGTAATCGCTAACAAAAGATGTTTGCTATTGCTGTGCGCTCGCTAGGGTCACTGACCGCTAATTTTACGCCGCGCGCTTTCATCGATATCTTTAAGAATAGATTGCCCATAATTTGCTGATTTTATGTCGAATAAAAACTTAAAATAATAATGGAAAATTACAGAATTACGAAAAACTTTTGCGTACTGGTTGACCCAAAAGGATTACCCTCATCAATGTGCTGTTAGTTTGGTTGCAAACATTACTCGTTTTACAAGAATATAAAAATAAATCTGCCGTTAGTGACCTTGTAAATGACACTGCAAACGCGTCCTGTTTTCGAAAAAACTAATTAGTAATTGCACTACCTACCGGACGAAGCACGATATTTGACAAATACTACTGAACAAAATGCACCGGCCCGCTTAATACGTATAATTATTACGCCTTAATTCTTTTAAAATTGTTTTTTTTTAGAATAGTATTTAGTTATAAACTACCAACAAATGCTATTATGCCTTTGATAAATTATTTTGTGGCAATTATAGGAACCTAATGTTTGTAGGCAGCTGCCGTTAATAGAAATATTTTAAAAATGCCGTCAAGAAATTGATCCAAATAAAACGTACTTAATTTCAATCAGTATTTCTACATTGAATCCAGAAAATTTGCTTGAAAATATTTCTATAAAATATAATTAATACTTATACGTTTTAATATTAGCTAATGTATAATTTTTCTTACTTCTAAAATGTAAATTATGTTTGTAATATATTTGCATAGTTTAAAGCAGTGCGCAGTTTTATTTTGTCACTAAGACAATCTAGTCCAAACTAAACATTTGAAACCGCAATAGGTTTCTGTCGCAATCGGTTGTAGGCTATTTAATAGTATACTACTTGCTTGATGTACCCCCATGTTGCTATTGTAGGTTGAAATGTTTAGGGTGGGGTACCCAAGGGCAATAAAACAATTTAAAATTCAGGAGTTCCAGAGACAAAAATATTTGTTAGTGGCGTGGCAACCCAGTTGGTTCACTAGTTTAGTGCACAGGTTTTACAAAAGGAAGCCTAATTTGTAGCAACACAAATTATTATTAGCAAGGTAGATAAAACAGAAATTGCAGATAATGCTATCCGTTGATTGAACATACTAGAAACTGTTAGCCAGGGCTTTCTTCAAATGAATTCCACCAAACAATCCGAGTAATTAATAACTTTTAATTTAAAGAGACTAATTATTAAAAACTCGATATTTCCATTTTATCCTAATAGGTTGCATCTTCGGGAAGTGCGCACGCAACACGTGCTCGGTGGACGTTACGCTTTAATACAATAAGATTTTAGCGATCTGTAATTTTCTAGCAGAATTAATGCTTGTGCTATCGAGAGATTGGGGTGAAGTGTAGTAGAAGTATAATTCACGCCTACCTAAACTTGTCTCCTGATTTTTAGTAGAAAACCGATATGTAACGTTGGTTATCTATTAAAATTTATTTGAACTAGGTTTTAATTGATTGGTATGGTACTCTATGCCATGGTGCATAGAAACAGACAAACTCTTCCCTAAGATTTAAGTAAAGTCATAGCCTATGAGATTTGCCTAACTTCAATAAAGAAATTATCTTGTTATTTGAAATACAGCTGATAATTTTATTTACTGGGTTTCGGGTGCCATGTCAATATATTTTGATTATGAAGTAGGTTCTACGGGTCGTCGATTCAGAAGGGCGGTGGATAGTGATAAAAATGATGTAAAACACTTCTGGAGGAAAGCAGATACAGAACCATTATTTGGTGATGTGAATATTGGATCATTGATGTAAGTTCGATTTATTAGCGACCCGCCCCTTTGCTTAGGCGAATTATACATACAAACCCCATAGTTTTAATTTTTGAGTTTATTGCGTTGATTTGAATATTCTTTAAGTACTTTGATTTTAGGTATAGTTTGTGTGGCCTAAGTTGAGCTTTGTAGTGTGATTACACATAGATACTGTACTTGCGATGTCGGCCCTTTATCCTGTTTTTTTTATTCGATTTGTGCTTGACCACAACTTGCCTGATGTGAAGCAATCATGTAGTCTACGATGAAACGCGCTTACCAGTAAAAAAACAAGCCTTACTAGGTTAAAACCGGTTCGGTTACTTTTTGAGAATCGGCCTAAGGCGCGGTGCATCCCTTACGCGACGCACCTTTTACAAATTAATGTTCACTGATCAGTGACCACTCACCCAATTGCCAATCGCCTAGATAGACCTCCCGAACTATACTACTTTTGTGGTGATTAGATTTAGCATTAAACTTGTAAAATTATTTGCAGTGAGCTTTCAGCCCTGTCAATATGTTTGATAAATGAAAATAAGGATGTCATAGGTTTTATGTCTCTTTCTGATCACCCCCCAGTGCCCGGCGTAGACCCAGCTCACTGGGAATATTGGGTCCGAAATTTGTATCAGTAAGTTATCAAAAAGTAATTGTTGATATAATAATATCACATACACATGTGGCTTATTTATTTACTTTTAATTTATAAATATTTTTTACCTATTTAATGATTTACACGTTTATATCTAGTCTAAAAAAATTGGGCTGTCCCTATGGAAGATTTAGGTATCTTACATTATTATTTATTTATTAGCTAGTGTAGCTAATATTAGGCAAAGTGGCGCCCCCTTAAATTGATGTTTATTTTCAGAAAGTACTTCCTGTCCCGGAACACGATGTTCATACATTTCATGTGTTGCATTGATTCGGTATCAGATTTTTTTATAGAAGAAGCTGTGATCTCTGTATTTCTAAATGATCCATATTTGCTCTATATTATAATCGTAGTACCTTCGACATGCCCAGAAGGTATGTACCAACTTTAGTTTAATGCTCCCAGCCCTTATGTGAGGGCATAGTAGAAAGAAGTAGGAGTAAGGAAGTGAGTTATCTTCAGACAAACGTATCGAGCGCTGCTTATAGTTATGTGTGCGCCACCTTATCTTATAAATGGGGCTGGTAGACCCAGAGCACTTCGACCCAGATGGATCTTTTGTGCATCCCTTTTATACTATGAAGCCTCAGGTATTCTCCCTTCGCACAGCTTGTCCATGGCCGCTGCTATTTGTCGGGGGAAGATAGGAAGAATTGGGAATTGGTTCTGAGATGGAGGACGTTTGTATAGTGTAATGGAATATGGGTGTCCCGGCCAACCGAGGACCGCCACAACCGAGTGGGACACAGGATTTATGTATGCACTGTGTACCACCCAGCCACGGCAGCCACAAGTCAGCCTGGGCACCCCCATCGGGGGCGGAGCGTCAGAATCACACTTGGCTACTACGGTCCGGGGGTTACAGTGCGGCGACGCATAGCTATGTGTGCGCCATAGTATCTATGCGTCGCCGCACGCGCACTGAAACAAATCTCGGGCGCAGTCGAAATAGCGACACTGGTCGGGATTTGTTTGTGCGTGGGTGGTCACTAACTGCGGGCGAAGTTTACCGCCATGTTTCGTTACCTGATTTGCACCACCCGGGGATCACGTGTGGGGGTTTAGATTAAAGGTGCACTCCCGCGGACGAAGGTGAGTCGGCCCTCAATAAGGCTGGCCTATTGCCACATCAGCTTGCTAATCCGGTTGCGGTCGATGTTGATCGATTACTTTAGTCTTCTGTCGGATTATTTCCTTAAATACGATTACAGCTTTCTAACCCATTGATGGGCAATATCGATGATCTTTAGTTCGATGTCAGATCACATCATTGCGTATGAGTATGGTTATGACCTACTTATGTAAGCATACAGAATCCTATAGTATAGTATAGATAGTAGTCTTAGATTTACGCGAATATCACACATTGAAATAAAACTAAACTAAACGCAACTTAAATATTAATGTTTGGAGGTAGTCAGTAATGATTGTGATTAATATTTTTGGACGTCAAATACCTCAGTCCACCCGTGAACATGAAGTCTTAAAAGACTTAGAAACATCGGGATCTAAAATAAACCGCGATAAAATCCGTTAAAAGGTAGTTTTATTTCAACATACAGAATCCTAATATGAAATGCATTTTTAGAATTGCTGTTGCGGTACCAAACGTTAAAAAAACGGCACATAATACTGTCAATGTCAAAACTTGACAAGGAGTCACCTACTTGCCACCTGCTAACTGCAACAAGAAATGATTTTTGTCCTAAATTGAAAGTACGGCGTGCTGTGTGAGTGCTTACCTACTCTTACCCGCGTATTTGTAAACGTCTTATAAGTTGATTGAAATTGATAGTTTACTATAGGCCGACCGTTTAACTCGCGTATCGCCTATCGCCAAGATTCTGACTCCTCAAGCAGCACAGACAGTGATGATGATTCAAGCGATATGGATATTAGTGACGGATAGTCTTACATACATTGCTTTTATCTGTGGTTAAATAGTTCTATAAGAGATTTAATTAATGTTTTTTGACTTTGTACTCAGATGGCTATACGCGAGTTAAATGGTCGGCCTATACATCTAACTACTCGCTAACGAGGTAAACTTTTACTAAGTACTTACTCTTATTAAGCAGATAGTTAAGAAATTGTATAGATAACTATTGTAGATATTGGATAAACAACTTTATGTTGATAGTCTAATTGCTATTTATTTTAGTGAAGAAGACAACGACGATGTAGTTGAAATGTTGGATAAGAAAAGTAAACTCTTAACTGAGATGTATGGCCAATATTATATTAGTGAGATCGTATCTCGACACAACATTCCTAACACGAGAGAGATAATTGTAGCCGAGGTAATGACCTACTAATGAATAGCGGTGGCACAGCGGTACGGGCCTCGCTTTAGATTTATAAGTCCGCGGGTTCGATTCCTAGTCGTGCCGACACATCCTTGTGTGAATTGTAACATCGTGAGGAAACCAGCATGTCTAAGGACAAATCATTCGAGGACATGTGACATCCACCAAGCTGCACTTTTCCAGCGTGTGTTGATTAAGGCCTACTCTCTCAACTCGTAAGATAGTTAGGTTGAAGTGAGACCAGTGAAGTGAAAATTTAGAGAAACTAATTTTTGTTTACTTTGATACGGCACATAATACTGTCAATGTCAAAAATTGATAAGGAGTCACCTACTTGCCACCTACTGAACTCATTAGAAGTCTGTATAATTTCCTTTATAATCAGAATTAAATTGGGTTCAATTTGTTGAGATTGTTGTAGAACATTTTGCTGCGTTTCAGGTTCAAGGAAGAGCGGTTGCAGTAATGTGTATAAACACAGATATAAACTATCTAAAGCTACAGAATACGTACGCATTAAAACCGTACTACGGTCTGAAGTTAGCCACTCCCTTAGAAAAGGAAAAAAATAGACGTACAAATAAACTGTTGACTATGTTTGGGTTTGTTTTAAACAAATTATTCATCATCATCATCATCATCATCATCAGCCTATTTTAGTCCACAGCTGGACATAGGCCTCTCCTAAAGTACCTACGCCACTGAGCACGATCAGCGGTTTTTCCCATTCAGTTCTTGCCGGCCGCCCTGCAGAGATCGTCACTCCACCTAGTCTGAGGGCATCCTTGCCAAAACAAATTATTAGTAAAGATAAATTAGGTATATTATAAAGAAAATCAGTTATCATTTAGAAATCCTTAATACTATTATAAATGCGAAAGTAACTCTGGCTGTCTTTCACGCTTTCACGCCAAAACTACTGAACCGATTTGGGTAAAATTTGTTGCGAAGATAGATTAAAATCCGGGAAAGGACAAAGGATAGTTTTTATTATACAGCGCAAAAAGAGGTTAATGGTTTAGCGCGATAACCGACATACGCACGGGCGGAGCTGCGGTCGATAAGCTGGTAGTAAATAATAAAAGAAATCTGGTGCTGCTTACGTCCTTCTTTTTTTCCTTTTAATTAACACATATATTTAAGTAATTGAGAGTCCTTTCTGACTTCCAGAAATCCAATTATGAACGGAATATTTGGACAATTTCATGCAACTAGTCAACCGGATCAGACTCTTGCAGGCGTAAGTTCTCTATTAATAATTTATTTTTGAACGATTGATAACTTAAGGCACTAAGTACTTAAAAATTGTCTTCACTTCAACCCTTTTTACTGTCCCACTGCTGGGCACGGGTCTTCTCACAACTATTTTACGAGTTGAGAGAGTTTAGGCCTTAATCCACACACGCTGGCCAAGTGCGGGTTGGTGGATGTTACATGTCCTCGAATGATTAGTTCATAAACATGCCGGTTTCCTCGCGATGTTTTCCTTCGCCGATATTGAGCAGCAGCGATGAAACAATTCACACAAGATGTGTGGGCAAGACCGGGAATCGAACCCGCGTCCTTATATTTCTAAGGCGAGGGCCGTACCGCTGCGCCACCGCTGCGCCGCTGCTGTTAGAAATAAAATAAAATAGTCTTAATAAATAAAAATAAAAGTTACCATAGTATTTTCCACCCGAGACCATAAAGTCTGTAAAGACTTTTAAACATCCGTAAAATCCGTTATTAAATAGTTTTAGTATAAAAGTTATTAATTACCAATATTTTTTCTACAAATAAGGTTGCTTGGATTGAAATCTTACACATTATTATAATGTGTAAGATTTTAATCTGCGACAGAAGATCTAATTAGTAAACTAAAGATAAATACGAATGATGTAGGTATGTTTCAGGACATAATTAAATGAAATGAAAATATGCTTAATTTTTTTTGAGACAAGAGTCTACACCCTTGTCACAAAAAAAATAAAGCATAGGTGTTTTCATTTTATTACATCTGAAGTTATTAAATTGCGTTTGTATGTTTCCAATCAGAAGTCAAAAAAGGCAAAGCTACAAAAAAGTGAGAGGGCAAACAAAGTAATCTTCAAAAGCAGTTTGGCGCATTACTCTGAAGATAGTACAAACATATCAATAAATATGGAACCTCATGAGAATGGAAAAGAAGAACTATCACATACTTCTTCGATGTTGTCAATTCCGAGTTTAACTTCTGTTGCTTATCTGCTTGATGAAGACTCGTTTGATTATGATATAGTGAATATAGATGAAAGTTTGTTGAATGTGGAAAGCAGTAATATGTGGTTCACACAGTGAGTAACACATTTTCTAGCTTCATTATATAAAAATACATTTTATTAAAAAAATATTGCCACAGGGACTGCCGATAGAAGTGAAAACTGTGAATTAAAGAGATTTAACCTATCCAAAAAGTGTCTAAAGCGCACAGAACATGGCTGCTGCGCATGCCAGTCATGAGCATGTCAGTCACGCGAACTCATAACATATTTACTTATCGAAAAATGCTCAACGCGAAAATCTAAATACCATGCATCGCCTTTCCTAGGTATTTCCTAGGTCTTTTAACAAGCGATCTACGCGTTCACTTTTGTTAGGCTAGACAGCAAAATCGAATAAAGATTTATCGAATAAAATAAATTGCTAGCTCTAATTCAATTATCGATATTCATACGAACAATCTTATTTTATGTTGCGTTACAGGGGTAAAAGCGAATTGGCACTAAACAATCAGAAACAACTCCAAGGACATAGAAAGGATAGATTAAAACGACGTATGTATGCAAAAATATTTAGAACAAGATGAAGATAAACTGATTATATTCACAGCGTTCACACATGTATTACCTTATTACGCAACAGATGTGAATATCACCCACTTTTTGCCGGCTATTCGAAGTTAATACGTAATGGGGGCAAGCCAATTGCAGTTTATAGGGCACAATTCTAAACTTCGAACTAATAATAATAATTATATCTTAATTTCGATTTTTTTTTTACATCCATATTTGTTAGTGTGTTAGTAACAATTGAGCTTAATTCTAGTTAGTAGTGTTAGTGTTTGCTATAATTATAATTAATTATAATTATATTAAAAACGACTTTTTTTAGGCCTAATGCCACTTCTTCCCAGTGCCTCTATATGGGACAGTCCGGTCTAGCAGCGATTACTTTCAGGCTGCTGTTCAACTAAGATTCACTAAATATTCAAAAAGTATTTTTGGTCGACCTGAGGCCTCTGTATGTAGCTACAGATTATTATTTTATGTACCCAATAGCGCTCATATCTGTATTTCCCAAAGGTATCACATACATTTTACCTGCTATGTTAGGGTTCCGTACGTAAGAAAAGGCGACCCTGTTGCCGTTCGTTGGGCATAAATCCCAACTTCAAGTTACATCTAAGATTACAATATAATTATTAAGATTATTAATACATGTAAGCAATAACATTGTATTACAGTGAGGAGGTTATCTAAGAATATTCGTCTATTAAAAGAAAAACCATCGACAATTTACAGTGGTCGTAATAATGCCTTTATGATAGAGTTGTTTGCGTTTCGTCATGATATCGATGAGAGGTACCAATTCAATATTACTAATAGGATAAAAACTAATTTAAAAATTAATTCGACTTCGAAAAGGTCGAAAGAAGTAAAGAAAAGAATGAAATAATAATTTAAGCAGTTTTCAAAACCATATTCAAAGCGTACCTAAGTGTAGGTATATTCTCATATATATGTACATACACCAAATAGTTTTTTGAGGTCGGTGCCAGACCTTAAGCAAACAGACAAAAAACACACATACATTTACCAAACTTGGCATATGTGTTTAGAAGCCCATACAAACTGTCCGCTGCGAATTTGGCGCAATTCCAACAATATTTTTTACTTATAGGTCGAATTAACAACCACTCTTTTTTAAGTCGATTAAAAGTTATTAACCATTGTTTATTAAGTATCATCATGAATATGTATTCTTATTTGCCTAAAGCCACTATAGATTTGGGTAAATGTAGGTATTAACACTATCAAGGTGATTTCAGACATTCTTATGACCTATTAGAGGCCGCGTTTGAGTTGACAAAAGACTATGAATACTGCATCATACGAGTACCTTCTGAGAACAAGGGCTTCCATTTGTTACAACATTTTACGGTAATTATTTAAACTTAGAAATATCATTATTTTATTTAAATCCCAAGATACCGACTCCTAACTGAACCCGGTGCAAAGGTACCTAAGACACTTGTTGCATTGTAAGAGCTGTTGCCCTTACAATAATGTTAATGTTTAAAAGTGTTAATGTTCAATAATAAAAAATGTTAAAGTTATAAAAAATAAAATGTTTATTGTACACCGTAACTGTTACATTAAAGAATGTTAAAAAATGTTAAAATGTTGACCGAGTTCAATGTTAGCTTGTTGCGAACTGACGTACTTAGGTACGTGATGTATTAAGATAATTACAAATTACTAAATTGGCAATAAAATAACTAGGCTAAAGTACAATGTGCGGTTGCTGACCGTACAACCGTGTTGGATAGTAATAGCTAACCGTACCATGTACGAGTCAAAGCGGGAGTCATCAGTCACCTGTCTTTTTGTCTCAAACATTTTATAACCTACATAATTATGTTTTGGTCTTCGTTTCCGAGAATCCTTGGTTTCTACAGCGATGGACACAAATAAAGTTACTTGGCTCTAATTCTGCATACTTTTAATAGATAAACACACTTCTAATTATGACATGAAGTATACCGGGGGGATAAGATCGCCCTCCACAAACGGATAGGGTGAATTCCGTACATCGTACTGAGATGATCGGTACCTACATGAAATTAGTTCAGGAACTTTATAGGTATACAATAATCGTGTTTTGTTTTTTAAACTTATATGAAATGCATCGTTACCTTAGAGAAACCAACGGCCAACTTTTCCACTATGGGGTTGGTTTTTATCACCAAGCGCATTCGCGCCACGTCTTCCCACGCATTGTTCTTTGAACTAATGCATTGATGAATGTTTTATTTTAGCTCTAATTCATTCAAATCGAGTTTTGCCTACAAAGTAGATAGTAATTGGAAATTGAAATAAAGCGAAACTTAACAAATTTTTAAACTAAAAAAAGAAGATCTAGATACAATTTCCGGTTGGAAATGATTCTAATTAAGGAGATGACCATTTCAGTTTGTGGAGGTCTGTTCCTTTCACCTTGTATAAAATATTTGATATTTCAGTTGGTTCCTACAAGACCTCACGTTGTCAGCAAATATTCACTATACGTAGCGCATAGAAGTTCTGTATTAGGGTAAGTATTTTTCATAACATTCAACATCATACTTCGCCTTAAACCTGACCTGCGTGTACTCCTACACGTATCTTGTGAGACCCTGTGAGCAAATTGTGACATCACCAAGTTTAGTAATATCCAGTACATTGTCGATCCGTCAAATTAAATCGAGAACTTCTTTAGGTGTCACTGGGTGTGTACTGACAGTCTAAGAGAATTAAAGTCTATTTAGTTAATGATTGTTGACAGGGGAACATTTATTTACCAAACGGATTTTCGTTTACCCAGGCAGGTGCTAGTGGCGCCCAACTGAGACCGTATAGGGCCCGATGTTGGGTTCCTAATCTGTACGAAACATGTAATTCACTATTTTTTAGAAAAATGCGTGTCCGTCAAGCTGAACTTGTAGATATTCCTGGGATAGCTCGATTCCTTCAGACCGCTGAAGCCAAGGAAACTGTATGGAATATAGAGAACATAATATTGAATAACCAGAAGCACAAAGCCTTTGTGTTTACTAGTGGGATGACTGTTGTTGGAATAGGTATTGTTGGGTATGTATTAGATTATATACTTTTATACTTCAACCTTTTTCAGTCCCACTGCTTGGCACGGGTCTTATCTCAACTACTTTACGAATTGAGAGAGTTTAGGCCTTAATCCACACACGCTGGCCAAGTGCGGGTTGGTGGATGTCACATGTCCTCGAATGATTAGTTCTTAGACATGCCGGTTTCCTCACGATGTTTTCTCACACAAAGATGTCAAGGCACGACTGGGAATCGAACCCGTGACCTTAAAAATATAAAGCGAGGCCCGTACCGCTGCGTATTATTAAAATATTGACTGGAAATTATTATTACAATATCTCTTAATAATAGTTTGTTAATTTTGTCTACTTTTAATCTATAGCACTAACGCTTTTATTACACGAGAAGGTGTAGGAGGTGAATATTTAATGTGCCCATTCTTCGTCAACTATGTTTAGGTCTCATACGCAACAGGGGGCTAGCTTATTGCCGTTGATCGTGCACAATTCCAAACTTCGAGCTAATATTAAGATGTTTTATGTATATTAGAAAAGTCTTTACTGGCATGTCTAAGAAGTCGCACTTGGCCAGTGTGTGTGAATTAAGGCCTAAATTCTCTCAACTCGTAAGATAGTTGAGAGAGTTTAGGCCTTAATCCACACACGCTAGTCAAGTGCGGGTTGTGCCGTGTGAACCTATGCTTATGTTATGTAGGGTTTCTCACTTTTACTCCACGCACCAACCCCGCAAATGATGACTTTTGGTTAACTTCATGGCATTATACTGATTTCATCTTCTTCACATCATTAATCTTCTTTTAAATATATAAAAGAAGAAACTGACTGACTGACTGACATATCAACGCAGAGCCCAAACCGCTGGGTCTGGAGACTCTAAATTTGGCACATAGGTTCCCTATGGGGTCTAGGGGTGTACTAAGAAAGGATATTTCAAAACTCACCCTTTAAGGGGGTGAAACGGGGTTGCAGAGTTTATATGGAGAAACAAGATTAGTGAGATCAATTTCGCGGCCGAAGCCGCGGGTGGAAGCTAGTTTAATATAAAATAAACTAGCAAACCCGGCAAACTCCGTTTCGCCACCAGATGGCTTCGTTTGATGTAACATTTTCCCGCTTTTCTGTTGAAATGTTTCCTGAATATTCTTTGCTATAAACCTCACGGAGCCCGAGACCTTTCCAACGAATGCAAAACCGTGGAAATCGGTTCGTGCGTTCTGTAGTTATAGCGTAGGAAGGAAAACCCGACTTATTTTTGTATAGTAGATAAATAAAAAACAAAATAAAATGTCATTTATTTCAGGCTGTGCTCATATTAAATATTCTTCACATCGTTCTTCTTAACAATAGCTGTAAGTAACCAGTTACCTTTTTTACAGACCACTGGACCAATCAACTTATTTACGTGTAAAGTTCAACATAGACTCTTATGAAATGCACAAATATCATTACCAAGGCCATGGCTCCGACGCAGGTTATGGGGCAATTAAATGTGTGATTGTATACCCGGCGTTTGAACCACATTATAGATTCTTCTTGAGAGAAATGATGAGACTATCTGGATGTACTAAGCTGATGTGGATCTCTGCTTATAGGAATAAATGGGTAATAAACACTTATAAAATGTTGTAGCTATAATTGATTAAAAGTTAGTTTTTGATAGGTTAAGTAAAATCCTGAGCCTCTGCTTGGGCATTGCTGTCAATTCAGGACATTGGATTGTGGCGGGTTTGAGGTGGGTTCAGACATCACATTATAGATAGTTACATGATTGCATGGGTTTTTGTTGCAATTTCCGATCTCGTCTTCGTTTCAGCACCTACTTGGTGTCACACTGTGGGAATGAGGACATTGTTAAAAATCTTTGCCGTGTATCGTCAATGTTAGATATGTAAGACGACACACAAATATTTACTAAATATTGTCCACGTATGGCATTGATAGGCCACATCAAACAAGTATGTTAACAGCTACGAATAATAAAAGGTTAACAGTGTGTTCATTTCTTTTTAATTGGTTATTTTATTTTTCTTTTTTACATGTATTTTTATTTAGGTCTTTGATTTTGTTTTTCCTTTTTTTACCTACGATTAATTATTTTTTTTTTTTTCATTGTCGATTCTCCGTTTTAATTTGTCTGATCATAAAGACGAATCGTAATGTATATGAAGTCCTTTACAAACGAAAATTATGATGTTCTTCTTTCAGGCAGTTAATAAAGCCAACTCGTTAGTGACTGGTATGATTCCTTTAACTCCACTTCGATTTGAGATTGACAGTAAAACGTTCCCTGAATTTAAAGACTACAACCATTTTTCCGATCCTGTGTAAGTGCATTAGGTACAAGCCCTCATTACATTTTTTAATTTCATTGAGTTCCGCAGAAGTTTAAGCGGTAAATTGGGTGCCTATAAGTATGGTGTATCTAATAAATTGGTAATTATACTTATCTTCTTAAAAAGTGATTTTATACCGAAAAAACGTACGTCGACATTCGACTTCATTACTTCAACCCGTTTTAGTGTCCCACTGCTGGTCTTCTCTTAACTATTTCACGAGTTGAGAGTGTTTAGGCCTTAATCCACACACTCTGGCCAAGTGCAAGTTGGTGGTACATTCGACCTTATACTCCTAACTAACTCACACCTACTTCTCATTCTTTATACTCTCATTGTTGTACGTACCTAACTCTGTCTCTTTGTAGCCTTTTCATGCTACCGCTAAACCGATTCAAAGTATCTAAAGACTGACTTAATATTTTACCTGCTTAGACACAAAAGTTATTAAAAAGTAGCAAAAAGGCCAGTAATATTAATAATATTATTGGCCAGTATTTATAGCTTTATTGTTTCTCTTGCTCACTCTGGGTTAAAGTATTTAACTTTTGCTTTGAAAATCTATTTCAACAGAATGGCGTTTAGTGCATGGTATATTGGTAAAAAATATACTTCTTTACCGAAAGTCAATATTTCCAGCAGCATCGTTATCGTCGGTGCTTCTAGAACTGCGTTTGGATTCTTGAATCAATTATTATTTAGGTAATTCCACGTTGATACTATCAGTTTACTTACTTATGTCTTTTTTTGACTACACTATTATCAGAAGCGGATTTAGACTTGGAAGGGAGGAGCAATTTTTGCTCATTTCACCTAATGAGTCTACTCATGTCATTTACAATCTCCTCGGGCAGTGATGAGTGAGATATAAGATTTGTCGAACGATTTACGAATAAGTAATATTGCTATAACGATTTCAATGATTTCAAGATTTTATCGTAAATCATGAGGCGATTGCACCCATTGCCCTCCCCCTGGATCCGCGACTGATGATTTGCCCAAGTATATCAAAAAAGTATGAGTAAGTGTTCAAACTTGTGTGTTTGATTACATACACATAGTCAAGTTTAAAACGTATTGCGTGATTATCCATGAACGATCTATGTAACCACACGAAATTTAATGTCGTTTTAGAACTGCCTATTTTATCTGCATTATTTTTAACCTACATTTTTAGTAAAACTTCAACATACCTAACATTTACTAATATAACACTGATATCAACAAATGGATTACCATATTGTAAACACTCAAAGCCAGTAGAGGAGTCAATGTTTTTCGAACACCATGCAATGAAAGAAAAGTACTTGAAAAGTGTACCTTACACATACTATGTTAACGTGGTTCAAGGCACTATGATGGATATTAACTTGTAAGATTTAATACTCTTTAATTAATTTCCAAAAGGTTTCTTTAATCGATCATTATGCAAAAGTAAAGTAATACCTAATCATTACAATCCATCTCACTGCTGGAGTGTTGGCCACGGATCTTCCCTCAACTACTTCTTCTATATTCTGAAATAGGCCTGCGCCTGTCTACAACTTGCCTAATGACGATAATTATGTCTACACTCGTGATTACGAATGATTTTCGGTGTGAAAGTGGCAGTGGAATTAGGCTCTATATGGTTATAAACCGTGATCGAGCAACTATTCTGACCCACCCTGTCCGTGTCACCAGACATCGCACCGGAACACGGCAAGGCTACTTGGCGGTGTGGCTTTATCTGTCGTGTGGTCAGTAATCACGGTTGAAACCTACCACCAGTTTATTGATATACGATTTGCATTACTAGACCATTAGGAGACCACGTGTGAGGATTCAGATTAAAGTTGCACTCACGGACGAAGCTGACTCAGCCCCCAAATCACCTTATGAGTTGATAGTCAAGTGCAGGTTAGAGGATATCACAACACATGCCTTCGAATGTTTAATTCTATGACATGTTATGTTCCAAAAGATCTCTTTCTTCACTAATATAACAACGTTGAAACATTTACCTACAGAAATATGTGTGCAGGGGACGGAGACTAATTCAACTCGCGAACTCAGAGCCAAGTCCAATCCTGCTGTGTCAACGCTTAATGTACTTAATTCTCGATTGTCAGCTATTTGTTAGAATTTTTGTAACTATCGATAAATGTCTAAAAAAGAAAATAGTGCCTCACGTGGCTGGATGGAGTCACTGCCGCTAGCGATTTTCACATACCTTTTACAAAATGTGTAATTTAGTATAGTAGTAATGTTGGGTAACTGTACAATTAGGAAGAGTAGGTAAGGCTATGGAGAACAAGATTTAGATTTTTAATAGGTAGGTAGATATTTAAATACTTTGTTTTCTTAAGTCTACGTCTAATTTCACCAACTTTCAGATCAGATAAATACGTAAAATTGACTAGTGGAGTGCGGCATCATTATGATCTGCTATTTCTATTCATTGGTATACAATACCAGCTGCCGAACCACATGGATCATCTTTTAGAACGGGAGAAAGCTTATCAGTAAGACAATAAAGATTTCATTACAAAGCATTTGGTATTATAAAAAAAAAGTTTATTGAACATAAAATAATCATGTACACCGGCTAAATAGAATAATAAGTTATTCATAAACGTACTTATTGCTATTTATCCTTTAATGACATTTACACCTATTTAAAATTAGTATATAACTAAGTGCTATATAAATATGTAACACCAATAACTACTTAAATACTTCTGAAGAAAATGTGTCGGCTAGCCTGAGCTAGATTAATATGGGTATAACTGTGTTTTAGACCGGATCTCTAATTATGTACTCTAAATTAAGACATACCAAACATAATTTAATTGTTAGTTTATAGAATAGTATACAAAAATGCATAACTGACTTTATTAATAATATTCTATTCTATTTAAAATCTAGTTATGCTGTCAGCATCTGAAATTGTTATGGAAGTAAAACAGTTGCTCTATAACCTCTATATTATTATTATACAGTAGCAAGAGCATGACAAATATACCTTTAAGAAAAAACTTAAAAAGTATTATCTACAAACCTTGTGATTTAAATTGTTAATCTAGGTATACTTGACTTAGATATAAATTATAGTACGGAGACTAGATCCCACAGTCAAACCACTTACGTGGTTTTGTGGGACACAGATTTTAATTTATAATGTTAACCAATGTGATAATAATAATAAATAAATAAATAATAATAATAATAATTGCTACTTAAATGTTCTCCAGATTCAAAAAGTTGTAAAGTTGAAAGAGGTGACAAATTGCAAAATGATTTTCATTAGATGCATTATTTTGGCCACAAATAAATAATAAATTCATTTGACAATCTATATAACAACATTATTCTATTAGTCAGCATACGTAGGGTACCTAATTAAATTTAAGCTGTGTGTTCTGCATCCCAAAATCTTGTGGAGACTATAAATTTTAAATGCGCAGTTACTTCAGAAATAAATTCCACATTTAAAAAGTCACAAAATTTCACAAAAAATAAGGTTTTTTAAATTTATTCACAGAGAAGGTTTAGTTCCTGAATATATTCGTTTCGATGACCCTCGACATAACGAAGCAGACCTTGGTATTGTAGAAGAAGATGCCCCTGTCAATATGTTTATTATAAATTCTCTTAATGACGCCACTAGAGCATTGAAATATGTCGACCGATTATCTCGACTTTACTATTGTATGTATTAATCATATTATGTATTCATCATATACCTATTTGTTTGGCATATTTATATAATTTATAATAATTCATAATTTTAAGTCGCTCAACGTGCTATCTGTCGAAGAAACTAATAATCTCTAGGGTAAACGAGTTCTTCAGTGTAAAAATATGTCTTGGCAAACGTATTGTAGGACGCCTTCCAGCTAGGTGGACGATCTGCGAAAGATAGCCGGCAATAGCTGGATGCGACAAGCTGAAGTCAGGATGAAATGGCGTTTATTGGGCGTGTCCAGCACTACATGCTATTAAGATTCTAAACTAAGTTTGTCCTTAAGTAGCCCTCCCCCACTGCCATAATATTATAATTATTTAGAGATGTTTGGCCTGTGGTGTCTAATAAATATATGAAATTAATTTAACTGTCTGTGTTAATGTAACTGTGTTAAACCAAGTAATTGTTGGTTTTTCAGATAAAATTATTGTCTATGGTGCAACTATTCATGCATTACTGTGTATTAAAGCACTTTTGAAAAAAAATGTACCTCCAGGGAACATTATATTCGTGGAACCTTTTCCATCAGAGAATCCAAAAAAGATAAGAGCGTCAGTGTTCTTTAATGAAAATGTTAGTACTTATTTGTTTGAAATGAAATGTATCACAGAACAAGGATATTAATAAGGTTTTGGTGTCCTGTTTTTATTCTTCGATAGGCTGGCGCTTGACTACAACTTGATGTAGTAGTAAATACGATTTAGGCTACATTTTTTAGTCTAGATTTCTAAAATAACAATCAATGTAGATTGATTAGTGTTTTATCAGTCATACATTAACAAAAATTGATGTAGTTTAAGTAAAATTTTTGTTTAAGTTTTATTTAAAATATTTATACCTACTAAATACCACTTCTCGTTTTTTAGGTTGAACCGTTTTTAAAAAAACTTTGCTTGACTTTTTTACGTCTCCTGACTTTGTAAAGTGCACCAAAGTTACGATGATGAGGTTAAAATTGCATAAAATCACAGCAGAAAAAGCAAAAATGCCAAGCAAAGTGTGTTTGGAAACGTTTCATCCATTGAAACCCGAATTTTGGTAGGTAATGAGGCAAGATATAATTTCAGGTTGACGAAACAGTAAATAAAGTATTATCACACCTGGGTATTGAGATCTATAGATCATATCACTTACAATCGTGGATAGTAAATGCTAACCACAGTATAACCCACGCAATATTTCTTTCTTATAACCAATTGTTGAAACTTGAATGCTCGGCGCTGTTTTACTATGGGAAACGGGGGTTAAATATGAGAGCTTACGTCGGTATGTTGGTTTCTAACTGTTACCTAATTTTATTAATACGTACCAATGTAGTATTAATGGATTAATTAGTATTTACATTAATTGTAAAACGCTAGTGATCCATTAGTATTTTACAAATTAAATGCAATTGCGAAATTCTGTGAAATTCGAAGTGAATTCACCACTCTACTATACAGCCACGTACTGAATCTCTACGTTTCACGTGACTATGATTGACATCGTTCGCGAATAAAATTATTAGCTCTTTAATTCGCATTTAGCAATTAGCTTAGCAATAGCAATTAGCGTTCTAAAGACTAATGAATTTATATGCTTGTGAAATTAATACGAATTTGTATTTATTACCATCACCTCAAAGCACTTTTTGGAGACTTTTAATAGTTTTTTTTATCTATATCAGTATCTAATACTAAGTACCTACCATGCCTAAAACTACATACAGCTTTGTGTTATTCATACAGCTATTCATAAAAGTGGTTTGGCTTACGATGGTGGAATAGTGATAGACCATGAATGTAGGACTCGTGATCCAAACGTATACGCCGCTGGGCCGTGTACCAGGTACCATAGAAAGTATTACGCCGAGGACTATCGCCATAAGTATTATGATTCGTTTGAGATTGGGAAAAAGGTACTCGATATTATATTTGCTTTAAATATAATCACTAATAATAAATATTCTGGAACATTAACACACACGGTCACCTGGTCCCAAGCTAAGCAGAGCTTGTGTTAAGGAAACCAGATAACTTGTATATACTATACATATAATACTTTTCTTTAGTAAATATATACTTAAAATAGATAATTACACCCAGACTCGACACAAACACAAATGTTCATCACTAATGTTTGTCTCGGGTGTGATCGAACCCACGACCTGAGGCGTGAAAAGCAAGCATCTTACCGACCATGCCACCGGCCCGTCAAGATAAAATGAAATAGTGATAGGTGTGGGTGTGGAGCAAAAAAGTAGTGTAGATAAAAACATTTCATAAATCGGCCTTCAGAAACACCGACTCTAAGTGAAACACTATATTTTATTAGTTGAACTTTGCACATTCAACTACATAACTTTCTTGAAGTCGGCGCGATTTGGCCTGGTGCCTCCTTTATTCTTGTACTAGCTTCCGCCCGTGGCTTCGTCCGCGAAATTGATCTCACTAATCTTGTTTCTCCATACAAACTTTGGAACCCCGTTTCACCCCCTTAAAGGGTACGTTTTGAAAAATCATTTCTTAGTGCACCCTTAGACCCCATAAGGAACCTATGTGCCAAATTTGGAGTCTCCAGACCAAGCGGTTTGGGTTCTGCGTTGATATGTCAGTCAGTCAGTCAGTCAGTTTCTTCTTTTATATATTTAGATTACTTAGTGTAAGAAATATCTTTCGTAAGTGAATAGGTACAAAACTTACATTTTATAATTGGGCTATCCGATTTTGTAAAAGACTTCGCCTTTGACACAATTTGATTATTCCTATAAATGTATAATTTTTTCAGTTGGCTATTATAATAAAAAATCATTTAGATCCTCTTTTTACTACAACATTGGCTCCTGGCTGTGATCCTGAAAACAGGTAGGTATACCTTTTACTGGAAAAAATGCAACCAAAAATAACTAATTCACGGACCTTCATAAATTAATACAACCATAATCCCTGTAACAAAACTTTTGTCTAAGATCAATGCACTTGTTTTTTTTTCTTTTTTATATCTATTTACTTATCTATTCACTAGCTTTCGCCCATGGTTTCGCCCGTGTCGTATTAGGATAAAAGTAGCTATGTATTATCTCACCCTCTAGACTATGTCTGTAGCAAATATCATTTTAATCAGTTCAACAAGTGGCTATGTCCTGTCTCGACTCAGGAGTAAGTCTGTACCAAATTTAATTTAAATTAGTTCAGTAATTTGGGCGTGAAATCAGACAGACAGACGGAGTTACAGCATTTAAAATATTAGTAGCAATTAGTAAAGGATATCAATTTTGTTTTTAATAATTTATTATTTTCCAGAAAAGAACAATTAGTGAAGTTGTTAGAACTTAAGAGCCCAAAGACGATTTGTTGCGTGTTGCCTGGAGGCTTTAATTATTTGGAGGTGCGCGCGCCTGGCAAGAGGATGCCTCACCATTATGTACAATCATTAGGATTCAACGTTAGTTAATAATTATTTTTTGGGGTTTTGTAACCGAAAGTTGCTAACCCTATCGATATGAGTCTTAGGGGCTAATTCACCAGTTACCTACTGATAAAATAATAGATAGCCTATACGGAACTTGTTCATTCATGGCAAAGGTTTACACAGGTTTCTGATAGCAATATCTGACAGATAAACTTATAGAAATATAACGTATTTTAAATGGTATACAGTGGTAGACGTCCAATAGCTCTCGGAATTTATTCAGAAACTAGTAAAACAGTCCATTTGTGGACTATACAAAGTACTTACATGAAATTATTTTAGGTTATTATTGTCATTTTGAATGATGAATTTGCTTCAAAATAAAATGTAATATAAATCACATTAGGTACGATGCTTTTTTATCTCAGATGTCCGTCCTGTCTTGAAGCGCCTGACAGTCAATAGGAAAAAAAAACAAAATTAATTTTTTAAGTACGTTTTGGAGATAGTTTGAACTTTCTTTTTTACATAATCGAAAAGCACATTGCGCTATAGTAATATGATTTATTTGAGTATTTTTTGATAATTCGTAATAGCAAAAAACACGTGTATAATATTTTTTAATAATTTTCAAGACGAATTTTCAAGACTAGTAAATTGAATTTTGATTTTCGTACCCTGGAATCTTGCCTATTTTCACAAAATGTATATGTCTATTGAGGCTATAGCAACAAATAATATAACCATACGGAGCCCTTTTAACTTCGACTCGAATTTACTAGACTTTGAAATAGGTAGTTGTTTAATGTATATTTAATTGTGGGTTCTTTGATTATCTGGTTTTGAGCTTCTTAGAATTTAAATAACTACAACATATTCAGCTATGATGATAGTTATGAGTCTTGCTAAAGTACCGATACAAGGAACACAAAGATTTAATCATCAAAGTTTTGATCCCATCTAATTGCACTTCTGAAAAAGTCCTTTAGTAGAAAAAGGATGCAGGGTGAGAAGGCATTAGAAAAAAAAATCTAAAACAAATATATGATGCTTTATATTGAAATATTTAGATGATTTAATCTAACTCATTATTACTTAAAGTCTAGAATTTTCTAAATCATCATCATCAGCCTGGTGATGTCTCCTGCTGGACTTATCTCCTGCAGGGGACATCCCCTTTTCCCGTTTAGAATGCCACAGCCATCGGATGCCGGACGTTAGAATCCATTACCCTTCAATTTTAACAATATCACCATTAGTCTACCTCGAGGCCAGAATAAACATCCCGTGAATGATAACTATGATAACTAACTGTAGAACTTGTTCGCCTAGCATCGACAACCTGACTTCGAATGCCGGGATCAACCAAACACTGTTTAATACTTAAAAAAAAGCGTAATGCTCGTCGGCTTGAGCTTACTGTGAGTGATATTTAAGTAAATTTTCTGTTAATCAGGGCTTTGTAATGCAAACATTTAAACAAGGTTATTTCAAGTTGCACTTTAAAAGGGATTTTATTGTGGACGGCGTTACATGTCTGACTAAATCTGTGTCTTCTTTGGAGAAATTCAAGTATTTATACGGTCACTCTGCTATCGTGCTTAATAACGTGCATTGGAGATTTACTGTGAGTTAATTTTAATTAAATAATTATAATAATAATGTCAGTTATTATTATTTATTATTATTAAAGTGCAGAACGAGTTCAAGTCTTTTTACGACAAAGTCTTATAGAAACTCAGAGTAATGACACGTGACACGTAGTGACACTGCCATTCGGATATTTTAAACTGAAAAAATGTTTTTGTAGGTACATCTTTGAGTCAGAAAGACCACTATTACATGTTTATATCCTTACATGATATTCTGTAACAGGATTTCCAACCAATTTCAAAAAGAAGGAGATTCTCAAATCGATTATGAAAGTTCTTTTTTTTTTGTTTCAAAGCGTACACTTTCCTGATGATCCCATTTTTATTAAAATCCGTTGACCGGTTGTTAAATAGTTTTTAGGGTTAATAGGGTTTTAATTAGTGAAGCTTGTTACGTACATATCAAGCTAAAATTTTTCAGTTTAAGCTGATCTCGCATTGTATAGGATTTACGTACAACGAGAGGTCAGCTTATACTGGAAATGTATAGCTTGATGTGTAGGCGTGTGTAGGTACTAAAATCCTACCTTGGAAATTATCAAAGAATGCCCAAAACTTTAACAAATAAATATTTCATTACAAATACATCTCAACCTTAAAATTACCCTCATTTAATCAGGAAAATTTTACTTTTAAACATGTAATAATTTGATAGTGACTTGCAGTATATCAAAGACGTTAGATTTGACAAGCGTTTAATTATGTTTTTACCAGGCAAACAAATTGGACAACTTTTTTCAATTCTTCCAATCGCCGTGGGCGTACTTTTTGTACCACGACCATGTTGATGAGCTTTTTGCTGTAGCTAAACAACTGTACCCTAAGGTATGTGAGCTAACAGCAGTAGGTATTGTAGTTAAGATGTAATTTTTTTATTATAAAATATTCTTGATCTTGCCCCCATGTCCGACAGGCATGTCTAAGAACTTATCATTCAAAGACATGTGACATCCATCAATCTGCACCTGTGCAACGTGTGTGGATTAAGGTCTAAACTCTATCTCAACTCGTAAGATATTTGAGGAAAGACCCGTGCCTTGTAATAAGACACTAGAAATTGTTGAGATTTTGCACCAATATTGAGCGCGGTGATGAAAAAATTCACACAAAGGTATGTCCGTTGCCCCGAGGATCGAGGTACGCTACAGGCGTTAGTTTCAATATTTTTTTCTTTTTTCAGGGTCAAATCAAAGGACTTACACTTCATGAAGCGTTACAAAATGCTGAAATAATTTTCAGTAATCCGGTAATTATTAATATTTTCTAGAAATCTTCTCGCACTTGGTACTTAGGTATATCGAAAGACTATAATAATGAGTATGCTCGCTTCAGTCCGCTACTTGGTTAAAAGTAAATACCGAAATAATAAAACGATGAAAATCTTTCTGAAGGTTAAAATTTATTCAGTTCAATTCAGTGCTTAGTGAGTTTGCGTAGACGTGAAATGAAAGAACGTTAACTTTTGTATGTATTTCTAGCCTCGCCGCCGCGTCTCTGGTGAAATACTAAAACTTATAAAAACAAATTTTCTAAGTCACAGTGGCTTATTCCTCCCAAGAGGAGCACCGGCCGAGCGTACATTGTGTACATACCTAAACTACAAAGTAATACCTGGTTTATCAAACATCCACCCAAGTGGTTTTAATAATAATCTCAGTAAAATAAAAATATTTTTAATGCATTTAATCGCAGTTTAGTTTAGATTTTATATCCCGACGGTTTACTTCATGGTCTACCTACAAACTATCTGATTGCAAACTGAGCTTGTTTGGATTTTGGCGCAAGTAAATTAAGCATTGGGTCCGAAGCATGTGGTGTATACCAGCATTCGCGTAAATATAATGTAATTACTAAGTAATAGAAAGATTAATTTTGGTATGCACTCCACAGCCTGAAATCAAGTTCGACGCTTTCCCGCATATTGATGCTGTGACGGATTATGTTATGGAATGGCTGGTAGAGCATGATACTCTCCTGCCAGTATACCTTTATCCCTTGAAACTATCAGTGTTCGAGCGACACCGAATACCCCCATTTTTTAGGAAGAAAAAGTACAGAATTGTGGACATGCTTATTAACTAAAACAATGACTTATTGATATTGAGTTTACGAAATTAAATTGTATTTTATATTGCTCTTGTTTCCTTGTAGTTACAGCAACTAACTTATTAACAGGATTTTTCTTCTTTTGTCTTTTAGTTTAGCATAAATTAAATCGGCAATGAGGCAACGCGGCAATAGTTACATTTTCCAGCTTAAACAGCTGAACTGATTTTAATGAAGTTTGGTGTGCAGATCGTTGCACCATCTTGAAACAGAAACTAGTCAGTGTTTAGACTGATGACGGCATAGAAGATGAGGGCTTGTGACTTTGAAAAAGTAGTCTTCCATTTAAGGATGGCAGCGGTGGCGTAGCAGTACAGCACTCGTCTTTGAAATATGTATAAGGTGGTGGGTTCGACTCCCGGGCGTGCCTCTACATCTTTGTGTGAATTATTTATTACTATGCTCATCATTAGAGGAAGTGTGATATCCACCAACCCGCACTATATCATCTCGTAAAGAAGTTGAGAAATGACCCGTACCAAACAGTGGGACAATAAAAAGGATTGAAGCACGATTATAGATCTTGCCTGTGTTTTGTATCATAGATTTTTATTATAAATGTTTAAAACTTTTTAGTTTAACATGACATAATAATTATAGGCCGACCGTTTAACTCACGTATCGCCATCTGAGCTACAAAGTCATAAAACATTAATTTAATCTCCTAAAGAACTATTTAACCACAGATAAAAGTAATGTAAGACTATTCGTCACTAATATCCATATCGCTTGAATCATCATCACTGTCTGTGCAGCTTGAGGAGTCGGCCTAGCATTAATAATCATGTTATTTTTATCAATATGAAATCTGTGGTCAAATCACTCGGCTAAACAACCGGTAAGGTCTTCTAAGTAGTCTGTGATCGGCTGTCATTGCCGAAGTTTCTTAGGTTTCTTAGTGTTTACAATAATTTCAGTATTTTTTATTTATATTAAATAAATTTAGTTACAATGGCGGAAACTAAGCCTTGCAAGCCTTTAGTTCTAAACGAACTGTTAATACCCAATGTAAACACATGGGGTAACGTGCAATACAACATTCCCTTGAGGCTATCTAACAATGAGACGAGGACTGCTTCCAGCATCGGTCATCGGTTTATACCAGCTATTCCACATAGTATGGACGTTGTAAGTTGTCATATATACTAACCACAGAATGCCATCCATCACTGATCATAACATAGCATTCCGTCTGCAGGTATCACCCGAAGGTTTAGGCAGAGGTGAATATTACTCATTTTGCCGGCTATATTATGTAAGACCCATGCGTAATAGGGTGCGAGCCGTTTGCAACTACGATTCTCTAAGTATATTAGCTCGACCCGCGAATCGGACCTGGGACTTCGCGGTTCTAAATACCTAATTACTGCAACTCCAGTAAGTCAGTATCGATAATGGTGTGCGTAATGAGGCTCGATTTTTTATTCCTAGCTAATTCAAACTAAGCTTTCTTGGATTTCGCATCAGAAAGAATTGTGTTCCTTTTTCCCTGTAAGCGGCTAAGTAGACCGAAATATTCTTTTTACCCTGATATGAAATAAATAAATAAAAAAAATCTGCATGCACATATAAGTTCTTAAAAATGACAAGGTCGTCTTTTTCTCTGAATTATTAATTTATGGATATACCTAATTAAACTACTGATGTTGGTACTCTTTCTCCAGAAAGTCGTAGAACCTTTACCAGGACGAGTAACAGGTCGGGATATGGTGGTCGAGAAGGAGTCTTACAAAACAACTACAGGTGAATATTGCGTGAAGCCCAACCCAAACAAAGCAATGGAACGAGCAGACTGCTCCATTAACTGCCGAAGAGTTATCTTCATGACTGGAGTTGAGAAAAGAGTAAGTTATTTTTAGTAATAAGAAGAGGAATACTATGTCCGCTATTCTTCATTTGAAACACATAAGTACTAGATTGTAATGTTAATGCGAATTTCGTAATAGGTATCAAAAATGCTTTGTTGAATTTTCTAGATGAATAGAAATTGTTCTCATATGTAAAATGAAATACTGTTTCTTATCCATCAGTTACAAGGACAGAGTATTATGTCTCCTGTAATGATGTCCGAAATGAAAGACAAGTTTAGAGGCCTAACGAAATCACCATTAGCCCCTCCAGAGATCATCGTGAAACCTCCTGACCCTGAATATATCTTTGATGTAAGTATCACGCATTGGACGTGCTAGCACTTTCATAAGGTTCCCTTAATTTTCTAAAGAAGATGAGATCTCTTCATAATTTGTTTTGCTTTGTAGGTGGTAGCAGCTGGTAGGAATGAAGCGTCCCCTATGTACGACACTTCACCAGGATTCAGGAGACTAATGGATCCTTATGTTTCCACCTACCGTTTCTATCACAAACCATTTACTGCTGACGAACAATACGGTATCGCTGCTAAGGACCATATCACACTTTACTCAGACAATAATACGCCAAAGGTACGACTTCATCAATATGGATTCTTTAAAAAAAATTTTACTTATTTTTAACGACGTTATATATTTCAGGCCAAAGGTTTCGGGCCAAAGTTCCGAGAAATTTGGATGCCTTTAACCGCCACCGTTCATAGAGGAGTATACGATAGAATACACGTCAAGAAAGAATATAAGGAGGTAGCTGCTTGTCATAACCCTGTGAATAATATTAAAGGGTAAGCAGCCGTTGTTGTTTAATAAATCCACAAATAGCTCGTTGCACTTAGGGTGATTATTATGATTCTCTTTTTGGTGTCAGAAATAGCAGCTCTACAAAAAAAAAAAAAGTATTGTGTTATCTTGATTAATTAAATGAAAACTATTAAAATCTTTGCAGGGTATTTGTTTCCGAAACAAAGAAGAAATACAAGCTTCCATTTGCATCGTCTCATCTTGCATCTTGGGGCCATGGAGAAGTATTTGACTTGGCGCCATTCCCTCCAAATCCTTACCAAACAAATATGCAACCTTTCATGTACTGCAGCGACTACTGCCACGTCTCCCAAGGCACTCCACCTTGCACTGTCGTCGACCAAATTACCCACAAAATGCCACATCATAAGAAGTGTGTTGAAAGATTCGTCGTTTCTAGAGATTTTACTGTATAGATAGAGATTTACTAGATAGAAATAAAATTCATGTTATCTTGTAGATAGTTTTTTTTTTCAAAAAACAGTCTACGGTTATGGAGCAATGTATCTCTCCGAAGTTGGCGCGTTTATTTACTAATAATTTTGTCTAAGGCTTGTAGGCCCTGAAACAGTGAAGTTACCTGCCTACTCCCTTGCCTAGGTATATTTGGAAAATTAAATTCCCTAAAAACCTGACCTGAGTCTCTAGGAAAATTCGACCGATCGCAAACAAAATGTATGAAATAGCCATATGACATTTCAAAGCTGAATATCAATCCTATACATTTTATTCTTCTTATCTTTCGTTATCGCTTCTCTATAATTTGTCTACGCGCCCTGATATTAAACAAGATTCAATTATAAAAGGTAGAGGTAAACAAAGACAAAATTAGGTCAGTACTCTTAATTTATTCATTGTAGAAAATACTACTCGTATAAGAATTGGGACCGGTTCGACGGGAAGGAACATTTGGTTTTGTCAGCTAGAACAATAAATGCTTTTTTTATGATATAAATCAAAAACACTTAATGTCTATTTCACTTAAACTGCATACAACCGAAGCAATAACGTTTCAAGGGTTTCCACTTTTATCTTCTGTTGGCCTCTGTAAATAAATTTTAATCATGTTTAGTAGTTTTGGATCGGAGTAGGATTTGAAAAACAATTATTACCGATTGATGCTTTTCTAGTGTAGGTCTCTTCACGAAGCAATTTTTACACGTCGGCATTTGGCATTGACAGGTTGTCTTGTGGTGTTTCTGAAATAGAATCATAGTTAGGCCTGATCCGATAGTCAACAATCAAATGCTACACAAACTGTAGTAAAAACAAACCACTCGGCTGGTTGCATCGTTTAATTTGAACTGGTCTATAGTTTCTTTTGATGTGTCGAGAGTTAATTTTGATTGATCAAGAGTTTATTTTGGTTGGTCAAAAGATGTCATGTATTCAATTTACGCCAATTCTGTCCATTAATCATGCTAAATATAGCGATAGAAAAACTTCGAAGAAATATTTTTGACGTCGATGTCTGTCAAAATTATATATTGTTTAAACAAAAGTTATCTAGTCACAGAAAAAAATATCCCTTAGTAATAGAAAACTGGCTACGTGCGTGTTGAACTTCGCACATTTAGGGTCGCCCTATCAAATGTGTAGTAGAAACTGTTCAGTGCAACGCCTTTGACCACAAAATTAAGTTGCTTGTAGTAGCAACATCAAAGAAACACGCAAACTGAATTACATACAATTAAATTGCTATCTGTTTAGTAAAATGCCAACAACATAAACATGCCATGTTTGCCCAACAGGTATACATCAAATTGCATAAACAGATCAATAAAATATACGCATTACTGGTACAGCACAGTTACAGCTAGTAGAAAATCCATTCCCATTTCAAGTATTATCAAAAATACAAGTTACATCAAACATTAGCAACGTGCCAGTAGTTACTCCGTAACAAAATCAACATGATAGAAACCCAAGTTTGGTTAGTCAAAGTTTAAATATTAGTTTTTTCATGAATAAAGAGCTTCTATTTGAATACGTCCTATTTTTTCCTATCATACCATGGATGACGTGGTAACTACTGAGAAACACTGCTAAATACTCTGAAACCTCTTTTAATTAAGTACTATTATTAAAGATAGTATGAGAAGTGGCAAACAAATTAATACTAATACGTACTCTCTTCTTCTTTTTACCACATTCACTGCACCGGTAACAAGAAACTGGTAAACTTTGATCATCCTGCAAAAAAATGACGTCACGTCTGTACATGAAATCTAAAATAAATCCGTTATAAAGTAGCTTTATTTTGGTTAGCTAAAATCGAAACTTTGTTAATCACTTTTAACGTATTTCTAGTAACTGTACTTATTTAGAAAGTAGGATTTTAATGGGATAATATCATGGAACACAACTTCCTGTATTTCCTTGTATTTAAATTGGCTAAAAGTTAAATGTTACAATGAGCTTTAAAAAAATGTAATTGTGTTTAGATAAGTATTATTAAAAATAACAAAGATTACGAAAAAATATATTATAAATAACGAAATTATGAGAAAGGGAGAAGCATGCATAGTGACGGTAGGGACCGTATTACAATACAAACGAATATTATACCTATTTTAGCTATAATGTGCTTATAAACCGTTCATGAATACGGGGGTAAAGGTACAGTATTTGTAAATATCCTACCTCGCAGTTGCTACACTCGCAGATTTCCATAATTATCTAGCTCTGGTAACACTAAGATTTCTTGCTCTTGTTGCCTTTACTGCTCTTATTTGATGCAACAGTGGTAGAACTACTAGCAGAAAGGCCCTTTCCATACCTTTCTTCTATAGCTTTACTCATTTCAGTAATATTCTGAAGAAAAAATAATAATTGGGTAAGTAGGTATGATTCTTTGTAATGATATTATAATTTCTTTAGTAGGTTTACGTACCCCTGGACACACTTCATTCGTGCATTTTGGTTTTTTATCTGCTCCTTTGACGTCGCATACCTAAAAATAAATAGTATAGATGTACGTTTGTTAGTCTCGCTCGCTCAATAGATTCGATCCAGACATAATTAGCATTTTCATCACTAAGTTAAAATAAATTAATTTTAAATATCTTAATTTAATAGCTGAAGTTTTCAACGTTCAGATATAGAAATTAGCATCAAAATTGCTGCATTCGTTTAGATGATATGATGTTACAAACTTTTACACAGATACACAGACAAACAGATACACAAGCCAGCCACCTAAAAATACCTCTCTTATTTAGCAAATAAAAGGTCTATAAATAAAACATTTTTTGCTTTGGGAATACCAGACAGATTGAAAAAATTATATATTTTACCTTTGGACAAACATATTGTGGAGGGAAGGGTACTCTTTGCCTTCTTCTCGGGGCAGGACAAGGTGGGTTGTGGAAGCAACGAGAAGGCTCTGAACAAGGGGCAGCTGGCCTAGCGGGCCAATAGCACGGCATCAGATACTGGAAGCAGGAGGACGGAGGCACGCAGTGTGGGATGTGGTGGCAGGAAATAGCTGCCACGGGCTGAAAAATATGATAAAATTGTACGAAATTAATCGCAATTCGGCAAAAACTCTATAAGACTAGATACTTCATATCGAAATCAATCGTAATCACGGATGAATCGCTATATTGGGTAGGAGAGTTTCATCGTTTCAACTACATCATTGGTTAACATCAGGCAAAAACAAGCAGGACGGAATTTTTATCAACTCTTCCAATTATCTTTCTGATTTTCATGCACGATCTAAAAGAGTTCAGGTGTCTTGAGACTTGGCCGGGTTTAAATGCCGAACTCTTCATGGTGTCGCCACTGTCTAACCTGGCTTACAGGAGTAGCAGTGGTGGGATTGCAGTGGTAAGTTGGACCAGAAATGGGACCAGAAACACGTACACGCCCACGCACTTGTTCGTGTACATGCAGGTATACGGATATTAAGTAAACGTGTATAGGTGGTACTTGTACGTGTATGTGAACGTTTACTCGCACGTGTGAGTGAACGGGTACGTATACGTGTACATTTACGTCTACGTGTGGATATACTTAAAGTATGTACTTACTTGTATGTTAAATAATAATAGTAATAATTTATTTCAGGCTACAAGGCCCATATAAAATTAACACTATGAATAAATACAATATTAAATATTATCTAGTTAACCTAAACGTGTACGTGTAAGTATACCTAAACGTGTAAAAATACGCGTACATGTACCGGTGTCGGTATCTGGTAATTACATATTATGTTTTGTACATTTTGAATTTACCTTTTGTAAAACAGAACTAGACCGTGGCGTAAGTTCCACAACCGGAGGATCGTAGACCGGTTTTTTATTTATTTTCAACTGAAATCAAAATTATTTAGTCAATATTTTTGTAGACAAGGTATTAGTAAATTAAGCCCCGTATTCTCATATTTATACTACTTTTAAGCTCATTATAGCTAAAATAGGATAATAATTCGTTAGTCTTTGTCTGTCATCTTGATATTTATACTAGTAAGAAAGAGACCAAGTCCATTTTAACTAAAGAGTCTTCTAAGATTTTTATGAACTAGACAGCGTGCCCGCCATCGTATCGTACTTTAAGTACTGTACGCCAAAAATTTTTGATAGATTACTTTTTCTTAGTCGAATATTAAAATAATTTTTTTTCTTGTATTATTATTATTTATCTTAAATACCCTGGCAAAGTTTGACTGGGTAATTAAAGAATATATAATCTTACTACCATTACAATCCTAACGTACCTTTAATCCAAAGCAACTACTGCAGTCTGTGCCGCATTTAGGTATACCGGCAATCTAAATAAAACAAAGTACTGCTTAGAATAAGCCAGTGCTGGTTTGTTATTGGCCTCTTAAAAACAGTTTTTCAAGCTGTACTGGCTGCTAGCGTTGTTAGGAATGGTACACTTGGCAATTTTCAAGCCAGCGAACCCCGGAATGTAGACGCATGCACGGAATGTAGACTTATGCACGGCATGTAGACGTGAGCTGTTCTTTCACTGTGCTCACCACAAAAATAAACAAGGGGTGAAATGAATCCATTGGCTTCATGTAAATAGCACAGGCCGGGCCATAGCTGGTTTGTCAGAGGACTGGTGCCAGCGTTACTGGTTTAGTCTAAATTTTCCAGAAATGAAAATCAAAAGTTGAAAAATTTGAGCCATTTTTAATAGATTTTCCTTTTTTTTCTACTGGAGTCATTTATTGGGTTTGATAGTAAATCAGATACTAATCAAGCTTTAAAACACAGTAACTAACTCTCTTAATCACAAAAAATTTGTAAATAGTTACATCTGACACACGAAAAAGGTCGTAAGTATCGTAACAGTTTCGTTAAAATTGGTCACAAATGTATGATCTCTAATAAAATATAAGAGTTAGTAAACATAATTTCAAACAAGACCTTGCAAGAGGAACATCCACTTGAACAACTGTCGCACTGGAAAAATAAATAAATGGCATAAGAATCTTCAAATTATTTTTTGTTAAGAGAAAAGAACCGCTTTCTAAATTACGAACTCAACACTAAAAAAATATTTTAAGTCAATAATATTTGTTATTACAGTCGGTGCTATATCTCACAAATCTTTGTTTTCTTCCTAAGTAGATGCTGTTTAATCTACCAACATAGCACTTACTTCAATTAACATTTAAGTAAAAAATATTATATTTCAGTTTTAAATTCGTATTTTACGGTTCTTTTGATTGGCAATATTTCACGTTTTCGTGGTTCTTACATTCCATGAACCTTTGTAAATCCTTACAAAATTCCAACATCAGATCTCAAAAATATTTCTATGGTACCAATTTTGGAGCAGCTTGGGAGGTCTTTCAATCAAAAACCGAAAATCGGCCCATAATTGATGGACATATAAAAATGCATACAACCGAACATAGACTCCCCTCTTTTCCAGGAGTTGAAGTTTGTTTCATATTAACAAATCGACAAAAATAAGTAATATACATGTTACTTACGAAAGGTTTGCAAGGCGGCGGCGATGGACAAGGCTACAATAGGAAAAAAACGGTCAAAAGCAAGTGAAACTCGCACGGAGAGGATTCCGTTTGATACCAGGGAAGAGATAGTTTTGAGTATCTATCCGCCTGCCACAATACAGAACTGCCAGAAACTACTGGACTGATTGAGTGGTTTAGTACATTTGTGTAAATAGGTAACCTGAAGAGGGGCGTGGTACATAAATAGATGGATTTTTAACAAGAGCCGTTATTTGGAGGTAAATTAAAAAATAAAGATTTCTAATACAGTGTGCGGCGTATGAAATGAATATATATTTTGTAATTATGTAAGTAAATAGTTTTGAAATTGAGAGAAAGAGTGAGAGAATTTATCGACATTACTGACAGAAAGACATCGGAGTGATCCTATATGGGTTCCGGATTTACCTCTTGATGTAAGGCGTCTAGGTATTTAAAAATACTTCAACTGCTGGTGAAACATCAAAACAGATCTTACATCGCATGGCCTCGGGCCACACAAGCGACTACATGGAACGGGAACGCACGGAATGATGCAGCATTTCACACATGAGCCACACTGAAACAAAGCAATGGAGAAATTAAATAATCATTTGAGAAATTTGTGTTAAAATGGTCATAAGCACTGGCAGAACGGTTATCGAACTCTGCTTTGAAACCACGAGTTCAATTCGCTAAGTCATCGTTATGCGATTTCTTTAATTTCTATGCAGAAACCAAAATATCTTAAAACATAACATATTATTATAATGACGTGTTTTTTAATTTTAGTCGTCATGTTCAATGCGTGTCCACACAGGCTGGCTTTATGTGGGTAAATTTATGATTATTGAGAGTAAACCTTAGCCAGCAATGAAGCAAAAGTTACTTGAAAATTGGTACAAAAATAGAATTAAAACAGTTTATGGGTTGGTTTTGTACAAATTGGGTACAAAATGAGTTATTTGAATTTTTTTGATAATTGCATGTAGAATTTATCAAAAGAATTCAAATAACTCATTGTAAATAATGATAGAATTTTAATTTTTTACCTTCAGGGATGTTGGAAGATCGGTGTTACTCTGTAAAAAAAAAATTGGTTATAATGGTTGAAACTAAAAAGCTTTGAACATCTAGGGACTAGTTAAAAAGTATTCGATTGAATAGACTTTCATATTTCAGTGTTAAATTTTATTATTGAGATCACACCAAGCTTGTTATTGTTTGAAATTACTTTAAACCAAGTCTTATTAAATATAACCATATTTATCAAAATCTTGGTTCACTAACTTTGTTTCTGCAACATCTTTTGGCACAGCAGACTTGGACGATAGCTGTTTGAGGGAACACTGGTTTTTCATCTTCCTTACGTTTCTGTTTCGACGGCTTCGTTTCAACAAGTGTAAAGTCGGAGAGTCCAAACATATTATGTTCTTTGTCCAAACGTAGTATAGTTGACAAATATTTATCGTCCAGTATATTATTACCAAGATCTTCTTTGGAATCAGTCCAATTAGAACATGAAGATGTTGCGGATATTGATGGAGAACTGCAAATTGTAGAAGCTGAAGTAACAATTTTAATTCTTTTGACACGATTACAGAGCTCTTCTATTTATTTCCTGAATTTAGCTTAGAAGTTACCAACATCTAAATAAAGATAAACTCGGTCATTAACTTTTTGTTACTCAAGAAAAAGAGAATTGACTGACAACAATTAGTAAGTAGAAGCGCTATATTTATATTTATAGGATTATATCTAGTAAAAGTAACAACATTTACCTCAACTTTATTAGTTGTTAAGTAATCTTCTTTTCTTATTTATTTTTGCACCTGTCAATGCGTTTACCTCTCTGGAACGACATCGTGTCTGTGTATTTGGTTTCAGTGAAGCATATCGTTGTACTTTGTGTCCTTCAGACAGACTCACCTGGAGTTAGGGGTTCCTTCCTGCTCCTCTGTTAGCCATTTCATTTTGGTTAGTTTTAGAACATTGGGATTATCGCAAGGAATGAAATAGGATTGGTCATCATTCTCTGATAACTCGCTATCTTCACCTGACGTTGTTGGCTAGTATCAAAGTAAAAATTAATAGTGATAGGAAATAAAAATTAAACAGCTCGATCCCCTAAATCTAGAGTTGTCCGGCAACGACCTGGGCCGAGGTTCGTTCCCACATGTGAAGCTCTTAAGTTCTGTCTTAGTACTTGATCAATTCGACCGTCCTCGGACAGCTCACTGAAAAAGTCCGGTGAACCAATAAAGGCCCTTCCGGCTTATTGGTTTAGGCCATCAGCAAAAAAAATCAAATTTAATTTAATTATTGTGGAAGGTCGAAAAGTAAATCTATGGGCATCATTATTAACAAAATTTTTGAATATTTACAAAGTCATAATCCACACACGCTGGGCAAATGCGGGTTGTTGGATTTCATATGTCCTCGAATAATTAGTTCTTATAAATGCCGATTTTCTCACGATGTTTTCCTTCACCGATGCTAAGCAGTGGTGATGAAACAATTCACACAATGGTGTGTATACGCGACCTTATATTTCTAACGCGAGGTCCATACCGCTGCGCCACTGCTGCTCTACTCTACTTTACTTTACTTAGTCTACTTGTAAAAATTACTAACGTAAGGTGCCGTTGTTTCTGCCTTAATAACATCACACCCCGAAAAGTCTTTTTTCTTTTTGGAATCTACAAGTTCGTATAATGCTTTTGTTCGCTCTACTTGTATGGTTGGTTCATCGTGAGATTTCTGAAATAATAATTGTTGATATGCTATGGGATTTTTTTAGTATACCTACAATTACTTAGGTTTTATCAAACTTGGTGTCCGAGACCTACGATGCAATCGAAGTCCTTCTGCAAACAGCTGTAAGATCGGATATAAATCCAACAAAAATTTAGTGTGATGTTCCAAAGACTATAAAGACTGAAGTAATAATCTACAGACCACTCGAATAAGGCTTTGAAATATTTCATAGTCTATAATATTTAAATAAAATTGGTGCTTTCGCCAATATCCTCTTTTGACAAAGTATTAGGCCTTAAAGACATATTGAGGGTCCAATAGACTAATTTCTTGAGACAATTTCACACATGGCCCCCAAACTAAGCATATGTTCGTACCAACTAACCGATACGAATTACAATACTCAAGACAAACTGGCATGTTCATGCATGCTCTGTGTGCATGACTTTAGTAGTGAGAATCAAACACTGCTCACGCCAATAGACAGAGAGAAGCGTAGGATATAGAAACGGATTTGATAATTAACACGCTAAAATATGTCCCCATACAAAATATTCTCATTTCCTTGTGCGTCCTACATATAACTTCAATCTTGATTATGTACTGTTAAAACGTAAATAATAATTAAATGGGCTTGAATGCAACGTCTAAAAGACTTTTTTTTAAATAAATGATAATAAATCAATTATTTTTTCAAAAACAAATAAAAACACTTATTTACTGGAAATACTTAGATATTTCATTTCAGTAGGTGCTTTAACAGAGACTCTTGCACTGAGATAAACTCTCACTAATAACTCATTACTTACCTCTGCTAAATTTCCCTCAGTGCATAGATAGTATGATCGTTGCGTAGTGACCCATATAAGGGGCACTGGATGTGGAACGTATTAAAGCAACAACTCAAGTTAAAAGAAGGTAACCAAAACTGAAGTAGGTACCCACCTCTTCGCTAGTACCAAATAAATCATAAGTTTCTCCTGTATACGACAAGTTATCTTTCTGCTTCATATTATTATCTTTTATTAGGCACACGTAAGTAAAAAAAACATTTTGTTCTGAAGCGCTGCTTGCTAATTTCATTTTGTCTCTTGTGAATATTGTGTTGATGGAATGCACGTTTGTCATTTCGGAGGCGAGTCACCAGAGTCGATTGAACATCTGAAAATATTTTCCACTGTAAACTTAAGTTTAATATAATTATATATTAAAACACATCATTAGATTCTAGCCTTGAAAATTTTTGAGAATTTGTTATGTTACGCCATGATTGTCGTTCCCGCCATAGAGAATATTACAAAAAAGTTTTGGTTGACTCTGATTCAAACTTAGTTCTGTTCTATTTATTTCTTTTGTGGGTGTTGGTTAATCTTATTTTAAACAGCCAGAAACTATGTAAAGGTAATATAGTAGTTTCCTAAATGTCTTTTTTTCTATGTTTCTGTAACTATGTACTTACAGTGTTTAATAATGAAGAAGTTTAATGTTGGTATTGGCTGCCTCGGTGGCTTGGAGACGAACACGCTCCAAGCCAGGTTCGGATCCCACGCACGGCCAAAGAGAGTGTTGAGTCTTTCATCGGTTGTGTCGGTCTATCCGCCCCACCGGACTTATTTAATAGTGACTGCACTTTGTGTTTGCGCAAACACTTGTGTACTATGATATCTCCTGAGTATCTAGACTAGTCAGTTTAGACTGGCCGCCGCTAGTATGATTAGGTACCAGTGGTGAAGAGTCCATACAAAGCGATTTAGTATTTTTGGTCGCTTGTCAGTTACTACTTTTAACGTGATGATAGCTATGTTAAAGAGCAGAAGCATCGGTTTTGGATTTCAAATGTAAAAGTGACAGTTTCCATTTTAGGTCGTGTACTTACATTTTCGTCTGCATTTTATTTTATCATTATCACCATTGTTTAGTGTGGGTGTTATTTCTTTCCCTCATGGTGTGGGTAGACGACGACATCTTGAAGAAATTAGAACGGCGTAAAAACTAAACTCTTGAAATGATTGAGAGACGATCTGCTCTCAATAGTAAAATTTTAAATACCTACGAAACATATTCATTCACTTTATGTTTTTAAAAATTCTGTTAAAAACTAAACCATTATTGAAATACATAGGTGTTCAAAATAGCGTGCGGTCACATTTAAATTAATTCAAAGGCCATTCAACAATGATGATCCTAAATTCGCAGGTAATTGTATAAAATGTTTTGTTATCTGATTAGGAAGCCATTTTTTACGTATGCAACAACGTTGATGTGATGATGTTACGAACGCTGTGCTGTAATTAAACTAATAATTAGTAATGGAGGTACAATTATGAACTACAGGCTTACAGATTTACTAAATAAACCAACTAACAGTTAAAGTTCTTTCGAAACTCCAATTACTGTTGGGTTGTGTAGCATAGGACAAATTTTACAATATCATCAGTTCACCTCGTGGTAGACTGATGGACGCTGATATATCGTACAGCGCTCTGCATGTCCAATACAACAACGCCTTCAGTGTAATGTTGGGGCTGCCGCGCTTTTGCAACGCATCAGGGATGTTCGCTCAATCAGGTGTACCAGATTTTTATGCAATCATACGATCCAGAATTGCCTCCCTGGTGCGGCGAGTGCGTGACAGCTCCAACAGCCTTGTCAGTACTGTGGCGAACAGGCTGGATAGCCAAATAATGTATAAATGGATGTCATCTCACAGATCATCCTTTATCTATATTAAATAATAACTTGTGAGCCTACTGGATCTATGATCTGAAATAAATATTATTATTATTATATCAAATGCTTGGTTTTTACTAAAAATCTTTTTCTAACGGTGCAGATGTGGCATGTTTAATGCAACATCAAATTGCTAACTTTGATTGCTGTTGGTGAATGATTTTTCTGCGGATATTATCATTGTGAATTTTATAGCGTAGAGAGACTGAGCATACTCTTCTACGGCCTTTGATATAAGACGAACCGTTAATGTCACACTGAAATTGGTTGCATGCTGCGACTGTGTTTAAAGCGATTGGATTCCGTTGAAAGAAAGGGATAGTGGGAGAGTGGGGCATTAACACACACGGCCATCTGATCCCAAACTAATAAATATTAATAAATAAATATTCTGGGACTTAACACACACGGTCATCTGGTCCCAAGCTAAGCAGAGCTTGTGTTATGAAAACCAGATAACTGGTATATAATACTTATAATACTTTTCTTTTGTAAATATATACTCATAATAGATATTTACACCCAGACTCGACACAAATGTTTGTCTGGGACGACCTGTGGCGTGAAAAGCAAGTATCTTACCGACTACGCCACGGGCCCGTCAGAGACGAAAAAAGTGACAAGAAGAAATTAACTATTAAACAGGTACAGTTTGAATTATAAAAAATGCAGGGAAAGACTTTTTAGTATCCAAATTTATAAAGTACGTGATACAAAGTTAGAAGGATAAAAAGCCGTGGACGCTAATATTTAATTTTGCTTGATGGTTATATCTACTAATTAAATTCATAGGTGCAAAGCACCTATTTCAATTTAATAGTTGTAGTGGTGAATCACACTGCTTCTGGAAGTATACCTATAGTATTTTTTACTATAGGGATCGCCAACCGTTTGACTGCTTTTATAAACATTTAGCAAAAGTGCAATAAAATTTAGAATAGATTTGCCTTCATTTCAGTGCCTTCTCTCAACTATCTTATGAGTTGATAGAGTTTAGCCCTTAATCCACACACGCTGGCCAAGTGAGGGTTGGTGGATGTCACATGTCCTCGAATGGGTAGTTATTAAACATGCCGGTTTCCGCACAATTTTTTCCTTCACCGATATCGAGCAGCGGAGATGAAGCATTTCACACAAAGAAGTGTGGGCACGACCAGGATTCGAACCCGCGACCTTATTTTTCTAAGGCGAGGCCCGTACTGCTGCGTCACCGCTGCAGCGCTGCTCTGGATTTGCCTTGCTAACTTTAAGCTTCCCTTGAAAATTATCTCCTTGATAGTGAAAACCACGAGAAAAATTGTCTAGAGTAAATTATTACTTAATAACAAGTAGAAAGTGGAAGTTGGATTCTTACAAATTATACTTACATTCTTACATACTTAATTGCTGAAATGAGGGATCATTTCATTAAAACTTAAAATTACTAAAAAATAATTGATAATCTTTTTTGCCGTCATAAAACCAAGTAATATCTGCTATTCATAGAACCACAGGTTGAACATCCCTGTTCCATGCCGTTGCGCTTGAAACGGAGGCTTTGTACCGTATCAATTTTGTTGTAATCTCGCCGACGATGCGGTCACCACTATCATACAATTATATCATGCCTTTGTAAAATATTGTTACAGAAAATTACCTACTGTTAGTTAATCTACTGTGATTTATTTGATAAGATGAAGTTACCATTGAGAGTGTGTTTGTGGGTGCTAATTTTGTGTACTATTAAATGGAGCAATGCTCAGTTCGGAAGTAAGTACTGTTAAACAAAATCAATATATTTTTATGTACATACTTTGAGACTTTATCCAAAATTGTTGGAAAAAAATCTTCGTAGAGATAATTTACGTACGGAAATGTCTGCGTATGACCATGATTACATTAAGTATCAAAAAACAAATTAAGCTCAATTGATAATTACCCAATTAATGGTTAACTTCCAGACATAAAGTTGACTAGCTTTATCTATATTTAAGTATATATTTACAAAAGAAAAGTATTATATGTAGTATATTACCAATTATCTCGTTTCCATAGTACAAGCTCTGCTTAGTTTGGGATCAGATAATTGGGATTTGTGTGTTAATGTCCCACTATATTTAAAATTAAGAATCAGAAGAATTGTACGTAGGAAATAACGAAAATACTACTTAGATACTTGATAGGTACCGATTAGAGTTTGGAGAACTTAAGCAAATTTATAAATTAGTGCAATGCCTAGATTTTACAATAAGTTGGTAGCTAGGTAGTTACCTATCTAAATCTACACAAGGCTACCTACACATCAAGCTATATGTATACATTTTCATTAAAAGCTGATCTCGTATTGTATAGGATTTTCGTACAACGAGAGGTCAGCTTATACTGGAAATGTATAGTTTAATGCCCTGTGCACTATGTGGTATGTAAGCATATGCTTTTCTTTACCTTCGGATGCCTTGGTATGTGTAATTCCAGACAACAATTTGCCTCTGTGTCAATACATATATAATTTATCTCAGTAGTTATTGCGTGAAAGAGTAACAAATGTCCACACATTTATGCAAAGATTCACATAAAAATATTTTGTAATTTCTACCATTTTTAACCGACTTCTAAAAGGGGAGGTTATCAATTCGACTGTATGTTTTTTTTATGTTTGTTACCTCAGAACTTTCGAATGGGTGAACCGATTTTGATATTTTTTTTTTAATTGAAAACTGATGCTTCCCGTGTGGTCCCATTTCAGTTTGGTTTAGTTCTGAGAATGGCATCCATGAAGTCGGTTTTTTTTGTTAATATTTTAATGATATTTTTGATTATTTTATTACGTTTACAAACTTACAAATAAAACTTGTCTTAAAATACCTTGCTATAGTAATATGCATATTCTGTAGCATATTTATGTAAATAAGTTAGTTATGTATCTCAATTGGAAAAAAATCTAAAACCGATATAAGAGGCACTCAAATTTATTTCTGCTATAGTGTAAAATGTCCGTGTTTTATGAATCATGATAATCACTAGTTACACTAACATAATTTGAACGATTGATGCATCAAATAATTGCAGATGACACAATAGGTAACCTTATAAATGGTAACCTCATAATCAAGGCCGCACACGGTAGCTAGACGATTTTCATTACGTAAAAAATTACACATTCTCATACCATGAAAGCGGTTCAGTATAAGTTTTTCATTCAAATACCAAAACTACACCTTAAACCTCCAAATTATTATTTGAGTTTCTTCTTTTTTTAACTGTTTATAATATAAGTACTTCATTACTGGCGTATTATAGTTATATAATTGTTTTATAATTAAAAAAATCTGGAAGTTACCAATACCTACATAAATAATACATATCTAACATCGTTTAGATCCCATAGGCACGTAATAAAGGGCGAGCTGATTGCCATCCATCGGCCATTCTAATAAACTGCTACTATAATTTTCCTTCTTCAGACATCTATATGCTCGACCCGGGTTTGAGTAAAGCGAACCACTGGAGCATCGAGACAATTGATACTTAGTACCTATTTAAAGTAAATATTTTTTCAAATTCGTTTCTTTTTTATCCAGATATAGCCCTCAGTGTTGGGATGGGGGGAGTAAAGAGTGGCGAAGAAGTATTAAGTGTGCGGGTAAGTTTTGTTGTTGCTATTTTTCTGTGCAATTGGTTATAAAAAAAGTACTATTAGATCAAATTTGTTGGCCAAGAGCTGTATCACTGTTTTGCTTAAAACCATTCACGTCAACCCTTTTAGTGTCCCACAGCTGGGCACGGGTCTTCTCTCAACCATCTTACAATCTGAGAGAGTTTAGGCTTTAATCCACACATGCTGGCCAAGTGCGTTGTGGTAAATGTCACATGTCCTTAAATGATTAGTTCTTAGACATGCTGGTTTCCTCACGATGATTTCCTTCACTTATACTGAGCAGCGGCGATGTAAAAAATATCACACAAAGATGTATGGACACGACACTAAGGCGAGGTCCGTACCGCTGCGCCAACGCTGCTCTAAAACCATTCCAGGTGCTGTATTACGAGTGTTTAAAACGATTGTGATTCCGTTCAAAGAAAGGAATGCAAATATACGAACTGTATAACCGCATCCCTTTCTTTTACCGAAATCATAATTATAATCGTTTTAAATACTCATACTATGCCAGCTGCACGTAAAATAATCAGACAAACTCTTGCAAACAGATTCAAAATACAATTACCTATTCTCATTAATCGAGCAGATATCGAGTATAAGCGAGAAGCTATTCAGAAGAAGAATTAAGAAGCAATAGAGTATGAAAGAGACTCCTATATTCTTCTGTTCATACGAAGGTATTCTAAACCATTTAACTTGTTTTCAGTCTTCCTGTCCTCCAAATTCGTCGTGTGTCCCCATCAGTTCATGCCCGTTGCTGGAAGACCTTATGGACTTTTCGTGTTTCTCATCAGACAAGTAAGGCGTACTTCTAACATCATCATGAAGCAGCAAATCTGCTGATAATTTTTCGTTGATTACATTCCTTAGAGGATTGATTTTTATTCTTTTCATTCTCGGCTTATTCCAACCCAGCTTGTGGCAAATTTTGACTAACTCCTCATTTCTCTTGCAGCTAAAGAAGGGATTCTTTAGCTGCAAGTGAAATTGTCGTGAAATCCCCATTAAGCAGATGGTTACGTCATTCATAACACAACTATACCATCTATCTGTATACCAATTTTCAACGAAATCCGTTTAATTGCTTTGGATAATAGCTGAGACAACTCGTCAACTGGGTTTTCCTTGTAAATATTCAGAAGACTTTTTACTTCTATTTTATAAACCCGGTACGGTGTATATACTTTGTGTACTACATTTATCTCAATTTCTTACCGGTCGTGTCGGTCTACCCGTTCCACCAAAAACAGAGAATTATGTAGAGCAACTGTGTTTGCGCACACATTTTTGCGTGCTTGTGCACTATAAATATCCTGTGTACTTGGTTAGTCAGCCTAGACCGACAATTGTAGCCGGAAAAACGTCTAAGAGTGTATTATCATTTAGTTTTAATTTACATAGGCTGGCCTTTATATCGTGTGAATATAAGATGGCTAATGCCAATCCAAGTTGAACTAAAATCTAAAGCACGTACAGGTACTTCCACCGTCTCAATCAACTAATATGTGGAAATGCTAACGATGAAGACTATGTCTGCTGTCCATCGTGTGACTGTGGGCGAGTGTATCAGGAAGGGACGGAACAATGTGGCTTGAGCATGGTCCGGGGCGTGGGCTACGATGGATTAGGTGCCCATCCATGGATTGCAAGAGTTGGCTTTACAAGTAAGATATGTTGTCTGTTGCTAATTTTGCTCTTAAGGTGTATGTACCTATGCTGTTGACTCAGATCGACTCAGAAAACTAATTTTAGATTGGTCTAGCTGCCCGCCCCAAATTTACATTTGTTGTGTTGATAAGTAACTAAATTTAAAATTATACCTTAAAATTTTACTTAACAAAGACTTTTGTCACAATAAACAAAACAAAAAAGAATTATACCAACAATGCAGTACATCCGTTATGTAATTATGGTGTTAGGAAAAATATATATTTAGAAGAGATAGATTAAAGTCTGGAATCGCTAGTTTTTATTATTATACCTATCACGCGGACGGGCAGCAGCGGGCTGAAGCTAGTACTCCAACAATACCACCAATATATTACCTAGGTCTCCAAAACTTTCACGTAATTGCAGTACCTACGTTTGTCCTTGATTCCACATACCTACTAATAAATAGGAGTAAGTGACAATTTGACAATGAAGACAAAAATGGCAAGTGTAGTCAGTAAGTGCCTTGGCAATGCAATGTTGTAGGGACACGACTGGATCGTTTTGCGACCTAACTTTTCCTGAACAAAGTAGGTCGTGAAAACCGTCAGAATTTGAAAACAAAATTCCACTTTTATAACCTGACATCTTTGTACAACATACCTATAATTTGTTTATTAGTTACATAAAAATGTTAACAGTATGTACAAAGTAAATTTGTAATGATATTAAAAAACATTACCATCAACATAAATTTTAGTTTTCCCACGCTACCTAAATACATGTACTGTAGGTACTAATGATTGTGTGCAAATTAATGGTTCGCAAATCTTTTGTTTGATCCAACTAACAAAACTATGAAACGTGGTTTTGTTATTTTGTAGGTCTGAGAAGGTGAGCAACTATAATTAGGTAATGTCAATAACCCTAGATAAAATAAGTTGCTACTTCAGTTAATAATTATACATAACTTTAGTACCTACATACCTACCATTTTTACTGAAATGAATTTATTCACCCTTATCACAAAGTAGACATGCGATTTTCATCGGACAAAATTCATGAGAATGGTTTGTATGGACTATTTTCCTGTGCTTCCCGTGAGGAGTCTAATTTTTTTATGTACTACCACTTGCCTGATTCGGATATGCAATGTTAATGTATACGATTAAACTGACCTGCCCAATTCCAACTCACCCTTTTAAATGGTTTCACCAGACATCGCAATGAAGTAAAATGAAATAAATACTAAAAACATATCTGAAATGTATGTAAATAGGTAAATTTTGAACGACTGCACCGGAATTTGATATTTTTCACTTTTACTCATTATAGCTTAAGACAAGGTAAGTGTATCAAGTATCATAGGAACCTTCTAAAATTAAATTATTTTTTAGATAAGGACACAGGAAACGTTCGGTTTGCATGTAGCGGGTCGATCATTGGCAAACGTGTAATATTGACGGCTGCCCACTGCGCTCTAGCAAAACCTGAAGGATATAAACTGTGAGTAAACCACGATGACTAAAAAAGTTATGCCCCCAATCTGATGATATTTAACTTTCTAACTCCACCCATCACCTTTTCAAATCAAACATAATTATATGTAGATAAATTAAACTCGGACAAAACAAAGAATCATGCTTATCACACTAAGATGTGTCTTGGGTACGAATTGAATCCACGACCTCCGGCTTAACAGTCAGGGTCACTAACCACTATACCCCAGCAGGCCAGTCAAAAAAATGAAGCAGTCTATTCTCCTCCACATAAGTTCTCTGTCCGAGTAACCCCAACGGTAAGTTACGCAACTGCTTGCTAGAATCCATGCTGTGAAGTCACTTGATTGAATAAAATTTGGACTTATTAATTCCATCATCACAGATCACAGATCATTTTGCATTGGGACAGAGAACGTTTTACCCCAACGCACTTGCTTAGAACATTATTTTCTTCATAGATCCACAGTAGTTGTTGGCGAATGGGACATAGGACGCAGTCCGGATTGTAATGACTTCTTCTGTGCACCTGCTACTCAAGCCATCAAGGTGGAAAACGTTATAGTCCACCCGGGTTATGAGCAGAAGATATTCCGCCATGATATCGCTCTGATAGTGCTTAAAGAAGAAATCAAATACTCAGGTAAGGCGTTTTTACAGGTCGGTTTACGTTATTTGTTAGGTTTTTTTATTAATTGTTGGACTATTCAATAACTCGTCAATTATGGTAGAGATTTGGTTCTTTAACGCCTAGAATTTACTATAATTATTCTAATAGGACTTAATAAGTATACTTATATCGGTATATCTTTAGCACTAATGTTAAATATAACATTCCCTGGGAGTTTTTCATTTGAAATTCTTCAAATTTGTTTATCTTGACGAGGATTGATAGCCGCTGAATGGGCTATCAATTTCGTAAGATTTATGGTATGAGTTTAAGTCGTAAACCCCGCAATAAAGTTCTTAGAAAATATTATAATGTATAAAACGTTTTTGGTTTGCGTGGTGCGTGATTGTGGTGGTGCGCTTAATCCCATAAAATGTCGAAAGTGATCTAACAATTAAATAATGTTACCATACCTCTACTATCATTGATGGGATTACTATATTGCATTATTTCCCACGAACCACGCAACTACCATAATACACAACGGATTGAACAATTCTTCAAGCCCCATTAACAATAATGTCGCATGTAACCCGCCCTTGAACATTTTGACTGACACCAAGTTCCGGCTGTTTCAGCACAGGGTACTACGTTTTACTTTCTATGTACTCTGTAGATGTTTAAGGTAATAGGGACATGGACGTACATCTGATACACGCTCTATGAAAATGCAAAGTTCTATAAGTTAAATTTTAACCATGTGGTGGATGGTCTATTTCAAAATGTTGAGTAGAGAAAAACAGTCCCGGTCGAAGTGTAGTTAATTCTTATACCTGCCAGTTCTTTAAAATAATTTTCTTTACTATTAAGCACAAGTGAAGCGAAACCATTCACACGAGGATTAGTAGGTACGACTGGGAATCCTACTTGTGACATATAGGGTTGTGCAATGCTAGTACATTTTATGTGTAAGCAATAATTTTCCATGGGACCTTAATTACCTTTTATTGTTTTGTGGTTTCAGTGACCGCAGCTCCGATTTGCCTGAATGATAAGCCGGAAATCGTGATCAACGAGCGAGCTACACTTGTCGGTTGGGGGAAGCTGTCAGGACAAAACAACCTGGTAGTTTGACAGATAACCATCAGTTTTATGACATGATCTGACATCAAATTGGTTTGCCCTTGAGTGTGACCGTGATTCATATTGTTAATTATGGTACTAAAATTGTGAAGAGTCAATTACGCATTGCATTACATAACTCATCACACTTTTGTTACTAGACTTTCCAATGGTATCTAAAAATGAATTATTAAATAAATAAATATTTATTACACCAAAAATCTATTTACAAATTATATGCAAGCTTTGATTTCCAAAATAAGCCTAGGAATTGAAATTAATTTTATGGGTTGACATAAACAACTCCGGTGATCTGATGTTATGTTAGATATTATTATATATTTTAGTTTGTCTGTTATATTCCTACAAACTGTGTTTGAACATTTCTTAAACTTTGTACTCATTAACTTGGTGAATATAGTCAGTTATTAAGACTAAAAATAAATAATCTTCTTCTTATTTCTTTTTCTGCCATATTAGTGCAGGCCTCCTTCAACATATTCCACTCTTTTTAGCATTGGGTTCTCAGAATGCAGTTCAAGCCGGAAAGCTTCTTGGTGTCATCTTTCTAACGAATTTGTGGTAATTTTTGGGAAGAATAACCACAATAGTAACAAAATAACTCTAAAATTTCCTATTTCCATAGGTTAGTCGCCAACAACAACTACAAGTGCCTTTGGTGCCTCTAGAAAATTGTGAGCGTATATTCGGAGAATCTGTACCTGTAAACGAGGGCCAACTCTGTGCTGGAGGTGAAGAAGGAAAAGATGCTTGTTCGGGCTTTGGAGGTGCTCCTTTAATACTGTTTAAAGATGGACATTATGCTCAGGTAAGAAGAATACCACTAACGATAACAGACAAAAAGAGAACAGTTCTTAAAATTTTGTAATGAATAGTATATTTGATGGAGAATCACTATAATTTATTATAATGAACCGGTTTATTTATGGTCAGAACATGGGAATTGATAAAGTCAAACAGTAACCTAATTTTTAAAACAAAGAAGTAATGAAATCATAATATAGAGGAGGAAAGGAAGGAAAGTAGAGAGAGATTTATTAAGAGTGATTCTTGTTAGCTTACAATTTCTCAGAAAAAATATAATCTGTGTTTTCAGATCGGCATCGTGTCTTTTGGTTCAGAGAATTGCGGGAGTGAAGGTGTTCCCAGTGTTTATACAAATATTGCGCACTATTATAGATGGATAGTCGATAACTCGCCGTCATAAAACCAAATAGGTTCAAGATGTTTCTAAAATTGCTAAACCTAGTCATTAAAGTATTTGAATGTATAAATTACAAATCCATTTAGATTGAAAAGTACTTGATGAAAGTTTGCCCCAATATGTTTAACTGGTTGACCAAAAAAATACTAATTAAATAAGTTTAGGGTCTAGTGTGTAAAGTTGCATTACAATTGATTTAATTAAAAAAATGAAAATAACAAAAAAAGAAATAACTTTAGATTTTCATTCAATTTTAGTTCGGAACGTAGCTAAGAACCAATAAGATCATTTTAGCTTTTAAATAAAGAAAACCTCATCACAACATATGGCTTTGTTAAAGCGTTACAAAAAGTAGAACTAGATTATTATGGATTATATTATATCTAAAATACAACTAGAATATTTGATTTAATTTAATAAAATATAAAGTGAAAAGTTATTTAATGTTTTATTATTCCGAACGTAGTAAATTGCAAAATAAGTGGTTTTGGACTAGTCAAAGAATTCAATTTTGGATGGCGGACTACGAATAAATATTCGTAGATGGCGAATTACTAAAATTAATTTCTATGCTTATTAGAAATAAGCGTAGTTTGATGGAAAACGATCATTGAAATGAATACAAGGCGGTACGTCCTCTAGAATAGAACATAATGTGCCCGCCAGATCTTTGAATGCTGCATCTTGAATTTGCTGGTCGAAAATCTGAAAAAAAAAGAAAATTACCTTAGAAACTGTACCAGCTCAATATTTATAGACTTTTATTAAGAAATCTTTGGCGTGTTTATTCATGCTAAATATTTGATTTGATTATAATAATGCTTTGCGTTCGTGCTATATAAACTGCTAATTATAATAATTTAAAATGCTTTTATTTACCCCATTAACGGTGATGGTCGGTATAAATGAAGGTTTCACTTGATTTGTAAGGTATTCATCTTCAAGTTGAAGTTCAATGCCCTTGCCTGATCTAAGGCATTTTTCTACTTCATTAACCGGTAATCTGGCATCCAGCACACACTGTGGCAAGAGATAAAAATAGGAGTTATTACTTGTTATATTTGCACCTTGAAATTTTCTAATCGAAAAGAGTTAAGTCTTCAAAGTTCACAATGAGATCATAATTGAATAAATGCATGCAAACACGCTATAAATTATAACATCAACGATAATGAACAATGAACATTAACGCCGTCGCCAATGACACCAGTGATGGAAATGATGACGCCTAAGGCCGACACATGGCCATAGGCTGACGCCATTGAAGTCAATCCTAACTCTCATGCTGACGACAATAGTGCTATCATTTACATCGAGGACCATTCTGACGCTCAATCGACTCCAAACATAATGACCTAATCTGACGACGTATGACGACGACGCTGAACTATGATAGCGACGTCATCACCGACGCTAATGTTATCGCCAAAGCCAATGCTAACGACGCGACGCGAATATTGGTGATGATGGCGATGCGACTTATAAAAACGCATTCACATACCGCATTCCTTTTGGGTCCCACTGCTGGACACTGCACTTTTCTCAACTATCTTATGAGTTTTGAGAGTTTAGGCCTTAGTCCACACACGCTGGCCAAATGTGGGTTGGTGGATGTCACATATCCTCTTGTGATTAATTCTTAGATTGTGGTTACCTTACGATGTTTTTCTTCTTTGATGTTGAGCGGTGAACAAACAACAAAAAAACAATTCACACAAACATGTGTGGGAACGAGGTTTGAATTTATTTCAAAGCGGAGGTCGATATAAACTATTATTTAGAAGATCTTAAACTGTACATACATTCTTTGAAAATAAAGAATTTGATTTGATTTGATAATGCATCGCCACCACTTTGAAGCGGACTTATGTTTAAACTCACGCTAACGACTAATCATGATTATCTTTTACTAAAACTTACTGCCATATTTCTCCTAGTACCAGCTCTGGTTTCCATTTCACAGTTTACATACTCCACTTTCTCCACATCACTTCTGTCCTGCATCAGGTCTAGCGCACAGGTTTGGACCATGTTACCAGTACACTCGCTTGGGCCATGTTGACATACGAAACCATTGTTACCTTCGTCTATGCTCTGAAACATTGATATATCAACATTACTTTTGAATTCAGTTAAACTCAGCTGAGCTAGTAAGAATAAAATAATTTGCACAGGGCAATAAAATTCTTTTAGAGGCCAGATTTGTTGATTTTTCGACCCGCTCCAGCTTTATATGGGTCCGATACAAGGACTAGGTAATAAACATTTAGAAAGAATCGTCCCAGTAACGACGTGGTGCAGATAGCAGAGGAGAATCTTCGTATTATTATTATTTGTGTAGAAATGTTTCTATATTTTTATTCCTTGAACATTATAAATTATTTACATTACACTTACATTTGCTTTACCGAAAGGCACTAATGCCAACTGGATGTAAGGAGACAGTAGCTTTATCGTTGGATTTAACTGTTTTTCGATGAAGTGTCTGCTATCAGAACATTCGCTCTCATAGTACACCGTTACTAGTAGCTGTAATAAAAATAAAAAAAAACTAGTGTCAATGTTTAATGCATTCAGCGTCGGTCCTTTTCCGAGACCTCACTTTTATATGCCTCAAACTTGCTTGTGTCAGTCGGGAAAAAAGTACACCTTGTTTGTGCAAGCTCATGTGCATTGTGCACAACAGTGTGTCAGTCAGCTGTGGGGGAAAAAAGTACGCCTTGTTTGTGCAAACTAATTTGCATTGTGCACAACAGTATCTCCTGCATACTTGACTGCAAATGATCATCTTCAGTCTATGACAATTCACTGCCATTTTTACATAGAACTCCACCAATATACATTGTATTCTGTCTTGTCCTTAGTCTTCTGCTAGCGATTTTTGTCAAATAATCACTATATGGTTTGAGAAGTCCTACACTACGAAGCCGAAGCATCAGTCTATTACTGGGCATTTGCACTGCATAACAAAACATGATACAAGCATAGTCTAATCTCTTTCTACTCATCCCTAAACGATAGAGATAGATAGCGCATGCAACATGTTTTCTTGTGAATGTTTCGTCAGTTGAAACTAATCGTTATAGATATTCAAGAGGCAGCATCTATCACATTACTATAAGGCCGACCGTTTAACTCGCGTATCGCCATCTGAGGTACAAAGTCATAAAACATTAATTAAATCTCTTATAGAACTATTTAACCACAGATAAAAGTAATGTATGACTATTCATCACTAATATCCATATCGCTTGAATCATCATCACTGTCTGTGCAGCTTGAGGAGTCAGAATCTTGGCGATAGGCGACACGCGAGTTAAACGGTATATCTATTAAACACCTAGGTTGAAAAGACTTACTTATTGTTGACACTGTTTTTCACCATTAGCATGTAAATGACCTAAAAGTATCAGCATTTAAATACTACATTACGTAGTTATCACTTATAATGTACCTGTCTACTGATACAAAACAACTTCAGTAATTATTTTCTATAGAGTAGTACATAGCAACACAATGACGACGAGCAATTGATCAAACATTAATTATTAAAGTATTGTAAGTACTTATGACACGTTATTTATTTACAACTCGAATCCGAAAACAAGTCGGTAAAGGACAACTTTTACTGCTCTATATTGCAAGTCGACGGCCTTTATAAGTCGTGATTTACTTGTATCGTATATTACATGTACTATATCTTAAAGCAATAAAATATTTTTTGGTACTTTTAAAGATTCTATTCATTTGAATTCAACAATTTTCTTTTAACTATTGACATGGTATTCATCTTAGCAAAATTTACGCGATTAATTTCTCTCAGAATTGCTTATATGAATGAAATATTTTTTATACGAACCTTGGCAACGTTAGGTACATCCAAAAAAAAAAAATTCACATTGGGTACCAACGTACTGTATAACCTTTAGTATTCTTAATGATCTACGTGATATTTTACATTAGCAATTAACTAATATGTACTTAAGTAATTCCAACATTATACTCGTGTAAATAACTTAACTCCGGTCATGTTATAACTTAAAAGATGTTTCCGAACAGGAGTATAAACAAAACTTTTTTGTACAAAGTCAAATAGCCTTGTCAATTACCTGAATACATAAATGTAGGTACCTACTTACTTCCAATATTCTCCAATGCTATAATTTATTACTACAATAACTTACCACCACTATACTATACTCAATTACCTTTGAAAACGTAGTCTATCGTAAATAATATAATTTATGGTCTAATAAATATGCCGTGAATTTACACAAATGAGTACAAGTATTACAATACTAATAATAAACCATAACGCTCCTTGTCAGTCGTGTAAAAATTAAAGTCGATTTCAAATTGGTCGCGCTTCATTTTTAATTAATGTTGGACGTTTTGAAATAGTACAATTTAATTTCATTACGCATCTTTCTTCATGGTAAATTATATTTTCAACCGATTTCAAAAATACGGAGTAGGTATCTCCGTTCGACTGTATGTTCTATTTTTTTTTTTTTGTGTGTATTTTAAGCGATAATGCCACCAATTATAAATCGATTCTTTCTTTGTTTTAAAGGATATACTTTTCAGGTAGTCCCATTAAAATTTTACATTGAAGTTGGTTTGTATTTTTTTAACCCTATTGTTATCTATTTTCTTGGTATAGAACCGAGCATACCTGATTACTACTTAAAATTTTCATAATTAACATTAGTATAAAATGACCCGAAAAGTTTATACAGAAAGTATATCAGGGCTCTTTAGTTAAAACAGGAGCGGTTAATAGGACGGTTATAATATGTAACAAAAAAGATAGTATCTAATAAACATGGGGATTCCCCGTATAAAATATTGACACTCCTCTGCCCAAAGTACTGGCTGATGGTAAAAATTCAAAAGATATTGTACGCACCTAGCGAGATACTCGTAGTAAAATCAAAACATTTAGGTACCTTAATAACTAAGTTTGAAGATAGACTTAACATACCTTTTCACGTTCACCATCTACGATCTGAATCACAGTAATAATAACAAACACTAACACAAAACAAAGCCGAAACATATTGAACAACTATTTATGTGTAATATTTGTTCTAAACTGTTATAATATTGAACTTTATTCTGTGTTATTTAGCGTGCAACATAATTTGTGCAAATATGCGCAAGTCTCCAATAAGAGAGGTTAATATTTTGCGACCACTTCGTACGTAGTTACTCTAGCGTGTGTTCGAACAAGGTTTCTTTACTGAGTTATTATAAAGTACTTATCTAATAACAGACAAGGCCGAGATCTCTAAATGTACTGCAGAACTAGAATGCAACTAGTTGTGTGAAACTAGCGGGTCCTTAATTGAAACTTGTCTAATTACATTTATACTTCTCTAAGCCTTACTACATTACTAATATTATTATCAATAATGCGAAAGTAACTCTGTCTGTGACGCTTTCACGCCAAAACTACTGATCCGATTTGGATGAAATTTGGTATAGAGATAGTTTGAGACCCAGAGAAGGACAAAAAATAGTTTTTATCCGACTGCGCAAAAAGAGTTTAATGTTTTAGAGCGATAGCAGACATACGCGCGGGTGAAGCCGCAGTCGGAAAGCTAGTATTATTATATACCTAGCATAATAGTTTGTTTAGTTGAACGCGCTAATCTCGGGAACTACTGGTCCGACTTGAAAAATTATTATATTTTGGGGGTAGAGTCACCTTCGTTCGTGGGTTTGCAACCTTTAATTGAAGGTAACAGCAAACTGGTGATAGGCTTCGGCCGTGGGTAGTGACCATCCACCATACAAAGCCACACCGCCAAGTGGCCTTGCCGGTGCGTTGTCTGGTGACACCATGAAGAGAGTGTGAGTTCGAAGTTGTTGCTTCTTTATAGTATCTTACCATAGGGAGGCTCATTCCACTGCCGCCTTTTCACCATTCGTAATCACGATTGAATCAATAGGTAGGCTGGTGCGATCCATCGTAGACTGCATTACTGATTAAGTAGGCAAGTTGTAGTCAAGTGAAAGCCTATTTTAGAATAAAAAATGGAGGCCCTGATAATATCAGTTATAATATAATCTTTAGAACTTGATGACACCGGGATGGGATTGAAATATAACGCATTGTACAGCACCGTACGAATTACTAACACAATGGAAAGAATAAGTGAGGAGTTTGTCTTGATTTTTTGCTATCTTTTCCCAAATTAAGTACCTAATTATATTTTCTTGTATTATGGGTACTACGAATTACATTTTTCTTTGTAAATACATACGTGTTGTAGATAAATTACACCCAGAAACAGAACAAAGAATCATGTTCATCACACAATGATTTGTCCTGGGTGGGAAGTGAACCCAAAACCTTCGGCTAAGTAGTCAGGATCACAGCTCGTTTACACGTAGAAATTCGATTTACAGTTACCGCAAAATATCGGATGTCTCTTACTGTGGGATGTTATTTACCACCATACGTACTATTTGACTAAGAATTTTGAAACTATTATTACCCGAGGTAGAAATTTCGTAGAATTGTGAACTCACCTTACATTTTCATTTTCAAAATATACTGCAAATTTGCGTGTACAAAGCGTAAATAATCGTAGCAGACAAAATTAGAATCCAATACGGTTGCAGTAAGTATATTGCGTAACAAAGAAAAGAAATAATTATGAAATAATAAACAATTTCCATTTGATTTTCGTGACCATCTTGTTTTAATTTGTTTTGCCTTTAAAATCAATACTGTGGTTTGTTCACATACGATAAACACAGAACTTTGAGTGTGGGCATTATTTTTACTACTTTTGGACTCATTATACAGCTTTTTATTTAAATTTGTATTGAATAAACCATTATTTATTTATAAATTTCGATTTTGATATGTTAAGTACTGCTGCCATGCTGATGTCATGTTTGATAGAATGACAATATCTTGTCAAGTAAATTAGTAAATTCAATTTACATTGTAGATTGGTATGTAGCACGTAGGTGACATTATTACAACTATCTACTAGGTACTATCTATGGTAACAAAAATATCGCAAATTGTGCTAAAAATAGAAACAAATTCGTCGTTCATCTGTTAACATCAAAACCTCTCGTATATCCGGGGCACGATGGTATCCCCCCGCCAAGAGGAAACAAGGAAGCACAGAGTAAATATTTTCTCGAAGTATTCTGTGGTATAATAAAGTTATTATTACATATAATAATCACTGATCAACATCTAAAACTTGCAGAACAAACTTTATTGTTTACTAACACAAAGCAGTGGATGTCCATTGTTACCTTTTAAAAATTATGTACCAATGTAGAAAACACTGAGTACTGTCAATAATATACAAATTTAATTAAAGTAAGTCTACTATGATATTATCGAAGATATTATTTACACTAAGTCATCTGATCCTAAAACTACCAGACCTTGTACACACGGCTACACATCAAGCTATAGAAATCCAGTATAAGCTGACCTCTTGTTGTACGGAAATCCTATGCAATGCGAGATCAGTATATACTGGAAATGTGAAGCTTGATTTTTATCAGTCTGTGCAAAGGAAATTACTTAACCGATAAGAAACCTTTCTCTGGTAAACATTACTTCAATAATATTGAAAGATATTAAATAAAAACTTCACATTTTAAAAAGAGAACTGTATCTTTATTATCCCACCAGTATATTCCTTCTTTCAAATCTTTTATTCTTAGCAACGTGTTGCTCCATTATCGCACAAATAGGTTTCTTGGATCCAAAAATCGAGTTTTCTGTATCATACTGTTTTACCATATGGTGTTCCTCAGGGACTTTAGCTTTAAGATTGGCCAACCTTTTCTTGTAATAACTCCTTGCTTCTTCTTCAAAATTATGAATTTGGGATGTTGGTTGTAATATGGGTGGTACATAATTGTCCCTTACTTCTGTTCTAAATGTACTAAAAGACCAAATTAACAGTATAAAAATAACAGTATTGTCATAGTATTGTCTTAGATTTACGCGAATATCACACATTGAAATAAAACTACTTTTTAATGGATTTTATCGCGGTTTATTTTAGATTTTAGATCGCGACGTTTCGACTGAGGTATTTGACGTCCAAAAATATTAATCACAATTATATTACTGACTACCTTCAAACATTACTAAAATCATAACATAACATAATAATAATAATCTTTTGCTTAAGTTATTTATTTACGTTGTAAGTTTATAAGTAGGTACCTTAATTTAGTTGGGTGAACCAATTCAGTAGTTAAGAATAAAGTTAGAAGTTTAGAACGTTTTGCTGGCAATAGTCATAGCAAAAATTTTCACATATTATTGGTTTAAATAATGAAAATTATAATCCTACTATGATAATGTCTGGATGAATGGATGTATGTTTCACGCAAAAACTACCTGACGGATTTAATGCCATTTGGCACAACGATACATTATGGTCTGGATAACACATAGGTTACTTTTTATCCTAATAAATAACACGCGGGCGATGCCATGGGCGGAAGTTTGGATCAGTATGTTTCACAGATGAGCGTTTCATTTTCACTTACCCTGGCACACATTGCAGTTTGTTATGAGTCCGTATTTCTCTGATACCAGCTTTGAATTGTTCTCTATCATACATAGATTTCTGTTGTGATATTGGTAAACGCATTTCGGTTACTGGTTTTGGAGTTCTCGTCTAAAATCATAGAATAATAAAGGCACTGAAGTGTAGGAATTGTGGTATCTTTGACTGCAATATCGATAAACTCAAGCAAAAGCGTTTTTAAAATAACTCTCGTATTCATAAACATCTTATAAGCTCATTATAGCTACAATAGGCTTATAATTCGTTTGTCTTTGTCTGTCATCTTGACTAGTAAGAAAGAGACGAAGTCTATTTTGACTAAAGAATCTTATAAGGTTTTTATGAATACGACCGTTAAAATGAATTTGAATTAATGTGTCATAGTGAAGCAAAAATAAATTTGAATTATGTATTATGAATGAAAAAGTTTAGACCGATGGATAGGTATATGTTACTTACTCAATCGTTCGGGTATAGAACGATTGAACGGTTCTGGATAAAAATTAGCATATATATAGATTATAGATGTTTGGAATACATAGAATTTTTCTTTTATCCGATTTCTATAATCACTGAGAATACATTCTAAATTAACTTCACATGTATATTAACTCACCCAAGGCATATCTTTAAAAGTGTAATATGTGACAACATCTTTACTATTTGAGGTTCTTGTCAGTTGGTCCGCAGTAAAGGGACGGTGATTTAATCTACTGGTTGTTAAATACGGATCCAGATACTTCTCAAAGCCTTCGTGTGTTGTGTCTAAGGGTTCAAGTTCTTTGTGCCATCTTGGCTCGTGTATCTGAAAATGACATCAGATAGGTAAGTATGTGGGAGAAATATTCATAGCAGGCTCCTCTCCTACTTTTCACATGACAGCATTCACCAATTTGTGTTTTGTTTATTCTTATTCTTTATTGTACCCAAAACACTTACAATAAACAATTTATAAATGAGAAACAGCACATGTACACAGGCGAGCTTAATTCAATGTTTCTTCATAAATTGTGCATTTATTTATGTTATACCTATAACTTTAACTCGCCGAACTATTCACAAACAAAGTCACCCAATAATCGTGCACTACACATTTTAATAATTATGAGTGTTTAGTTCTCTTTAATTACAAAATTTTATCTGAGTATACGTACAGTAGAAAGTAGCCTATATTCTTATGACTGAGCTATTTAGTAATTATAAATAGGTGTGTAAGATATCAGGTTTGACAAGAACTACTTGCTAGTATTCGATACATAATAATATAAACAAATCAATTTAGATTTTCTTGGAAAATCACCTTGCTACTAAGCTTTCTAAAGGATGTCTGCTTTCGCCTGATGGGTCTCAGTAGGCCAGTAGAACAAAATGGGTTTCTAGTTTTAATTTGGTTATAGTATCAATCGAAGGGATCTGATAGAAAACTAATGTAATCCACATAGCCCACCTGATTAGTAAGCTGAAGTGAAAGTGGGCCGGTCATATCTGCCGCAGGACCGACAACCGCTGGGGTAACCGAGTTCTTCAATGCAGACCACGAATTGGCAATCGTAGCGTAGGACGTCCTCAGACTAGGTAGAGTGACGCATCTCAGCAAAATTGTATGGGAAAAGTTGCGGATCGTCCTCAGTGGCGTGTTTTAGGAGAAGCCTATAGCCTATAGTATCAATACTTACCAGATCTAATGACATCGTCCCAGGATGTTTGTGCTGATCCTTATTTGTTACTAAGCGTGGTGGAGTGACGGGTATTGCGTATCTATCCCTCATTTCTGTGGTTCCATGGGCTGAAGTTTGTGGTACACGATCTTCAATCTGATTTGAGAAATGACTATTGTTAACCTGAACTGAATATTACTTATTTAATTTAATGTGTATTAAATTATTTATTTTATTGTCTAACAATTATTTATTTTTGTACCAATGAAAATTGTACGAGCGGACAATAATTACCTACTTACTGAAATTTGCATTCCGCTTACAGTAAAATATGCTAAGACCTGTTTTAATCTTATGACCACATTTTAATGTAAACCACATTCTGTCAAATAAATATCGAAAATTATGATCCATTAACTATTTAACAGATGTTAAAATAGTTAAGTTATTAAACTTGATCGCAATTAATGAATCCCGAAAATTTGTAATTTTGTTTGTAAGGTTTAAAATAATATATTGATATCTTAACGGTTGCAATATATCTCATAAACTTACAAAAAATAACTTACTTGGTTGTCGTCGATATGGACTAAGTACCTTCGAAGACTTCAAGGCGAAACCCTATTCTAGAGAATTCCGAGGTGCACCTGGCTAGTCAGGTGAGACTGGTCTCCGTAACTGAAAATGTTAGTAGGGGATTATGACACTTACCCTTCTAGGTTGATGAGTAACGTACTCATTTCGAGTGCACGATGTGTGTTTGTTAAACCTTTTAGTTTCAGGGAGCTTGAAGTCATAATCTTCTGCTGTTTGCGACCTCGTCAATTCCTTTGTTACATTATAATCACGGAAGTAATTTTTTATTTCTTCGATAGGTATTCTCTAGAAGAGCAGTTAATAATTTAATTTTAATTTAGAGCGATGAGACGAGTAGGATATTATTTGATTTTCACAAAATCTGGTTCTAGCTTTCACACCTCGACGTTTTCCTTCACCGATAAGCAAGCGATGAAATAACTTACACAAAAATAGGTGGGGACAAAGGCGAAGTCAATACAACTAAGCCACACCGCTGCCCTTCCTTTTCTTAAAATACAGTAACACCCTTCAAAGTCACAGGCTTTCTTCTCTCAACTATTATAAGAATTGATAGAACAGGGCTCCGATTCTTGCTCTTTAAACATTCATCTCTAATTCCTCAGTTACTACATGTTTTTCATTGAAGAGTATGACGAAGATGCTTACTGCGTTATTCATAACTTCTATCGCATCTAAAGACTCGAAGTAGGTATGATTAGAGAAAAGAAACCGTACTTTAATGAGCCTGTAGGTAGATGTTTCATAAGTTTTAAAGTTTTATTAGAATAACTGCCTAGGTGGTCCAGTGGCAACTTTGTCCCGGGTCTAGCAAAAATACTTTTTTTTATTCTGAAATAGGCTTGCGCTTGACTACAACTTGCCAGGACCCCGATTCAAACGGTTTAGATATTTATCTCGAACGCGAAATATGTTAAAGAAACGGCAAATATCAATTGAAAATAATGAAATCTTTTATTATGACGATTGCTATAGACTTATATTGAGTGGCAGACTTATCTTTAATGTGACATTCTGAGAAAACGAAAATAATTTTAAAAGTCCTGATGTTGAGTATGATGTACTCAACGATGAAACGCATCTGCCTATTATATCTATTTACTCGTGATTACGAATGATAACTTTTATTTAACAGAAAAGATATCTTATCTTAGAAAATCTTATTTGCTAAGTTTTTGCAAAAATTGCACGTCGCGCAACCCTAATCTGTTGTTTTTCTGAACTTTCTTTGACCTATTATTTGACGTGACAAATGAATACTAAATGGCAGTGTCTTCAAAAGTTAGGGTTGTCTAAAAAAATAAGTTGAAAAATAATATTTTTATTTTATTCAATACCTATTTTTTTTTAATTGATTTATTAAAATTTAATCATCACAATAATATTGAGTAGGGCTATAATAACGTAGAATTTAAACCATGATTATAGCCTTTCCGGTTCATCCTTTACAATACATTTGCTCTACAACAAAAAGTACGTTCTAAGTATGACTTATACGCTACCTACTTTTCAATGTAGTCTATAATTACCCGTCCTTGTAAAATCTCTGGCTGAGTTCTCCAATGATGTCCAATAGTTTCGCTAGATTCTCCAGTCTCCGGAAATTTTCGAACTGGATACTCCAGATGAACACTATCCCAGTGGGGTGTTGAGTACTTTTTTGGATAGTTTGCATGTTTATTATAACTATAGCCATCAGTAAGAGACATTGTATATTTAAATGCAATTGCTACAACTGCTGACTACCTACTATGAATGTCTTCTTCGAAGCCTTTTTACGTTTTGTCGATTATTTGTATCATAGCAATAGAAATACGGTTGCTTAGTAGCGGTACTACCGTAACTTTAATAAAAGATCAGGCATATTTTAGGACTACCACCGGATTGTCATAGAGCAAAATGCAAACTAAAATAAAATTCAGGCAGAATACTTATCAGATATACTGGACCGTAAAGAAAAAGGGTTGGTTAGATAATCTACAATATCATTAAAAGTACCTGATGCAGCTTTATGAAATAAAGACTAAATCAAAGAATATTTATTTATATTATATTTTATATTCTTCTTATTTTTTAAATATAGGTACGGTAAAGTAGGCACTTTTGAACATATTGAAGATGTGTGATATTCACGTAAATCTAAGAAAATTACATATTGAAAATTTTCTAAGAAACTCTCTTTGTGGTCCAGTATATATGCCCATAACTTTGAACTTATATTTTATAGTCGTAAATGATCAGGACCTTTTGTCAAGTTAGAATTGAAAATGTAAATGTAAATGGTGTCAGGTTGTTACCAAGTGTGTTCCTAGACAAATAATATGCATTAGGAAACGTTTGTAACAATCGTAACATCGTTTATGATATACCTACATCGAAAATATGAAGGGTGGTGTTAGACTGTCAGACGAATTTTGTTCAGTGCAAATAAAACGTGAAAACTTCACGTTTCATTTGCATTTTACCAATCAGAATGAAACGGTGCAATCAGTAGTGTCCACTTTTGCTCTCATTAGTGCCTACAACAGTTTAACCCCACAGACATAATCAGATTATTTAAATAAAAACACTTCAGTAGATTTGGTAAAAATCGATTTACTCCATCACAAATGACTGAAACTGTATCAAAACACAATACACGTGTTTTACAACTAACTTTATAAGACGTAATAAATAGAAAATAGCGCGTTATATGGCGCAAACTTTGTAACATATTCAGAATGAATGTTTGCCGAACACTAGAATAATTATTATGTTCATTCTCTTTGGAGAAACGATCTGTACAGTTTTACTATCCAATCATCATAACTCATTTACAAAATATTTAAAAAAAAATACATTTGTAATTCCAATGTAGGCTAAAATTGTAACAAACTTATTTATAGTCCTTGTCTGCTTTATTTTAAATTGCAAATACCGAATACCTCAAGAGATATTTTGTACTGCTATTTTCTAAGCTCAGGACCATCTTCCTTAAGACGTTATTTAGATAATAACAGCAGTATAAATAAATTAAAATATGAATAAATAGGTGAAAACTAAGGACGCATCTATTACATAACATAAAGTGTTATACAATGAGCGTTGAAAAGGATAAAAAAAATATTTACTGAAAGTTCGGAAGTTTACTGCACTAAAAATTTTGTTTGACTGGAATGTAAACAAAACATTTTCTCCAAACTATTACATTGTCTACATACAAAATTATGCTATTTGTTTTAATGCATTACAAAAATATTGTCACAAGTTAGGCAATTGTCTTTCTGAATACGTTTTGAATGACAAGTAAATTTTTGCGAATATTTTGAGACAGACTGGTACCCAAAGGAACGTATTTCAAAACGATTTTTAATTATTAATCTGTATTCTAGTTTCCGGTATGTTTCAATGTCGCATTAGAATAAGGTTAGGCATATAAGGGCCACCGACCACAAGCACCGATGGCCATCGCGCGTTATTGCCATCACCCGCTCTCCGTGGACGACTAAGAAAGTTTATTCAAGATATTGTTACCACGTAGATGAACAGCATCGCCGCGTTCATTGAGTACACACGGCAGCACACCAAGCTATACGTTTCCAGTATACTGACCTCTCGTTGTACAGAAATGCTATACAATGCGACATAAGCTTAAACTGGAAATGTAAAGCTTGATGTTTAGTCGTATGTATATTAAATTTTGAATGGAGTGCATTGGCGTATTGAGTTCAGTCACTGTCGCAGGCCACGGGTGAGTTAAAATTGATCGCTTGTTTGAAATAAGCCTAAGAAACATTTTTTTATCTATTAGGGGTTGCAGTCTTAGTCTAACTTCGCTATAATTTACGCATCATAATATTAATTGTTGGTTAGGTTAACTTATATCTACGTATAAATAAATTATATTAAGAAACAGCTCTACGAATATACAAAAAATAATACAAATCCTTACAGTATTACTAATTAATACGATTAACATCACAGTTCATAAACAAGTTAGTAAGAGTTAAAATATTTTATAGATACTTCAAAAGTAAACTTTAGCTCGAGAAACATTTAAAATTAATAAATTAAAACGATAATTTGGTAAGTTTAAACTACGCATTAATTTAGGAACATATACAAAATTATAGACTTATAATGTTACTCCGTGAAAACGACCAAAACGTGCCAGTAAGACATACTTTTTTAGAGAAAATACTAGAAAATATGAAAGGATAGCGAATCGATAAAAACTTACATAAAGACCAATTAAAGGTCTAACATCACTACGCGTTTACGTTTGTCATTCCGACGTAACATTATAAGTCTATTTATAAAACGCACACTTGAAAAATGGGCTACCTTTTTAAGGTAGGAGTGACTCCCAAAAAATCCACGCAAGTTGTTAAAACTACTGCTAAAAATGGTAAACATATACCTTAAACATGCCTTACATTACACTCAACTTATTATATCTCACACACGATAAAAATGTACAAAATAGGAGAAAAGGTTCAGTCAGATTATATTAATTAACAAGACTTAACCTAATGAGTAAAAAAGCTACGTTAATAATATACTTGAGAAGCAATGCTTTAAAAATACTGCCTTTAAGCAATTTACATCATAAAGGGTTACACACAAGTAATGTTGTATTTGACTTGATCGATTCCTTGCATTTGTTGAAATCTTTTATGTTAACATTAAAACAAAAATTATTGGTATTAATCATTTGCATGTGACCAGACAAAACATGACGCACATTATTTTTTTTTATTAATGACCACCTATCGTGTCAAATCAGGATTTACACTAGCAGTGTATTTGGCAAACAACTTTTATTTACAGGCGAGTTTCTTTCCGCTAAGCACTCGCCCAACTAATCCAAACAACTGTAGGTTTTATCTTAATATATCCTTTGAAACACCGCGATGATTTATCTTTTTGGAGGGTAATAACTCAGCCAAAAATAACCGAGAAATTTTCTGAAAAATCTGACTTCTAGTTGTAATGTGCGAAAACCCTTACAGTATTAAATTAAGCTACGATGTTAGTACCTACTAGTAGTTACAGGAAATATTCTAAACTTTAATTTGTGATAAAAATAACAGTATTTCAATACCAGCACGATTTTATTAGCTTTTGAGCAGTCATGAATTTATTCGTGATTTTATTTTTGTCTTCTATGTGTTTTTAGATGATTAGTATTCTTTAACGAAATTGGCGCTTGAAATTATTACAAGCCTTTTCTGATTGTTTTAAATTCATCCATTCGTTGTCAAAAACAATCTTGTTAAGTATCAACTTTAAATAGTCGGAGTATAACAGCCAATTAAAGTTTTTATGGATAAGATAATAGGGCTTGTTGCGGCCAGGCTATTTTTGCGTCTATTCGTCGGTAAGCAAGGGTGAAGTTTTGTCCACTTTTTTCAGACATTACTTCTTGTGGGCAGTCATTCTCGTTCAGCATGGTCTCTGTAAAAATAATAAATATTTTTTTAGTAACTAGTTTTACAACAGGACGGGCCGGTGGCGTGGACGGTAAGATACTTGCTTTTCATGCCGCAGGCCGTGGGTTCGATTTTCACCCGAGACAAACATTTGTTTGTCTGTTTGTCTTGTGTCTGGGTGTAATTATCTATAGGTATTTAAGTATATATTTACAAAAGAAAAGTATTTTAAGTAGTATATTACCAGTTATCTGGTTTCCATAGTACAAGCTCTGCTTAGTTTGGGATCAGATGATCGTGTGTGTGTGTTTTAGTTTATTAATTGGTTAAAAAAAATGTAACTGCGAGAAATCTGACGTCTAAGATGTAGATTAATTACATAGAAAGGGCGTAAAACGAACGCTTTTTTCTCATCAGATAACTTGCAGAGACTTTAGTATTTATAATGACGAGCATTATAAATACTAGTGTCTTTTTAACCATTGAAGGCCAGTTCATAAAAAACTAGAATCCCATCTCAGATAAAAATACATAAATAATCGAAATCGTTAAAGCAATGAAGGCAGGGTTTTAGATCAGTAAATAAGTAAGCTGCCACGTACCATGTCCATCATGAAGTGCGAATAACGCGTAATCCTGTGGATTAGTAATAGCAGCTGCGTGTGCGAGCGCTCGGCACAGATCACGTGCGCGTGCGCCGGGGCGGCACGGCACCGGCACGCGACGGATAGACCCGCGGCACTCGTCTGGTAACACTACTCGTACTACAGCCACACCGCATTGTTCACGAGGTGTGTCCACTGAACCACGACGCCACTGATGATTAAAAATAAGTTTAATTTAAACAATGTAAATACAATTAATATTACAATAGAATATCACTGAATGAAGAATCTGATCGCTGCGCTGCTAGAAGCAACTATTAGAGTAACTCAGTATTAGGAGTGGATACTGACCCTTCATTGTTATCGTATTTTTAATTCTAAACTCATTATGGACGGAAATCGATACTATATTTTTAACTGAAATATAATACTTATAGATGCCGTTGCATCCTACCATGGCAATGGTTAAGAATGACAATGTGACAATGAACATTTGTATAAAGTACTTCTATTCTATCGGAATATCAGTCAAATCCGAATTCAATTTGTTATTGGGTAAAATACACTTGCTCAGACTTGGTTTAACTACCCAAAATGTATTTAACTTAACTCTTGACGATTACATATCTTCGTAAAGTATCAACCTAAAAATATACGTTAGTAAACTACTTACCGATGCAGTACTGTCAGGTTGTGGTTCTGGAGCGAGTCTCTTCAACACCGCTACAGCAGAGAACATTGCAGTGAGGTAATACCCTCCTTCGCCTGCTAGTAACGCAGCCGGTAGTAACCCAGCCATCAATTCTGCCTCAAGTTCTGCACAAACCAGCCGGCATCGAGCTATCGTCCAAGCAAGGACGGGTAGCAAATCATCAGCTCCTACACTGCGTTCGCCACGAATCTGAAGATAGAAAATTTAACTTTAGGTACGAAACCCTAAATATGATTTTAATATTACCTACTTTAAGGCTGCCAAACTCGCATTCATAATTAGCTTAAATTACTAGGTTTCTTCAACGACATGATTCATGTGACATCCTAAACACATCTAAAAGGCTTTCGAGAGAATCCATTATTAAAATAGATATAATTCATCAATCTTGCTAAAATATCTTCACTGACAATAACAATAAAAATTTTGAATGGTAAATAAGTTCAATATAATTATTCAGTACGTAAGGTAAATACATACCGCGTTAAACATAACTGATATAGCAGCTAAAAGATTCTCCAGCTTATCTAATGGAGAGTCTGCCTCCTGCATCTTCAAGAAGTGCTTCGAGATCAGAGCTAATATAGCTGATGATGGTACTTTAGTAGATTCCTGGAAATAAAGAGTTAAAATCAATATCATTACATTCACAACCAACAACGCATACGGCAACAGTAGAGAATCACAAAATAAAAAATATGATTAAAACGAAGATTTTTGTTTCATAAAATCAAATGTCAACTTCCGTTAATTTTGCAGGTGTAATAAATTAACGATAATTTGACTGGAAATTGAAGAATTAACATTGACATTTAATTTTCTCGAAACCAGACTGATTACGTTGAAATTGGGCAAAAAAAATTGTTCAAACTCTGAAAATGGACGTTGGTCATGTTTTACTCATAGACTTAGGAGTTTTTCGTATCTTATGCTTATTATGTTACCACAGAGTGGCTGAGTGGAGGATTTTGATGATCTATGAATTTTAACAACACACAAGGAGGGTTATGCTTTTCGCGATAGCCGATAGAATTAAATATAATGTACCTTAATGCCTAGTTGTAAAGGTGTAGCGTGTTGTGCGCGTTCAATCGCGGCGTGTAACCGCCGAACGTCGGGCGCGTGCCACGCGGCGAGCAGCGAGTAGAGGCGCGCGCGCAACGGTCGGACTACCAACCGATGCATCACTCCTTCCAATATGGCGTCTAAGTTTAAAAACTCTGTTGGTTTTAGCTGAAAAACATGTTAATATGATTAAACTATCAAATTAATTAACATCAACTATTGATGGTATCACCTAATATATAGTCGTAGGTTAAAACCGAAAACACTTTTAGGATTAAGCTTACCTTTAACCGTTCCTTCTCTACTTCTTTCTCAAACTCTCTTTCTCCGTGTTTGACCAGATAATTTTTCATTCCAGACATGAACTGTCTTATATTGCGCATCATAACCTGAAATGACACAATTATCTTTTAGCTGATACAAATTTATATTTTTAACTCCCAGAAAAATGTTAGAAGTTTGACGCCTGTATCTGTGTGTCTGTGTATATATAGTTTGTTACCACTTAAAGCTTAAAAGGCCAATTCAGATGCGGTTTTATATTCTAAAGTTGAAGACGGTTTTTAGCTAGGTTTAAGTAAATCTCGTTGGGTTGCACAGCTGTGGGTGAACATAGGAACTAATCGCAACCGTCAAAGTTGAGTTTAGATACTTACGGCTGTCATCAATATCAAGCCTTCCTATTTTAGCTAATTGATGCACAGTACACATAGATCCCTCCTAAAGCACTCCTCTGCACACAATCCACACCTACTTTCAACTCTTGCCTGCCACCTTCCATAGAATCATCTCTACAACCTAGTCTGAGGGTGCCAAGCTTCTTTCTTTTCGCATTTACGTCAGTGGACAACTTGAAATTACTACTTTTAGAGTCCAATCTTACCTGTGGACAAGTTTCTTTAGAATCCAATGTACACGCGATGAAGTTGTCGATGTTCTGTGCAAATGTTGTGCTCTTGTCTTGCGCTAAATGCAACGCGTATGCTCGTAGCGCTGCTCCTGCACCGCGAGTTGTTCGCCCCCCTCGAAGAGCCCTTACACGGCCGGCAGCTATAGTAGAAAGATATTTTTATTCATAAAAACTCAAAAATAAAGTTTCCTATTCCACATGTTCCTGCCTTGCCGTATTCCAGATTCGAAATAACACATACAATCTGATACAGTCTTTGCAGTTGAAAACCTGTACACTTTATCTATTTCAAATCGTTCTAGTTCTATAAATCTGTCAACAACAACAAAGAAAAGAATGTAATATGATGGGAATTCCACGAACACGCATAAAACGCTTTGCTTCCACTTTTACTGTGCAAACTGCCAAATTGTGGAACTCGCTGCCAGCATCTCTTTTTCCCGATAGCTATAATCTGCCTGTCTTCAAGTTACGAAACTTCTTTTTAAGAAAAAAAGTAGTTCTAATTTTATAGTTTTTCTAAGTTATACTTTGTATTTACTTTAGTCGACTGTATTTTAATTACGACGTCGAATTTTGAATGATATTCCAGAACAACATTAATATGTTTAATATAGAATATAACAAAGAAGTGTCAAAAGTAAACCGTAATAAACCATATTGAAGATCCCATAAAAATATTTCCCTTATTCTATTCAACATTTTATTTGGCTAGTTTTAGCTGTGACATGAGAATAACTAATTTTATCAGGGACTTTTGTTTAAAACAAACTTGAGTAATGTGTGTATATCAACTATCCACACAGCAAGCACGATAAGCCCATTTGGGAAATGACGACCTCATTTATTGATTTAAATGCACGTGATAATCAAATGCAAGTTTCACACAGTCTACTACATTACATATACTTAGATTGTGTAGGTACCTACTTAATGAACAAAAAGTTTTATAAAATAAAATCATATCATTAAAAGGTAGGTATTGTACCGTAGCGTAGTTCATCATCGTCATGAAGAATGAGTTCCCATATCAAGTTTTGAAAGAAGTTTCTTGGATGATGAGTAAAATATTCACTTCGATAAATAAAGCAGTATCAATTCTATTTAACACAGATATTTTAAAAAGTAATGTACAAATATTATGCGTTAGTGGTGATGTTATTGTCATTAACATCACTAATTAGGATGAATGCATTAGAAAATTGAATGATAACTTAATGGTTTCTGTTGAGTGTTGATGAAACTTAATGTATGTACCTACAGAGCTTTTTAAATACCATTTGTGGATGTATTCACCGTAAAATTAAAAACCCATAAAATTATTTTAGCTTATTGCGTAATTTAAAAATAATCGACTATTATTGGATGGGCTTTAATAATAGAAACTAGGTGAAATTCGTTATTGGCATACATTATTATGACCTTAATATGCATTGATATGATTATTAGCGCAACCTCATTGCAGTGATAATTAAATAAACCGAATGAATCATTTAGAACTTAATAGATATTCTAGCACATACGGACTTAAAGCTATTACCTACATAAATAATTATTAGTCGAACTAAATGATTCTAGGGGGTCTTCGCAAATGTCGATATTATCGTGAGACTTAAATAATTTGCAACGTTTTAACTTGGCGTAAATCAGATGCCAGAATCTTTTGAAACTGCGCACGATACGTCGAAACGTATTTAAACGTAACGATGTTTCACTTTCGCATGAAAGGGACTCGCGGCAATGACATTTTGGAGGTTTCGCCACCACCTCCGTTCGCCTTCTGTTAATGCTTCTCTCTGCTAAAGATCGACACAAATCCGTCAAAGAATTAGTTCTCTTCAGACGCCGTTGATTCCTGGGTTCCAGCAATTGTTCCCGAGACATAAACACCCAGTCGCTTTCATAGACAAATTCTTTCAAAGTGTCGCCTCTGAAATTCCTTATCGTAGAGAAAGCATACACTTCACTTTGCCCCGGAATAAAAACATCAAGTGCTTTCAATGCTTCTATTCCAACCGAACACTCGCCATCATCGGGAGGAGTGAAATGGTTTAACGAATCAAATTTATTCCACCAAGGATCTCCTTTGCTGGTGCTCGGCTTGGATTCAGTCAGATTCTCGCACCTTCCTTGGAACAACTTTCTGAACCACATCATGGCTGATAACTTTGCGGTTTTTTCCCGCGTGGATGAAGGACTTGAATCGGTAGTTTCTCATTCACACGAAAGAGGTGACTTTTGCCTGATGCTTTACCAACGCGGGTTGGAAAGCGACTGCCGCAGCACTGCACTGAACACTGAGAGTGACTAAAACATTCCCGGCACGCGCTGACCTTTGCCCTAAAGTCATATTTAATATATTTACAGTACTAATGTATTAATAGATAACAGATGTGCGCCGCGATCCCATTGTGTGTATAACTGCTCTAAATTAATTAACTTGATAGTGATTTGTAATAATTGACTGATGCAGTATCTGGCCGGTCTGCGTATGGGCCAACACTATAATTTTGCGCTTGTTTGAAATACAACAAATACACGAAACGTGATTGGGATTAATAAAATGTTTATTCCAAGATAACGGTTGTCACTTACCTACAAAAAATGATAATGCGAAGTTTAAATTAGTAAAAGTGTATTTCACATGTGTTTAGATAGTTAACGTATAAAGTGAGTAAATAATGAGCTCATAGACACGTGTACTTACTGACATAGTACAAGTGACTTTATATAAATAAGAAAATTATACAACGTTATACTATACGTATTTTCCGAGTCTCTGTTCAACAAAAGTATTTAATGTTGACTGAAAAATATTAATGGCAATTAAAATACTATCAAATTGCTTAACTATTCAAACCTGTAATTAGATTGAAATACTAAAATAGGATAAGTAATTAAAGAAAAAAATGAGAATAATAATAATTAATTCTAACCAAGCAAAGGATCCAATCGATCTCTAAAACTTTTAGTTCTCGTTGCAATAGCACCTCTCCTCGGGATTGGGGATTCCCACTCACACGGTTCTTCCTGTAACAAGATGAAAAATAAATAAATACAAAATTGAATTAAAGTTAAATGGAACTACTTCAGAATAAACTTCTTCCAAATAAAATCTTTTTTTACAAAACATCTAAACATCAGAATTGATAGCATCCTCTTATTCAAAGTCGGTTATAACGAAGTTACACGTTGCCACGTATAACAACTATGCCATGCTATGTAGCACAACCGCATACTGAAAATTACGATCTCTCAATAGATGCTGATGATGTTGACGTTGGTAATTTAAACTTCTTTCGATAGTAACAAAACATACAAAGAAAATAAATGGAATACAAGACCAAAAAAAAAACTTACGTTATCATAAGACAGCTGACCATTGCAAAGTGGAAGCAATCCATCCCACTGTGAACTATCCCATGGTTCAGAGAACACAGTGCCATCGTCGCTTGCCTGAAACATTGCCATTATTCTGTCATTGTTATACCTAGACACACTATTTTTCTATATCAATTTTTAAATTTTTGCAGGTCGATGGTCGAGGCATTATGCACCGATCACCGTACTGAGTTTTAAATGGATCTGGTGACAGGATTTTGTTTTGTTTGTTTTATCCATACTACTCAATAAATAACGGTGATAAAACAACATAAAGGTTCTGAATCGAGCTGCCAACTGCAACTGCCGAGAGCACGTGCGCTGGTAGAACAAATTGTTGATTGACATGCAGTCATCATAGTTGGCAACTCGGTATTGAGAATTTGATAAAGTGACTTCTACTAAGACGCACTACTTAGGTCATTATTTTTAATTATTAATTTTAAAAAATGTGCATTCACCTGTTCTGATAGTGGCCTCAAGTCATGAACATTGTCATAACACGATGCTCTTGGTGGAGATCTGACTTCTTCTGGTAGAATGGATGGTTCGGCGTTCAAGTGTAGGTCAGGTAATCTGATTTAAGTCAACTCATTATGAAAAAGCTTTCACACTCAAAATTGTAGTAGTATCTAACAAATGATTTATATTATTTAATAATGAATATTTACATTAACTTTATGCAATGAGAAGACTACTGTATGTAATTTTCATTAGTCTTTTGATAATGTGTCTTCAAAGATATTTATGTGAATGTGTCTTCAAAAATATTTTGAAACTACTAACCGTTGCGCTACAACTTGATGAACAGTTAAATGTTGGGTTCCATCGTCTACTCCGCTTAGTCTACACTCTTGCTCTGCCAATGTAGGGAATGTTCCACTTTCACTATTTGCCCCTTCGTCGCTTTTATCTAGTAAATTTTTAACTGTCATTACTTTATGTCTGTTCAAGGTAACAAAATAATATTCTATGTAATCTATTGTAATCTACTCTGTGCATAATTTCTATGTAATCTTATCTGTATCTAACTAATTATTACCTATTATAGTTTTATGTTTATCTAATGTGCTGCCAAAATTAAAACGAACTGCTTGCTGGTGCTACACTTAGTAATAAAAATATCCCATAAGAAAAATTGAGGAAACAGAGGAAACCATAATAGTCGGGAGTTTAAGGAAGCATCAGTGCAATAGCAACATCGGTTAAGCAGCTATTCCTACAATTTATTTGTTACACTGACTTATAAACTCCCAACTGGAATCAACGGGCCAAGTCTGGTCATTCTTGCCTGTTGGTGGCTTGGAGGAGATTCGCGGTGGCTGGACAGGCTTGATCTTTGGTTTGCTACGTAGTGACATAAGATTGTCAACTGATGATGAAGTGTTAGGAGACGAGGCTGTAATAAACAAAAAAAAAACAATATTCAAAAGATGACAGGCAGTAGTTAAGGAGTAAGTCTTCCAATAAGTACTCACGAGAAAGTTCTTCAATGCTGTGCATTTCACGAAGGGGATAGTAAGAATGATTCTGATTCGGAGGTTCAGAATATCGTTGTGATAAATTCATTCCGACTCTTAAGAGTTTTCTTCGTTGTACCGGTAATAAAGCGGCCTAAAAAATGAAAACACGATTATGATGTTAAATTTCTCTAAGATGCATAAGAGTTTGGTACTTTCCTAAATTGGCAAAAAAATAAACACATTTTTTTAATTACTAAGCACCAAGAATAGAAAAGATGTCAAAACGTACTTCTTTCAAAGTATCTACTGGATCAGCGTAGAAAGGGCTGCCTGCATTATCCTTTTCAGACTCCTCACAGCTAGAGTCTTTAATACATTCATCTTCTAATTTCATTGTTTCCATGCTTTCAGATGCATAGTGTTCTCTAGTTTTTATCACGGCTTCTATCTCTTCGGTCAATTTTTTATTCATGTTCATAGAAATATTAAGTTTATCTGGCCTCTTTGGTACAATATCTCCTTTACTATTTGTTGTTCCTATGTTTTCATTAGAGCCTTTGAAGCTATTTTTCTTATTTAGGGAGTTACCCGAAAGAGTTTTCTTGTCACTTAAACTATCAGACGAGTTCATGATAATCATATTTTCTTTCTCCAATATTGACTGTGTACTTTTTGATGAATTTAATTTAGCTGTAATTATTATTGACATAAGTTTTACATGCCATGATACAATTGTAAAGATAGAAGGGGTAAAGAGCTATACTTACGTAATGTGTCTGGTAATAAATCTGGCCTCTTACTCTTCATCAGACCATTTTGAATATTGCTATCATTATCTGGTTTCAATGGTTTAAAGGTAGAACAATTATTGCCTTCTGGTCCCCAAATATCTTCATAATCTGATACTTTATCGATTAATGAACTACGGCAATACACACCTGGAGATTCTAAGATATCCGATTCCTGAAAAATTGTGGTATTATTTTAAGAGAGTCCAGTGCTGCGATTTTTTGTTTGAATTAAATCTCCATGTTCATTAATCACAGAAAACACAAAATATTAATTTATCCATCGTGCAATTAGTAAATATGCATGGGTAGGATAGCATGATTTTACATAATTATTAATTAAGTACTCTACCTGATAATGCATGGACTCTTTTCGATGGGAGTGTTTCCTTCTTGTTTTACCAGATGATGTAGAGCTAGCTGTATTTGTGTTAGGGGAAAGTACTTTATCTCTCTCTTTTCTCATCATTGGAGACAATATTGACTGACTAGATGTTGGCGAAAAAACATTTTTCGATATTGGAGAGCTTCTAGACAGTGGAGAAAATAATTCACTTTTATTAGTTTGGCTCAAAGGAGAAAATACTCCACTTTTTGAAGATATTGTATCGTTGGATACAGGAGAATTTATTTGACTAGTTGGTGAAAATATGCCACTAGTGACAGAATTTGTTCCATTAGGTGAAACTAGTTGATTAGGAGCAAATGTACTGCTTGATTTAGTAAGGCTGTTCACGATAGGGTCCACTGAGTCAGACGTGTTGGTTTGGGACTGAGGTTCGCTTGGCGATCCCGGTTCAAGGGTGTTCTGTTCAGTCATATGCCGTTTGAAGCTTCCGTGCAAGCTGGCTGTCATTGCACTTATGCACTCGCCTTCTGGTGACATTCGGTGCATAATGTTCTAGGAAGAGGAAGACAAAGTCAGTAATAACTATAGATTTTTAATAACATGTATTATGATTTGTTAGAGACACGAATTTATAATTAAATACCATGCAACTGAAGCGTTTTGAAATGCGCAAACCATGCATACTTATGATTAACCTTACCTGAGATTCTCCATTAAAATTAAGCGTATTTTTTGCCGCATCCATAATATTAAACGTGGCATCTGCATTGTTATTGTTATTGATGGCATTAGATGCAAGCGTTAGTTGCAGTCGATCGCTTTGAATATTTTCATTAATTTGATGGTTATGAATTTGTGTATTATTTACACAAAATGTCACTGTAGTGGTAACAGTTATGTTTCCATTCTGTGAAGCCTTATCATGAATAGGACTGAAAGCTACAGTTTCAGTTGTTGGAGATAAGGATGGCTTTGAAAATGGTGGTTTTGCCCATCTTGGGGGCGGCGGAGGCGGTGTAGTTTTAACATTGTTTAATTGAGTGGGGGAATGCTGAGAATTGGCAGTTGGGAAAGAATGAGGATGCGTTATATGCGCCTGAAAATAGTGAAAGCATAATTAATATTTTATTCAAACTGAACACCGATAAGCACAAGCAGAATAAAGATTAATACTTACGGTGCTTGACATTAGATTTAATGTGTTCGGTGGAGTAGGTCTTGGAGCTCTGATGAATGCGCTTTTAGGTTTAGAAGGCGGTGATGGTGCTGTCTTGCCTTTGAAAGTGCTAAGATTCTGGTTTTGTTTCGGTGGGGAGCCAGAGATGTCTATCGGAGACATCTTTAGCACAACATTTTGGTCTTTGTCTGGGCTTAGAATATGTTCACGGGAGTTTGTTCGGGTACCTAAGTATACAAGTTTTAAAGGATTTAGTTAAAATGTACTTAACTATTAATGTCTTAACTATTCAACGCATTTGCGTATACTTACTGGCATTAAAGCTACTAAGACTAGATCCCGTATCTGAAGGTGTAACAGCCATAGGTACTACGCCATTGGCTAGTTGACAAGGTGAGAGAAGATTGTTAGGATTATTTTTCGTATTTGCCATTGGGTATCCCCAAAACTCTTGTCCCAAAAGTGCTAATGAACTGATTTGATGACGACTTTTTGCTTCTCGAAGCGGTCTTGGTAACTGAAGCTGCACTGGTAACTCGTCGCTGAAATTAGAATACAAAAAAAAATGTAGACTAAAGTCACAACTAAAACTGCCAATTATTTTAACATACAACAATTAGGTACTTATAATAAATGACAAGTAATCTCCAACCTAAATCATTTCGGTCACTTTTACTTTTAAATAGCTACAGCAAATAAAAAAAAAATCGGTGCACTCGTTAGCGCGACGATTCTACAAAATTGTACACAAATAAACAGATATCACATGGTAATTTTTATACCAACCCCTATTTTGAGTGTCGAAAATAGCATTATACACTAGATTGATACTAATATACTTATCAACATTATCAACCTACGAGTATCGAATGCAAAACGAATGTTACTTACCAACATTGAGAATAATGTGCAATCAGTTCAGGTATGTTGTCAAAGCGATTATGAGATGTTTCGAGGCCGATGCGACCGCTTGATGCCTGGATGAGGTAATGTTCGATGTAAGGTCCCTTGTCTGCCGGCAGACGAACGCTTATCGCCATTGTATCCGACTGACTGGACTGGCGCACCACGAAATTCTGTAAAATTATTAAGGTCAGTTAACTAGTGATATCATTAAGTATTTTTTTTTTAATTTTATTAGATTTTCAAGTACAATCTTCATTCATTAGTGAACAAAACAATTGTTGTTCTTACCGTTGTTAAAAATACGCATTTTATAGCAAAAATCAATTAATGGAAGAGAACACAACTAGAGGTTGAAATTTTGGTAATTACTTACTCCTTCTTCTTTCCCTTGAAGTAAGTGAAAAGCTCCGGCCCTCTGTATTCCTGGAAGGAACCAAACTGGATGCGTCCTGATCAACCGCTCTAGGATTCCAATGTCGCATGGCGGCTGTTCTTCAGATCCTGATCTTGAAGAGTCCACTGAGGAACAATCTCCTCGAGCACCTTCACCATCCGATGACAGACTTTCTCGACTCTAGAAAAACCAGAGCAAAAAGTGAAAGACATGGTTACAAAGCAAATGAAAATTATATTTGAAATCTAATAAATTTAGAATTATTGTTTATTCTAATTTTTGATTTTTGAACGGTTCCAGGTTTTAATAACTGGTCGACAAAAAGACGTTTGTAATGTACTTAGATAAATATAAGGCCTCAAAGTTTAAAATTGTGCCTCGTCCATTGTTTCGGATCGGACATAAACAAATACGACTAAATGAGGGTAATATTCATCTCTGCATATCCTATTCCTTCACTTTATCAAGGAGTGAGACTTATATAATGAATTTTATAAACAAGTCAGCCAAACTGTTACGTATCGAGATCATTAAAACATTAAGTTAGTATATAACAAGTATTCAAACACAAAGAGATAATGTTTCGTTAATTGCGGTTCGTGCGGTACGTGAAAATAATCATAATAGGCAAATATTAGTGAGTCCCTTTATGAGTCTGTAATCTCCCAGTGAGGGCTTAGGGGATCAATGCGAGTGGCTGTCTGTGGCGCCGCTTTTATGGCTTCATCGTGTAACTAACAACATGTATATAATTCATACCTACATAATATTGCCGTTATGATGAAGATCATTATTTAATTTTAAGGTCATGTGATAATTACCTACTCTTGACAAATAAAGTTCTAGCAATACCTATAGTACTAGTATAACAGGAAAATATATTCAAACATAAATATCAACTTCCCTTTAAGATAGAAAATATGAGAATCTCAAGCAAAGGTTTGCAACCCAGAATTGGATCAAAATAAGACTCATATAAATGTCACTTTTGTAAAAAGTGTACGCAATATTCAGGGGCCAATAACCACCGCGATACGGTTTCAAGTAGAATCCTTCTTTGTTCACTAAGTTGGAAATATTATTACTCGATTTTCCGCAAAAGATTTTCCGACGACAGGTTTCACAAAGAAGGCCAAGCAATTTTAGACATGCTCATCCGTTCTCGTTTTAGTTTTGTCCCGTTGTTTATATGTTAAACTTGTATCCTTTCGTCCGGCTGTTGCCTTTAAATAAGATTTTGCTATAATATTTTTGTGAAAAATATGTTTAGGAGAATGTAATTTTCTTCTGATGTATTTATGAATTTTAAGTAGCGAGAGGTCAGATCCTTTTTGGTGCACATACAAATTATACATAGCCTCTATATTCTTCCCAATTTCTGTAGTGTGTTTTTTTTTTACTTTTTAGTATTGTAGGCCAATTTGACTCATAAGCATTGAACCAAACACAAAAAAGGAATAGTAGACCGTACATATAGGTATCTTTGCTAGTAATAAATATTCATTGAGCGTTTGTTTGTTAATTTAAACAAATACCCTTGCATCAATAATGAGGTTTCCCTGTGTATAGTTTCAAATTAAATTATTTACGTTCATTGTAAAATGATCTGGTAATTGTTGGTTTGCGAATAAAACTGGGTTTATTTTACGATTAAAGTGGTTTCTTTTAATCCACTTTATCGTAATTAACATAATAATATGTATTGTATATTGTATTCTTTAACTCCTTGATTTAAAGTACATAAATGACATTGGCCAGCATGTGTGCATAAAGACCATTTATCTCTCAACTATTAAAATATTTTAACAGAATATCCGAGTCTAACAGTATAACACTACTAGGTAGCTAGTTACCTTTGATTTACTTTTAAGTTTAAATGTTTCAGATTAGTTCTTCCTATACCCTATTCATTTATGCTTGATACAAAGTCTAAACAAAGAAAATTATGTTTCTCATGCAAGTTGATCGATATTAGAGGTGGTGGATAACAAACCGCCACAATTTAATTATAAATGATAGCAGAATCTGTATCTGAATACCTACGGTATAAATATCTTTGTTTTACTGTGTAAATACTCGTAGAAATCTTTTATCTCTATTTACATTCTAGAAATACAGAACTTTAATCCTGTATCCTTATAAAAAGAAAAGCTTAGTTATTTAAACATTCACTTAAAATACGTCTCATTCCCGCTAGAAAGTCAAGCAGCACAAAGATTTGTTTCATTAAATTTCTCTTAATGCAATTTAAAACATCACGTCGACGTAACGAATCTATTTGCTAGAAATAGCTATACCATAATTAGGGATATAACGATACGAGCAATACAACTACTAACTAACTCGATACTTTTCTTTTGATACTGAGTACTTTTAGTATCGATATTTTTACAACTGAGTACTGAACACGTATCAGTCCTTAATACTTGTATCATGTCGTTTAATCATTAACAGGGAAACTTTTAATAAAACTTAGATAAAATTTGGGGAGCAGGACAAAAAGCGATTTCTTTATTCATAAAATATTTTTTTACTCGAGAATTACGTCACCTATGTTTGTAAAAAGTTAATATCAAATTAAATTGCTTGTATTGTTTTATATAAAATATTTTTTTACCCAAAATCGTAATCGATCTGATCGATTTCACAATCGATACTGTATCGAGAAGAAGTATCGTTACCTACTTAAACTTAATGTTAAGTTAAGATGATGCGACGCAAGAGGCTATAATGAATAACAATAATCTAAAATGAATACAAAGACAATATTCTGCTAAAACATTAATAACCACAAAACAAATAACACGACAAAATTAATTTCGCAGCAATTTGAGGCATTTAACCAACAATATTACACGGTGCAAACGCGACAATCTACGGGAAATTAATTCAGCGATCGGTAACAATAATAACCGCGATGAATCATGGGTTACAATGGGCCCAGTCGGCGGCTAAGGTGTTAAATTTTGGGGCACAATAGATGCCAGCGGAACAAATATCACACAAGTGTGCTTACTAGATTTATGTTCAAAGTTGGTTCGCAATTAGATTTCCTTGCCAACAAAATTGCCAAAATGGACGAAAACTAAAGAGAGTACGGCCTCAGGTGCTGTTAAGTTAATTATCGTTATTACTTTCCATAGTAAAAGAGTATCTAATAACGACTAAAAATGCAAATCATCCTGAAATTTAACCAAGTGGCGTGCACGGTTCTTAGGCAGGGTAGCTATTTTTTTATACGTTTGGATTTAGAACTTAAATTATAACTAGAAAAAGAGTTGAAGTGATATAAACCGCGATAAAATTCGTCAAACGCTGGCTGGTCGAGGAAGCATTTTATACTATTGACTACTATTTTTTTATTCTTATTTATTTAGTGAAATTATTCTACGTTTAGGTAGAATCGAATTTATGTTTAAATTATTTTGTTATTTGAATTTACTTGACATGTTATTAGTTTAGAGAATAAATGTCCATTGACTGATAAGAGCACCTGAACCACCATCTAAAGTATTAACACCTTATAATGTCACCTAAACTTTAGCAATACTCTCATAGAAGCATACTCTAGCTTGAAAGTATACTCTACACTTTTAGTGTAGTACTAAAGTTCACTTTTAAATGATGATAGTGGTAAGTACCATGTGTGATGAGGCTCAGAATGGTGAAAACATTTTAGGAGCAAACGTCGGCCACCTGTGACCGAACTCAGAAGGGAAGTTTTAATTAGGTAAAAGTTAAGCAGAATACGGAAGTGTAGCGTAGTCTATTGTGGATATTTTTACGGCTATTTAGATGGGAATATTCCCAAAAAATTATTTCTTCATAATATTTTAGCATGTATATTTTTAGGGTATATGATAATTGAATCTAAAAGTCATGGGCTATTAAGGGTCTTTCTAATATTGTGTTATACGGTGATACATTTTCATCTCTCTTAGTGAAAAATTTGTTGTTGAACACCAATAAACAATAAAGAAAAACGAAGGACACGCAAGGAGGATACTTACTTAATAGGCTCCTCATAATGATGACACCTTTAAACACTAACTACTAAACGATTTTTCAAAATTTAAACTGCCAGCTTAGTTATAAAAAGACGCATGTCTTTTTCACAATAGTATTTAAGAGCATGGTGCTTTAAGCCATCCTTGGGATCATAGTGAATTATTTAAATATTAATCTTGTTACCTATAAACTTTTTGTTGAATAAATTTATTTATTATTCGAACGAAGTTCCTTACGGCAGGCTTGGAAGGGATAGGGATTTTGTTGCGCGACCGAACTGAAAAAAATGTGATAGTAAAACCGTAAGAAAGAATGCGTGGAATAAAACCGTTAAATGAGACGTGCGCAGGCGCGACAGTCGCATACACAAGCGAGTAGTGTATAATACCTTTCTCTTTCTGTTCCTACCTGGTGTCCCACGACACCACATCATTTCTTGACCGGTGATCGCTTCTAAACCCCCTAGACCCCCTGGAGCCCTGGACCCCCTGGGCGCCCTGGACCCCCTGGACCCTTGAACCATGTCGGAAGAGGAGCTTAAAAGGAAGGGAGAAGAAATGGAGGCGCTCCTCGAAATGAGCGGTGAGGCCGGGTTCGCTCCAAGGAGCTCTATTTCTATTTCCAATTCATTTTGGAACGAAGTCGAAGTTCCTTACGGCAGGCTTGGAGGGGATAGGGATTTTGCTATCCCCTCCAAGCCTGCCGTAATAAAACCGTTAAATGAGACGTGCGCAGGCGCGACAGTCGCATACACAAGCGAGTAGTGTATAATACCTTTCTCTTTCTCCCTCTTTCTTTATTAGCCGAAGGAACTTCGTTCCTACCTGGTGTCCCACGACACCACATCATTTTTATTATTATTATTATCTATGCTAATCGATCTATATTAATACATACATATAATAATTAGACGGTACAATGATGCGATGATATTGCATTTGAATGAAGAACACCCAAGTTACTTTTAAATTATCGATTTTCATATCCAACATTTTACTAGTAGGTATTTAGCACTAAAAATCGTCTAAAATTTTTGTGTGCCTCAATAGAAAGAAAACAACTAAACATCGTTGACAATTGGACAAAGAAAACGCATTCATAGGGGGCAGTTATTATAACTTTACAAACAACTTGGGCCCTTTAGTTCTTGAGTTCAATCAAAGAAAGTAAACAGTGTTTGTGGTCCAGGGAGGGAGGATGACTCACTACTTACACCGCACAGGGGGGTTAAAATCAATAAGTCGAGCGCTATACAGTTTTAACTTAAGTTCGTATTTATTTCCAGTTACAGCAATCCTTGTTCACTGATACTTACAAGTTTTTAAACCAATTTTATACCTATTAAGTGAAGAGGTCATATTAAAAGTATTTTAATAAGTTTTGAAATTTGAGGCATGCTGAATAATTGCATCCGTAACCAGTAAATATTCTTTTGTACGTATATTTGTCACCTAACACCTCTTATATGGCACTTTATGTGTACATCAGAGTGAGGCCCTGATAGTATACCTTAACGCCACTTGAAGTTACCCCTACAACTCAAGTTAGGACGTCAAATACCTCAGCCCTCGTGACCAGGAAGTCTGAACTGAAATGTCGGGAAATAACATGAATAAACCGCGATAAAATCCATTATAAATTAGTTTTATTTCAATGAGGGTCTAGATGATTAAAAAAACAATTGAACCCGATAGATGGCGTAGTTGAAAAAAAACTTCAAATTTAGTATACCTAATGATTTATGTGAAATGTGTATTGGAATGGAATCATTGACGCGTTTCTAACGAAGTTTTACAGTACACCATGCGAAGAATATCTCCTCATCTAATGGCCTTAAAATATTCTATAACCAGTAATATGAGTAGAATAATTATACCAAGAAGCAAGTCTATTTAGCCCGGAGCTACTATTATCATAATATGTACCGGATCTGGCCAGGGGCAACTTGTGGGGTTTGACATAGGCGTCGACGTCTGACTTGCTTTCCACTCTTTTTATTTTGTTCCCCCAACGGTTGCGTACTTTGAAAATTGTGCTCATGACGGCCAATTAAATCGGAATGAAGTTTATGTTATTAAAATTTCACAGCTCAGACTTGTTTGTACGAACAATGAGTTAAAAAATCAATAGATTTTATGGTTTAATTACTGTAACGATGATGATATAACGAATAAAAATTAGTCCGACAGTGAAATTATAAAATAAATGTTAGACACGAATTTTTTGCTTTATCATTGAAATGAAACATTCATTTGGAGTGGGAGTAACAGGGGTATAAAAATTACATAAGACTGACGTTATTCGAGATTTCACTCGGACGTATCACTGTAATCTTTAATCACACAAGAAATAGAAAACTTCGTGTCCTATATTTTTAATTAATCTACCGGACTCACAAAACAACCCTATTGTAAAAAATTTTGGCACTAAGATCTTTGTCTATGTATAAGCTACCTTTTGTTTTTTTTCTAATTTGATTGAATGAAGCATTTAAATTTTAAGAAAATTATAATCATGAAATTCGCCTGCATGAAGCTGCGGGTACTAGTTAGTAGTCAATAAAATGCTATAAAAGTCTCACAACAATAAATATCCTGCACAATGCAATACCAAATAATTACGAAAATTCGCATCAGGGAGAACAATGCAATAAAAGCGAAAATGGGCGATGCATCTATCCGCCCTATTGTTGTACTAAATCGATGGTGAACACTGCACCGCATGCAAATTAAAGCAGGACAGCGTTATATTTTTTCATCTGCAACGATTAAATTCTAAGGTCCTACTCATAATATCTTAATTTTCGTTTTCTTCGTGGGTACTATGTTTGGAGATGCTTTTCTGTGTGAGAATTACAGATTCTTATCGCACCTTACATTCATACCAAATTATTATAATTTTTTTTTTATATAGTCCACGTTATGTAAAGCTCATTACCAAATTCCACTAAATGATAAAAACGCATGGAATTAGATTGCTCTATTGCAACACACAGAATAAATTGATATGAGTTCTTCATTAGAAAATAAAGAAATCCCACTGTGTATTTAGCAGTGTTTCTCAGTAGATTCCACGTCATTCACCGCACTGTAGGAAAATAAATTTGAATGATTTTATGTAGAGCCCTTCTCCAAAAGATGAAGAATATTTTAATTCCATTTCATTACCTACAATGACCCTACACATTATCCCTGACTGGTGCTTGCCGCAACCTAAGCCTACCACTATTGATTGCAGTTGCTCTCTATGGTGGCAGGCTTCGGTCACGGTTAGTCAGGACCTACCAGGCTTTGCACTTTTGCTTTACCGCTAAACGAACCAGTCTTACTTCGACAAGATACCTGGTTAAACTATTAGTGGGAATGAATGGGAATGAAATGGAATGAATGGGAATGAAATGGAATTAATGGGAATTAAATGGAATTAATAGGAATGAAATGGAATTAATGGGAATGAAATGGAATTAATAGGAATGAAATGGAATTTGGTGGTATGTATTGTGCCTCAATCATTTTCTGTGTAGCATTTTTGTGTTCATTGTCGCTTGCCGCATGGTATAATCGAGGGCAGGCATGCTTTCAGTTACATAAAACAATATTTTACTAGTAATATCTTTAGCAAACTGATAATTTAGTAATAATTTTCTGATGATTACAATTTATTCTATACTAAAATTTTCGTTTGAATTAATGGAGAATTGACAGAAGTAGGACTCCGAAACCAGAGGGAACGAAGTTCCGCCTTCCGGTCCACCCGATAATCGTTCCGTGTTGACAATAGAAGTAATTATCGCGTATAAAACTAACTTCCGAGGCACAGACAGAGTTAAATCAACTTCAACAACTTTGCAACTTTAGCTACAGTCGATCGCTGACTTTAAGTATATTAAATAGTCTAGTAAAGTCTAAGTTCTAACGAATATTTTGCTTCAAATTTAAGAGCCAGTTTGAAAGCTTTTAAAGTAATTGCCGGTTAACATGATATTAATTGGAAACCATGTTTTACAGGTCATTTAACACGAGTAAATATCATAGCTATTACATGTAATCAAAGTAAATAACGCCGGTTAAAGAATGTTGCGTGAATACGATAGAGGTAGGTACACTTGATAATTGCTTGGTAATTACCGACGAATGAATTACGAGTAGAGTATTGGTCTCGCCAATATAAGGGTTCGATCCCCGGTCGTGACCACACAACTTTTTGACTTTTTGCACTTGGCCAGCGTGCAGCTCTTCAACTCTGAAGATAATTGAGAGACAACCCATGATCAGCGGTGGTATTCTAGAGGGTAAGAGTAGTGAATTACGAGTATTTATAAATTTGTAGTATAGAAAGAAGGCCATATTAAAGTGTTTCGGTCTTAAAAAACCTTTTAGTTAAAATAGATTTTGTCTCATTCTTACTATTAAAAATTTTTAAGATGAGAGACAAGGACAAACGAATTATACATAGGCTTATCGTTTATGAATTAGAGAGTTAAACAAATATTTAGGTAGGTATTAATTACATAGATATATTTTTTTTTAATTCGCGTGAAAGTTTGATTATTATATGTTAATAGATGAAATGAAATAGTATTGCGATATATCTAATATTTCCGGTAAATGCACCACAATAATAATAAAATATTAATATTTTCAGGTTAACAAATTGTGTGTATACCTAAAATTTCTATGTTATTCTGTTTAGTGATTTTTGGGTCCATACTAAAAAAAAATAGCGATAGTAACAAAAAAATTGTGCTTTAATATTTAGGCTCAATTATGGATGTCAAGAAAGTTATTTGAAATCCGAAATAAATTACAAATTGCTAGCATAGCGTTTTAACCCTTAATAACCTTAATGTGTCCAGTAATCGCCCACAAAATAATTAAAAACATTACAGTTCAAAGTTGTGTAGCCAGTTGGCGCCAATTTCTAAGTCACACATACCATTAATGTACCGCCAGAGGTTGTTAACTTTGTCCCTTCCTCTAATTTAAGGGTTAATCGTCTGCTCAATGGACCAGTAAGTGTTGTCTAATGAATACTATGGTATTATGGGATCCATTTACTTTTTGGCACGGCACTTGTGGTGTTAAATGATCAATAAAATATAATAATATGTATTTTAATATCACAAAATTTATTTTATATAGATAAAAGATGCTTTGTGAGACGATATCTCAATATACATTATTTAGTAGTTCAGCCTGTTCGCCACAATACTGACAAGGCTGTTGGAGCTGTCGCGCACTCGCCGCATGAGGGAAGCAAGTCTGGATCGTATGATTTCTTAAATATCTAGTACACCTGCTTGAGCGAATATGCCCGATGTGTTGCAGCCCCAACATCAACATCTATTCTTAAAACAAATCTAAATCTATGACCTGACCTGACCTTATTTTCTTATAATAATCACCAAAGTCAAAAAACAAAAGAAGTAGCTACCTAGGTAAAACACTTCAGTATATTTTTATGTGCAGCGACAATTGTGAGTCCCTAGTTTCAAGTGTACAAAGCAACGCCGCAATACTGAAATGTTTTACACCTCTAGTGGCCTTCTGTGCACCTGTCATTCTAGTAGAGTGGTTGAGTGCAGTAGGGTTGGAACTTATTGTTTCCCTTAAAACAAGGTACAACAGCCATAGGTAAGCTAAAATGATGGATTTTGTCTGATTTTACAGATATTATATGCTATAAATGTGAGTACATATAGACTAGAGTATTTAAAACAACAAGCCGCGCTCTATGAAATATTTTAGTGTATTACATTTCACGAACCAACTTGCTTGAAAAAGTGAGTTTTTACCTGTTTTATAACTTATAACATAATTTATAAACGTAGAAGAGAGCAGAAATTTCATTTATCGAAAAAGCGCCCATGTGACTTTTGTTTCCATTCTAAACACGTAATCAAATGTATTAATGAAATAAGAATTATGGCAATAGGGCTCACCAGAATACTATACTTTTCGATTCGAGCGATTTCATTGTAAGATTTGTATCCACTAGTTTAGTTAAAATCATAATCATAATAATAATCATAATTAAAAAACGAGCGATTTTAATTTTCGACCAATAAAATGTAATCTATCAAATATTCTTCCGAGTAAGTACCTAATGTATGATACGATGTCGCGCGTGCTGTCTGGTTCATAGAAAGCACAGATGATATAATACCGTACGGATAGCATAATAATATTTTTAATAATATACGCTGAATGCAAATTACTGAATGTCTTTAAAATGATAGCTTGATTAACACATTTTAATTTTGAAGACTTAATTTATGAACACCTTGTATGACATTCTTTGTACCTACCACTTATAAAAAAAGAGAATGTACTAGAAAATGAAATCCGATCTGAGTAGAAAACTAGTGAAATACAATCGTTTGAAATGCCACTCAACTTGTAATACAATCTATCATCGATAAAGGAAGCCTTCCCTTCAAATTCCCTTTAAGAGCCACAAATTGAATGCTGTATACTATTGAAAAATATTACTTTCATATAACTCCACTGTCGGCGTATTCAGATGGTAATGGCATCACTACGAACTTCTGCAGTTCAGAAATACACAAATACAATTTATACAAACTATATCAAGGAAAGGAAGTTCACCGTTCGATTTCTACGTAATGCAATCCAGTATGCAAATAGAAACTAACTGTATTTTGTAAAATTGTATGAGTTAAAAAAATAAGAAACTTACAATTGAATTGAAACACGGCAAAGTTCATTGTGCATCCGCATTAGTTTTGCTAGCCGTATAAAAACTTTGTCTTGTATTTTAAATAAGTACTCTTTAAATATGCCGCCATTTTGACCTTCATGATATTTTTAGAAACATAACAATGAAATAAAAAATGCATTTATAATATATATCAGTTCTTAGTACACACAGTTGCTTAATTTGGAAATAGATGGCGCTGTGACATTAAATTATTTTATAAAAAAAATAACAACAAAATAACAAGGCACTCGCTGTAGGAAAAAGTGAATGTCACCCAAAGGAGACGTTCAAAAAATGTATAGAGCCTGGGATTAAAATAATTGTAAATTTGAACAGCAATCTGAGTTACATAGGTTCATAGAGCATAATTAATTAAATTTTTTGGTGTATTTAAAATAATTTTACAACTTCCCGTTTTTTTTTTAAATTGAAATTGAAAATAAGAATCCTTAATGCAATATTATGATTATTGCAATTGGCAACCCCATGGCCAAATGACAAGTGAGCAACCAAAAAAAATAAAATTATTTAGAACGCTGTCAATCAAACTGATCAATGACAATGACATCATGACGTTTCCCGTAATTATATATTTTTCCACGCGTTTTGTTATTACACTAATAAGATAACAAATATTTTTCGTCATAATTACATTAAACTGCAGCTAGAATAATATTACAAGAAAAAAGTACTCTAAAAGAATGCAATAATTGACGTGATTGCAATATTTATACTGCTTAGGAAACGGATAATTAAAGGTAATGTGCGTTTTGTTTTTCTATTACATTTTTTAGATATTTCCAAAAATGGGCGCTCCTAAAATTCGTGTTTAGTTAAATTCTAACAGCTTATTAAATAAGCTTTCCAATGAGGTATATCACATTGGTGTTCAAAATTCTATCCCACTTTTGACCTCTCCTTTCATCGGCCATGAATTAAATTCCCAACTTCAAGTTACCACTTAGATTGTTCTATATTAAAACTCGTGCGCTTACCACTGAACTGGGCAGTTAGAGTTCCTCTAAAAAAATTGCTAAATTACCTGACTAAGGCTGTCACCAATACTGCCCTCACCGTCGACCGACCTAAAAAGTTGATTGTTGATAGCTAAGTCTCTCGGTCTTTGCTTTCTTTCTTGGTTTTCCCTCATAGCTTGGTTCTGAAGTCTTTCGAAGAACTCTCGAGGCTTTAAAGGTGGTGGGTCGTCGTCAGGGGGAGGTGGAGGAGGCGGTGGCAGCCGAGTTCGAGGTGAACTTCTAAGGAGACACCGCTCGTCATCTTCCGTAGATCTTTCATCGTGATCCGAGTCTGAGCTTCTGCTGTCGCGTCTTCTTACTCCTTGGAGGTGTGGCTCGAGAAATGTTGCATTTCTGAAACAATAGAGTTTACCATTAGCATTAAGATTTACTTCATAGGGCTCATTGGGTTACATACAAACGCAACTAAGAAAAGATATTTTATCCTTCACGTGAGTTAAGTTTCCGAATAAAACTTAAATATAAAATAATAGGTCAAAACTCATCAAAGAACATAGGTTACCTAGTAAACTTATTTCAATCTCTTTGTATCGCATTATTTCCCAGTTAGTATTTAACCAATGAAGTAAATACACCAATATTAGCTATCTAGCCAGTAAATCGATTTTGAACTCATCTAACACCTACACATGGGGCCGGACTGACCAGACTAAAGGGACATTAACTAAGATTTATTCCATCAGTGCCCTACCGCGTAGGTATTAATTAAAAACCTTTGCACGACACAATGTTGGACATTCTTTAGAGGTACTTACTCGGCGGTATTTCAGGTTGCTGATTGTGTAGGAGGCAATCTTTATTTAATTGTTTCTTACAGTACCTATGCGACTGCAATTGGTTTGGGGAGAAAATTTTTACTAAACACCTTTGCAAAATTAATTTGAATTTTAGAAATCGCAGAACCAAGCTTCTGGTTCAAGTCAAGACTGGATTCCTGGAATAATTAATGATTAAGAGCTTAATCAACTGGAACTAACGCAAACTTAATGTAGTGGGCCTGAAACTTCTCATGTGAATAATTAAGTGATTCGTAGAATAATTAGATAGTTCGCCTGAATATTCTATTCGTGCCTAATCTCGCATGATTAATACACGGTCGGTTTATTTCAAAAGTACCTACCTTTGGTAGCTGAAGCTGCTAGGGGAAGGTAATATATATGTATTTACACATAATAATATGATAAACATCAAAGAAGAACGTCCAATCAGAAGTAGGTTCGGTGAACAAAAATCTATTAGATATAATTTGCGAACACAGAACAGCCAACAGGATTTTCATCATTAGTGGTGGTAAATTGTCAAAATAGCTTTTCATACTAACTTAGTTATGGAATATCAGAATACTGATAAGTAACCTATCCGAATATCTATCTATTATCAACCGCAGCCAAGTAACCCAAGAAAAAGATTATCGCAATAAATACAAGTGTAATTTCATTCTAAATCCAACATGGCAGAACATCCAAGATGGCGGACTAGTTACCTACTTTTAATGGACTCACACAATAACATGAGTAGTAACTAAAAAAAAAATTACAATATAAAGTGATGTCACTCTAAGCTTATTGGAACACCCAAACGGTACCTACAAACTAGTTATTTTAATGCACTGCTACAATATAAGTAAGTATCAAATAAAAGGGTTTGGTATGAATTATTCAAAAAATAAATAAAAGCTTGTTTTTAAAAGTTAGTTTTTTACTTTTAATTTGTTATCATTGACTTATCTAAATTATATAACATACGTATTAACTCTTTTCATAAAGGAGGGGATCAAAAGTGATAGGGGTATGGGCGCCTGTTTCATCCCTAACTTGATAACAAATCAGCATCGCGTCATATGTCACCCATGGTCATTAAGCCGTGGACCATCATTAATTAAATGTCATATTTGATGACACAGGTGCAACCCGTGCAAACGAAAAGTGTAATTAAGTTTAATGTTTACTCATGTAAACTGATTCCAGTTTACCTATGCCATATTTTTCTAATGATGTTGTTAATAGGCTACTTACTTTTTCACTTTTGAGAAAAACAGGATAAATTTAAAGCACAATTATTTTATATTTGAACATTACGTTGTTATTTTTACGGGTCGGTGAATTTAGCTCAATTTCGCTACAACAGCAAAAAGTGAAGATTTTTGGAGGTCGGAAGTGGCGGAACCATGAGATTAATGTGAATTCCGCACACGCACTCAGAAAAAATATATTGTTTTTCAGGGATGACACGTTATTTTAGAATACAATTGAAAAAACAATTGTTCGGTTTTATGTTATCTTTTCTAATCACACCGACATCCCGAATGACACAAAAAAAAGGGATCCATTATCATGGGATCTAAAATCTAAAATAAACCGCGATTAAATCCGTTTCAATAACTTCATAAAGTATATATTTTTTTAATTATTTGTTTTTTGGTTGTTAGTTATCCAAAGTCCGAGATTTCATATTTTATTTACTTTTAAAGGCTAATGCAATCTTTTATTTATGTATCTATATGACAGCCCTATTCCTTCGCACCGCATTGTTTGTCATACTCTGTACAACCCTAATGGTCGGCCTTTGTTTTTCTTCATTACTGACCGCCTCTAGGGAAGGCATTCAGATACAAAAGGTTCTGATGTTTGTGATTACCCACTCTGGTTAATTTAATATAATAAAGCGGTTGTGTATTTTCTCCTTTATTTAGGTAGCTTCCGGACGTTAATATTTATCTAATGTTATAATAATAGCTGTAACGATGTCCGCCCATTGACTACTATCGCTTGAGGAATAGTTGCTTATGCTGCTATTCTGGTGCTCTGGCTATTGTCGTTTGGTCCATTCAATTGCGTGAGCTACCGAACTAAAGTAGCACTAGTGACCGTCCTTTACCAACTACTACTGACGTTGTATCTCAAGTTACATAGCTCAAGCAGTTTTAACTAATAGCCAGTTATGCTATACAGCTAACAGTTCAGGCTCGCCAAAAAAAAAAATGATTTTAAATGCATTTCATTTAAAGCAGCTTCCTCATATTTATTTTATAAAACCAGTTCCAATAAAAACACATTTTAATTAAATACGGTTTCATTAAACCTGCCAACAAAACACTAATTGAGACTAGCATTAAAACATAATAGGCTATTTTGACACAATAGAGTTAAGATTAAGACCTAACAGCAAAATAACTCAAGAGGCAGCTAGGAAGGTAGGTACTAGAACAAAATTAGATTTGAGACCAGCTAACGAGTCTAGTAAAGAACACTGTAGGTACAAAGCGATTTATCTAAGTTAAAGTAAGATGTTTTGTTGTTAGTGGGAGATACTGCACGTACTACCTACAGATTATCTGGGCTTTGGTTAAGAACACCAGGATTTTATAAAAAAATAATTCAGGTTTTAGACATTATAACAGGTTTGTTAGTAAGATTTGTTAATTTTAAGACAGAAAAGATTGTTTAAAATAAGAAAAGTTTATGGTTATATTCAGGTTAATCAACAATATTTATGTAACTATGGCATGATGGTGGAAAGACATTATTTTTTTTAAACTTTAGAGGTAATGAGGCTGATAAAGAATTCACTAGGTATATACTTAGTGTTGTTACAAAAACACCTAATAACCTATTTGTTCACTTTCCAGTTCATCCGTAAAATTATGAATAAATAATATGTTAATCATAATAATATACCTACTGTTAACAAAAGAATAGTGCAGTTCTCACGACCTTTCAAGAACTCGTAGTAAGTAATATAACATTGCAGCGCGGCGTATGACGTTGAAGAGGGTACTTGGTACCGATAACGGGCTCTATTGGGCCGATACTGCAGCCACTTGACACTACTATCACTCATTTGATAAGATTACTAATTTTTTACAAGCGATGAAAATAATGATGAGCTTACTCTAAAAAGTACACGTATTAGGTATGACAGAAGGGATGATTAAGTCAGGAACAATAAATAATTTAATCATACTAGGCGTTGATCATAATCGGATACGGCTCAGTGATTTTTTTCGCTCTACGCGTAGCCCGCTTGGGGAAGTACCTTTAGTTTACAGAATGATGGTGATGATGACGTGTAATAATTTTTGTGTGTGTGTGAATGTGAGTAAGCTAGTCAGGTCTGTTGTCATCTAAAAGCACGGCAACACACAATAAATGATGTCTCTGGAGATCCAAGTATTCATATACCACGGTGACGGGTGACAGATAGCCGGCAGTGGCTAGATGCGACAAGCCGAAGACAGGGTGAAATGGCGCTTATTGGTAGAGGCCTATGACCAGAGGTGGACTACAATAGACCAATGATGATGATGATAATATGCTACGGTGATTTTTAACCATCAAGTGGGCTATTTAGTTTGTCGACTTGGAAGTATAAAAAAAATGATACAAAACGTTTTTTGTGGTTGCTATTTTTTAGGACTGAACCCAACACCAGTAGGTATCCCGCTAGAATTAGAACCAGAATTGGTAACAGAAAGAGTGTTGCTTTTTAATGATAAAACCAGCCTTGCACTAATGAAAAGGTTTGCTATAAATTTCTCTACAAGTAAAGCAGGGGACCGCACTAAAAAACGAATACATAGATATGTTTCAAATTTGAACGAAACTAAAACGAAGAACAAAAATACAAGTACATTTTCAGCAAAGTTTTCTGTCTAATAAAATCTAGGCGAGGCATGTAAACATCAACAATATTCTCATCTCAGGTGAAAATGCATCGTGTTTAGTTGCTACGGACAAGAACCCGTCGCCTCTTTAATGCGATTATAACTGTACCAAAATAAAGCTCTTAGCTTCATGCTGATGGCTTTTAGCGCACCCCTTTATGAAAATATATTCTATATTTTACCTCGGAATATTTGAGCCTTTATCCTAATATTACATAGGACTGCCTTAACAAAATTTGTCTTAAATGAATATGAGTTTGTTACAGTACCCTATATTTTTTAATTCTTTATTAGGCTCGCAATTGACTATGACTTTTCTGTTGTTAGATGATGACATGGTCTACGATGGAATGCGCTTCCTCAGTAAATAAAGACCCATTCGCGACTTGAAAGAAACATAGATTTAAACCAATTCCACTACTTATTTTAGCAGTTGTTATAATAAAAGTAATTCTTGATCAAAATCGACTGCGTTCGAAACTTCATGCACTAGTTAGATAGGTTTAACCGGATATATAATGAGAAATCTCTTTTAAAAGAAAAAAAAATATTATTGAGACAAGTTGCGTTTGAACGATGCAGATTTTATGTAAACGTGATCATTTCGAGTATAAAGTGGTTGTAATTGATACCGGTACCAATTAGTTTTCACCGTATGCAAATAGCTTGCAACTTAGTTCACCAACTACTTGAAGCTGATGTCTGTTAGTTAACCATGGAGGTTGTATGAAAAAATCTGGATTTCAGTTGTTAAACAAGCGATTAGAGGTTGGTTATTTTTGGTATGATTATAGCTGTTGCTTAGGATCAGGTTGCAACTTGCAAGTAACAGTGTAATAATATATTAACGCACATCTGAGTTTTCCGGATACATATTTTCTATAATCACTGGCGTACGACCACTTTCCTCTAGGAAGTTGGAACGATTAATATTATTAAGTATAGACTGCTCGATTGAAAGGAAAGTAACTTTTAACGAAACTCGCTTGTCATTGCCAATTGCAACGGAAAATCATGTTGTATCCTACAATATTTTTTCTGTTAGGCAGTGTCTCTACAAAAAATTCTATTCGATTTCAAAACTTTTAACTGTTTACTGTAAATCGAACACAATGTATTTGGCATGAATGTGGCAAAGTCTATGCAAAAAAGTCTAGGAACGATCATAAATATATACCTAAGCAAAAAGATAAATTTTGTTACGTATAAAAATTAGCTAAGTTCATATCTGAATGAGTGAATGATTTTTGAAGCAGTAAGTGTAGTCACAGAACAAACTAAACTTAGCCGTGAAGGTCCTACTTACGTTAGATTCTACCGTAATCTAATTCTCCCGAGTGGGTTACTTATAAACACCTAAAACTTTCCTTGTCTTAAAAAGGTTTTTTAATCATATTACTGATACTGAAATTTTATTCACAAATCCTTGTACCAAGATGTCTGCAGTTAATTTCCTATTTTAAAGCGATCATCCATCAACTCTGTTTGCATAAGTTTAATGTGCAAGAGTGGTTACGAAAACGACATTAGTCATCCACGTTTTCATAATAGTAGAAGGATTAATAACAGTATGTTAATTGAGAATTGTGTGTTATAATGTTTGTTATTGCGCCTACCTATTTATTATGTAGCGGTTTCTATGTGGTTTTAACTCGCGACTATGCTAGTGGAAATTTTGAAGGCTTTCCAGGGTGTGTTACTGACTTAAAGCTTTATAATGTGTGATTTTTTTTATTGTGTTAAATGACCTGTGTGATGCGGAGATAATTTGGGATACATATTAGGTACCTTCTATACCAAAATGATTAGTACCCAAATATAATACTGATTTTATTGAGTTTTTAATCGTATTCAAGCAATATAATTATAAACACTTATGCGTTATTTATTACCTCTGGTCTATACGTTTAAATGTGTTAGGATGCAATTTATTGTTATAGGAAAACTGCCATTGCGCAAAATTTCCATAAAATTGTCCAATACGTTTTTAAATTTTTTTATTCGACATTAAATCAGCAAATTATGATGATAGAACGCGGCGTAAAATTAGCGTTCAGTGACCTTAGCAAGCGCACAGCTGATATGGTGGCAAATTAGTAACCGTACAATAGTATCATTGGTGTACACTGTGTACACTGTCAACTTTGTGTCAATAAAGTATTATTATTATTATTATTATTATTATTATTGGTAAAAGTCTTTTATTAGCCATTACTAATTGTTTTAGTACTAACACTATACTTACCAAAATAAATAAAAAAAAATGTTTTAAGATTATTCTTTCAAAGTTTGCGCAAGTTTTCCTGTTTTATTTAATGATGAATATCTCTTTGAAATCTAACCCCAAAAGATGACACCAACTAATTTAGGTAAAACGACCACCTAGCAAATTGATTTTTTCGAGTTGATGGAGCGAATAATTATGCAAAAGTGAGACGGCAAGCCTTCTTAATCCTCGGCTTAGATTCAAGGAGGGATGATCAAAAGGACCCCACTCCTTAGTTAATATGTAATGAGAATCTCGTTTTAATCTTCGTGTTTACATTAATTTATAAGATGTAAATGTTAGCAAGGTAATATTTTTTTATTTGCTTGATTCTTGTTGTGAAGTACAGTTAATCGACTGCAGATATAATGGGCATTATATATTACGTTAGAACTGTTTTATGTTTCAGACCCATTTAGTAAAGACAATATAGGTACTTATAGCAAATAAATTTGTTAGCCATCAAAATACTCCTCTAGCTATGAAATTTTTCGCAGAGTCGATAAGCCGTCCTCAAATATTTTTGATCATAGTCGAGTGATCTGAGTCCACAGCAACGATCAAAACCTCTGAAATTCCCATATTCTTTGTCACAACTAGACCTCTTTTATACACCTGACATTTCTATTAATAATGTATTTTAATTATGGCTTCTTCAATAATTCCTTAAATTCTGCCAGTGTCAAGTTTAAATAAGAATAGGTATACAAAGACAGTCGTCGTCTCCGAGGAAGATTTCGAAAACATTGGAGAGGCGATCCGAGTTTATTTGTCGCATTTGGGACGGAGAAAGCATGCAATAGAGAAGGTTGAAATGTCATGGGGGAGTCTATTGCCCAGCAGTGGGACAAAACATGTTAAAAACAACAAGTTTTAAAAGATTTTTGCAAAACACCGATGTCCTAAGACGCCATTTTTCTGCCGCCATTGCATTATGTGATAATATTTGGCATCGTATTACTATAGTTGGCACTTGGCATTTGTATTCTCGCTATAAGATGCCATTGCCAATGCCAAACCGACAACACACAGGCTGATCATAGTGTCATGTATGATATAGCACTTAGCATTGCAATATAATAAGGACAATTTAAAATGATGGGGTTGTAATAGTTACAAAACATTTTACATTTAATAACTGCTTTTCATCAAACTGAAACTAACCTTTTCCTTGGTTTTGCCGATGGCAATGTAGTCGCGTCGCGGTCGCGTCGGTTTGATTTTTGTTAAGTAAGTACAAGCAAATCTTCTTCATCATTGGTTGCTCTGTGGTTTGGGCTAATAATAGTAGGTTTATTTTTTTTACTAATATCTTGAATTATAATTATTAAAACTTGGGAACTTTTATTTCTTATCTGTGTATAGCCACCTCAATATTCACTGAAGAGGTAATATCTAATTCGCAAAGCTTAACGTCTGCTGTTGCCTTTATCGTCAAAAATATCACCTATAAAAATGTTTATAGGGTCTAAAAGCACAAAGACATAACAAAATCATTCGATCAACGGTGCTAGCATGTGGAGCAGAACAGTAACAGTACCTATCATCTTATTTCACGTGGTGTAAAATCATAGAATTTCCGGTGAGATTACAGCTATTTGCATGGTCATTATTACGTTTGCTTTTAGACACCGCATAGCTGGCCTCATCTAAAACAAGCTTTTGATTGGTTCGTTTAAGGACAATAACTCGAACGAACCGATTAAAATTAGCTATCTTCTCCTACACCCAACTTAAGACGATTACAATTTCATACTATATTTAAAGACAGTGGAGTCTTGCAGGCTTCTAGTCGTTGTTTTTATGCAACCTGCTGTAGTTATGTACATATTAGCTTTAGACCGTAACTTTGTATGCATGGTGTAAGATTAGAAAACATCTCAATAAACATAACCGGAATAACAAGTGCCTATAATAATAATCCAGGTTCATTTGAACAAACACCCATCCATGTGTCCACCGGCGACGTGGTCGGTAAGATACCAGCTTTTCACGCCACAGGTCGTGGGTTCGAAATTGATAAGTATTCACTATAATAGTTTTATTACATAATGCGTTCACTCAAAATCGACAATCGATAATCGGTTGCTTAACACACCTATGAAACTCGCGAACTATATTACGAGACCTCTGATGATCTGAGAGCAGTGTTCGAAAGGACCGCGAGCTCTGGTCGGCGAAGTGCACTCCGCTGAAGCAGAGTAGGGCGCATACATGGTGGTTATTGTAATAAAGAACGAATATAAAGGCTTTTAACTAAAATCAGGATTGCCAGACATCTTTAAGTAGGCCATTTAGCTGTGCATTTATCTTGCAGTACACAATAACAAAAAATGTCAGGCAACAATTGCCCATAGGCAATCAAAACCTACCTGCTAAGTTCAGTACTTTTTTTTGAAAGTTGTGCATCTCAACCGGTAGGATTCTCTAGGTAGTATGTGCAGCTAATGTTACAAACCCTCTAATTACTCCAGAAATTGTATAATATATAGGATGCCTCTATAATGTAATAAGTATATTATTAAACTCAGTCTGTAATAAAACAAGTAAATTATTAGTTATAAATACTATAGCTACGACAAAATCCTTCCGCGAATACTCTCCTTCCGTGCGACCAACTGTTTCCTACACAAAATATTAATTCAACACTACGAGCAAATTTAAACTTTATAACCAAATTCTTAAGACTTACAGTTTGTGTTATATTAAGTTGGTAGACTAGAAAATGCTCTGGAATTGGTCTGGGATTCGCTTGAAGCATTTACAGACTACGGTATATTTTATTGATGCAATAAGTACTTGACTACTTTTATGTACCGCGTATTCCCTCTTCCTATTTCAGTAAACTACAATATACAGTAAGTTCAGTAAACTACTACTATATTGACGCTAGTTCATACCTTGTAAGGGGCCGTCTCCTCAAGCGAGGGATATTATCGTCGTGCAAAGTACCTATTTCTCTACAATCTCTGAATGGCGATCCTCTCGCTGTTGACTTTGAAATTAACTGGTGCGCTGCTCCGTGTTTTTCTATACATTTTAAGAAATACGAACCTAAAAAACCTATATAATAATACTAATTGCACTAGGCTCGTGATTTTTTTTTTAATTTTAGTAACTCAAAAACTACTTGATCATGTCTTGATGAAAGTGAGACTGAATGCAAACCTTAATTGAAATGAGAATATTCTTAAATTCTTATTTGAAATAAGATAAAATAAATGGACCTTACAAAAGCGGGTTAAAAATAAACTCAGAAATTAAAAGTCGTAATAAATTAACTCATGTAAATAATGTTTACGTAATTGAAATCGGTGCTAATAACAAATCCTACAAATATTTGCTTTCGTCATAAGTATTGCCTAATCTACAGATTAACACCGACTTCAATAAACAAAATAAATAATGTGCAACTCTTGAGCATCATACTAAAACAATGTATAAAATATTTTCTATAAAGAGAATATTTTAAGCAGTGAACTCTTAGGGGAAAGCCTTATTAAAATTTTCCTCAAAATCCGCAGTTTAAACTTAAGTATGTTGTCGAATGAATATTGCGCTCACCGCATGTAGAACACCCGACATTTTATAGTGAATAAAGCAAATGTTTTACTTGCCAAATTTGAAAAAATATCCTCATAAAATAATCCTGATCTCCATTTTTAGGGTTCCGTACCTCAAAAGGAAAAAACGGAACCCTTATAGGATCACTTTGTTGTCCGTCTGTCCGTCCGTCTGTCAAGACCCTTTTTCTCAGGAACGCGTGGAGGTATGAAGCTGAAATTTATATCAATTACTCAGGTCTACTGTCCCTTGAAGCTGTGAAAAAATAAAACTTCTAAGCCAACGCAATCAAAAGATACAGCCGTTTATGCCGCAAATTTTCGACACTTGCAAGGGAATCAAAACCTACAGGGTGCTTCCCGTGAACTCAGAATCTTGAAATTTGGTACGAAGCAACGTCTTATAGCATAAATAAAGGAAAAATTACGAAAACCATAAATTTTTAGTTACATCACATAATATATTTTTTTTTAATAATTTTAAACTTACTACCCATTTCCTCATAAACGCGTAGAGGTATTAAATTGAAATTCATACCAAATACTCAGGTCTATAATACCTTTAAGCTATAACAAAATCTAACTTCTATGTCAACGCAATCAAAAGAAACAGCAATTTAAGCTGCATATTTTGAAACTCGCAAGTACTCGCAAGGGAATCAAAACCTAAAGGGTACTTCCAGTCGACCTAGAATCTTGAAATTTGGCATGAAGCAACGTTTTATAGCACACATAAAGGAAAAATTCCGAAAACCTTAAATTTTTAGTTACATTACAAAATATATATTTATAATATAATATACAAAATATAATAAAAATACCATAGTTATGACTCGATTGTCGTAATGAACGAACTTTGTAAACCTTGCAGGTTTGTACGGAACCCTCGGTGCGCGAGTCCGACTCGCACTTGACCGGTTTTTTATTTGTAAGTGTCCTACTAATATATAACGGGAAAGTTTGTAAAGCGTAAGCGGTTTTAAGATTATTGGTTTGGATGTAATGTAAGTATGTTTGTCACTCTTTTGCACAAACTACTAAACGGAATTTGACTAAATTTAGCACAGAGATAGTTAATGGTCTGGCTTAACACAAAGGCTACTTTTATCTCAATAAGTACCGCGTAGGCAAAGCTTTGGGCGAAAGCGAGTGTTTTAATAATTGGGTAAAACGTTATACATTTTTCGCATAAAATCAGCATAAAGTGATGATTAACGAGCTCAAAGAAAATTAAATTACAAAAAGCTACGAAGATACCAGTAGAACCAACATCTAACAAAGCTAATTATACTTCTAAACACATTTTTTACTTAATTTGATATACAATGGCCATTGAAATTCGGCGCGCATTGCGCTTTATCGCTTGCCTAAGTTTATGCATACGGTACGTGATACTAACATCATTTAATTAAAAAGCTAGCTCGGTTTGGCTGCGGCTTCCGAATTAAGTGCTATTTATTGGTGCATGTCTGGCACACTATAGGATAACTAGATGACACTAGAATTTATGCTAGGAGTATTAGGTCTCTCGGTAAACTTAGATGCTGTAGGTAACTCTGGAGGTAGCCTGCGCACTAGTGTTAATAAAGCTAAGTGGAAGAAGTGTGAATATTAAAAACCAAATAAAATGTTTTAGGCCGTAAGCTGCTGCTTTATTGTACTGAGATTATAATCTGAAATTTTTCATTTCCTTACCAAATAATAATCGCGTTCTCTTTATATCAAGGTTCATTTAAGGTGGCTACTTCATGTTAGAGATAATAATAATATTTTCAAACATATACATATTGCCATCTAGTCCCAAATTAAGGATTTATATTTGCTTGTGTTATGGGCCGTAGGAACTTATATACCTACAGTTTTTTTGTAACTACAATCATAGTAAGTTATACCCAAATACCAGAAATAGTCATGCTCATCACACAAAGATTTGTCGTGAGTGGGAATCGAAATCACGATAACTTTGCCGACTAGTCTGTCAATCAGATGTTATATATGTAAAGTTAAATTAGTTAAAAGTGCCGTACTTATTTTCTGAAATATCAGAAAATCTCATCTAATCATCCTCAAATATCATAAGTACTATAGATTAGCTTGCCACTGTTTCATAAAAAAATAACTCGCAAAATCTAGGAACCTATACACGTCTGCTTACACCGTTGGATAATATAGGTGTGAAGCCACGTAATGTTCTGTTATTTCGAGATGTGAAGCCAGATCATGGCAGCTTTCATAATAAAACAAGTAACATATGAGGACATCCTGCAAAGAACATGCAAGACCTAGATTAGCTCACAGATGGTAACTATACTAATTTAACTATTAGGAAGCGGGAATCGCGAAAACAGTAAGAGCACATTTGGCAAGCACATGTCTGGTTTAGATAATTCTCAAATGTAAACACTAATAGCTACGTAGGGAGCACTTAGTAGCTTAATAAACATTTGAGGAAATTTTATTAATTTTCCTTCTTTTTTTTAATAACGGAATGCGAATGATGGCAGACGCTTACACCGTAAATATTGATTCAATTAATGACACTTGAAGAAAGGCAGATTACAGTCATCGCGAAACAGAGTGAGAGTAAAGTGCTTTGTGCGTACCCGTGGAATATCCACACTATCGGTGGTGCATAGCCGTACTTTTATTTATCGGTATCAGCTATTAATAACATCTTACCTTAATCCCCTTCCTTTTTCCTACTATGCTGTAACAAACAGGGTTCATTATGGTGACTTACAAATTGTTTTAAATGAATATAAAGTATTGAGTACCTATTGAATACATGCATGGTAAGAAATACATAGATACTTTTAAATAAGACTAGCCAAACGGTCAAAACTAGCCAAATGGATTTATCATTTTAAAACCCTTAAATCAGGCTTTTAAAAAAAGCTCCTATTTCATTTCAGTAACATCGAATTTCAGAAGTTGTATTTAGATATTATTATGTAGGTACTTAATGGAAAGTAGGTGCTTCAGGAAAATGACAAAAAGATAAACATACTTAAATTAAACCCATCGACCGGTATCAGACAGACCACGGTCCAAACCTTTACGAAGTCTATTATAAAGATAATTTTTTCTCGAGCCTTAGGGAATTGCCTCGAGCATTATTTAGTACCGTAATAATAAATCATATCTACCTGAATTTACTGCAGGTTCGGCCAGATACTACAGACACATGGTACTAGGCAGTAATAGATTATTGAGTGTTTTCTAAATGTCGTTAGGCATTAGACTCGCACTTCGCCAGCGGTAGATTAAGGCGTAAACTTTCTCAATTAGTAATATTGTTGAGAAAAGATCCGTGCTCAGCAATGGGACACTAAAAAGGGAAAAGGTATTACCCGAAACTTTCCATGATTATCTTTAGACAATTCGTACATTAGACAATTTGCTAAACCTTTTGGTTCATAGCTGCAGATTGCGAAAAAAAATATTTTCCAAGATGTAGAAATTATTTTTTTCTACCTTTTTAAGTTTACGACATATCCTGAAAAAAGGGTCCTACTGATTTTCTAGTAGACAATAGTGGAAAAAAATATGATGTTAACATTAAAGAGAATTGTATGTTTAAAATTTTAATGTATGCATGATTTTATTTTTCATTTCAATGACAAGTTCCAGTTACATATGAACACTGTTACAAAATTTGTTTTATCTTTGTCTACGTAATATGAAGTAGATGTATGTATGTAATAAATTGATTGTATATGATAAATATACAATGTTGTTTGTCACAACTGGGTCAACGGAAGATAAGACGCGGATTAACGAAGCCCAATTTGATTGATTAAACTGGGTGGCATCATAATCAAACAAATTGTTAGGTTCAATTCATTGGAATGTGAATTCAATTTAAACAACGATTGTAAAATAAGTAGGTGTTTAAATCATAATATCTGAGATAGAAAACTGGGTTTTGTATAGTAAATGTCGTAAGGGATTTCCACAGAAGATTTATACTTGACTTGTATAATGCTACAGCTTAACTACCTAGACAGGCGCTGAGGTCTTAATTGTTGTTTCGATAGCAGGCAACTAACATCCATTCCCACGTAGACTTCCGATTTAGTGGCAACAGTATTTCAACGCACGTGTTCACACAAGCAACGGATTCTGCAGCCGTAATAGTATGCTTGTGTGAACGTGTGCATTCAAATACTGCCGCCACTAAAAATGCCATTCACAGACGATTTTTATGACCGATTATGTAACTGACTCAACGAGTGGACTTCAGTCATAAAAATCAGTAGAAACATTGGCCTTGTGTGGGCAGCGTAAATCGGATCGTACAAAAAAAAATCCCGCAAAGAATCTGATGTCTCCGTGTGAATGAGCTGGAAGTAACAACCTGTAAGCATCTTACTGTCTCACTCCAGTAGCTTTAGTCTTGAGAGATTATGGGGTTTGTTCTACACAAGCTTGTCTGCTACGAAATGATGCATCAAAGTCAATATTTTTTCTCCTACCGTGCAGTAAATGACGTAGCTTCTCTTGAAAAGCAGCCATGCAACTAGTCTTAATTCTTCAGTTCTAAGCTAAATAATACCGATTCTTACTAACTTCCTTAAATTTCAATAAACCACTGACACGCAATCTACTTGCAACTGAGCCAGGTCCTTTTAAATTTCAATCATTCCATCTACCACATACGTAAAACCTCTTTCCTTAACCAAAACATGACCTGTGCCTGTGACATGACTTCATGCCAAACAAACGTTAAGGTCAGGCCGGTCACCCCCGTCATTCCTTTCTTTAAGATTAATATGTTTCTAAGGCAGATGTCCCTTAAGGGTTTTACCCCTGAGCGTCAATACTTCACACTACATAAAATGGTAGGCATCATTGCACACCCGTAATGGCACGAATCTTGAATGAAGACATTGTGAATTGAGATAGGGATTCAAATCTATTCAGATTTAGTTGAATCATCAGTTGTGAGAGGCAGAAAAAGGATAAATATTGTTGGCTGTTTTGTAAATGGTCCTTCTTACTTCATAATTTTATAACTACAACATTTATGTTTACGATAGGTATAAAAATATAAGTAACCATTGGATATTATAAACTTAAAGTACTTCGTAATTTAACGTTCATTATTTACTAACTGTAAGTAATATATTATGTGCGCTGTACATCGATTCCTATACACTTTATTTCACATATACTTTATGTGGCTTTGGTAATAAAATAGTTGAATTATGAACTCAGTTATTAGATATAATGTGCTTTGTATTCATGGTGAGAATGTAGGTACGCAGGAATGTAAGTGTTTTTTTAACATCGTGTTTTAAACAACGGGACAAATTTTATTCAATAAAGCGAAACTTCTGTCTGTCCTTTGGGAGTAACAATAATTTATAAGAGCTACACACTTAGAACATCGTCATCCAACTACTCCGCCCTACCGTTAGCAGAGAATAGAAAAACACTTTGCAGTCATTTCCTTCGCGAGATGTACTGCGAGGGGATTCATTATCAGCCCCCTACAAATCCCTGCTGCCTTAAGGGTGCGAGCTACGAAACAATCATTCTAAGGAAACGCCTCATTATATTTTATGTAAGAATCGAATTTGAGCAAAGTGGCCATAATTTGTTTTCTAGACTCGATATTGTAGGTAGGGATTTTCAACATCAAAAATGAAAGTAAGTATCTAGTATCTATTGATATGACGTGGTTTTAATTTACGGTAAGTACATAAGTGCTAAACTAGCTCTCACTCTCGTATTACCCCGAAGGTGTAGGCAGAGGTATATTTTCTTCATTTCTTACAAGCTCACAGATATAACATCCAAATCGCATAAAAGATTAGTTAATTATCATAATGTAACCTTAAATAACTCAAATTTGCCGGCTATATTTATTTATACCTAATAGGAAGCTTCATCTGACTACAGCAATAAGATACTTAAAATTTTTAAAGAAAGATAAAATTAAATAATTTACAAAATGTACGGATTACACAAATGTTAGTAGACTGCTCGACAGTGCTCTAGGTTTAGAACTCACGTGTAATCGGTCAATTCATTCATATTCTTGTGCCTAGTGTATTTTTTTAACCGCCCACTAAATAGTAATGTATGTGTGTGATCATACAGAACTTCTGATTTCCATAATACGAAATATTTCAGTTTGGGAGTCAGTGTGCCAACTTTCTAATATGCCTCTGTATATACACCGCTGTTAACTTTATAAGATTTCATAAGAACCTTTATTGTACTCGCATGTTAATTGCTAAATCCTGCATGCGTTAGATTAAGAATTGGTGTGTTTATATTTTTGCAAATAAAGAATATTTTATTATTTTTATTATTATAATATTTGTTTCATGTAAACATGGCACAACAAAGAAGTTTCTATCACACAAATTACCTTCTAAGGGGAACTTCGTGGCAACCAGGTTAATTCAGCCAAGAAACACTTGAACCAAGAGGTTTGCTTTGTTTAAATAATGCAAGGTCTCGAGCCTAAGATCTCCAATTAAATTGCTATACTTATTAGTATATACTAGATAGATACTCAATTGCTAGTTGTTTTAGTAAATCAATTAACTAAACAAATATAGAAGACCTTTCTTACTATTTTGCTTCAGAACAACCACATACAACCCTTTTAAGCTTATGTCTCCAGTGCAGGGACCCTTTCCCTTAGTATGTGCTAATATATGAAGGTGTACCGCAATAGGCTTTGCACTGAATAGTCGACACAGATACTTTGCGTTGGCGTTGGTAGACTACATAAAGTGTATTAATTCACCTTTTTCACAAGGTACCTAACTATTAAAGCGTAGAGTTAACAAGTTTTAGCCGCTGAATTTATAACCAATGAACTATACGATACTGTTATATCAAAGCTACATTCTGCTACTGATTACTAGAATAATTAGCAATGTTTTTAAAAATTAATAAACATCTATTTACATCTTTAGTCAAATAATAAAACGACCCAGCTGTATGAGATCTTAATATCAGAATTTATTACACTCGGAAGCATATAAAACTACTTTCATAAAGAAAAATGTTCTTTTAAAGAATGGCACCTGAAATTTTAAATAAAATTCGTAACCCTCTAAAAGATCTAACGTTACGAAATGTAAACATTTCATGTTGTCTATTACATCATGTTGTTTAAAATTAGTTACAGGCACAATGCTCTTAGACTCCTTAAAATTGTAACCATCTAAATTGTATACCTATATTCATAGCAAAAAAAACTATTCTTTTCTATTCTATTCTATAAAGACATAGCAACATCAAATAATTTCTTAATCATTGAGGATGTTGCTGAAATCTTATTGATTATGAAATTAATGCTCGATGCAGTAAATTTAAGATGTTAGGACAGACAGGAAGAAAAGTTTTTTAAATAATGTTTTAGTTACGGATACATTTGTATAATGGCCTAATATTTTTCGTAGTTTCTTTGATCTACTAACGAATACTGTTTTGAAATAGAAATATAGCTAATGTAAAGTATAGCTACAGTATAGAATAGCCTTTGTTGATGGCGACTCCGCGTATGTAGCACGAATAAATTTAGATATTACTTCCTAGTAGAAAATGTTGCATCTCATAGAACAAGTCATAACCTAGGTGTTAGTGGAAAGGTCATTAAACTTCATTCTAGATTAAACATTAGTTCCTTGAAATTAGATTTTACATAATTTAGCTATGATATGTTAGTATTTTAAAAAAATGTATTCATGTAGTTATACAATCGGAATCAATCGGAAAGGCTATACTATACTTGAAACCAGACATAATTCAGGTCATTACTAATGATTATGTCAAGTCAGAAATTCATTTGCGTTACGTTATGATGCGATCTTTTATGTGCTAAGATTTTACCAAAATTTGCGTCGTACAACCTTGCTGGTTTTTCTGGTTGCTGGTTTTTCTGTACTCTCTTAGACCCAATAAACGATGAAAAACACGGCGGTTCCTTAAAAAGATAGGGTTGTCTAAGAAAAAAAAAATTAAAAATTTCATTTTTATTTTGTAGGGGTTAATATATATATTTTTTAATAGATTTATTAAAATTTAAAAGTCACGATACTATTGCATGTGGCTCAAATATGTAACTTAGAATTTTATTATACCTTTTCCGCTTCACCTTGTATTAGTACCTACCTCGTAAAACACAAGTAAATATAATTGCTTAATTTGGAACTAGATGGCGCTGTGTGTATGTGTAAAAATATTATTATTACAGTTGAAATATTATGTCAGAAACAGAAGGCTTATTTATTTTTAGATCTAAAAATATTAATGCCGCTAATGTTATGAGTCTGAAAACTTTCGTACTCGCTTTAAGTAGCTACTAACAGATTTTTTTAAATAGTTTGCAATATCCCACTACAAAGCAAAAGCGAGTGATAAGGACATTTGAGAGTTATGTAGGCATAACAAATTGAATCAATCCATCGCGCCATCGTTTTCGTGGTCTTATCTAGACGACGATTTTTTTTAGGCAAAAAGGAATCAAAATAATTTAAATCTGTATTAGGTAGGTCCTATACTTTTACAGCCCAATCATGTAAGTGCTCCAATCATAATTCATGTGTAGATTTTTAAATTATGCAATGATGCAGGTAACTCTTTTATGGCACATAAAAATATTACAAGCACATAAATTCCGGACACACAGCCACAAATTGTTTGATACACTGATGCACCTTCAGTTTTATGCTACGGTATACGTTTGTACGTGACTGTACTTCACTAAAGGCCATCCAAAGTGCCCAGTGACACTCAACCACGTGAAAAATGCACGACTCCATACATTACTCTTTTCCGACGACATTTTATACGAACCGTGAGCCCGAATATGCAATGCATACGTAGAAATAAATGCACAACATTTCCCTTTTGTACTCAGTGAAAGACTTAGATTGTTTTTGCATAAAAAATAAATTTTACATTTCTTTTCTTGCGTTCCTGAAAACAATTTTTTTGAAATTTCACAAATATAGGTACCAAAAACACGTAAATTCTAATCATTAACTACACTACAGTTTTCTTTGGCCACAACGTTATCTATAAGATAATGCAATAAAGGTTTTATTTATTTATTTATTTATTTGGATTAGGAAAGTTTACACACAAATATAATTTTATTTTATTTATTTAATTTTATAACTTTTTTCCAATACTGCTATTTAGTAGGATATGAAAGAATTCATTACATTTTTAGTGCTTAAGAGTTGGTCCCAGTTAATCATAAATTGGCAATGTTTTGCAAACAACGTGCACGGTAAAATAAAAAATATTCGAGACAATGCCGATGTCGAGACGTGCCTCGAAATAGCTGTAGTTTATGTATCTAATTTAGTGACATTATATAACGTTTATACAATTTAGTCGGGACAATAAAGTCAACTGTGTATATTTAGCTTTATATAAATAGTGATGGAATTTATATCCAATGTGGCACGCGGTCCGGCGCACTGGGCGAATGAATTGCCCCCAAAATATTTGTCTGTCGTGACGTTGGCTGGAAGCCAGTGGGATCACTTTCGGCAAACTAGATAAAGATAAAATATAATGGGTTAGTCTGGATCGGGAAGGTATGCGTAACAACTAATGACTCACTTCTATGCATGTTGTTTGGTATATTATTATAGGCATTGATTGACTGAAAACATACCTAGTTAACGTACAAGGTACAAAAAGTAACTAATGCGCCATGATATACAGGCAAATAAAGGTAAAGATCAACGGAAAGAATCACCAGCGGTTATCGAACATCTCACTTCTCGGCGTTTTAAGACTCTTCTTACACAATCGACCCTTAAATCAACGTCAGTAAAATCAGTTCCATTAATTATTACCCTCATGCCTCAGTAAAACAAAACGATACCTCAATGTTACATAATAAATAACCAACCGTAACAAATTGCGGGAAACTACACTACGCACTGCATAATTCAGAAGAAATGTAAGTATACAAATGTATATCCCCTTAAAACTATTTGCAATAATTCAAGCCGTTTTACAATCTCTTAGATCCACGGATTACGCCTTGGAACGCACGCGACTCGAGTGAATGAACTCGTGATATGGAACAGAATTTAATTTTCTTTCCAGGTTTCTTGAGTAAGGGCTTTAACTTATACCTGCAAGTTGCTTAAGAATATTATAGGAATTTTTTAGTTAGATACTGCAACTGTATCGGCGGTTGAGTGGTTACAATCAGCTTTAGTTATAGGTTCTAGTTTTCACTGTCCAGACAAATACTCTATTTATTTCTCTTTGTAACAGGCTGGATTGTAGTGAAGGGTACTTTGCCACCAGAGCGATGTAGAAGCTAACCTACGAAATAATGCGATTTTTTTACCCCGATGTTAAACTATGTAGTAATGTAGGTAAGACGTGCTCTGAACATTATGCCACGCGAAGGCTTGAGCTTGACGATACATCTTCAATAGGAAAGGTGGGCGAAGCAAGCAATCACAGCACATATCTTTCCATATACAAACGTAGCTTATCTGAACACATTACCATTAGTTATATGCTGAATGAATGAATTTTATTAATAGATATATTAAGAAGCCACAGCAACACTAAAAAGAAAAGAAACTTCCACCATCTCAGTAAAAATTACCAAGTATATTATGTTTAATAGAGTGATAAATAAAATGTTCTAAAAAACGTTAAAAGTAAACGCAGATAAGAACCTACTTGTACGCTAATTCAACTTGCTTATTTAAATAACCCGGTTGCTTTTTACTGCTTTTGTGATAAAGTCAATGCACATACACCTAGCCCAATTTCGTAAGAACTATCTAATCTTATCTTAGTTGGAAATCTGTTTGGCAAATATACAAATACCTTGGTACAAGATAATAATAATAACTAACTCATCTATTGAAAACTATAAAGAGCCTATTCAAAGCAATAATAAGTGCACAATTTAAAGACAGTAAATAAATATATCATACGTATTGCTATAAATACAACCTTACTAGACAGTCCTTTGTAGATTTTTTAAAATACTTATTAGGTATATTAAACAATATCATGCCATCTGCTTCGCTTGCATTAATTACGCGATTTTGGATAATCTCCCCTTACCAAGAAAGAAACCCTTTTAAACGAATTTTTCCTACTACTTCACTGCCAAATTTTATCTTCCTAGATCTTTTAAGTTTTGCAAGATTTCATAATATATAGCCGTATACATACTCGTATCTCAGCATAAATGCGCGCTTGAAGTGGCATTCCACGTGACAGTTACTTTTGTAGAATCAGACTCTTTATTATAATTTTTTTTATAGAATCGGCTGTGTCAAATTTCATCTCAAGTGCGTGCTGTGGCTGAGGTTTGTATTACAGGCTTAAATGAATGATTGCGATACTATTTGCGTTGCGTATTATTTAGATATGTAAAATATATATTTCACATTTACCTCGTATAAACATGGTACATAGATTTGTTAATTTGTTTTAGAGCTTACACTAGTAACTATGCACTAAATCAAATCAACATGTTATTCTATCTACAAAGAAGTATTAAAGAAACTGTTGATTTCTATTACACACCACTTATTTATATGAGAAAATCTTCGTATACGTATAGGTATGTGCAACTAAGTGTGAAACGAGAACTGACTGATCCTACTTCAAATATTGTGCTGGACAAGTATTTACACAATCGCTTTCAAAGGACAGATAAGTGATGGACGTGCGATAGGGTTGTCACATCTGAGTAGTAAATTATATTATTACATATTATTATATTTCATCAGATCGCTGGTGGCGTGGTCGGTAAGATACTTGCTTTTCACGCCGCAGGTCGTGGGTTCGATTCCCACCCGAGACAAACATTTGTTTAAATAGGGGATCAGATGACCGTGTGTGTTAATGTCAAAAAAAAATTATTATTCTTGCCGCTTAATACCGTTTTTGCTCCTAAAACCAACAAGCTAGAAAGTTATAGTCATAAACAGATCACTTTTCCTTTTCAGAGTTTTTTTGAATCGGTGTTTCTCAACAATTTTGATCAACAGTTATTTTGCCGAGTATCTCAAAGTATTAAAGTAGTTTTTTTACCTGTTAAAAACTAAATAAAACTTGCTTTGTTTACTGGTATTCGCGTCAAAGTTTAAAGATAATCACAACACAAAAAATATAAAATTTCAAAACTTAGTTCGTAAGTTATTGAAACAGACAATATATTTATCGTTATTTAATAATCAAATAGGTAATGCTACAGCCCTACATGACCTATGTATTATTTGCCGTGTGCTTATCATAAGGGTCATCGACACAAGTTCAATATAGATACTCGGTGTATTTAAAAAGCCTCTTCTCAATATTTTTGTTTTCACTACAAGTTCTTACGAGATTACATTAAATCCAGTAAGAAATAAAATAATCTGAATTACTGCTACAATAGAGGGAACGTCAAAGATGTAAAAGTTACAGACAATGAGCATTTAAAGTAGCTTCAAAGGCAATTTTCTTTAAAATTATACGTATGAAAGTTGCCAGACGGCAGAAACCTTAAAGTGAATATAATAAAGAGTCTACCTATGCATATGCACTCGGCGGCGACAAGGAAAAAGTGCAAGCTATATGTCAGCACAAAAGAATCTCGTGTAATATGCATATTTCCGGCGTAGTGAACTGTTTACGTCTTTCACACAGTGAGATGATACTTATAGTATTAGTAAATATAGAGGTAGATAGTAAATACAATATTGAATATAACAAGGAGCCGAAGAGGACTTGACACATTTATTAAAAACATTTCATAAAGCCGGGTAGAAGAAAAGAGAGGCACACCAAGGAGAGCCAACAAAGATCTGATACCTAAAGGAAAAAGTAGGTTAATGTTAAAACGTTCATATTAGCTAAACTTGTAATTAATTGATTACACAATAAGAATAAAAGGGTTTTATGTACGTTTCCGGAAGTACGTTCAACGTTTATTTACTTATGTTTCAATTTAGGTTATTAAGGTCAATTAAAAATAATAATAATATTTTTTACACATACACAGCTCCATCTAGTGCCAAATTAAGCAATTATATTTGTTGTGTTATGGGTACTAGGAACTAATTTACTACTTAAATACTTACTTTTTTGGATCTACATACCTATTATAGATAAATTACACAAAGATTTGTTGATTCATCGAACCCACGACCTCCGGCTTAGCAGTCAGGGCCAATAACCACTAGGTGAACAGGCCAGTCGCAACGATGTCCTTGTCAGTCTGTAGATGAAGTAAATTAGGTACCTACAAGTACCTGGTGCATGATAAATTTTTCTGATCTTTGACTTCGTGAGTTTTATCGCTACACCTTGCAAGTCACAATCGAAATACTTGCCTCAAAAACGCCACACGTTGTGTGTAAATGCATTTTGCACAAAAGACTGTTGGAGGAATTCCTATTGTGTGCTCTGATTTGTTACACACCGCACCATTGGCAATCTTACACTTGAGATACTTAGATTAGAATTCTCAGTACGCGCACTTTTCTTTCAATTTCTAAACTATCGATAGCTAAAATGAAAATAGTATTGTTTTCATATATAGAATAAGCTTTACTAATGACTATCATTATCATCCTATACTTAGCAGTCCACTGCTAGACATAGGACGTTTTAATTCCCAAAAGGCAAATGAAAATTACATAATATCTTTTTGGAAATTGACAATGTTGCCTTTTACACTGTAAAGTTTATTATATATTTTATAGAAATGACGTAGTTACTCGTAAACTCCGTCAAAGCGGAGCAGTAATGAAACATTTCTACAACTGACAAATTGCATTGCAAGGAAAATATGCGGGGCTGAAAGGGGTACCTCAAGCCACAAGATGATGACTGGGGCAAGCGTAATAGTCCTCAGGTCTGCTATAAATAATGCCCAACTTAAGGGGCCAGCATTTTAGCTTCATTGTTGTTCCTTAACGGGCCGTCTTATGGTACTCTTAATTAATTTGAAACTTTCTGAGGTCTCCTGTGGCGTGCAATTTGAATAATAGCGCAGATAGGGTGGTGAAGCTTAATTTTAATTGCAAATATTTATGTTAAACGAGTCTCGAGGCGAATGCCTTTCTAGGATATTGCGAAATATGATATATTGGTGGAAAACCTCTTGCGCAATTCTGGAAATACAATAATTTATTGTTGCAATAAAATATCATTTGTTTTATTTTAGGAATTCTCTGTCGAGCCATTTAATGGGGCTTTTAGGGTAATTTAACGTAACTAAAAATAATAGGTAAAGTTTAATTAATGATTGAGTAAAGAGAAAACTTTAATGTTTAACGTAAAGTGATGTCGTGTCACCACTTCGGTAGTCTAACGCCTTAATGTTTAACGTAGGTAAAGTGATGTCGTGTCACCACTTCGGATGTTAATTAGTCTAACGCCTGCATTTAATAGTAGTTTCATCTTTACGGTTAACAATATCTTAACTAAGTGGAAATAAATGCAACGGCGGCGTCTCAAATTGACGTTGATTTACATGAATTATGCGTAGTCGGCGATTGTATTTATCTCGTTCTGGAAAACTTACCACAGTCGGTTGACTAGAAAACTTAATTATTACATTTAATCGTATCCTTTTCAATTTTTGTGATTTACCTGCAAAAAGAAAAAAAATAATTATTATTTAAGAAAGTTACTAGAATGTAGAAAGTATTTATCAAGCTAGCGTCAAACAGCCCTTTGATTTTCGAGTTTAGAATTAGATAAGTACCAAAGTTAGTTCGAATCATCATCATCATTCCCATTTCTATTGAGGCGGCTCCCAGTCTTACTTGATTCTGCTAGCTACCAGAATTATACGAGCGACTGCCATCAGACCTCGAAACCCGTAGGGAATCAGTAGCCGAGATGGTTAGACCAGGTGTCAGATTATATTGGCTTCTGACTACATGTAACGATTGTCATAGATGTGTTAAAAAAGTTAGTTCGAATATAAGTCTTTATGTAACCTACAAACTAAATAATAGCCTATATCCATTTCGTATGTAATAAAGCCAAGATGTTACATCCGACCGAGGTTGTTTGTCAATATCAAACGATCCACACGTTCAAGCAATCTATTTACTTCTCAAAAGGCTAGCCGTCAGGCGCCGGCGTCAGGCATATGACAGCGACTAACGAGTTTCATAATGACACTTGCAATAACGTGATAAAGGGTAAATGGCCTTCGAAGGTGCAATGCTTCGTTAGAAAACATGTAGTTTACATTAGTATCAAGTTCATCAACAAACTACTATGTAGGTAGACAAATTTATTCTCTACTAGCTTCCGCCTATTGCTTCGCCGGAGTGGTACTAATTGGGATAAAGAATAGCAATGTTTTAATCTAGACTATAATCTATATCTGTGCTAAATTTCATCCAATTCCGTGAAGAAGTTTTTGCTAGAAAGAGTAACAAACATGAAAAAGAGGGGAAAGCGCGCAATACCAGTTCCGTCTCTCCTCTTGGAGGTAGGCGCGAATGACCGCGATAGAACTCCGTACTAATGCGACTGCTAACGAGCACAAATCATTGTAATATGTTTTATTTGTTCCAATAAATCAATAAAATAAAATAAGAATATTAAAACAAATAAAATCTCAGCAAAGTTAAAATGTTTGAATTTGGAACATTTTGGATACGGTGCGTATCTAATTAATTAGTACGGGCTGAATAAAAATACATAAAAATAAAAGGTCAGTGCACTCAAATTTTAAGTGAATATTAAGTTATCGGTCATAAAAGAGAAGCAAAATTAGTATGTACTTAGTTTGTTTATCTAAATAATTTCCTAAAATATTTACGTAGTTACGAGTTTTATCCTTCAACTAGATTTACAGACAGTTTGTTTGTTATCTTCACGTCCGGCAATTACTCAGTAGTATACATAATTATGTAATTACATTATCGTTTAAGAGTTTCTGACTTTATTAACTTCACGATATCATTAAGTAGCTCAAGGTGTTTTACCTGAGTATTATCGTATGTACGTATCGTATCGTACGCATAAAATTAATATACTGAAGCAAGAAAACAGTCACAAAAGATTGGCATCTTTTTAACATAACGCCGGCGGAAAATAAATTGACTACTCCTATTGACTTAATAATTTTCATAAATCATTTTGCAATAATACAATACTGAATGGAAAATAATTAATTTTCATAAATCGTGCATCATCATCAACTTGACTACCTACTAAAAGTATTTATGAAGCAATCAATGAAATAACACATTTTTCCCCGAAAAATTTAGTTTTTGCACTTACCATTTTATTCTCCAAGGACGATGATAATTCATTCATGATGAAAGATGTAAGTAGGAGGTATGTATTTTTCCTTTTTATCTTACGATACAATGGACAACAAAAATTACCTAACTACATCTCACAACTAACCTAAATAAAGAATAAACTAATGCAAAGTCTAAACTAATGCATCAAATAATTCTGTCGCATCGTTATCTTCCGGGAAAGTACCAAAAATATTAGCAGCTTTACCGCTTTGGAGTGCAATACTGTTCCTTTGCCCGAGATACAGACCAGCCTTCTAGTTATATGTGTTTTCCTTTACCTATATTATCTAGTAGTTACAGAAGTTTCTATCCATGACATAACTAAAAGTGCGTGACAAAGTTCGCTCAATACAAAGCAACAAACCTGTTTGTTACAATAATGCCCAAAATCCGGTCAAACAATGCATTATACTATTGAGCACAAAATCACAACACTATAGGCGGTAACACGGTATCTACACCACGAAAGCGTCACACTACACAGACTGAAACAGTACGTATTGAAAGATTTCATAGGAATTTCGCACGGTACGTCGCTTCTATTCGTCACCGTCGGGTAATTAGGCGCTACTGACAACACTATATAATATTGTACAATAAACTGTAATACTACGTAATAGAGTTTAAAATTGATTTGATATTCTGTTTAGTATAAAAACAAGAGCGTGCGACCAAGTCACTCACGCAATGTCTAGCGATGTACTGATGAATTTGAAAATGCGAATGTATCAATGGCCGTGTGGTAAAGATCAATTACTGTACTCAGAATAATAATAACTGCTATGTAGGTCAAATTTGCAATATGTCGAGTAATTACTCTTGTGTCTTCTGTGCGCGTAACTACTAATTTATTTGTAGTTTAGACATGTGGCACTGGGCACATTAAATTACCTATTCATAGTTTGGTCCTATATGATTGCTACAATTTTACGTAATTTTATTTTAAACTAGCGGCCGCCCGCGACTTCGTCCGCGTGGATTTCGTTTTTTTTTCGCAATAAAAGGTAGCCTATGTTCTTTCTCAGGGTCTAAAGATTGTCTGTGCCAAGTTTCATCGAAATCGGTTGAGAGGTTTAAGCGGGAAAGCGTAACAGACAGACAGACAGAGTTACTTTCGCATTCATAATATTAGTAGAGATGATTTTTGAATTTCGTGGAAGAGAGAAACTACCATTTTTCTAAGGTTTAGGTCATGGAAGAAAGAAGCTACTTAGGTTTCAGTTTATTAGCTACATAATAATATTTATTATATTGACCTATTTTCAATGATACTGTTAATTAATTTTTTTTAGAACTTCTTACATTTCATTAAGGAATAAATTCAATAATTTAAGAAACAGATTCACATCACAATGTTCTGAAAAGCTTAAGAAACTTTGGATTTTGGTGTAGACGAATTTAAAATATTCCTATCCAAGTACAGTACTTACTAGAGAAACCACTAGTAATTTAAACGATTTTATGCTCAAAAACAATTTCGAATTTTATAATTTTAAATTGGGTAGGTACTTTATACAGAAAACTTAGTAAAGGGCGAAGACGAAGTATAAACTAAACATAATTAATTCTGCGGTAGGAATAATACATGCTACTAGCTATTCCAACAATATGTTCAAACGATCAATCAGTCACTTCACTTCCTGCTTAAACCTTATGGTACAGTCGCGATCATTAATAATTGAATCCTAATATATTAGGGGCAATTCACGTGATTTAGGAGCATTATAACATAATATTACTTCAAATTTACCTGAGTTATCACTTTGGGCATGTATATTTCATAAAGACACTGAAATAATTCAAAGTATCGAAAAACACAATTTACGCTCGATGACCGACTATATTATGCTCCGTAAAGACGAATAAAAGGTGTAACTGAGAATTTCTTATAGGATGATAATTCATAACAAATGACCTGTCTTTAAAAGACAAATCAGCATAAATCGCTACTCGTACACTCTGAAGGAAATTGTTTGCAAGTCTATGCTGTCACAAGGTGTGTAAGGTGTACAAGTGAACCAACTTTACGAAGTTACTCTATAAGCCTATAATACCTAACACCTATCAATCCGTCTGACTGTACGTACACCACAAGTCGTGTTCATGAACCGTGGGCCAGGTGCTCCTCGATATTGAAGCTAGCCAACCGTGACTTGGTGTATGGCTTTCAAATTGTAGGATATATCATATATTTAGTTCCTATCGTGGTTAGATTAGTGAAAGCGTACTAACAGGTGATACCTAACGGATATTTTCTTTATAAAAACATAGATAATAGTTAATCATCTTCTGGCAGTATTTCGGCTACGTCGACCATAGGTACGCAAGAGAAAATATGGTGCACCAACGTGTATGCAAACACCGGTGCACTCTATATTTCCTTTACTCTAGAGTGAGATCGAGAGTACGATAGGACGCACTAACAGAAAGATCGGTGAGAGATCTGGTAGGTACAGGACCAACACTAATGGTGTCTGGTGAGATAAGAGGGTGGGAATTGATTGTGGTTGGAGGTTGGAATTGTTGCTCTTTTATAGTTTCTAACAATTTGAGGAGCCTTATTCCACTGCCGCCTTACCAAAAATAATTCGTAATCACGAGTGAATCGGTATATTGGGCAGGTGCGTCCCATCGTAGTCTACATCATTGCTTAGCAATAGGCAAGTTGTAGTCAAGCACAAGGCTCTTTGAGATTAAAATAAAAGAAACAGCTTAACGTGGTACCCCTTATTTTGTGAGATAGCTATAGGTAGCTGATTTGAATAGCAGTGAGAACTAAGGCGATAAGGCACCTATAGGAACTACTTAAGGTCTAATGAATCGTGTTTACCCATAGCTGGTACATTTGTATTCTTGTGTGTTTTTTTTCAATTACAGCATTATATTATATTAAAGACATTGTCGGCGTATTTATCAAAATTCTTTTAACTCCTAAGATAGTCGAAGGAAAGTCTGTCCCAGAAGAAAGCTAGAAGGTGTTACCTCATTTATGTCAGGCCAAGCAACAAATAAAAAAGTGGATGTAAAAATATTTACTCAAAAAATTATTACGACGAAAATAACTCTCTAGGTCCATGAAGTCCCATAAATAAAACCATGTGATAATTATGATGGTTGTTCATCTTAAGTAACTCTGTAGCTACAAATAGATTGAAAGGAGACATATTTCTTCAGGTTATTAGTACTATAAACTCTCACCAGATGGCATAATAATACCTATTACTTATGTCGTTGATGACACACATTATGTTGAATATGAGGAAGCGTAGCGTATATTACAATTAAAATCTAAATTATGGTACAACTGCAAACAAATAAAATCCTATCCAGATAGGTATTACAACCACCACAGTTTGTTTAATATACATTTGAAATGAAGTGCATTTGATCTGTAATCAACTAAGAGCAAAAGAGTTTAGGTAGGTAATTTAAAAACTACCTTACTCCAGTCATAAACGCCACTGACCAACGCAGAATATTGCAAATCTATGCATAAAACTACGTGCAATCACACCTACAGATATACAAAGAATGAAAAAGCAAGTTCTGCTACAATCTAAACATTTCCTTGCCTTCATTTAAGAAAGGAGCAAAAAGAAAATTCAAGTGCTTACTGAACTAGAAAAATATCTGGATGACCGAGCTTTGCTTGGTATTTTTTTTTAAATGACATTTTCTAAAAATGATTCCTAGCTAGATCGATTTATCGCTCCCGAAACCCCCTATATACTAAATTTCATGAAAATCGTTGGAGCCGTATATAAATATATACAAGAATTGCTCATTTAAAGATATAAGATTCAACTAGTTTCAAACTATAGCAGTCAGTGCTGTATATTACCTTAGCAGTACACTTTGCTACTGAATAAAGTAAAACTACATTAATTACCGTACACTTGCTAATATAGTAGATTACGGAATACAAAAAGGTCGTTGTACGAATAAAATTATTTGTAGCGGTGCATGAGAGTAAATATAACAATTGAATAAACAAAGCTCTAAGATTTCACTTTGAATTACTGGGGCTTATGAAATTATGTGCATTTGTCATTTGTCTTAAATATGTCACCTTACCTAACTAGCAACTTGCTCACACATCGCAATGGTATCCGACATAAATTATACACAAACCGCAGAAGAATCCATTTAGAAGTCATTAAAATCATAGCGAACATATGGGAATGACATGTAAATGTAAAAAATGACATTAAGTAAAGAGAAAAATATATGAAGACCAACAAATACTGTGTTACAAAGTGGTACAGTAGGTACCTACTACACCTTTACGAAGGCAGGGAGAAAGGTTATGTCTCAATAAAGTAATAAAAATTTTCTGTAGAGTGACTGACTTAAAACCAAGCATAGTAAACAGATAAATGTATGAAATAATAAGGAATAAGAAATATGAAAGAATATTACGCAAAAGGTTATTAAGTAAGTGAAAACAGGAATTTAAAATAAAGTTATAGCAGACTAGTTTGTTATAAAGACCGTAGCATTTGAGTTAAAGACGTGTGTCCGAGCATTGAAGCAGCTATGTAGTAAAACTAATAAAACATTCAACGGGGACGAAATTGCCTCTGGCTAGACAAACTCGATGTGTCTTGGTGATTCCCTGTAATATTTAGTAGCTAAAGATTAATCACTGTAGGTCTACAGTTACTACTTTTAGAAAGAAATTATATTGTCTTGCTGCAGATATTATGATAATTTACTCGCTTTTGTTTTTAGGAAAAGGTCAAACTAAATAAAAACAACGTTTTAACAAAAAAAAAATAACAAAAACATTTCCTTTTGCAAATTGTTTTGACACGTTCTATAAAGTCCTACGGTTGGGAATAGGTCTATTAATTATCAATTATCTAATGAATTTAAGAGAAGAATAATTGAAATATTCAAAATTCATTGAAAGTTTAGTTTTAAAAGAACCTAAAGTTTATGTTACATTGTCGAAATTCATTAACTGTCGATGATATACCTACCTTTTGGTTTTACCTATTACCTAAACATAAGATAACATAGAACCAAGCATATAGCAAGATGTTAATACCACCAAATTTCGTCTTTTTAGAGCCATATTCACTCACTTTTTTCACTTCAACCCTACTTAGACATGCCGGTTTCCTTACGATGTTTTCTGCCACCGATATTGAGCAGCGGAGATGAAAAAATTCACACAAAGATGTGTGGGCACGACCAGGATTCGAACCCGCGACCTTATTTTTCTAAGTCAAGGCCCGCACCGCGGCGCCACCGCTGCTCAAATAGATACCAATTAGAGCCAAATTAATAGATACCAATTGCTGTTGATTGGGCACAATGCCCTAACTCGCGCTGCCACTTAGACTTTTCAATAACCTATAACTATTAGAAACATTTTGCTGCTCGAGTCAGTTACAAATAGACAAAAAATCCACAACTATAAGAATTAGGCTACAAATCATGATCTTCACCTAGATTATCTGATACACTTTATATTAAACACGCACGTTTAAACTATTATCATAACGCGAAGTTTGTATGAATGAACTTGCAGCAAGTGCTATTTTCACCTTGAAGTTTAGTAGAGCGATGCGATCGCAAATATCATGTTTGGCAACCGCTGTTGTGGTCAGGTAACTCACGTCAAGAATATGAATGAATTAGTAGATAGATGCTGCTAAAACAAATTGGCATTTTGCTTTGTCCTTGAATTAAAGAATAGCCTTAGAGGAAAGCTGGGCGACCTTTACTCAATTAAAACGTTCTCACTTCTAGACGTTTCTACGTGACTAGAAGTTAGTGTACATAATAGCACTAGTGTAGTGTAGTGTAGTGTAGTGTAGTGTAGTGTACTAGTGTAAAAAATATTGAAAACTATTTATGAAAAATGAAAAAAACAATCTCATGAAGAGGACTCAACTTTGGATTAGGATATTTTTTAGTTTATTCGCTAGATGAGTTCACTTTTCTTGGAAATGTTGCAGCTAGATTTGGAATTAGTAGATTGATTTTGTAATATCACCTAAGTTTGGTAACATTTTGACACTAATGGTTAACTGCTAGTAACACATGAATACCAAGAGTGCAATAGTCATGTGTGACTAAACTCCTAAAATAAAGATGATAAAAAAGGATTAATTGTTTACTTTGGAGAAGATTGTTATAATCATTGCATTAATGCTTAACATAAACATAAAACATACTATTACGTAAACTATTACCAATATTTCAATGATTTATAGTCTAATCTATGTTACAGAGAATGTTTTTGTTAGTTGATTTTAAATTCCAATGTTAACAGTTTTATGTTCTGAATTATGACAGTTTAAATACTTCAGTGAGAAGTGACCGAATGGTGAAGAGCGCTGCCGGTAGCGCATCGTATCTAACCTGGCTTCGAGTTGCACTGGAAAAATTGTGGGAGCCTTCCACAGCAGGCCAAAAATAAAAATTTAATTGAATTAAGTTTTATTTTGCTTGTATTTTTTGTTGCAGTTGCTCAGTACTAGAAAAACTAAGAAATCGTCAGCCTGTTAATGTAGGTAGTAGTACGTAGTGGTTACTACGTGAAACCGAGAACAAAGTGCTATATTTTACTTCTAAAAATGTCCTTTTGTAGTATGCATAACTAACTTCTGAGCGCTTTCAAAGAGTAATGAGATGACATGACTCCAACGATGTGGAGATAGTATAGTTCGTGAATGTCTTGTGTAGGTATCTATGTAATTGTTTGTGTATGAAACATCGACCTACATTACCGGTCGTACAATGGTGAATGACCGTAAGCATAAACATTGTTTACCAGTTGTCTCGTTAACGGTCTCAGTTTGATCAGTTGTTGCAAAATATTTGAAACTGTGTCAGAAAGTTGAATATAAGACGTGAGCTAATTATACTAATTTATCGGTTACCTACTTTTGTTTTGTAATTATTCTGATATTAATTGGCAGTTGCTATTGCAAAAGATTGAATGTATGAATGTTTGTTCAATAATAAAGATTTGGATAACACAGAGATAAAATTACAGTTTACCGTAGAGACACTTTCCCAGATAACCATCAGATCCCATACAACCACGGAATTGCAACCTATTATTTTTAAAGTCGGTTACCTTCTTGCTTTTCAAATGTGTACCTGTGCCATAAAAGTAGGTATCGATTTATAAATTTTCGTTTCACCAAAAATAATTTACACAGATTCTTGAGAACAACCAATTGAGGGCTTTAATTCTATGGGGAACGAAAAATGCCATGCGTCGACTTCTTAGGGGGATTACGTACTCATTTTCCAACAAATAGATTGTAAGGTACGGTGCAGCTCGTCAAATAGATCCAAGGGGTTACCTGCAGGCTATTGGGGTTGGTATAAAGAAATCTGTTGGAGTCGACAGCCTGAAACTAATGCATGATTCTTGCGCAGCTACTGGGGGAGTCAAATTATAGGAAGTTTTCAACAAAACGATAGAGATTAAAATTGAAATATTTGGTGATACAAAATTAAAAATTATTGAAAACTACACGCTATAGATTTATTATTCTAAATTTACGTAATTACTTTCACTTTATTAATTAAAATAATGTATTAAAATCGAGTCCCAAATTGAAGAAGCAAAAAAGAGGAACATATTTAGTGTTATGTCCATATATATGCGTTTTGACCTTTTTATGTAACAACTAGTTTCGCCGCCCGCGCGTATTTCGGTTATCGCGCTAAACCATTAACCTCTTTTTTCGCAGTCGGATAAACAATCCTTTCACGGGTCTCGAACTACCTCCATACAAAATTTGTTCAGTAGTGTAGGCGTGTAAGCAACATTTTGAAATCGGGAAGCCCCCACAGGCATGTTCATAAATCTAAAGGGGTTTCATAAAAAATATGTCTAACTTGGTCGGTTTTCTACGGTTCTTAGACCATAATGTAAGTTTTTCATTGAAATAGGTAACCAAGAACAAATAGAATTTAAATTTCGAATTCTATTCATCGCATTGAGTTATCAAACATGTCATTGTGTCAATATTTAAAACTAAACTGATTCTTACATTCTATCAGCTCTCTTTTAGATAACATTGTTATAGAGTCATGTATGACTAGATGTGTAAACGTAGCAAGAGGAGCTTTATAATCGCTGCCTAAGGGTAGGCAGCGATAAAAGGCGTGATTGTATGTACATATGTATGTATGTATGTTATAGAGTCATATAACATTGCCAAAACAAACAACTAGTTTCTAAACAAGAGAATATGTTTAGCTAAACAAATTGCAGTTAAAACTTACATCGTACCTACCCTGTAATATATTATCCTAACAGAGTAAATATTGAACGAAGGCGGTAGTTGTCTCAATATGTCGGCTGTCCAGTTGAGGGGAGTTTTTTGGGAACAAAACTTCCATTGAAACATCCATCCTTAGGGATTTGGGGACAATGAGATTTTACATATTAATAAGGTCTGTTGACCTGTTTTTCTAACGCCCATGTTTACAAACAGTGGTATTCTAGTAATTTTTATTATATATTGTATGTTTTATTAGCTTTGTAATAGGTTAATTACAAATAATAAAAGGTAGGTTGGTAGTTTAATCGACTATAACCATTAATCTAACCTTAAATTATGTTATTCAATTACTCCCACTAGTAAATTAGCATTTATATTAGTCACATTAGAGCTGTGTACTTACCTATGTTGTAATCAATGTCTTAACCGATTTTAATAAAGAAGAAGCTTATCGATTTAATTGTTTATATCTTGTTTACATGTCTATTCGGTCGTCATAACTAAATTATAAAACCGCAAAATTGATACTGAAGTGTTCCTATTTAAATTTAAAATATGTACTTATTTAAAAAAAAATCTAGTCAACCGATAGTAGGTACCTAAGTATATGGAGAGCAAGATATTCAAAAGCATAAGAAAATTTAATTACGTGTAATAAAAACTTGAAATTAAATGGGTTGAACTAATAAAACAGTGCCGTTTTAAGTATTTGCATCCGGGACAATTTTTATGATGGCATAAATTTAAAAGTTTACCAAGTTGTATCAATCTATTTAAATATTTGATTAACATGGAACAATTTAATCTAATAAGTATATATAGAAGATTTTTAAATGGATAATGCAAGCAGTACTTTTGTTTACATCTGTAAAAACAATTTTTTCGCTAAATTTATTTTATTTTGGCGATGACATTATCTAAACGGTATTCTGTCGTAAAGTCAAATTAAATTTAGGTCCAAAGAGATCTTAATTTAATTTTACAACAGAATACTATAATATTTTTTTACACATGTAAACAAAAGTATTGCTGGCATTACATAATGGTAATTCAGTTAATCATATAAATTTATTTTTATTTATTTGATTCAATATTTTAGTGGAATCTAGCTAAAATTAGCTTTGTCTGACAATTTCAGAATGTTTTTTAGCAGATGTAAACAAATATTTTACCAATTTTTTACGAAGTTTATACATCTAGGATTAATAACAGAATTAGGAACATTGTGTAACAACTAGCTTATACCTCTTTTCAGAATAGGACCGCCAAAATCAACGGGTCAATGTGCTCAATGTTATGTAGGTAATAATTAAAATACCTATAAGTAAATAATCACATCACGTAACTAACAGAATATAAATATTAACAAGCATATACAAGAGAAAATTACTGAGCAAAAATCATGTTACTACAAGCTTCTACAAAACATAGCAGTCTAACCAGAATAGGGTATAATTTAACTGGTTTTTAATTCAACTCCAGAACATGGTGTTTTATTAGAGATACAAGAAAGTAATTAGTCCCACACACACTCTAAAGAAGTATAACCTGTTTCTAGAAAATATTCTGCTGATTTGACTTTGAAACTACTTTAAATCAGGTACGTTTTAATTTTAAAACAGTTGATGAGTGAAAGCAATTGAGTAAATGGATATTATTGTACAGACTTATATTCTCAGCAGCATTCTTTATTCAGCAGGCTAATAAGTGGGATAATAAAAGTACAATGTACTTACTTTTTTACTCTAAGCGTAAGTATAAATTGAGCAATTTTGTTTGTCTGTTACCTCACTAACATATATCTAGTTTTATTTGTTTTTTTTAAGCCTTTAATTTGATTTTTAGGGTTCCGTACCTCAAAAGGAAAAAACGGAACCCTTATAGGATCACTTTGTTGTCCGTCTGTCCGTCCGTCTGTCAAGACCCTTTTTCTCAGGAACGCGTGGAGGTATGAAGCTGAAATTTATATCAATTACTCAGGTCTACTGTCCCTTGAAGCTGTGAAAAAATCAAACTTCTAAGCCAACGCAATCAAAAGATACAGCCGTTTATGCCGCAAATTTTCGACACTTGCAAGGGAATCAAAACCTACAGGGTGCTTCCCGTGAACTCAGAATCTTGAAATTTGGTACGAAGCAACGTCTTATAGCATAGGTAAAGGAAAAATTACGAAAACCATAAATTTTTAGTTACATCACATAATATATATTTTTTTAATAATTTTAAACTTACTACCCATTTCCTCATAAACGCGTAGAGGTATTAAATTGAAATTCATACCAAATACTCAGGTCTATAATACCTTTAAGCTGTAACAAAATCAAACTTCTATGTCAACGCAATCAAAAGAAACAGCAATTTAAGCTGCATATTTTGAAACTCGCAAGTACTCGCAAGGGAATCAAAACCTAAAGGGTACTTCCAGTCGACCTAGAATCTTGAAATTTGGCATGAAGCAACGTTTTATAGCACACATAAAGGAAAAATTCCGAAAACCTTAAATTTTTAGTTACATTACAAAATATATATTTTTTAATAAATATAAACTTATTACTTTTTTCCTCATGAACGCGTAGAGCTATCAAGTTGAAATTCATATCAAATACTTAGATCTAATTGCCTTTAACCCGTGAAAAAAAAAATTTCTAAGTCAACATTATTTAAAGAATTAAATATATAGTGACTAAAAAACTTAGTAAATAAATAACTTTAATAAAAGAACTTTCGCAAGTCTGCTGCAAGGCTAGTATAAGTGTTTCAGTTATATTATAGATAAATGATATGTGTTAATATAAAATAAAGGATTACTTAAACGATAAAGAGATCTTTGTCTTAAATTTATGCTCCTCCATCTTTCCCCATTGTAATGTTATGAATTTCATTTTGCAATAAAAATACCATAGTTATGACTCGATTGTCGTAATGAACGAACTTTGTAAACCTTGCAGGTTTGTACGGAACCCTCGGTGCGCGAGTCCGACTCGCACTTGACCGGTTTTTTTTTTGATAAGTAAGACACAATTATGTCGCGGTCATTAAACGTAGACTGTATGCAATAGAAGCGTAAGGAAAGACTTATTAGTAAGTACCACGGCCGTTGCAATAGTTATTACAATATTGACGTTAAGTAAACACAAGTGAAGCCACAGACAGTAACTAATATTTCACAAAGTGCTTCCCACTGAAACATCAGACGACTTATTTCAGCTACTTTATGTGAACAGAGCCATGTCTGTGACACTCGATAGCGTAAGCGACACTTTCAACTCGGAAAGCATGACTTTCACTTAGCTAATTAAATTTCAACCCTATTTAGCACTAATTAGGGTTTTACTTCTATTTGCACTTGATTATAATCTAATTTAATATAAAATAAGTTCTTTCAATGGTAAGTTAAGGTTTGCTTTCCTTTGAATCTGTTTTTCTTTGGAGTTGTAGAGAAAATGTTTATTGCGATATGCTACGCTTTTGCAAACATCTCTACAAATACCTAAGTTTATTGTTTTAAGTACTAGGTTGAAGGCAGGTACAAACTTACGAAGACGTTCATAATAATATGTCTTCTAAAGTTGATGTAATTACCTGGAACAAAAAATAAAATTGTAAAAATGTGCACCCTACTAAAATATGGCAGTGTGGAAAAATAGATAAATGTCGACTTTTGACAATCAAGCCGCATCTATCCGTCCTAAACTATGACTGTACCCAACGGAGGTAATTATGTATAATATACTAGTAAGTAGGTTAAAATTTGTGACTCTTTAGAGAAGTTTCACAAGTTTCTGATAACGTTTTGAATAGCTTACAAGCACTTTTTGTCACTTTCTTATTTTATGTCTTAAGACATGGACAAAACTTGTGGATGAACTATCCGACACTGCCGCTTAAACTTAGTATTGGGATGAGGTTGATATTATCACAGATATCACAATGCAGGTAGACGATATTAATGAGCAAAATATTTTTTATTTTTATTTTCTATTATATTGTTCGGAAGTTATGGGCGTACGTAGAAAATTAGGCGATGTTAAATTTTACGATAGCTATAAAATATTAATTAAGGTAATTCCTACTTACGTGACAGGTAAAAAGGTGCATCATTAAACAAACTATAACAAGATCAATACAAAAATGTTGATATGATAATGTTGTTTCAATCGTTGATATGCATGTGAATAGCTCCATTCCTTGCGTGCATGCGCATAATATGCGTGAAGCGGTGACGATTTGGTATGCTTCGTAACTAAGTTTCAGGGCGTACATAATTAGTTTACGAGTAACTTTAAACTAACCGTTTCAATTCATTACAGGTCAATTCATAAAAGCAATTAAGTACTGGTTCAAAAGTGAAAGAGAAAATAAAATGATGCAATACTGCATAATAATCTAGTTAGAAAGCAATTTCTTTTATATCACAAATATAATTTAAAAGTTGTTTACTTTTGTGGTAAATTATTCAATTTAATCGAGAATATCACTAGTTTTTAACTAACTTCAAAAAGGAGGAGGCTATTATTTTGTATGTTTATTTTTTTAATTCCTAGATACCGCCTTGCGTCATTATAATACAGTAGGATTTGAAAAATGTTCTTTTGTTTGGGACCTCTACAAACAATATTATGAAAAGGTCTCATCAAAATTCAAAGTAGGCTTTTACTTAATTATTTTTTATCTCAAACTCAAAAACTAAAAACTCTTCAACAACAATGAACTAGTTTACCAAACAAGTAGGTACTTTCTTAAGCAATAAAGAAAGATGCAGTTCGAAACGTAAACAAACTGAACTTCTTCTTTGATGTAGACACTTGCTTCTATTTAAATAAGTAAGACAATTTTGCGTACTCGAGATCCCTTTGAAGGGCTCTCCTGGGACTCTCAACAGGTAACTTTATAGCCGTTGAATTAATGCGGTCAGAACAATTTAGTCAGTTAATGTAGACTCGACGTTAATTTCTCATTCGCGAAGGTAAACCATAATCTAATTTCAGTCTGTTTCACTTTGCATATGAATTCAAGGCCTTAAATTACAAATGTTGCAATATTTAAGTAACGTTCTTTTGTTTTTAACCTTTTGACGAAAGAGTTTTTTAAGTGACTTGTGTGTCTGTATGGCTGTGTTTCTTTGTAAGTAGGTACGTGTACAAGTTTGTCGCATGTAGGAATGAATCGATTTTGATTTCCGGCTCGAAGGACCACACTTTATGATAAAGAAACTATACTGTTCAATGAAAGTCACTTTTACACACTTTATTGTTTTTCACTGCACAAACACATTATTAAAAACCAATATAACATGTTGCACGCGTGGAGCTCAAAAACGAACCCACAGAAGAGGTAGTGAATCCAACGAATAACGAATCAAGTAATTATTGATGGAATGATATAATAAACCATTTTCTTTACTTAAAATCATATCATCATTGTACTTAGCTACGACACTTTTTTATTTAGTTTTTAATTTATAGTTAACTAGCGGACCCCGCAGACGTCATCCTGCCCGGTAAAGCAGTGCCACCTACTGGAGCCGAAAATAGATTACGACCGATTCTCAGACCTACCGAATCGGTTAAGCTGTTTCTGAGGAAGTTGTTTTTTTTTTCTTTGCGTAAGAACCATCCTTGTACTTCAAGGAGTATTTAAAAAAAAAAACAATTAGCTAAATCGGTTCAGCCGTTCTCGAGTTATGCGCTTACCAACTCATTTTTCGATTCATTCATTTCATTTTTCATTTTTCAATTTTCTTTGCTATAAACCTTTCCAACGAATGCAAAACCGTGGAAATCGGTTCGTGCGTTCTGGAGTTATAGAGTCAGGAAGGAAAACCCGACTTATTTTTATATAGTAAAGATTATTGCTATAGACACCTGATCTCCGAGGAGATAATAATAAGGCAGGATTATAGAAGCAAGTTAGATGTTTCATTTAAGTTATAATCGTATGACAATGCAGCAATTTTGGGTATGAAAACTTTTATTTGATCATTTGTCACAAGTTTACATGAGGCTATATGTAGAAATTTCGGCAAGAATGACATTAAATCGTTGTAAACCCTTGTTGGTTTTGTAATTACAACCTTTACAGAAAACTGTCGTTCATTTGAGTACCTACCTACAATGGTTACGAAAAATTTACAAGAGAAATAAGTCTTTGTAGATTTTTCACGGTACTTAAATGTCGAAATACAAAGCGATAGGGCGTAACACAGAGCTGCGCCCATGCGTAAAATAACCAAGAGGAGCTTAGAAACCAGTGATTGCGAGAATTGATTTTAAGCGAGTTTCAAGTAACAATAAAGATGGCATCTTCACATTACTCGATATAAACAATATTTATTGTAAAAAAACTAAAAGAAAACATATTCTTTATATATATTTAATTTCAATTTTGTTCACAGCACAGAATTAAACAAAACTGAAATTAAATAGGATGTATGATGTACCGAAAACATCTGCAGGAAAAATACTAACCGGATAAAATGTCTTCGAAATCGAATGAGATTTTTGTCCTGAAAAAGAACTACCTTTTTTCTTTTATCTACCTTCTCTGGCCTGTTTACAAATAGGACGATTCGTCGCCCGATCAAAAAGTAGTATCTACCTATTAAGTACACATTCTAAAGTTTGTGAAGCTGTTTGATGCACACAAATTTTTCGCAATAATATATAGTAGGATTGAAAAATATATAGTTCAACAATTCCGTAGGTAGCTCAACAGCCGAGCCTAAGTCAAGAGTAAGATATTTATTATCGTGTAATCAATTCTAAGATACATAGTAAGGCATAACGAATGAAACTAATCAATTTGAGCGTTGCTAATTTGACACATGAAAAAGTTGTTTAATAAAACGTTTCAATTGATAATGTTGCTAAATCTAGTTCCAAATTGTATCTTACAAATCTGTTAGATGATATTGAATAATATGTTACGTTCAAATATTTTATAACAATATTTGCTTAATAAACTGTCAAAATTTTATCATTAGCTTTGAATCTTCTTGATAACAGGTATATTATACTTGTAGATTATGAACACAATTTTCCTTTTGATCTAAGTGTGTTTTGTCGTAAACATGATACGTCTACGCCGCCAGCGCATGAACATGCTAGAATTACTTAACATTTTCTTCATACTAAATGTGTACTTATTAAAAAAGTGTAAAGAAATTCTAGCGACTTATATTTCATTTAATTGCATCTCTTCACACAAATTTACATTATTCAGGTTCGCAGTAAAACAAGTAATTTTCTCACAACTCATTTCTTCTGGCAAAATACGTCAACCGTTGTGACTCGGCTTTGTTGTATTAAATTTTAATATAAAGATAGACTTGTAGTCGTAGATATGTCGGAAAAATTCGGATAAATATTTGGTTGATATACCAAGTGGTTGTTGGAATTTTACGACAGTTTACGAGTTCATCTTCACTCCACACAAGCAGTGTCCGATTAATGTCCCGACGGCATTCACTACCGAATTTGGAGCCCGCATACAGGTCACTGACCTTTCGCATGCTGTGTGCACACTCAATCTTACGTCGATGCTGATTTGATATACTTTATTGAAACTGATTCTTACAATCAATGCAAATCATTATTACGAAGTTAAATCTATTGAACTGTTATTTCATCTGAATAAGAGCTTGGATTTCAGCTAGCAATTATTTTACTGACCTCAAATATTTTTAATGACCTACTTACTGTAATATCTTATTATTTTCTGATTTGTAAAATCAAATAACATGGAAAAAAAATTGTGTCAGATAATACAATATAAACATTTTAATGTATACATAGGTACTTAAAATTTCTACGGCATCATTTTGTGTTGCTTAATTATCGATTCTAAAAAAAATATTTGCTTAGGTAAAGTTGATGAATGGAGTCTAGACTTTAAACCCGTAGAGTTCAATAAAGAATATTGATTACAAATTGTATTGTTTGATGAATGAATACGATCATAAAATTAACATTTCTATTTCTACATAGCACGAACTGTAAACTGTAGTCTATTGTTACTTAACGATTACTGAATACAATTTAAATAAGTACCTACCCACTAACTTAAATTTACACGTAAAATAGTAACCTACCGTAACCAAGTAGGTGGTAACCTTCTTGTTACGTGTTTGAGCCGTTTGGTGTTGAGACTCTGTGTTCATGTGGTCCAGAAGTACGTTTGCTTTTCAAGGAGTTGTACACACGTAAGAAGGCTAGTATGTACTCGTATCTCGGGCAAAGGATCAGTATTGCGATCAAACGCGGTAATGTTGCTAGCCTTCTGAGTACGTTCCCGGAAAATAATAATGCGGAATAGTTCTTTTGACGCATTCGTTTAGGTTAGACGTTAGTCCTTTATTTAGGTTAGTTTTGAAATTGTTATACAGTTAAGTCATTTTTCATAACAATTGTATATTTGTGTTGCAAATAAATGCATTTTTTTTCTAAGTTGCGTTACGATTTCCGTCCTGTGATACAATTACATAAGCGTGTTAACTCACGTCCGGTTTCTTGTATTAGCGATTAGTGATTATTTATTTAAAGCAAAACCATTAATTACCAACTTACTACTTACAATAGACATAACAAAAATAGGAAGTTATAGTTTTACCTTCGTATTCATAAACGTCTTATAAGCTCATTATAGCTAAAGATCTTATAAGATTTTTATGAATAAGACCAAGAAGACTATGACTATAGTATGACATAGTATTATATTATCTGTGGTAAGACTACAGCGTTTACTGAGCAATGTCCATGTTTGGTACAGGTGGGTCACACTTACTCTTTGTTTTTTATTTTTATTTTTCCATTTATGTTTCTTTTTTTTCCTCTCTTTCTATATGTTTTTTTATCATTTGATTTTGTGTGTCCTGTCTATGTCAAATAAATGTTTTCTTTTTTTCTTTCTTTCTTTTTCTTACTTTATATTATCTCTTTAGAAATGAAGTCTCAAAAAATATAATTTTATAATTTCTACCACCTTATCTTACATTACTAGCTAACCTTTTTGGTCCTTAAAATACGTGAATATTTATAATTAAGGTGATAGATAGGTATGTTATATAAAATTTCCAACTTTCTAGTACGAAATGGCAATAAAATAAAAATAAACAACGAAATCGTTACAGTTCACGGGTAAAATAAACAAGGGAAAGTACTTGGTTAAACAAGGTCGATATTTTGTCGATTGTTTTGATAGTGAGAACCAGGCTTTAAGTTTACATTTTTGTGTATACGTAATACAGATCTGCCTAGTTTTAAGACCACGTTTTTGTACAAAAAATATATATTTTAATTTATTATTTAAGTATAGTAAGTAAGTATCAATATCAAACCAACCAGTATCAATAATTATTAAAGTTTAATACAAGATGGATTTAAATTTAAGCCAGGTTTATTGAAATAAAAATAACATACTTGAGTACCAATTATGTTTTACATATAAATTATTAGACGCATTTTTGTTACGCTAAAACTTGAGAACGACTGAACAGATTTGGTTGATTCTAATCTTACAATACTCATACAAGTCTAAGGAGTATTAGAAATACGCGATACAAAGTTCACCGGGATATTTCAGATATTTCATCACTAAAATGTTTGTTGAATTATCTCCAAAAATAGTTTATAAATAGAGTAAATACTAAGTGAATATTGCGTAAGAAAAATAATATTATCTTGCTTACAAAAAATCTAAGCGTGAATTGAAATTCCAAAAACGTTTTGCGAGATTGAAGAGGCTTTTATGGAAATGGACTGAGCGTGCATCAGATGATAGCGGAGAGTAGGGAGCTACCAGTATTACTCGACCGATTTAAATATTTACGCCTGCCTACTGCAATTTGAATACACCTGATGTTCAATTTATTTCGGCTGGGTTGTAGTCTAGTGGTGGTTTGGTAATGCAAATGGATTCTATAACACTTAATGGGTGTATATTCGTTTACTTGCAGTGCATTGATGCAAGTGCAGTGCAAAATATGGATAAGAAATATAGAATGAACTCTGAGATATTTATTTTTATTATTTTGACTGGCCTGGTGGCGTAGTGGTTAGTGATTATTTGTTCTGTGTCTGGGTATAATTTATCTATACTTAATATGTATGTATTACAAACTTACCTAGTTGAGAATTATATCCACTTCTAGTACCAATAACATAAGTAAATATAATTAATTAATTAAACTATTAATTTGGACTAGATGGCGCTGTGTGTTTGACACAATATATGTATTTTTTTGTTTACTGATTTTGGTTTAGTTAGTGGCATACAAAAGGCGCTAGTACCAACGTAATTTCCAAATACAAAAGTTTGTAAGAAGTTTAGAAGACATTTTGTGATGTGTTCTGTAGACATTCATTTGAAAAGAGGCTTCTTTATTTCTCATTGTACTAAATACTTACCCCCTTTTTCACAATCGTTTTGGAAGCTTATAATAGTTAAAATAGGTTTATAATTCGCTTGTCTGTTTTTAACATTTTGGTATATTAGTAAAAAAGGGCTATTGAAGCTCATAATTTTTTTATGAATGTCTTATTCATAAAAAAAATTATTAGGCTCAATAGTTAAAATGGATTTTATCTCTTTTGGATGTTTGTGTCCATTTAATATTGTCAGTTATATGAAAATGTATTGTATTACGAAGTAGATACATAAATCCAATAAATTATAAAAAATGCAATTTTTGTAAATAAATGCAATTAGTGTTAAAATGCAATTTTTGTTTCTGTTACGCCTTTTTATTGCACTAAGTTCACATCCATCATGTGTCTGAAGTGTTACATGCAATAATGAACTTTTTTGTATTAAGAAGTTTACTGTTCCAGATAACAGTAATTGTTATAATATTAATATGAAACAAATTAGTTGAATAATGAATTAATTGCATTTTATAATAAAAGCACATTCACTATTGCTCAATATTCAGGTCTATTCAGCGCTGTCTGGCTATCATGATTTATTCATTTGACGCAAACCATTGTGTGACAGAACTAACAAGTTAACTAAACAAAACAAAGCAAGCGGTACAAATTATATTGCATGCGACCACCAGAACTGTCGCAATTATTTCGACTTTGTAATAGGTGCCACATAGTAACAATGTGACAAATTAGGCACACAATTAAAAATCTTCGACAACACATCTCAGAAGGCTGGCACCTTTGCCATAATATGGACATTTACAAAAACGTCAACCAGGAGAGAACTGATGATATGGCTCAGTAGATTTCTTTTATGAAATGCTTGATTTCTTTTGATTCTTAAAAAATCAGTGTCAAAACTTGTCCACTTGTTTCTGCGATCCCACCAACTTGAAATTATTGACACAATTTTTCAACGGTGGTTATATTCATCATTTTTTTGTTAAATCACAATGCTTGAAGACACACTAAAACAATCGGTTTGTACGCATTACGATTGCATTTAGATTGCATAGACTACATCATTGCTTAACATCAGGCCAGTTGTACTCGAGCGCAAGCCTATTTCAGAATAAAAAAATAAAATTTCATATAAAAAATAACAATTACTTCCCTACTAGGTTTTGGATAAAATGAGTTTAACCTACTAACATAAGCAAGCCCCTAAAGATTCCACAAGAAAGCTGAAATGTTATCTATTGTGTGAAGTTTATTATTAGGAAAACACCTTATAAGAAAAAAAAAATACAGTATCTGTTTCGTAGGAGCTCATGCTAAAAATGGAGCAGGGATTTTATAAGCAGAATCTGATCATCATAGATGCTCCACTTCAATCCTTTTTATGATATTAAGATCGTAAAACGGGATATACCGCAGTGAAAATGCAGAAATGTTTTTATGACCTTAGGCTAAAACAGAATCTAAGTATGAAACAAACGTTCTTCAACTACGCATTCATAATTTATAGTATCAAATAAACGAGTATTTATATATAAAAAACCACAGAAACATAATAAAGTAAATCTTTTGAGCGTAGGTAAGTAATCTATAAAAAATCGAAATTATATCAACAAAGTAGGTATATCTAACTGTAGGTATATTTTCCAAAATCAGTTTAAGAAAACGAAGTGCCAAAATACTATACTGCGATATTTAGAGGTGGGTATTTTTTTGTGTGTCAGTGCTTGATTAGAATTAAATTTATCCAAAAAATTGCGAATTAAATCATTTCAAAAAATTGCTATTTGAATCTCGAAGCAAATATATTTTAGACAAACTATCACCGTACATATTTCCTTGATAACACTAACTTTACCAAACTCAATCCTTTATATCCGAGATCACCATAATGGATATTAAAATATGCATCCCTCTACGCCATGTTTGATTTAGAATGGTGACGTCCGGGTACGAATTAAAGATATTAACTGCCGGAAGGCATCTCATTGAGAGTTCGAATATAATATCGATAAATTTTCTGATTATTGCTCGTTCGATCTCATTATTGAGAATCCTGATGGAATTTATGGAGTGCTGCTGGGGGAGTTACTGCTTAACGGAAATTAATGTTTATTATGGATTTGTTTATTTTAGCACTCTACAATGCACAGCTTTTGTTTTTAAATTGAGCAACATGGAAAATGAATGTATTTAAAATAAGAGTCATCACTGCAGGATAATCGTAAAGTTTTGTGTGTATGTATGTGGGTGGTGAGGAATTATTAAAGAGATAGGCATAAGGTAGGTACGTATAGGACGTCCTTAGGAAAGTCTTTATTACTGTTCAAATGGTTTTTGGTTTTAGGTGTCAGATACATTAGTGTCAGGTCATTCAATGCAAAGAGTTAAAAAAATACTGGAAATCGACAGCATTAGAGTAATTTTAAAGGTAACTGTATATACAAGGTAACTGTAGCAACATAAAAAAATTTGTCGAATACCAAACATTAAAATATAATTAAATTTAATTTTCAATAGAACCAGCTTTTCATTAAGTTAGTCATAAGTAACTGCAATTACACGGCTCATTCATACATAACCGTTCACAACCAATTAGACAAAGCTATGTCAGACATACCTAATGTCGTGTAACAATGATCTTAACTCACATTGGACTTGCCTATCAATTATAAACGGTGATTAAATAGTAGGTATAGGCAATACAGCTGTCCTATTTACGATATGTCTTGCAACATGATAAGAAGTACTTACAATCAAATGAAATGGAGAGAACAATAATAATTGAGGTCGACTTTTAATTGATAACATAGAACAGCATAACGTTTGATCTCTTTTTCTAGAAGATCCTTTTCTGTGAGGTTTTATTCGATCAGTATAAACCTAGCGTGCCAAACAGTGTAGCCAATAAAAATAGAACTAAATAGTTATTCCATATTTCCATGGTGTGACCTAAAGTTTTCCTTATCATCATTTCTTATTATTTATTTCGGCAGCAGCGACAAGTTAATTCTATAGTCATTAGATTACCTGATTTTATACTTAATCCGAAAACACAATTTCTGTTTAAGGACGATTTCATTTTTTGCATTTTGGCCGTGTTCTAATAAGCATGACCAAACTTTAAAAAGTAACATAAAAGTATTAATTAATATTAAAAGAGCAAGTTATGTAAACAAATAGTGCCAATACATCTCATTTATAAACTTTCTTCCACAGCAGAACCAAGGACAATAACACCAACTCGAACGCTTCATACAATACTGCGATTTCCCATCGTGGGAGTTTACCAACAGACGAACATTACAAACAATCACGGTAGATGTTGACTAACATAAATATTTACCTGTTGCCGGGTAGTACAGAAAGTCAACTTCTAATGTTACAAGATCCAATTTCAATTACCTTTTTGTGAAGAGACTTAATTCGTAATCCACTTGACAAGAGATTCAATAGCAATGTGAATCTTTAATGCTGCCTATTTCAATACCAATCAACGTACATTCTGTACACAGTTATTTTAAATCTGGTTCTCTCTAGTCATTCCTCTAGCTAATAATCATGGCGAACAGAAATGTGAGTAATGACATTTAGAGCTTTTAGGTTATCTAACGCCTGTCTGCACATAGAAGTAAAAAATCCTGTAAACGGATTGTATGATTTCGAATTTTAGTGATAATAATTGCTTATTATTATTGAAATAAAACTACTTTTTAACGGATTTTATCACGGTTTATTTTAGATTTTAGATCCCGACGTTTCAAAGTCTTTTCAGACTTCATGTTCACGGGTGGACTGAGATATTTGACGTCCAAAAACATTAATCACAATTAATATTAATATTAATTAATTTAACCGCGATAAAATCCGTTAAAAAGTAGTTTTATTTCAATGTGTGATATTTGCGTAAATCTAAGACAAAACTATGCTTATTATTAAATGAAAATCAGGCTAAGACAACTATGGTGAGTTTCTTCGTATGACGAGCCGTTTTCGTTTAAATCATATAACTGCTGTTATTTAGATTATTAAATATTAAAAATGCATTTCAAACTTCATTGAAAGTAATAACGTTGACTCGTAAAGTCGTATGTCTTCATATACAGGAAATTACATTGCTTCACACCGGATTTAAAGTAATTCCCACGAAGTTACCATCGTTAGACAATAAGTACAAACTAAATATGTAGTTTCGAGTAAAATATACAACGACCTTCTAGTTTTCCCATAGAACCGAAGTTTACATATTTTTGCATTCGTTTAAATTTACTTCCGTTCTAATTACAAACGTCACTTTATTACTTTATCATGGATAGACTACTGAATCAAATTGAACTCTTGAGACGGATTTAATTTTTTTTTTACTTTTATGTTTAAAGAGAAGGTAAAAACAAATATTCAGATAAAAGCAATTATCATTTTAGTTATTCATGTCAAACACAACCAGCTGTTTATGAAGGCAGGTGATTATATTTTAACGAAAACAAAAATGACCCTTCAACGGCCTCTAATTATGGTAAAATGTACAACCAGTTCCGCCCACAAAGTTCCGCGTTCTTTAAGTAAGTTATGTTCAAGTTACGTTTGTAATAAATTGCATATTATATTATTATGCACAAGAATCATTTTATTTAATACAATCCACCAGTGGGTGGTAGACATCATCAACAATTCCACATGAGACATACTCTAGAGAACTCACTTTTTTTATTAGATACCTATCGGTAGTATAGATAAATCAAAATTTGACAATGTACTTACGATTACAGGAATTAAAGGTGTCAATGTTGTGTTTTAGCAGAATTTTATTAATAAACTAAGAAATATTCAATTTTATCTCACTGTTAATTGTAATTGTAACAGCACACTGAAGGAGGAAATATTTCAAACGAATTAGTAAAGAGCGAAAAATTCAATATCAATTATCAAATGAACTCTGTTTCAATAATCAAAATCACTGCAGCAACCGAAGTGCAATTTCATTATTGGAAACAGAATATTGGATCTCACCGAAGCGTATTTTGAATACTCATGGGGTAACAAAAACCGAATCAACTTTCCGCTTTGTCCATTGTTAAATTAAGGTAGTATGGTATCTATTTGATGGAATATTCTATTCAACCGTCGTTATTGCGGCAGAATCTTTGTCCATTATGTTCGATATTTTCATGCGTATCCTTGCAATCTTTGATTAAAATACCTTTCTCCTTTATCTGCTTTGATCTTAACTAGCCTTAATTATTTAATTTAATAACACACATCAAGTTTTGCCTCGGGCTATGATTCGACGTCAAGACATTATGAAACATGGTTACAATACTTATTTAAATCCTTCCACTTACGGTTTACCAGAAAATACCTGTACAATAAAAAGATTTGCTAATTTCGAAGCACCTGGCGTTTTTTGCCACCTGCTTCGAATACAGCCTTTATGTAAATCTTTAGCATGTTTTTTTTATTTAAGGTTGATCTTCAAAACAGGCTCATTATGTAAGCCAAGGCGAAGGTATATTTACCAAATCAAGTACCTACATCGGGCGTAGACCTCTATGTATTTCATGTACTTACATGTAGGTATGTAGATTCCAATCCGTATCGCAATTTCAATCACTATTCGGTATTCAATGTGCATAATCCAAACAGTGTTGTTAAAGTGTATGCATTGCTGTACTGTGTTTATTAAATTCCCCATAATACGAGGGCAGCCAGACAATCAGGGTTGTCGAGGGAATATAGCCGTCAATCAGTTACTCGAGTATGGTAAGGTAATACCTATTGGATACTAGTGGCCGGACGTAGGGTGGTAACCCTTATAGATACTGTTAATCACTTAAGCAATCCCCTTTAGTTCTGATAATCAGATTTCAAACAGTTTTTAGGTTAACTAGCGGAAGTATTATGTTATGTAATATGCAAACATCTGCTGCTAATTAGGATGGTCAACGTATCAGATTATTTTAAGTTCTTTTTAAATTTTGTTGTGAAATTGATGACAAATTTCATAATTTAAGAACCGGTTTATAAGATTCTATATGAATAAAATAGTTATGCATAAAACGTGACCAGCTCTATGCTAACGGCCGAACATTAACGGTCAAATGAGCCAAATGCCTTCATCTATGGACACAGTATTGCGCCTTCCAAGATAATAACTTCATAAACAGACATCAAATAGATTTTAAACGATGTTGATAGTGACAATATGGTAAAACCTCTTAGTAAAAATAAAAGGGATTTTATCAATACAAAAATAGAAACCCACTACCGAAACAAAAGGATTTAAACGTGAGGTTATCAATATTAAAAAAGGAGAGCATTTCCGGGCGATAAAACAACAGTAATTTTAACACAAATCACAACTTACATAACTGCCTATTAAACCATAATATTAAATAATAATAGGCAGGTTATTTATCAGGTTTTTATAAATATTCATTTTCGAGTTGCCATTCAAATATCAATAGGATTTAAATTGTTACTCGAAAACATAGTATAAAGCTTTTGCAGAAGCGAATGCCCGAAGCGTTTGGTAACCTAATACAGAAACTAGGGGGACTATTCTGTGATAAACTAGACTGTAAGTTTTGGGCGTTTAGACTGAATCGAAAGGGTTGGGGACGATCGGCTTTGCCTCGGGCTGGGAGAACATGCTTTTATTGTATACTTCAGCTTCTGTTATTTGAGTTGCATGCTTTTAGTAAAGGTACCTTCTATATCATGACTGTGTAGTTATGTAGGTTGATAGATACTTACTTAGAATTATCATTTATTTATGAATATTTTTCATATTCTAAAACTTTCTGTATGAATTTTATGAAGCATTCCAGTGATAACTAAGTAAAAATTTTAGTGAGAAATAATTTCATCCAATCATATTAGTGCAAAAAAATTCTCTAAATTATTCTCGTTTGTATCTCACCCAAAAATAATTTAATTATTACTGATAGCTCTATCCGTATAGGAAGGATCTACTAATAGATGTAAGACATTTCGGACCCTATATTCTTTTCTAAATGGTTCATAATTATCAATAAATGCGTTTAAAAAAAGTATTCTGAGGGACCACGTGGGTGGTCCAAAAAACGAAAAAGTAACCACATCATAGAGTTTTCAAGAATGTATCAAAATAACAATCTATCTCTATAACAACAAAGTCCATTTTTATAAAACACCTAAAGGCAAGTAGCTATACAAGTAGACAAACATTTCATAACTTTAATTGGATTTTTTGTATAAATTGGCAACCAAACTTGGAATTTGGAACTCAGTAGGTAATTTGATCTTACGAAATTAGCTCGAAGCCAGTCAAAACAAGAGATTGGGTAAAACAAACTTGTTTAAGCCAAAGTAAAACCAATTATTATTAAGAGATAGGAGCGACAATTGTTTTAAGTAATTAACTTAACAATAGACAGTTTAGATTTAGCTAAGTATTGATTAAATGTAACTTAATTAAGTCGTCTTAACATTATTTAATTCGAATTCTCTTTTACCGTTGTCTAATCAAAAAATTTTGTGACGTATGTTTGTATTTCTGACTTTGGGTTTAATTGTTCGTATAGGTCCAAGGAAAGCTTTGAAAGGTAAGAAAAGCAGGTCACAAAATTCGCCAGGGCAGCTATTTTGATATAATTTTGTAAAGAAAATTATCTAAGGTCTCGTTTTTCTATTAAACATAATAGTTGAATGCTAATAAAACCGTTACTTTTTATGTGAGTAATTTATGGCGCTCTATAGTCTTTGCTTACCTTCACGGGAAAATTACGTCATGACATCTATGTAGGTACTCTATTTTTATTTTATAGTAGGTTTTTGTATTATTTTCAGATAATTTTTGTTTCGATGAATCCAAGAGCAACTAGACTTGAGCTTGACAGATAGCTGCGTAGGTTGTGTATATAATTTTTCCCGCTTACTTGTGTAAAATCAAGGCAGGTCACAGTAGTAGGTAGGTATCAACAGCATAAAATTTGAGGTTCATAAAAGTATAAAAAAAAATCTAAAAGACCCAGCAGAACTTTATATGTAAAATGTGATTAATCTTTCCCTACCCTATGACTAGTATTGTTTCATGGCTTGGCCCACCATACTGGAAAGTGCGGATAATTATTATAGGTAGCATGTCGATTTACTATAAAGGAAACAGTGTAATTTTATTTGTATCTATAGTTTGAGTCGATTATATTGAGTCGATATGAAAATAGTAACGAACTTGGCTCAATAAGTACTTACTGACAAATACATTAGGTACGCATAAAAGTTATTTGTTGAATAGTAGTAGGTACGAGTATTTTTATTTTCCCTTACTTAAATTTTCAACGCTTTCATGCATAACAGTAACAAAATAAGTATGGTTTTATGGATTTATATTATTGATCATAAACAATTATTTTTTTATTTATCTTAGCAGAGTATGTCCTAATTTCATAATTTAATTCATTAGATGTGACAACCCTACACACCTACCTATGCGTGGTTACATATGCAACGTTGCCAATGCTAACAAAATTGACGTAAAATTAAAGTTCATCAAAACACACGTTTAAACAAACAATAACTACGGAATTTTACGGATACGCCGTATCTATTGTACAAGGGTTTTTTACTGTGTGTAAAACTTTAGCTAAAATTACCTATAACCGCATTTAAAAATTGTATTTACCATCAACCACAACAAAGGTGTAAATCTAATCTCATAACTGAAATTGAATTATATCCCGTAACTTCATCTGAAACACTGAAATCATCCCAAGGTAGCATTTTACGTTGATAAAAAGTAATAGATAGTAGAACTTTATACAACAAATATCCATCCAAACTTTAGTATTTACATTAAAGAACTTGTGAAATATCTTTCGGTAATCCAGGAAATGGACGATTTGATAAAGTTAACGATATAAGACCGACTCGTTCCGAGTTTCCATGTTATGCAACTGAAAGCTAAACAAGATATTGCGAACGCCGATATGAATACAAAATAAGCATATACTGTGACTGATAAAATAACTTGTAGGTACCTACAATACTTTTCTACAAAAAGTTCATATTAGACTATTATTTATGCTGAATATAATAGGGTAAACTGATGTTAGTCCGCTACTACACGCAGATTGTCATCTAAAACTACTTTCATTCAGCAGATGACTGATCCAGATATTTTTATTCTATAATGAAACTTGCACTTGTGTGGTACACGATGAAATGCATTTAATCACGAATGCGATCAATCAAACTGAGATTAAAACTATAACTGAAGGATTCGATAAACTAACAGTTTAACTGCAAAATGACGTAATCACTATGCATGTAGGTATGGTGTTTCATAATCTAGTTTGTGATAATCCGCTTATACCGGTCTTAATTAATGTCCAGAGCGCTTGCCGTAGGCCTTTATCTTTTGATTGACTTGCCACGTTTGCTATCACTACCTGGTATAGCTAGTTAAACTATGGCTATTGTTCTGCGATAGACAGCTATTTCCTGATGGAAGATTAATGTCATTATTAATATTGTAAACCATCCAATGACCGTTAAGAAAGTGAAATCCAATAACTTTGATCTGATTTCGGATAAAAACAATGAGAATAGAAATATAGGAGACATTTTCCATCAATCATCACCTAGGTAGTGAAATTTTCTTACCAAAACTAAATAACGGTAGTTTTTAATGACAATAAAATCTTAGCGATTCTACTGACCACTAAATAATGGCCTTCGAATCAATTCTTAACTGCCGTGATTGTTTACTCTCCGATACGCTTCAATCCATAAAACAGTAGTGCAACAGTTATAAAATCGATCATAAAACCTTCAACAGATAGTAGATGAGTCAGAAAGGAATCCGTATAAACGCATAGAAATGACGAGTGACTCAGACACAATAGGCTTCCACTTTCTAATAAACCACGTGTGGGTGGTATTAATCATTCGAACAATTATTTGGTGAAACCAAAGTACCTAACACTTTCAGGTTAAAGATACCTAGGTCTTTAATGTCTTTCTTTTTATTTCAAGACAATAGAATTAAAAACTTATCGTAACTATCGTTAATTTCATTCAACCTCAGGCATGTTTAAACTTGTCCTGACATTAATATTCCAATCAATGACTACTGTGTATCTATTCACAGTATCTTCGTTTTAAAATATTAGTCAAACAGGCAGTTCTAAATGGACACTCATAAAAGACGACCAATTTAGTGCAATTAGCATTGGGCAATCAACCAGGACAGCGGGGTTGAGGGGCGCTTGATTATCATCACGCTATGTCCTCTTAAATACAAATGAAACATTTCTGAACATTTCAGGCCAAGGTTTAAAAATAGACCACGCATTTAGGTTAGAACTACTTGATTAATTTGACCAAAGAATTTTATCATATCGACGAGAATTGTTTAAAACATTAAATACACTATAACGTGTCACGAATAAATATAAATGCCAACAATTGACTCACGAGAACAATCTTGGTAAAAGAAATATGTCCATTTATGATTCCAAACTAACGACGAAATTGCCCAAGTTGCGACTGCAACTACGAGAATTTATTAATCATTCAATGCGTTTTTAACTCCAGTTATATTATTCCAATTAGGCTTAAAATGTCAATGAATGCAATGCGATGCGTGCACATCGTTTAAAGATGTGATGAATGCAGACTCGTTAAATCGTCGAGTGTTCCATGTGTTGTTTTATTGTGCAAATAAGGCACAATTAGCATAACAAACGTATATACGCACGGACAGTTTCAGTGGGGCGTTACGGTGGAATTCGCTTGGTATCGGCCACACGTCCAAACGGGATAGTACAGTCGTGCTCGCTAGACCGTAGATTTCAGCCACATGGACTTTTTAACTCCAGTGCATCGGATTTTGAACCTTCTTAGTTACGTAACACATTTGTAGCAAAAGTTTAATTAAAATAATTAAAACATGTTTTAAAGGATCTTGAGGTCAATTTAAAAAAGAACTGTGTATTTCCAAAATTTTGTACTCTTATCACGTATTCGACTGTGGCACTATCATAACTGAAACTTAACTGACCAACCACATTAAATAATTACCAGAGAAATCGGTCTAGAATTCCATTAGTGGTGAGTGACATCCCTGGAGAGGCGGCATCCGTTGCAGCCAAGGGACGTCCACGCACAAACTTATTGTAATGAGAACGACAGGGGATATTTATGCCTTACAATGCGTCCCGAATACTCAATGAGATTTAGATACTCGAATATTCAATATAAGGACAACAAACCTCGAATTTTGTTATTTGCAACATCATTTACTCCGTAAACATGCTGACAGGTGTTGATTCGGGATCTTTTGTATTGACAAAGGCTAAAGAAGCGTGGTACATAAATTTGTAACGGCAGTGTTTTGGAATTCAAGCGGAGTGCAAATATGTTTCCACTTTTATTCATCTTTGTTTTTAAAAAAAAGTATCATGGAATAACATTCCACTCCTTCCATCGGAAAGAAAAATATTCCTCGATTGCAACTTTACTACGAATAGTACAAATTGTAGGTAAATTATAATAATAATGACTTGAAAATGTTTTAGAATCTCAGCGAAGTAAAGCCCCAGTCAAATGCCTAATAGCCTCGGAAGCGGAGAAAGGGACCTTTCAAATCCTTTCACAATAGTGCAAGATGTCCTGCTTCAACGGAAGAAAATTATTTTCTCGGCGCTTTTGTCCTCGTACTTAAACGTAGCACAGGAAAATATTATTCAACTCTATTGTATTTTGTGGTAAATCTGGGTTCTGTGTAGAAAAATGTTGTCAATATGGATTCCAATTTTGGCGCGGATTTTGGTAGTTTGGGGCTTCAGTTCAACGTTTTCTATTTTTATTTTTCAACATAATTGAAACAATTTAAAATATAGGCATAAAACTTAAGTTTTTTTTTTTGTAATTTTAAAACCTATTGAAACAAAGAATTAACTTAAGGTATAGTAATTTAATTTCCGATAGAATATTGGATAAAGTCACCGTATCAAGGCAGTCATGCATAATGATTCTCCGCTTTCACTGTTGATCGCTCAATCACTTCAGCTGCCAGTTTCAGTTCGGACCATCAGTCATTTTCCGGCAATGAAGCATACTACCATCTATCTGAATTGGTAATCTCACCAACTGATTATAATTATTCCAATTAGAATTTCATGTTATAGGATTTGGACTACTTAGTTTATACGATGTCTAACAGTGGATAGGGCTAGATAGATGATGATCATTATGTTCTTTAGTTCGTTCATAAGTTAACTTACACTTTGAAACCTAAATCAGAAAATAGCATACTTATTCTAAATGACAATTCGAAACCATTTTAATTAGAAAAACAATTTAGGTAAAGTTACCCATGGTGCTAAACATGAACTAACAAATATTAGGGACGACAAAATTGCTTGTAATGCCGCAATTAGCCTTATAACAACTTTGGATCTAGAACGCGCCGTAATTGGAAAAGTTCACAAACGTCATTACCAACACAACTGCATGTGGCAAAGGAAGGTGGAGAAACGGTATCTCTCTCTCGGTAATCCGACTTAGTTTTTGCTTCTAATTTGTCAAGAAAGATTTAGTACCTACAGGCTACATACACAGTACAACGAGTGAAAGTCGTAGCGTACGTAATTGGACTAAATTACCGTCTTCAAGAGACCCTTGGAATGATTACGGACTCGAGGAACACTTTTTCTATTAGATTCAGCTTCGTTTAAACGGTACACCGAGTAATTTTGAGTTTTTAAGCTGAGTATATTAACTGTAGTCAAATTATAGTTTGATGGTGCCCTGAGAACATATCTCGAACAATAAAATAAAGCAATCGAAAGAGTAGTACTACTGTTTGGTGTATTAAATGGTCTGAAAATCATATACTCTTTAGATCACAATAAATACAAACAAATAAGTAGCTTCAATAGACTAAACTATCGTATAAGAAAATGCAATGATACGTATGAGCTTTTCGAAGACGTAAGTAATACTATTTTCCTCTTTAATAACAAAAACGGATTATCAAGCACTCCACTTGCCGAGATCCTTAACTGCGACAAAAGGCAATATACAAACATTGTTGGATTCGTTTTTATCTCCTAGCAACTGGGACGAGTAAACATAAACTATTAGACGCCAGACAACCGCTTTGATACAATGAAAAGCAAAAAGTAGAAGCGCATTGCTAGATGAAATCCAAGGAGATTACAATTGTTTCTTATTCAATTAGCTTGGAGTCTTTAGAATTTTAAGCATCAACTTATCTTTTGTGATATATTATTTTTTTAAACACAATGTTGTGTCTAAACTCTTTATAAGTTTTTCATTGTAATCACAATGACTCCATAAATGAACCAAGGAAATTAAAAGACAAAGATAAATTAACGCATTAATTGCCTCAAGAGCAAAGTATGGAAATAAAGGAATCATTTATACGACTAAAGCAAACGTTAAATACCACAGCTATTGATAACATCGGCAGTGACGACGAATCATGACGGGATAAAGTAATCCCCTAATAAATGGCGAAGTACTTGCTAAATTATTAGACGTCTTATCGTCTTCGTCTGCCCCAAATTGAGTAAGCAAGAATTATGAAGAAACTTTCTACAGCTCAGAATAAAATATAATGAAGAGCCAGATTAGATAAGGGTGGTAAACATTTGGACAAGTATCGAGTTAATGTCTATAAACGTTTATGATAATGATGATATGGGACAGGGAAACAGAATGGATGGCATAAATGTTAATGTTTTGGATAATGCAGATATTTGAATTTTTGGTCTTGAAATACAAATAACTAAGGTTTTAATTTAGGTTTTGTAGAAACTAAGACAGAAAAAAACTTTCTAGGTAAAATTAATAATGTTTCGATCAGATTTTCGTGCAAGGAAAAATTCTTAACCTTTTCGTTATTAGATTTCGAAACCAATGTTTGTTAAACGTTTTGAGCTAATAAAAGTAATATTAAAGGGACGAGAGGCTACGCACGGGAGGAAATGAAAGCAACGAAAGAATGAAATTGGAAAACTTGTTACAGAATAACTTAAGATGAAAAAGGAGAAAATAAGGTGTTAGTAAAAGTTTCAGAAACAAGGCATGGTTCAATTATTTTATTTACCTGTAGTAATACGATAAGTACGATATTATCAATGTATGTATTAATTTTTACTGCATCTATTTTGTTTTCAAATTATAGCATTAAGATATTAACTAGTTGTGTTAACAATATAAGTATTCCAGGATATACTTAATGGATCCTAATTGATGCACTCACCTTTTATTCCAGTTCCCGATTTCGGCGTAGCGTCGGCCGTTTGAGCTTCCGCACCTCCTCACTTCATTTCCTTTAAACGTCTGAACTGAGTTACCATTAGGAGTTAATATTCCATTCGTACTATTGTTATTCCGTTCCCTGTTCCTCGGAAATGTTCCGGTACCCGAACGAAAAGTTGCCAGATGGGGGGTTTGCTCCACGTCTGGTGTGAACTGTTGAAGCGGAAGAGTCACGTTTCCACTCCAGCTCTTACGATTGACGGCAAAAGTTTTAAACGTTCCATTGCCGTTCGGCGATGGTGCCACCCCACAAAAACTGCTGCGGTTATGACTGTTTTTAATGAACGCAACGTTCTGCAGGGCCACTTGAGGTTTGATCGGCACCAACGGTGACGCCTGGTCAATGGACATCGTTTTAATAAATGTAGATGTAACCTACGTTCATCTATCTACATTTTTGTCTGGAAAGGAAAGAAATGCTACGTTAAGGAAAGGTTAATTGGGGTTTATTATATCATCAACAGAGCTATTTAAAACGCGTAGATTGTTAAAAGTTGTTTCCTATTATCGGGTGTCAAAATCGATTTAAATGGTGTATTGTTAAAGCAGGTTGCTAAGTGACACCGCATAATCTAGGTCGAAATGCAGAGGACTTCGAACAATAGAGTTTAATTTAGGTTAATGGATATATGAGTTCACCGACGTCATTACTAGGAACAATACGAATTTCGCTAATCATAGGTAAATTAAAAGGATTCGTCGATATAAAATATTTATAAGCAACACATTTTGTATTACATACAATCTTACTTAATACAGATATAAGACCGTAATACATTTCAATCTTGATTTTGTAGTATAAAATACGTTTGCGGCTGCTATTCACCTTGTATTGCAGTTAGGCGCGTCCCGTTGCCATTGTGCTCATATTATTTGTAAACTGGAAACTCTCTATTAGTTTTACTACCTTGACCCACTTGTATGTTACAGCTACTGACACACAATACTCAGAATAGCCACGATAATTGCAAAATAACGAAGAAATTCACGTTTATAAAAATTAACCTAGAGCGTGTTAACCTGTTTATTTGGTCTGTCTAGTTTGTAGTGTTTGCTATCTATAAACTGTAAAATCTCAAATAGAACTAACTAATTTTATTAAGTATCATATTTATGTCCCAATGATAATCTGTCAATATTTTTCATTACTTTAAATATAAACAATATAGACATTTTAATATACTTTTAAATGCTTTATTATCATTATTATACTTTAATTATTGCTTCTGCAGCAATAATTCCGCAAATCTACCAGTATTAGTAGTTATCAAATTTAAACGACATATTCAGAATAAGGACACTTAAGCTGCATTTTTCTCTTAAGACGAGGTTTAATCCATAAAGGACGTAAATGTCACGTCAAGAGTCGGATATTTGACCTACTAAAGTGCGGACACTGGTAATATGTGACGACAACTCTCGTCACCGTTCCGTTCGCTTATATAACAATTGCGTAAAGACTTAAAGATAGAGCGAAGCGATGCGTGCGCGCTGTTTGCTTGACTGACCATAGATAGTATTCGTAAAGCCTAATTTATCGGCGCGAGTATTAATCGAGATTCGATTACGAAGGATAATTATAGTACTGTATTGTTGATATTATCTACTTCCTGGTAACTGGTTCCTTATTATTAAATTGTCATATTAAATTTGTTATTATTGAAATTATTTATATAACATAATTCTTACGCCTGTATTACCCAAAGTTGTAGGCATAGGTAAATATCACCTACATTTCGCAGTCTATAGCTTATAACCTAACTTTGAGCTACAACTACGATTTTAACTTTTACCGTACGCCTACTAAGCGAACACTCTTACCAGATTACCGAGGCAGTAGAAATTGTTGTTTGTATCATATTTGTTTTGCAAAATACCCATCATATTACATTGATAAGAGCAGTTAAGTAAGTTACCTACTGCAATATTTGCATCTAGTCTTTGAAACATCAAGCTAATGGAATCAATCTTACGGACATTCAGTCTGAGTAATTGAATGGATCATGAAGTAACAAACTGAAGAGGTTGTGTTACGAAACCGTGCGTTATTCAACTGTTGCCATTATTTGTTATGCGGTTGTTAATTCAAATCTGACAAGTGATTAAGCATTGCTTTCATCTGTTACACTTGAGTGTTAAACACACTACATCGTTGATACTTTGAAATAGAACTGAAGTGTTAGCGAATTTTATCGCAAGTATAATTTTGTTACATAGAGTTTATTATCCAACGAGCGAAAGTCTCACAAATGTCTATCAATTTCCTCAGTCGCCCGCATCGTTTAGTCATTTTATACTGAATACATCAATGGTACTGTCATCCTTCCTATTTTCTACATTCATGTTATATTATATATTGATAATTTATACCCCACTTAACTAAAAAACTTAACTTCATTAAATACAATGCAGAGTCAACTTCTTTTAAGTTTTTCCTTAAACAACAATTATTATGTATATTTTCATTTTATTGTGGGTCCGTGGGGCTCAGAAGGACTTTCACATTTCAAGGGGTTGTTAAAAGTAAAATCAAACGCCAATTTGATAACACACGTGACTGGACACAGAAGGCTGGTTTATTTCTCGTACAAAGGATCGGTATTGCTATCAATCGCGGCAGTGCTGCTAGACTTTTCGGTATGTTCCCGAAAGATAACGATGAGGAAGAATTTTTGACGCATTAGTTTAGGTTAGGTATTAGTTAGTCTAGTTCTTAATTTAGGTTAGTGTTTGTTTGTCCAATAGTTTCTTTATTTTGTAAATAAACGTATCCCATTTTGTCATTCCAGTTTAAGCTTTTTGTTAAGATATTGAAAAGCAAAGATCAAAAAACGAGTTTCAAAAGCCAAAGCTAGAACGTAACTGCGTATTAATTACAGTTCCCTGCAAATATTACGTAACCCAGTCTAGATTGAATTGAAATTACGTAATAGGTAAGTGTAATATATATCCAAAAGCTCAGTGACTATAATGAACTTAATATCTAAAGTTTATGTAACTTTTAAGTGCAAAGTCATGATACTAAAAAATGATACGAGATTATTGTCGCCACAGGTTTCGATAACAATTATTTTCTTTTGGGTAATCCATAAATTCCAATATTTTATAGAAAAATATACCTTATATTATAATTAATCATTTTAAGATTATATTTATAAACCATTTTTTTTAATTCATCACAGGCCTTTCATCCGTGCGTTTCTAAATTTATATCTGTTGTTATTGTACTTATTTTTTTAAATTAATAATTATTATGCTATTGGCTCACTGATCTTGTCAGGGCCTATTGTTGTTATCCCTTCAGTCATTTGGCCCATTTTATATCTCGACGTTTCAAACAACGTTTTCAACGTTTCCCTCCGTAATCATGAAGTCATATCGGTCGGGATATACAACTCTAAATTATGTCACGATGTAATCAGTTGAAATTAGTTTTATTTCAATATAATAGTTTATTTGTTTAAAAACCTAAGTCGTTAGTAACAAAACAATTATCAGTTTACCCAAAAAAACATAAGTGTCGATCACCTGTCAAAGGTGAAACAAGCAGGTGCTATTACCTACTTATAATGAACTTTTACAACGATGGTATCATACTTAACGGTTTCTCAATAAAAACGGTTTCACTATTGTAGTAAAGGTCAGTAGGTAAGTTAAGTAACTCGTAAGTACCCTCTATAAATACCCAGATACTTAACGAACTTCATAGGACACCTTCACTTCGTTGTGTTTAGGGTGTGCAATAGTATAATCCCGGCCGTCATCATACCGTTATAAATAAATAATCGTTTATTTGCATAATAAAAGAAACAATTTAACATTTTTTGTTGCAATATACATTAAAATAACACAGAATTACGTTTTATTATTCTACCAGGAACATGTTTTGCCAGCGATCTTCACACAAGTGTAGTCTTTCTCGTGAAGCTTTAATGTGAGGTAATGTAATTATTTTAAAACTTATCAGCAGCACTCAGGAATTACTAAGTAGAGTTCGACCCGTATTTAATATTAAATTCTAATAGTTCTACATGTCGCAGCGCGTAACCTATAAACGTGGCAAGCTGTTGTCTAAACAGACGGTTAGGTATCACTTCAGTCACTTTTGATAGCATAAGGCCTGTCAGTTGTCAAAATTACAAGACGTCAACGTCACTCAGGTTGCTTGTCAGTGATTGTCATGGTTACATTGAGGCACAATGTCTATGAGGTCGTTTGGGTGAGCACGTGGTTTTTGCAAACCAAATTTATCTGCACTAAAAAGAAATCTATTTCCATACAAACATTTTGTGAATATTTGTGATTAGGGAGGTGTTCTAACCATTGGCAGAGATATTGATTAGGTTTCTGTGGTGTTATTTTGTCCTGTGTCCTATCGAGATGGAAAGGTAATGACGTGTATCTGGTGATCACGGCCATATGAGCTCGCCGCAACAGAGATAATTCCTTACATACACAAATAAATAAACTTTACTGCCTGATAATAATGGCAATGAATTATTCCATTGCATTTTTGCAGTTGCATTATTGTTACTTCTTGTTATTTTACACACCTCAAAAATGTGATTATCATGTAAGGTTTTCAAAGTTCAAAATATTGTTGAAAAATCGATTATGTATCATTTCTGCAACATGTGTGTGTAAATTTGTACGGAATGCGGCAGCGCGCGCGAATAGTGCACACGTGCAACTAGAGTTGAATAAGATCAATAAATTGATAATAACTAACTGCTTGGCGACATTAAATGAATCAAGTATTTGTTAGCAGTAATAGTTACATTCATTTCGCCTCTATAATAAACGGCAAAGTTTGTGATGTTGAATGCTTATAAGTCTTTCATTGCAGACGTCTAAACGGAATCAGATGAATTTTTGAACCATGTACCAAGTTTATTACCTAGATACAGGAATAAAAATTAACGATAAGTATGTAAAATCGTCTGGTATGCTTTTGGAATAGACGAAACTGTATGTTTTGTAATGTTATACTGTTATGTTAATTATGCGTAACCATCTAGATTGTAGTGATTTTCCGAGAGCCAAGTGTTCTTCGGAACTAATAGTAAAGTACCTACACTATATTCTTCTATTTCAAATAAATATTTAGGTTTGTAGGTACTCTAGTTTACAAGTTGGTGTTAATAATACTATTTAGACTTAGCTTTAAAATACCGTGCATAATAATAATAATCATAACATTTTGTTTGATAAATTCACTACGAGTTAGTACCATCCAATGAGCCGTAAACAAAACTAAAAGGCGGGACGGATGTTAGGTATGTACGTTTTATACTTACAAATCTTCTAATTACCATTCTTATCGTATCAATTGAAATAATAGCTAGCTCTGTCCTTGAAATTCGCTTACTGAAGACGTATTATTAGTCAAACGGATCCGACTATCAACGTAGGAAGTAGGTAGCAACTATCGAAGCATCAAACGTATGTGGGCTTCCTTTGAATAGCAATTATCCAATAGGATAAACGTCGTTTCTTATTTGCGAATAATGACTTAGAAAATAAACTGGCACATTATATTATGGTACCTATGTATGTAGTACACAATACAAGTAACCTTGGCCTCTACACCTATGAGATAGAAACATTTATTCAATACGTGACTAATCACCTTTTAGACCTAAATAAAATTAATGTAGGTAATGTAAGCAGTAACACAATCCAAAATGTCTAGTAATTCACAGGATTTCAATTGCAGCAACGTACCTAAAAACATTATAAGTGAAAATATTGTAACCTAACAGTGGTTTCTATGTTATTGGAATAAAATTATGAATCAAACTTTCATATTACATAAGAGACAATATATAGTCTATTCAAGTGATTGTCTCTGTGATACATATTATTATTACTATCGTGATCTGCTTTTTTGAGCCTATTGTAAGACCAAGAACGCTAAAGCACGCTACTGAACTCGATTCGTCAACCCATTGAACTCTTACAGTAAAAGTCGTAAAACAAAATTTTCCTGTAAATTTACCTAGCATGAATTGAAAGAAACTTTATCAGAAAATAACTCGGCTCTACTTGTATCTACTCTCAACTAAAAATATATCTAGTAAGTCTTTTCACAAAACGTCTACAATTCGAAAGTAAGATCTCTATTCAACACTACTCTATTATTAACAGCACATAAACTGCAAAAAACATGGAAACGTTTAGCAGGAGATCTCAAGGGTCCACACGTGACAACTATTTCAAGTGTTGAATAAAAACAACACTGAGTGAAGGGTTTCAGAAAGTAGCAGGATCATATCAAAGGCTATCTGTATTCATGTCACGCAACCTACAGGAAGGCAAAACCCGCAATGTGTCTTGGGACTTCCGACTCTTGTCCAATATGAAATTATTGATACTAGATTTGGACTAAACACTTACATTGTTAGAAATATTGTCACCATAACTGAAAATAGGACATCAGGTAATTCGGTTGAGTGATCAGGGAATTTTAACACGTATCCAATAAAACAGATTATTGATCTAATGGAATGCTTAAAAACTCTTAGGACAAAAAAATTTTCTAAAGATAGACTACAGTAGAAGATGCTACAACATGCCTGTTGCTTGGTATAGGACTCTTCAAACGGCAAATACAAAATGATTACATAGAGGAAACCTATAGGTAGTATTGTCTTAGATTAACGCGAATGTTACACGTTGATATAAAACTACTTTTTAACGGATTTTATCGCGGTTTTATTATTAAGTAGTTTTATTTCAACCTATAGGTACTAAGAGGCATACTTAATTGAGAGACATCTGTAAAATAATACATTACTTTAGACATTCTTTGGGATAGTAATAATATTCTTTGATTGGCATTATTCGTATCTTTTGCTACAGTTCTTATGGCTACAATAAGCAGATACGCCTTAGAAGTATGCGCATATGATAAACAACTTTCTTTCCGTATAATTTGTTGTTACAGCTCATCAAAATATAATAGTCTAGGTATAGAACTCTTTAAAAATATTGATAAACAAACCTAAATCAAAAATTATAAAATAGATAACTTACACCTCACTTTATAATTTAACGTTTTATATCAACCAATTGCATTATAATATAATTATTTCATTACATTATTTATTTGTAAGTTAGTTTTAATTAGCTCATTGTAACACATAGTATTCTGCTTTAGGTAAATAATATTTTTTTAAGTTATTTTACAAACAAACCTTTTTTATGTCTTTATAAAAACAAAAGAAAATCACATACATAGCTACCTACATAATAATATGTAGTTAGAGTTTAAGGAAAACGAATTGTAAAATGTTTGAATCATATTTGTTTCAGGAAACGCATAACTTATTTATAAAAATAATTTGGTTTAAATCTTCTTTCCTCAAGACTTAAGTGCATAGACTCGGTTAGTATTAGGTAAACAAAAAGTAACATTGTAATTACCTATCGGAAAGAAGTCTTTTGCGATATCAAACCAAATAACGCATCTACTTAGAAATCAAGATTACGCATAGCAAAAACGCAGCGCAAAAACTACAAGGCTAACGTTTAGTTAGTAATCACTATCAGGAATCGATTTTGCTGTACAGTTTTTTATTACATTGTTACAATCGATATCTTCTTTGACTATTTGAGTTAGGAATATTTTAGTTTATCTAATCAGCGTTGTAAAAACTAGTGGCTGTGTATTTAAATACGCGGTAGTTTCGTAAATAGAGTAATACTAAAGCTGTCATAGACCGATGTTAAATAATAGAAAACCGTTGCAATGGATTAGTAAAAGAAATCTAGTTTAATTAATTCTTTTGTAGAATCTAGAGAAATCTGGGATTAGGTATGCTGAAAAACAATTTTGATTAAATCATTCTCTGTGAAGATGTCGGCGGTGTCGCATAGGTATTGGTTTTGCCTGTGAAATATAAGGTCGCGTGTTCGATCCCCGGTTCTGCCCGCCGCTGTTTAATATCAGTGAAGGAAAAGATAATGTGCCCAGCTGTGGGACACTAGTAAGGGTTGAAGTGTTTGTCTTTGAATTATATAAAACTCGTAATAAAAGTGTTAGACATGGAAGTGAGCGTCAATAGTTCGATGCAGTCGAACCGAATAGATGCTACATTTTTTTAAAAATATGTGTCTAGTTTATTAGGACTTAGTATGTCCTAATAACAATGGCTTAGGTACACCTTTATTTTTTGACGCAAAGGATAATATGATGTGGACCAACATATAGCTCGATTGAACTGTCAAGTTATTGCAATTCAAATCAGGCAGGTCAAACAAACACACTCGAGTTGATACAAGCAAACGATGCGGGCTGTGTCTTTAGGTAGGAGTACCTTGATGATGACGTCCTGAATACTGATATGTAGAAATGTCTAGAAATGATTGTTACAGCTATTTGCATGGTATTATCAAATCTATTCAGGTAGTATTTATGAAGAAATCATTATTATGAAAAAATCATGCCACCCACTTTTTATCATTTAACCACTATAATAAAATAACATAAAATAATAACATAATTATATAAATTTTACATATTTTAATAATAGATCACGATGACGTTCCAAATTCAAAATAAATAAAACCGTCATAAAGTACAATTTGAATTTTTCTTTTTAAAATGATTTTTAAAGGCCAGTGTTAATAAAAACACTCATTATTATCGCACGAATTATTTTTTAGCAGTGTAGTGTGTTGTTTTTTATCACTTTCAACTAGCCAAAATTACGTTACTAAGAAGATGAAGCTTCGGATTCACATAAAAATATAGAGTATTGTATTTACTAAACTGTTAAAAATATCCGTAATATTTCATTGATAATAATGTTTAAAATAATGGTGAAGTGCAAATCTTTTGTTCCTCCTATTCAGTTAAATCACTTTTAAATAGAGCTACCATTAATCAATGTACAAAAATGTTGACGCGAAGGAGTTTAAAAAGAAGGATGGCGCAAAAAATCTTTTATTATCTCGGCAAGTACGTCAAAGACTCGCCTATCAATATTCATTTCTTTTTTTTTCACTTTGAATAGAAACGACTTTTTTTCTTTCCTCTTTTCTATGTCACTAACAGACATTTCAGAATAGTTCATGTGTCATGTAGTTAGGTATCTTAAAGATACAATAAATTAATATAATATAGGTTTCTAATAAGAGTGGGTTTTCGAAAATTACTATTTCTAAAAAGGTACCATTGATATCTGGACTTCACTAAATGCATCATACAGAGGTGGATTAACAAGTTTAAATTATTTTGACCAAATAAAGATGTGAAGTGGTGTAGCATCGATTCATTCCAAATAACGGCTGTATTTAATAGGCCTTCTTCAATTTTATTAGATATCAAGTAAAAACTCTTTGGAATCAAAGCTCTTGGTAAGTGGGTCACTAAATAGGGAACATGACGAATCGCTTCCATCACTCTTTAACGTTGCTGCAAAGGGGAGACGAGATAAGACTAACACTTAACCACTCTTGAATTCAAGCATTTATGATAAATGCACTTAAAACTTTTAAGAAAGAAATATGGGCTGCAATTTTTTAAATTCCGTTGAACCAGCGACAAGCAATTTTGCTTTACAATTGCACGAGTTTGAAACAGTACATAAAGTGCTATTTGACTGGTTTATCTTATAGAAAAATCAATGGGCTCATCCCTTGACGTATGTTCAAAATGTAGGTAATATTACCATCTACCTTTTAGTGACACAGACGTAAAGTGCTATGTTATGATAAAAACTATCCAACAAGTTAGTACAAAAACTTAATTTGAAATGAACATTACTAAATTGATTCCCCAGACATTCTGAGAATTTTAGGCATATGAGATACATTAGGAAACCGGTGCCTATGAAGTCAGACCGCTACTTGCAATATAAGGAGTTGCATCAAACAATGGAGCCCGTTGTGTTGCCGGAACGACCTTTTGCGTACTACTTATAGCCAGTGTTATACCCAATACAAAGAGGCAATTAAAAAGCCATGAAGAGTCGGCGGCAGCAAGCTGGAAACTAAATTAACCAGACAGTTAATGTACAAATGTTGGTAAAGCTAAAACAAAGATATTGTATGATATCGAAAGAGGTATAAAGATATGTATTGTGATAAATTTGTCTGTTAAATAATTGCGTATTCCAGTAGAGAGGCACGATTGTGAAGTCATGGTATTTCGTAACCACGATCGGGCACATTCCATTGCCGGCAGTGCAACGCCCCATAGATACTTGCGACGGTTACTGATGATATTGCCACGAATTCTAGTGATAAATTCAATTCAAGTAATACAAATATAATCAGTAGGTGGATGATTGAACAGACAGTATTCGCGATGTGGGAATTGGTACGGTAACTAGGTGAAGGTGTTAAGCCAAGGTAATTTGCATTACTCCTACTTGCTTGATTTGTTTCAATAGATTGTAATATACTGAGCTAAAATATATTAATACTGATTTAATATAATTAGTTGAAACTAAGATTATTTCTCATTCTGACTCATAGCGATATCAGTAAAAAGCTACGTTGTGGCCCACCGTAGAATGTTTTATTTTATGAGCACACGAAGAATGGTATAGGTAAAATAAATGACTTGCAATATTGCGAAATAGTTGAACACGTGCGAAAAGGGGCCGTTTGCGCAATCCAACGAGTTATCAAAGATTGTTGCCCTCCATGCAACGAATATCTGAACTGTTGCGTTGCCGCTCTATAACGGTTCTTCTACTGTTCTGCTCGCATTGTTTCTGTCTAATACTATTTTATAGTAGATCTTATGAATGTGTATCTCATTAGTAGCCATTACAAGAAGAGGATAGAAAATAATGAAGGATAGTTTACTGAGGTGATAATGGAATGTAGATGCAAGAAATTGTTGTCAAGTAGATCTTTGGATAATATATTATCTTTTAAACAATAAAGATTACAAAAACAAACAATGTAATAAATATTACAATAGCTTATTCAAATTAGAACGTGAAAACTGTCATACGCAGCGGATTATGATGACCATTCATGATGATCTAAAGGTTAGGTATAACAATCGAAATGGCGATTAGATATGAAATATTGTTAATCTGACATGCGATGAAAAATATCGTTGCAAATCCATAAAATAAAGGGAAGGCCAATGTCAACGACCTACACCCTATGGACAACAATGAGACAGATCGAAAAAGGGTCTTAAACCATTACGGGGCGCAATTATCGCATGAATGGGCACCGAATACTGCCGATTTTGTAATAATATTGTTCGAAGCACGCGCTCAGCTCCTTAAATCCAGCTTAACCAGTTTAGAAAAATATTAAGTGAGAATTGAATAGTTTAATTCGCTAACGAATACAAAATGTAAATTAATGATTTAACGTTACATGGCAAAGCCGAGGAATGATTTGATTTAGGTATAATTGTTATTATTGATAACATTATATACCTATACCTGTATTAGGTACTAGGATTGTAGTTGGTTATTTCTTTATAAGAAAAAAATCGATGCTGGTAGAATTACATTACTATTTATCATTTAAGGAGGTTAAAATTTATCATCAGCTAAATCTAATAATTTGGATTTTACTTAAATTATACAAAAGCGTATTCGTCTTATTCAAACAGTTACCGAAACCGAGATATAAAATCAAATTTGTACCGCATTAACTATGCCCACGCTTCCAAGGGTTCGGTTAACCAGAGGCTGGGGTGTACCAGACGATCAATTTCAAGGGCCCCTCGCCTTATATTCAAATCCCTTCTTTGTCTTTCTAATTTCATATACTCGATGATTCACAATAAAGACTGTAATCTCAATGCCAGGCAAAAGAATAAGTTCTTCTGCCTCATATTCATAATACGTGGTACAACTGTCGATAAAAAATATATCTTACAAACATTGTATTACTTATTTTATTATCACAGTGTAGTAAAATGTGGCCTTGCAATAAAAAAATATACCTAACTGCTTTAAAAATAATTTATGCACTAATTGCTAATTCCATTTATAATAAGGGGTCGTCGAACTTAATTCAAATAGTTTACGCTTTCCAACCCAGTAATTAAAATATCATTAGAAAATAATTCAACGATAATAGGAAACGACATACAATTAAAATGTGCAATGCTTGATAATGCAAAGAACATCGCGACTAGTCGATAAGAGTTATCAGTTAACGATAAAGCAACTCTGTTGGTGACATTAATAATAAATAAACATTTAAAAATACTTGTTTCTAAAAGGAAACTACTTTAGAGGTTATAAAATAATACATACTACATAAACAAAACAGCAACAAACAATCACTGGCAACAAAAACACAGGTCGTGGCGCAAAAAAAAAAAACAATCAGGCACAAAAACTAAACTCCAAAGGCCATAAACTTGAAACATTTACCGGTACACGCAAGAACTTTTTCAAAACACTTCACAAAAACGACGACGATATCAAAATTTCGCGAGAAATTTGATATGTGTAGTATCGGAATGGTTGAATGAACGCGAAGCAGCGATACAACGCGTGGCGCGGCGACCGGCCAACAACTGACGTTTATTCGATGCCCGGCTGTCGCCGTCCCACTCCAGTACGCATGTCCGGACCAACATCCCTTCATATTTTAACACACAGACCAATTTTAAATTCAAACTACATACTTTTACCTGTATGACACATGATATCAACAGTTTTCCTAAAAGCTGACTTGAATAAGATGACAGTTTTAAGACAATTGCTATTAAGCATGAAAGAGATAGCAATAACAGCAGAGGCAAGGTCGATCGTGATTAGGTTGCATCGCCAGTAGCAAAAGGCAGTTTGGGTTATACACCTGGTTGTCAAAGATAAGATTTAAAATTGCTCACATTTTATTAATATTTATACTGGCTATTTTTTTATCTAGATAAGAAAATCCCCTGAAGTTAAAGCAATATTTTTCTGTAGACGCGTCTATTTTCTTTTAGTACCTATTTCATTTTTAAATAATTTTTTTAGGTTTAAAACAATGCTGACTTTCCCAGCAAAATGTCTTTCGTGTTTTCAAATAATTAACGCTAATGTTGACTATAGAATGTTATATATTTGTATGCCACTACTGTCACAGGAAGTAACATGACAGTCTGGATCATACTTTAATATCCAATCTTCACTTTCACTCGACGTTTGTATGACAATGAAAGTGACATTGTCACAATACACAATAGTCCAACAACTCTCAGAACTATTCGAGTACACTTTCCTCTGATACAAAGAAATGCGCTGTGCGGTTTCAATACCACTATCTATTTAAGTCAAATATTTAAAAAAATTGTACATAATATTTATCATCATCTAGTCGTGGTTAGCGTCTACTAAAACAAACTGGTCGGTAATATACTTGCTTTTCACGCCGCAGGTCGTGGGTTCGATTCCCACCCGAGACAAACATTAATGATGAACATTTGTGTTTGTGTCGAGTCTGGGTGTAAATATCTATTATAAGTATATATTTACAAAAGAAAAGTATTATATGTATAGTATATACCAGTTATCTGGTTTCCATAACACAAGCTCTGCTTAGCTTGGGACCAGATAACCGTGTGTGTTAATGTCCCAGAATATTTATTTATTTATTTATTTTTTATTTAATACCGTATAAAACCTGCCATTCCTACAGAAATGTTTATATATATCGTCTAACCATCTCATTATGGTCCGCTACTTGGTCTCCTTGCTTGCATCACCTCTATTCTTTAGTTGTCTACGCTCACCTACAGTCTTTTCTTCCCGTTAAGTGCCCCAATTCACAATTGTTTAAAAACTGCTCTTTGAAAACATACAGGGCTGAAACCAACCAATTGTGTCAATATCAATTAGCGTCAATTATGATAATTTTATACATTCTTAAGTTTTAAAGGGTAGTATCTATTTTATTTCGCAATATACACCAGTGCTATTGTCTCTAGACTTCAAACAAAATTAGGGCAGTAAGTTTCGATTCAAACTATAAAATATCCAACTCATGCAACATATTTGTAAAGTCAAGGCGTCTTAAATGGAGGTCACGTACGTGCAATCGTCGTGTTCGCTACTTTGAACGCTTGTTTCAAGAAGCATAAAAATACAGAAAGGTTTTGAAGAGAGATTAAAATCGGATTTTTATATCTCAATTCACAAGATAGTTGAGAGAAGAACCGTGCCCAACAGTGGGACACTAAGGGTTGAAGTGTGAATGTCTTCGAAAAGAACAAATTACACCATGACAATTAAATTGGATCAAACTTGGAACATCTCAATGGACAATCTAGTGATATCTATCGACACTTAACAAATCCATCATAGTACATTTTCATTGCAAAATTACATTTACGTATTAAATATGTTAATTTCAAAGTGCACGCGTAATCCGACATTGAACCACTCGCATCTAATCTAATGTTTATGCTTAGCTAACTCTTATTTAACTATTGTTCAAGTTTACGGTTAATCTTGCTAATTTATCGTTCGCATCAAATAAATACTATTCAGTGTCACGAATGTTGTAAGAAGGCAAATTACTTTTTTTATTCACAACTAACCAGCATTATTTGTTTGCGACCAACACTTCAATTATAATTCATCTGTCTGTGTGTAAATAGCTTCTTTCTTCTATTGGGTCCTATGATGTCGGTAAACTCCAGGACAGACTGGAATAATTACGACGACCTACAATATATTTCGACTTACAGTTTATATTTATAAGTGCATTTTGTAAAATTAACTTTTCTTAGTATTGTCTTAGATTTACGCGAATATCACACATTGAACACCCGTGAACATGAAGTCTGAAAAGACTTTGAAACGTCAGGATCTAAAAACTAAAATAAACCGCGATAAAATCCGTTAAAAAATAGTTTTATTTCAAAATAACTTTTCTTGTTTTGTATGACACTTTATTTATGTTCTTAGTAATATGTCATTCATAAAAAGTAAAAGTTTTATTAACGACCTCTTTTATATTTAGCATAACTAGTTCTATAATGGTAAATGCTAGTAGTTTATCATTAAATCAAATCTCAACAACAAATAGGCGGACATAATTTGATTACAAAACTAGTAGCTAATACAAATTGTTGTAAATCATGGTAAGCAATATTTTGATTGCTTTAGATAAAATTAGAACCCAGTTATATAAGTAAATCAATTTCGTGTTTATTCCTTTCATGTTTTGTATTGCACCAGACCTTACTACTAAAACTAGGTATAGGCCGACCGTTTAACTCTAGTATCGCCATCTGAGGTACAAAGTCATAAAACATTAATTAAATCTCTTAAAGAACTATTTAACCACAGATAAAAGTAATGTAAGACTATTCGTCACTAATATCCATATCGCTTGAATCATCATCACTGTCTGTGCAGCTTGAGGAGTCAGAATCTTGGCGATAGTCGATACGCGAGTTAAACGGTCGGCTTATAGACATAAAAATTTATGTTTTATCACTTTCTTTCTTTTTTTTTATATTAAAAAAGGCTTGAGCTTGACCACAACTTACCTGATGTAAAACAATGATGCAGTCTACGGTTGATCGTGCTTACCGCTTTCTTTTTATAAGATGTGTGATTTTTGGGAATTGGAAAAAATTAAATCAAACTTTTTCTTAAAATCTATTTTAAATCACTTCAGCAATGATAATATCACAATTTGGCTACATAAATATGTATTTTATATGTTATAGCAAAAGCATTGAAAGCATCACAATAATAGTCAATTACACCAAAGATAATAATATTATACTAATATTAGGTATACCAAATACTCAGTTACAGTTTACACGTACATTATATGCAGTTTTGTTTCTAAAGTTGTTTAAATCATCTTCAATCTTAAACATAATTAGAAGAATCTTTAGAAATCATTTAGTTTTCATTCGTATTGGTGACAATTCTAGACGCTTAGTCACTTCCATTAATTATTAGTTCGCCATTGTTGGCATCATCAGACTAAAATTTTAAATAAATAAATTTAAAAGGAGTTGCTTGTTAGAGTTGTAAAATTTTGATCATAAAAAGGTCAACACAATGATGATGACCATTGATATTAACGATCAACATTGTTTGTAACCTAAAATACAATTTTTTAAAAAGGAAATTTATAATACTGGACAGTGTAATTCTATATTATCTATGTGTAATTCTGTTAGATTATTGTACAAATAAGTCGAAGATAGTCTAAGAACGGGATAATGTATACATTTTGTAAACTTACGGTTTGTCATAGTCGCTAAGCAACAAAACCCTTTTTATTTTCAATAATAATCAAATAACACCTCTACCCTTTTTGTTTGAATGAGAGAATGTTTGAATTCATTCATTATCGCTATGAAACTTAGTGAAATGTGTGTCACAATTGTCACAAACATATAAGTCATAATATTGTAAGAAACAATTCCCATCACATTTCACTTATCGTGGCGGTTTCATTTCTCATTGATATCGTGCTTACATTTGAACATTTTAGACAGGGTTGTCAAAATATCAAGTTAAACTGGTAAATGATATTCGTGAGATATCATTTCATCGTCAGTTTTGGTGTGTTTCTGGTCACGATTCCTAGGTCCTTCATTTACGTATTTAAACTAAGCAAATACTTCTGCAAATTTTATTAAGTACTTACAAATTTTAAATTTTAAATAACTACTTTTAGTTCAAATAATTTCACATCTTGGCAAGGGTCTCATTCAATACTTTCTAGTCATCGCAGTCTTGGGTCACTTCAACTGAGTTTTGAAATATTACTACAAAACGCGAAAGAAATATTACTATAAAAAGCCATTAAATTTAAAAAATATAAAGGGTTAAAATGAAATATTGAAATATATAGTGTAAAGAACTCGTTTATTGCAAATTGCTACATATTATTTCAGTGTTTGAAAAAATAGTACCTCAGTTACGAGTTCGTCGTTACGAACAAAGTTTTCGAATTATATATTGACTGAACATGTCCAAATGCATTTTTGAACTATTTTATTTCCCTTTAAAATGTTTACTAATAATATATTAGAAATAGAATAAAAGATTTTAGAAATAAAATGAGTAAAATAATTTCTAGTCTTCTTCGCATTTTAACTTACAATTTTGAGTAATTTATTAGTCTTTGAAAATTCATTTCGTATTGACAATATAATATTATAGGTAAGAATGATAATACAATAAAAACCATAAAATAAAAGCATAACCTATAAAAAGAAAGTCCTGTTGGATCGTCGGTAACATTACTTATCGAATTTAATCAGCCACATCGTCGAGGAAGACGAAAGTTAAATATATCGTGTTACAAGAGGAACTCATTTATTTCAGTTTGCGCTGAAGAAACATTATTGTCAGTTCGCAAATATATCAAACAGGTTGAGGCATTAAAAGCAAGCAATTTGAGTCGTTGTACTTATCTTTTGATATTGTTTTACAGAAGCGATCTTAAAATATAAAGAAAATTAATTCGTACAATATCTTTTTTATATTGTATTGTGATGCCTTTAATATTTTTTTCTTGTGCATCCGACGGATTAAGAGTACTGTCATTTTAAATCCTCTAAATTTTATTTAAAAAAAAACCTTTTATTTACTTTATAGAGCGTATTACTATGTAGAATGAGAATAAGTATCCTATGCTCACTGCAAACGCAAACTACTTGCTTTTTTGTACGTTTTGTCACTAAGTATTCTATTATGTATAATTTTGTTCAGCGCTTCTTAAAGTACGAGTACTTAAGTATGTGCGATACCATTCTTTAATTATTGAGTCACCAGCAGGGCCTATCATTTCAATAGAGTTTTATGAATGAAGACGAGTACGCGAGAATTCAGAATTTTTAACCGCGAATCTACTCTATAACAATCATTTAGTGGATCAACATTTAACTTATCAAATCATCTATACCTAAGTTTATGCGAAATACTTCACCGATTCTTAAACTTAATTCCATATGAGAATAACGAATACTGATGTTTCTTTAATAAACATAGTTTATATATCAAAACCACTTCCTCTAACAAAAGTTTTATAGGTATGCCTATGAAATATTAATCTATCATTTATCGGCTTAAAGCAACAACGAAAAATATACATGAAACCCGAAAATTACATAAACATAAAGTTCCCGCCATGGGCTCTTGTGTTTGCATTGGCTCGGCAAACATCAGGGTAAAGAGCGGAAACATTATTACAACTCAACTCCCTCATACCATGATAACTCAACAAACCACCGGATGAAAAATATTGAGAATATATTATACTTTACAATACATCGCAGTCTCTCCAAAAGTCTATTTAACGTCGATGAATAGAATATGAGCAATGTATGCTAAAAATTTTAGAAAGGAACTTAAGCACGTTCTTTTGTTGTATCTAAGCTTTAGTAATGCGATAGGATATTTGAAACTAATCACAACTTTTGTTAAATACTAATGATTTGCTTTAGTTTGTTAATCTCATGCTCCAAACAGAATTTAAAGTTTTAAATCGAAAATAAGTGGACATTTGAATAAAAATTTCAACTGACCTTTACATTAATAACTTAATCTTTCATTGAAGCCTCTATGGTGCTTAGACCTTGAGAAAGAACAATACATAAGTAAGTAGGTATAGCTATGTATATTATGCATAGAAAAAAATCTCAACTTATTACTACATTTGTAAGTACCTACTTATAAGTACCTACCTATTCATGCCTGCTTTGGGGGTTGAGTCACCTTTTTCCGTGGGTTCACCTTTAATTATCTATATTTAATTATTTAAGTATGTATTTACAAAATAAAAGTAATAACAGTTATCTAGTTTCCATAGTACAAGCTCTGCTTAGTTTGGAATCAGATGATCGTGTGTGTTAATGCCCCAGTACTATTATTATTATTATAATGCAATCCCCACATGTGGACCCCGGGTGATGCAAATCAGGTGACAATAAACCGGTGGTAGTCTTCGGCCGTGGTAAATGATCTGGGCGGTCTGCCAGACAAAGCCGTACCGCCAAGCGGCCTTGCCGTGTTGCAGTGCAGTGTCTGCTGACACCATGCGGAGAGGCTGAGTCGGAATTGTTGCTCCTTTAAGGTTTGCTATGGTGCTTCATTCCACTGCCACTTTCTCTCTGAAAAGCATTCGTAGTTAAGAGTGAATCGGTATACTGGGCTGGCGCGTTCCATCGTAGGCTATGCTTAACATCAGGCAAGTTGTGACCAAGCACCAGCCTATCTCAGAATAAAAAAAAAAATAAATAAAAATAATTTCATTTTTAACCTATAGGATTATTGTAGTTCTGTAGAATTTTTGATAATAGGTACTTCAGGTATCAAAAATATTTAATTTTCTCGTACTTTCAGTTTCGATGGTAGGTAGGTACCTTGACAATAATATAGATATATTGTATTAGTGTCCTGGGATCTTATTTAATTTTACCCAATCTTAGTCGAACTATGTACCAGATTAATTAACAAAACATTACTAAACGTCCATGCTTGTAAGTTGTATTACTCGAATCCTACTGCTAGGCACGGATCTTCTGTCAACGATCTTATGAGTACCCTAGCCAATTACGGGTTGGTGGATGTCACAAGTCCTCGAATGATTAGTTCTTAGACATACCGGTTTCCTTACGATGTTTTCCTTGATCTGTATTGAGCAGCGGAGATGAAATAATTGACACAAAGATGTATGGGCACGACCGGGAATCGAACCCGCAACCTAATTTTTCTAGGGAAAATACCACTGCGCCACCGCTGCTCCTACTACTCCTGCTGCTACTGTTCCTGCTACTTGAATCCTTACTAATGTTTTAAATGTTAAAGTAATTATTTCAGCCTATCTGTCGCGCTTTCACGCCAAAACTACTGAACTGATTTGAATTAAATTTGGTATGGAGATAGGTTGAGACCGTTGGAAGGACATAGGGTAGTTTTTATCAGACTGCGCAAAAAGAGGTTAATGATTTAGCGTGACTACCTAATTTTACTGACGCGACGTACGGTCCAGATGGTCATTTTCAGGTACCTATAAGTCGCCATTTTGAGTCGTTTCTGTATTGACGCGGGTTATTCACATTTCCCGGGCTATAACGTTCTGTATTACTGAGTTTTTAAATAAACCACATGTCATTGTGTAATGGCTGTCGTATAATATTTGTCCAGGAATCACCATGAACCATTCCCATTATATCATAAAGCGATAAACATGTTGTAAAACCATAAACGACGCAACGAGCCATATCATAAATTGTGTTGAATTGGCCCACTTTGCAGTTTGGACTAGTGTCGAAAGAGAGGAGCGTTTTTTTTTATTTACAACCCAAAAATAATGTTGTCATAAAGTTTTATGACAGCGATATAAGTATTAAGGAAATTGTTCAGGTAAATAGCAAATTGACCTGCGCTTTAAATAATTTCAACGAAGTTTCACTAAAAATAAAAATAAAAAACACAGAATTAAATAATTCCAACTTATTGCGCATATTTTTTAAGCTAAGTTATTAACTATCACTTCGGCTTTGAAATGAATCAACATAAATCCATCTCTTACGGCGCGACGTGGCAACCAACAGTGGCAAACAGTGGCAAACACACGGCTACACATTAAGCTGATCTCGCATTGTATAGGATTTCCGTACAACGAGAGGTCAGCTTATACTGGAAATGTATAGCTTGATGTGTTGGCGTGTGTACATAGATACACAGACAGACATTGACAAAGAGTGCTGTTATGATTTTGACGCGAGTCAAACTTGTAAAAATCCTTCTTTTTTGTAGGCGTTTAAAAATCTTGAATACGTGAAGTTCTAGGTAAGAATGTAGACTACAATGCTTAAACCCTTTTTAGTGTCCCACTGCTGGGCATGAGTCTTCTCTCAGGTATATTACGATTTGAGAGAGTTTAGACCTTAATCCACACACGCTGGCCAAATGTGGACCGGTTGGTTGATGTCACATTTCCTTGAATGATTAGTTCTTAGACATGCAAGTTTTCTCACGATGTTTTCCAACACCGATATTGAGCAGGGGCATATGAAACAATTCACACAAAGATTGCGTTTTTAATATTAGTGCCCACACGGCACTAATATTAAAAACGCAAAAGTTTTTAAGAATGTATGGATGTTTATTACTCTTTCACGCAAAGACTACTGGACGGAATTACTTACATGAAATTTAGCACAGAGATAGATAATGGTCTGGATTAACACAAAAACTACTTTTATTCCATTAATTACCACGCAGGCGAAGCCGTGGACGGAAGCTAGTATTACCTAAAAGTTTATTTACCACATATACAAAATATTATTTGTTTATACCAAAGTATATTACAAGTGCGGTGATATATTCCGGGAGAGGCGTCATAAAGTTCCCTTCCCCTTTCCAATTCATATTTCATCTGTGAAGTGCGTTTGTCACAAAATGTGTGAATACTATAGGCACCTATATCAGTGTTAACAATCAGTTCATCACATCTTGTGGGAGTGTAGTCTTTGGCAGAATGATCGTCACAATATCATGCTCGACAATGTACAAGCATTATCTGGGGCAGTACGTATAAGATCTTGTTGCAACCGGTACTATAGATAGACCGTTTAACTCGCGTATCGCCTATCGCCAAGATTCTGACTCCTTAAGCTGCACAAACAGTGATTATGATTCAAGCGATATGGATTTGACGGGCCGGTGGCGTGGTCGGTAAGATGCTTGCTTTTCACGCCGCAGGTCGTGGGTTCGATTCCCACCCGAGACAAACATTTGTTTAAATATGACTGTTTGTCTAGCGTCTGGGTGTGATTATCTATATTTAAGTATATATTTACAAAAGAAAAGTATTATATGTAGTAATTACCAGTTATCTGGTTTCCATGATACAAGCTCTGCTTAGTTTGGGATCAGATGACCGTGTGTGTTAATGTCCCACTATATTATTATTATTAATATATTAGTGACGAAGAGTCTTACATTACTTTTATCTGTGGTTAAATAGTTCGTTATTAGATTTAATTAATGTTTTATGACTTTGTACCTCAGATGGCGATACGCGAGTTAAACGGTCTATCTATAATTACATGCGTTGAAACGATTTTGCCGTGATTATTACTGAAACCAACTCTAATAGGTCTCCTTATACATTACTCGTGGTGCTTAGTCCAGTTTGATAAGGCAATTTATACCTGTTTTTCTCCATGTTGTCTCCTTGGCTGGAGGGAAGCGGATAATTTAACTTTCCAACTCCTCCTATTATCTTTCTGATTAAATTCGTGCGCAATTCAATACAATTTAGGTGTCCTGGGACTTGGCCGGGTTAAAGTCTCGAGTCTCTTTACGGCGCCGCTGATGATCCTGGATTACAGCGAAGGGATTGTGGTGGTGGGTTAAATAGCCAGCTTTTCGCCTACGGCTAAGCCCGCGAGACCTCCATTTTAAATACGCAGCAATGGGATAAAAAGTAGCTTATAGCTGCTCTCAATATTATTACTTTACCATCCTTTGTGTTAGTGGAATAAATAAAATTATTATTATTATTATTAGTATTAATATAACATATCTAACAATACGCACATTTTTCACCAATTAGTCCCTGAGATTATCGCATACAATCAAACAAAAAAAAATCATCAGGTTTATAATATTAGCACCTTTAGTTGTTACCAAGCCTATAACTGATAAAGAAAAGATTCTACCTACGCAATTAAACACCTGCTTAGAGGTTTTCAAAAATCACACATATCTTAAATTGTCTAGTGATCTATTAAGTAACTATAAACGTACATCTGCAATTTCAATAAAACATTAAACTACAAAACAATTAGTAAGTGTGTAAAAGAATTCTAGGTAGGTACCTACTAAGTAAATACCTACGTCGTTTTAAGAATACTTTTATTGTCCTCGTAAGCAGATTTCTTCTTGTTTTAGTTACCCCAGTGCGGTGTAGTTGAAAAACAAGTGTCAAAGAAGTGTTTCTTTTTATTACTAACAGTGAAGTACCCAACTTCTGTATTACAATATTAAAGCTTTTTGCGAGAACCTTTTATTCAAACTTTTACTTTAGCTTTACTTTTTTAACTTATAATTTATTTAAAGTACCTATTTAAGTACTATAAGTATAGTACACAGCAAATTAATAACAAACCCAGATAATCGCATTTGACTCGCGTGACGAAATACGCGAGAATTAATTAATACACGTAATTAATAATTGTCAGTCGTCAGCTCAACACATAGGCTTCAAATTAATAATTATACAATAGTATAGTTAGAGTGTTAGTTAGTTATCTCTTCTTAGAGTTTGCTTGCAGAAAATTCACATTTGAATTAAGCTTGCCTGTGTACATGTGTTGTTTCATATTCATAAATATGTTTATAATTCGTTTATCTTTGTCTGTCATCTCGACATTTATACTAGTAAGAAAGAGACAAACTCCAATATAACTAAAGAGATTTATATGAATAAGACCGTAAGAATAGTATGCATCTTATCCGTTGATATTCTTTCATGTCATACGATCTTATTAAGACACTAGCTTTCCTTCCGCGCCGGCGGTTTCGTCAGACGGAAATAGATTATCATTAAGGGTAGTCAAAAATCATACAACCTACTTACTACTCTATAAACCCAATTAAAAAGAAAGATTTCGTATTAATAATAATTGCAAATCAATGAATGAAAGGCTTCAGCTAAAAAGATACTTATACATAATTAAATAACAAGGGAACAATTCGTAAAGTATTTCCAATTATGAAGGGCAATGAAAGGGAGATTATGAATGATTCAAACTGGCCCTTACTCAAGTCTCGGTCTTTATAGATTTTCATAGATTTAAGTCGGTGTGGTGATTTGCTAATATTAGGTACGCTAGCGCAGTGGTGGTGCAGCGGTATCGGTCTCATCTTTGAAATATCAGGTCGGGGGTTCAATTTGCGTTCGCTCCGACACTTCTTGGTTTGAATTAATTCATCGCCGCTGGTCGGTTAGGGAAAACATATATAAACACTAATCATTCCAGGACATGTGACATCCACCAACCCGCCATTGGCCAGCGTGCATGGATTAAGGCCTTAACTCTCTCAACTAGTAAGATATTTGAGAGATGACCCGTGCCCAGCCGTGGGACATTAAAAAGTGTTGAAGTAAGTATCTACGCTGACAAACAGTCTCTGTTTAATGATCACGCCACTTAGTAGCCTGTCTGGTAAGTAGGGATATCGCATCGTATAGCCGTTATCAGTCACACCACACAAAAAGAAAAGAAAAATTATAATTGTCCAATATTTTTTGATTATCTATCTGATGGACAAAACAAAAAAAAATGTAAAAGTAAAAAAAAAACTATTTACTAAAAACTATTTACTAAACAAAGAATTTCCGTTTGTTTATTATGTTGTAGTTCTATTTAACTTTCATCTTCCAAGATTTATATAAAAGGGTGTACCTACTAATAAAATGGAAGCCATTTTTGTATTGAATTTTTACAGCATCAACCCTAATATCTATTACCACTTTCCATAATACACTTCTATAACATTGTAGGTACATTTATATGTAAATAATATCACTTTACCCTTAGCTGTATTCAGTTAACAAGCGGTTTCTCTCAAGCCTTTGTTACCTTTGAAGTGAATAATAATATATTAATGATATGTACGAAATAGTCATTTTGTAAAGGGTTAATAGAGGTATCGTTACGTTTTATGTATATTATAGGATAAATTAACATCACTACAGTGTTACTCTGCTAATTTTACTAATTACTACTCATGCTAATATCCATTAGCAAGTTTAAGGTGTAGTAAAGATTCCGTCTTTACTAAAATTATGAGGTAAGTAGATCTATAGGCCGACCGTTTAACTCGCGTATCGCCATCTGAGGTACAAAGTCATAAAACATTAATTAAATCTCATAAAGAACTATTTAACCACAGGTAAAAGTAATGTAAGACTATTCGTCACTAATATCCGTATCGCTTGAATCATCATTACTGTCTGTGCAGCTTGAGGAGTGAGAATCTTGGCGATAGGCGATATGCGAGTTAATCGGTCGGCCTATGGGTTACATTTATAGAAAAACCTAACATGATCATCTATTAGCATAGTATTACATAATATGTAATAGGACTCACGTTTACCTAGACCTATATTATAGGTCTAGGTAGAGGTTAGCTATGTTAAGGTCTTATACGTAGGTAAAAATGGCGTCTGGTGAGCCTATTCCCGTTCATCAGGCACAATTCGCAGTAGCATTTTATCATGCTGTCCTTTTTAGTGCTAAGGTATTTCTGTACCTAGGTTTTAAAAAAGTGTTTTGCTCAACGCGGGACTTAAACTCGGGGTCACGATCGAGGTTTATTAAATGAACCCTTTCATCTCCCACGAGGCATTATTAGATTTAATAATAAACGTAGTCAACGCTGTGTACTTACGTATAAAATGCAGGTTGTGCCACAATTTTCGATGTTGTTAGCTAAAAACTTTACTTTGCCCGCCTACCATCCACATACCTAAATAACTTGTACCCAATGAAATGAAATGAAATAAAAATATGCCTTTTTTTTTTTTGAGACGCGAGTCTACATATAGATAGTCCAATTTCTTTTCCTACCGTGCAGTGAATGACTGGCAACTATTGAGAAACACTGCCGAAAAACCTCAGTAAGCTTTATTCTTTTTTAAATGAAGTATCTACTTACATCTATTACATTTTGTTTGTTTAGAGTGTAGAATTAGAGCAATGGATGGTAGGCATTAATACTTACACTGTGTTTTGATGTTAAAAGTGTCTTTAATTACCTGAAACAACAAAGAACATCATTAGGATCAAGAAGCAAGTAATTACTGTACCGATCACACGCAAAATGATAACGCCTGTGAGTTCTGACATAGCAATAAGTTTGCGTTCCGTTCAATGCTCGCATACAACAAAACGGCTCTGCGTCACTATGGTAATGACATTGCGCTCTATCCTGTATTACCTGCAAGTGTAGGCAGAAGTGAATTTTGCTAACTTAATTAGGTCCCATTATGAAATCAGAATAATAACGTTTATCGGACACAGTTCTCAACTTCGAGCTGCTACTTACTTCAATATTATTAGTTACACAAAAATAATTTTCTACTTGATCCGAACCACTAAACCAATGGGACAGTTAAGCATGCTTTAACCCTTTTTGATGTCCCACTGCTGGGCACGGGCTTCTTTCAGGTATTTTACGAGTTGAGAGAGTTAATGCCTTAATCCACACACGCTGGCCAGGGCGCGTTGGTGGATGTCACATGTCCTCGAATGATCAGTTCTTAGACATGCCAGTTTCCTCACGATGTTTTCCTTCACCGAAATTGAGCAGCGTCGATGAAATAATTCACACAAATATGTATAGGCAGTAATGGGCACGCCGGGGATCGAACCCGCGAACTTATATTACAAAGGCGAGAGTGATACCACAGCGCCACCGCTGCTATTGCACCACCACTGATAAAAGAAAGAGTTTGGTGCACTACCTACCGTTTTAAGACTGAAAAAGTTACGTAATAAATCTCAAAAAATATTCCTATCACATTCGAAACTTGCCAGACAATTTTAAATCCAGTTACTCCAAAGTAGGCGGGACAAAAAATTATGCTCGAAGTCATTAAAGTCTTAAGTCGTGTTTAATTAAAGTCGGAGAGCATCGTCTTAAGGGGACGCACTTAAGATCATAAATGAACAGTTTTTAAATTCAATGATTTTTCGAATCTCTAGCGCCTGGTGTTTTTGTTAGAGCAATTAATTTTCTTTTTGATGGTATTCATCTGCGGCTTCAGCCGCATGATATACAAACATAATTCTTTAGTTAAAGTACTCTATGTATAAGTTTTATGCAAATAATAGGTACAGTTGAAATAGGTAAGTGTGAAAATTCGTCCTTTTTATCCTAAAACTAGCTTCCGCCCGCGGCTTCGCCTGCGAAATTGATCTCACTAATCTTGTTTCTCCATACAAACTTTGGAACCCCGTTTCACCCCCTTAAAGGGTGAGTTTTGAAAAATCCTTTCTTAGTGCATTCCTAGATCCCATAAGGAACCTATGTGCCAAATTTGGAGTCTCCAGACCGAGCGGTTTGGGCTCTGCGTTGATATGTCAGTCAGTCAGTCAATTTCTTCTTTTATATATTTAAGAAGAAGAAGAAGATAGGCTTGCTCTTGACCACGACTTGCTTGATGTGAAGCAATGATGCAGTCTAAGATGGAACGCGCTTACCCAGAAAATACCGATTCAATCGTGACTTGAAGACCGGCGGATTATAGGGAAACATAGAGGCCGGCAGCGAATTCCATAACTTGGCATTTCTCACATTGAAAGTGGAAGCAAACCGCTTTGTGCGTACCCGTAGAATTTCCACCATATAACGGTGGCGCATAGCAAAAATCCTAATCTATTAAATCATTTTCCGTTTTATAGAATAACTAACAGAGCATACATTATAATTATTTTCTAACCTCACAAACAAATAAAAGTAATTTTTGGTAAATATTGTTTTATTTTCTAAAAATACAATAAACCCAAAAAAAAATAAAACAAATCATATTCAACTTATTCTAAAATTAGTTTTGTATACATAACTATAGAAACTTATCACTTCAACCCTTTATAGTGCCCCACAGCTGGGCACGGCTCTTTTCTCAACTATGTTACGAGTTGAAAGATTTTAGGCCTTAATCTACACACGCTGGCCAAGTGCGGGTTGGTGGATATCAGAGGTCCTCAAATGACTAGGTAGTTCTTAGACATGCCGGTTTCCTCACGCTGTTTTCCTTCGCCGATATTGAGCAGCGGAGATGAAACAACTCATACAAAGATGTGTGGGCACGACCAGGAAACTAACCCGCGCCCTTATTTTCTAAGGCGACGTCCTTACCGTTGCGGCACCGTTGCTCTAGTTATCTATCTACAAGAGAAAATATGTTTTACATCCACATCTAAAAAGGCTGATACGAACTAATACTAATAACTTTTCTTTACTATAGAGTAAACGCCCTTTTTATCAGTTCGAACAACGTTTCCATCAGATTGACGTTCATTTATTCCTACGAATTTATTCCTAAAAGGTTGTGTAATATCAATTGATGCACGTCACTCGTGATATACCGATCATCATTTGTTTGACGTGAAGCTACAAGGGACCTTAGACGCCTAATTGAAACAAATATTTGAGCAGAATACTCCGAGGGAACTCGAGGAATGAATTGTGAGAGGAAAAGCGGGTATGGATGGAGTTATATTATCGATAGATTTTGAATAATAAATAAAGTTACATTTATTTTTTGGTTTTTATATTCTACTAGCTTTCCGACAGCGGCTTCGCCCGCGTGTATGTCGGATATAGCGCCAAAACCTTTACTACCTTCTTCTTTATTACCTTCTTTTTGCGCAGTCGGATAAAAATCCGACTGCGCAAAAAGAAGGTAATAAACTATCCTATGTCCTTTCTCGGGTCTCAAACTATCTCCATACCCAATTTCATCCAAATCGGTTCAGTAGTTTAGGCGGGAAAGCTTAACAGACAGACAGACAGAGTTACTTTCGCATTTATAATATTAGTAGGGATGTAAGAAGGTAAAGTTGAATAGCTTCAATTATGATATAACAGGAAGAATGACTACGGAGCATTTGACTACCTAGATAGGTATCAAGGTACCTAATCAAATGCTCATAATTTATCATTAGATGTATTTTTGCATTAATTTGAGACTTAACCTACCTCTATAGGTAGGGGAGACTGTAGAATATCGACTTCACTTGTGTGACAATCAGGTGAGTCATATTTTTTATGGTTGCTGTACTCGGTGTAAGAAACCTACCTATATTAAATTATCTGTTTATACCTGATTGACGGGTAACATACAGGCATATTCTCCATATTAAAAACTATCGATCAATATCTACTAAATTCGTTTGTACACCGATTAATTTATTTTAATTTAATAAAATAAATAAATATGTTTTTATCGCTGGGAAAAGCGAGTTCTTGAGTGAAGAGCACGTCTTGGCAAGCGTAGAGTGGGACGCCCTGCAGCTAGGTGGAGTTACGATCTGCGATAGAGAGCCGGCTGTAGCTGGATGCGACAAGCTGAGGACAGGGTGTAATGACTACATAGGCTGATGATGATGATGAAATTTGTATAGTTGTCACAAAAGTGAAGTTGATAAAAAAAAGTTTTATAAAAATAGATCTATTAAAAATAGAGATGAACATTTTAAAATCGGAGAGCTCCTATGAGGCATGTTCATAAATCTATGGGGATTCATAAATAATATGTCTTACTTGGTTGTCAAACTGGTGAAGATCGTTCTTCTACGGCTCTTAGAGTATATAAAAATGAACGGTGTAAAACTTTTCTTGTCCAATCAAAAAATCTTATGAAAGTAAAAACATCTCTATTCATCGATATTCGATTTATATTGAATCTAAAAGCGCTTTCGTTTCCAATCAATTGCAAGGAATCTGTTTTATGATATTCAGTGAATGGAACGCGACCCAAATTCTTAAAAGATATTACTTTAGACTATTATTCATCAAACGTTATTTGGGTAGCAAAATTTGCTTTTAGGTTGAGTAAGTACCTTGGAATTTGTTATAAAGGAACTTACATAATAAGTACTATGTTTTTGTACGTTTTACCTAAAAACAATTTAGATATATTTTTTTTCAATATTAAATGGAGGCTATGACGAAAAATAGTTATGTTGCTTGGTTAACCCATTAAAAAATAATTTTATCTCACATAGTACTAGTATAGTATTATATTATCTGTGGTGATACTCTACATTTAATTTAATTATTTCTTTTCAACCAACTTATAAAAAATTGGTAGAGAGAATGAGAATTCCGACTTAGTGTTTTTTTGTGTATGTATGTTACGCGACAATTTCGAAAAGTTTAAAGACCGATTTTATTACTTATTTTTTTTGTTTTCGTTTAAATTATATCATAATCATTTTAGCGGGTTTTGAGTAAGTTAAACATTGAAATCATTTCGTATTTTTTTAAAAGCTTTTACATATTATTTACTTAAAGCCGAGGTTAGTCCTGCATACCCCGGTTCCTTCCACTAACTGCATTAGTACTTTTTGCCATTTATCTTATGTGACCAATTTAAATTTTCTAGATATGTACAGTCAAAGAGCACAATGATTTCTTTAAGGCATGAAAGACAGACAATAAACTGATAGATAATTTATCATTACGATACAATCTATTTCGTAATATTTACAAGTAATGATGCAGATGCTGTATTAGCTTTTACAATTCCTAAATATGATTTCTAAATCATAAATGCCAAGGATTGGGCCTGGTTTTTAATTGATCTATACAATTATATATAAAAGTTAATAATTGCATTACAAAATTTGCTGTATGCGTAAATTAAAATACAAGAAAGTTTATTTTGTATTTGCGGATCCCGCAAACGTCGTCCTGCCCGGGAAAGCAGTGCCACCTGCACATTTTGCGATTTATTTTTATACTATAGATATGTATAAATAATTTATTTCAAAAGTAAGATGTAAAGCTTCTACTTTTCCTTTATTCATATGGCCCAACGATGCAAATGTAACCAAACGAAAAAGTAAACATATTTTTAAATTGAAAACACTTTGAAATACCCACTGAAGTGTGAATTAGATCTCATGAGTCTGCTTCACCTTTTAAAAGTACCTAATTACATTTGAAATTCTAATAGGATCCTAATTGCTACAACTATTAGCACATCCATTAGTGCACATCCAAATTACCTACTTTTTCAAACAATTTTCATCCACACTTGATTAAAAAAGTTCGTAGTTGATACATTCGTTGTGCAATGTAATACACACTTAGGTACTACGCTTCATAGAATTTAATGAATTCGGTTGAGAAATATAATCTCTGCTTGGGTTACTTAGTGCAATAAAATGTTATATTACTGGAATGATCGAATGTTTTAATCATTGAGCCGTTAAGGTGTATACCAAGGATGACCTTGGTGAACTTAATACAGCTGTATCTTTTGTAAGTTGAATAAAAAGTTAAAGTTGTTTATTAAAATAAAATAGCCTCGAAGCCTAAGTTCCCGAGGCATTGTCTCTCGAAGTTTCAGTACGTGACGTTATCTAGTTGAACCTTTAACCAGAACATTTGCGGGATCGAGTAGGTACATGGTTTCATTTGTATACACCATGGAAGAAAGAAGCTAGTATTACCTGTTGTCTTGAGATTGTCATAACCACACAATGCTAGGATTTGAAATTACGGTGGAACTAAATTAAAAATAACTAATTTATTAAGGTTACAGCACTTAGTTTTATGCGAAATTTTTTCACTTAGTTTTATGTGCCGTATCGAATCTTTGATGAGGTCTAATATATTTAAACCTCTACTTATTATAAATTGTGCTGTCTTTCGCTTTGTCTTGAGGAAAGTAAACAGTCTTACTTTCCAACTCCTCTTATTATGTTTTTGATTAAATTCGTGAGGGATTTCAAGAAAGTTTTAGGTGTCTCGGTACACCTAAAACTGAACACAGGAGTTTCTTTACGGTGTCGCTGTCAGTCATGGTTTACAAGAGTTGATACTCTTGTAAGCCAAAATCAAAACCAGAACTAGATTTGATACACCTATAACCTACTCAACGATTACTGCACTCGATCGTACCTTCGTATGCAGGTACATAATAAATGTGGCAAGTAACTAGGTACTACTACTTATGCTGGTATATTTTGCCACCGGTTAAACGTTACCTTCAAATACCTCTCACATCTCATATTTCGAAGCCAATTGGCACCACCCAGCTACACATATCTACACAAATCTATTAAGATAAAGTGACAGATACAAAGCAAAATAATTTGCGGTTGTTACTCGCCGTTATTGCGGGCCTTGATAAAACTGTTGCCATCTATTACTACCAAAGTGGCTCTCTTTGATTAAGATATTACTATAATTACGACAGAATTTTTGTACCTACATATTATTATCTATCTTAGGATATAAGAGGTTTTTTGATTGTTGAAGCAATAACTTTTATTTAAAAAAACCTGTAAAAAGAAACTCAGTTATCATTTTAATAATGAGAAAAAGTTTTAAAGAGGAGTTCTTTAAAAGAAAGAATATCTATTAATTTTACCGTAAGTACTTACTCGCTAAAAGAATTGTCTTCAAAAATATTGTCCTCTTTCAAATAGTCGTACGATAATGATCGTTAAATAAACTATTAATAAAATAATTTTGCATCCGTCGTAAACCTGCCTATTTGACAAAAGCATAAATAATTTTGACAGCTGTCAGATAAAATTGAAGAAGGTTTCTTTATGTCCGTTTGTGCTCATTGGTGCTCATTTAACCTATATTCACGTAATGTCATGAGATTTGATTATTCTTTTGTAAATAAATAACAATCAGGATAATGTGTTGGCCTCTAGATGTCGAAGTTGTGGGTTCGAATTCTACGTCAGACAAAAGTGTAAAGTGTGTAGCAAGAAGTTGGTGGTGTGGTATGCGAGTGCCTCAAATAGCATTTAAGCCGTGGCCCGTGTTCCGTCCTCCGTGGTCGTGTTTATCAGCCAATCCCAATGGGTTTTGTGTTAAAGAAATATAGTGCCATTGTGTACTATAAGTTCTCCTGCGTAAATATGCTAAACAATTGAGAATGGAACAGCCAACAATCGTTCTCAAATTAAATCGTGACATTTTTATACACATATGTAAAATGTATGTTGTATACACATACTAATATTATACTTTTAGCTAAAGGGTTTATTTGGTTGGACGCCCTCATTTTAGAAACTAGAGAACTAGGTAGGTAGCTAGTTCGAATTGAAAAATTATTATAGTGAAGGGTAGCCAACGTATCGAAGAAGGTTACATATATAACTACATCACGCTTAACCAATGCAGATAAAATTACACAAGTCAGCTAGTATCGGATAGATTGCAAGATAAAAAGTTTTCTTTTGAAAAGGTTAACGAACTCTTCAGATAGTTGTAACACAATAAATTTTCTGTTTTATTTGAACAACTTCCAACAATAATATTTAACTAACAACTAGCAGTAAAGCCTCGCAATAAAACCTACCACAGACCCTGTAGCTTTGCAAAACACGCCCCTAATGGTTTTATTATCTCACTCCTATTTCCTAACATTAAGTTTACTGCTATAAGTTTCGCAATTTAATTATTGACTTGGGCTCGAGAGTAAAATTTTGTTTCAGCATTCTCTAAGACTTCCTATCTTTATTATAAGACTACTAGTTTTTCAACCGCGTCTCCGCCCGCAAGTATGTTGGTTATCACTAAACCATTAACCTACATAATAAATAATAATACTACATTAACCTGTTTTTGTCCTATGTCCTTCCCCGAGTTTTTAACTACTTCCATACTAAATTTCATCCAAATCATTTCGGTAATAAACATACCTACAGAGTCACCTACTTTTGCATTATATAATAGTGATAGTGCGCTGTTATGATAGGATAGACAACACAGTAATTTACAACTCCAATCTTTTAACCCGATGTCTTTTGACGTGTTATATCTGTGTATCTGCGTGCAATTTCGCAGTCTAGCAGTGCTTTAACGGAAGAAATTTTTTTAAAGGATTTTGAGGCGGCTTTTTGGTTCAAAAGTTACAGTGATGGAAATGTATCAAGAAAGTGCCGAGAGTGTCATAATGTTTTTATTTGAGTTGTTATCAGAGGTCGGAATTGGGTTAATTATGTACTTGCATGGAAATGTTTATATTAATATGGATCTTCCTGGGATTTTCAATGGACAATAATTTAATAAGCATTACATTTTGCAACGTTAAACATCCGATGTCACCGATGTAAGTTTGGTAATGTAGCGCGTAAAGTTAATAACGTTTAATTTATTAAAGCACGGGCTGTTTCGGCTGTTTTAAAATAATTTCGGAATTTGAGGCATATCCATTTTATTCTTACACTATTATTTAATTTAACTCTATCTAATTTCAATCTAGCTCTAGTTATTATTCTATGTGACTAATTCGTTTTGGCACTGTAATACCTACTCGTGTATGTCGCAGACTGAAACGTTGCCTAACTATGTCCCAAATGAAAGGCCTTATCTACATAATAACACATTCTCCTGTCGAAGTACTGTACAATGCAATTATTTAGACAATTAACATCGTGACTAACAGGTGTGTAAGTACTATTCGAGTTCCTAAACATGTCTGGAGTCTGGACCGTCTCTTAGACCCACTTCATTAAACTGTTTACTGCAGTAGGTTTTGAGATGCTCACAACATGTTTGAAATGCTCATATAATATTAAGCAAAGCGGAGCTTATGTCATGGAAACTTTAGGCCGACCGTTTAACTTGCGTATCGCCATCTGAAGTACAAAGTCATAAAACATTAATTAAATCTCTTAAAGAACTACTTAACCACAGATGAAAGTAATTTAAGACTATTCGTCACTAATATCCATATCGCTTGAATCATCATCACTGTCTGTGCAGCTTGAGGAGTCAGAATCTTGGCGATAGGCGATACGCGAGTTAAACGGTCGGCAAATAGATAACTGGTATCTACTACACATATAGGTACTACTTATCTTTTGTAAATTTAACCATTTAATGGATAATTACACCCAAACTCGAGACAAACAGACATGTTCATCTACATGTCTGTCTCGGGTGAGAATGGAACCTATGACCTACGACGTGAAAAGCGAGTATCATATCGACCGCTACAAACAAAAGATAACAAACAATAACTTTCGACAAAAATCGAGCATGACGACGACGACGCATTGTTTAGGGTAACATTATCTAACAATGTTATCGATTGTTAGAGCAACATTGACTAACACGACAACATTTACTAACATTGAATAACTTATTGCTATCGAGTGATGCTCAGTAACATTTGAAAATGTTGCTCAACAAAAAGTAACTGCGGTGTGGATGCACCGTTATAGCCAAAAGATAAAGGAAAATTGATCAGAACAAAATGTATATAATGGGATTGAAATAAGATTGTCACGTGATCTTTCAAATGACAATCTCATACTATGTCACTATGTCTATGGCCCTGGTTTTCTATTCGCATGGTCTAAACGACAACGTAGGACTAATAAAACAAATCTCCTAAGTAACACGTGATTTACCAAACTTCACACCAAATCTTAATTTTTATGTTCCTTATTAACCAAACTTTGCTCATAACCACATTCGCGTGACACACGCTTGCCGCAAGTTTGGCGATTCACCAAGATTAGTTAGTAGGAGGGCAAAGTTTCTCATCCCGCCCCCTACAAATCATTGGCTTGTGTAAGTAAACATTGTGGTCTTGGATTAGTGCTAGACATTGTTAGACTTTGGTTACAATGAGATCGTTCAGTGCTATAACAGATTCTAGATTTTATAGCAATGATATTGTAGAAAAAATATGCCTGAGAATATTTACTGCTACTGTTACTACTGCTTTTTGAAAATTTTTACATTCAACGAGTGTCGGAATGAGATTATTTTATAGGGCTAATACAATATATAGTACAGCCACAAAATACGTAAGCTGTAGCTTGTAGATAGAAATCGTCACGACATCTAACGAAGTGTCATTTTTCTGTGCATATGCGTGTGTCTATGCATTTAATTCTAGCAGTTAGTTGAAGGATAACCTCAATTGTATAACTTCACTCGCAACAGGTAAATTTCTTCAACAACACAGTTTTTTTTCCCTCTTTAATCTTCGCTAAAGAATGTAAGTTATGGAAAAGGATAGTCTAAAAGGGTTTATTAAATGATTTGGAATTACACAACTACTTAGGCGTCAGTATTTGACCAGTTTAAACAAGAAATAAATACGACTTCAAGTATTTAGATTGCTTAACGTAAAACCGTCAATAAATACAACAGGATGTCCGTTATAATTACCTATCGGCAAGTAAACGAACCTTGTAGAACGTTACGAGCAAACTTGCGATGCGAGTAATAAAGTTAGGCATTCTACTTCGGACGTCTTTGTTAGTAATGGAATAAACGACTTAAGATCAATCAACGTTAAACAAAAAGCAGTATCGTTAGGAAATAAGCATTTATTAACAACGAAACTAAAATCTAATTGACAATCAAATTCACAGTGTAAAATATTACTCCTAGACGTATTCCAGCTATAGCTAAAAATCATTAGCGAACTAGAAATGGACGTAGGTGATATAATAGTGCACAAGTGTATGCATAAACACAGGTGCACTCCTTTGCTCTCAAGTCCAGTGAGATGGGTACACCGACACGGCCGGTGAAATATCAGGTGAAGAAGTAATAGTTTAAAGTGCGTTCCAAGGCATAGGGGTGACCCACCATCACTTCCTGACTACGGACTAGTTTTGAGAAATCAGAAAAGTACCAAAAACTCTTTTTGTTCTAACGTAAATTCGAAGGCTGAAGGCGAATACGCTATCTCCAACACCAATTAAACAATCTGTAGAATATTGCGTTGATACAATTAAACTCAACTTGAACCAAATAGGCTTCAACATGTTTGAGAAGAGAAATAAGGAATACCAACCAAAAGTACTCACATCGTGCGTTGGCATCAAGCTATTGGTGATTGTATCAATACGGTTTTATCAATTATTTTATTCACCGACCTAAATATAAAAAGTCGTTTATGTAGGAACGGATGGTTAAATGGTATCAAGCAAAATTATATCAACATATATTTCCATTTACTTTCTAGAAAGCTGTCTTGATAAGTAAGTATTTAAACGTTACATTACATTTAAATCAAGCTGTTATCTTACGCCAGTTTGCTATATTCCAAGCTAAACATAGTTCATGGAATTTCTAGAAAACCGTTAACAACGTGATGTGTCTGCTAGAATTCATCTTGCAGCTAGTCTGACAATAATGGCGCTTGTGAAATCACGTCAATTACGACTTCGAGTTGCAAAAAATAAGCCTACCTACTATAATAACAAAAATTGGCAGTTCATAATAATATTATGGTCTTATGAGAAAGACTAGCAGAGATGACCGATAACTAATAGAACCGAGATAGACTAAATTCCCTACTCCAGACTAGACTGCTTTAGGCCAACAAATGTGAACGAGTTACAACTACCGCGATGTAATTTGCAAGCATTTCACAACGTATTGCATAAAGTTGCGCGACTAAAAATAGCAATCAGTGTCAATGGACTGAAATCAGAAATAACATTACAAATATACGATACCATATCTTGAGTAGACAAGCTTGCTAAATCTTAACGTTAACTGCTTTACTATCTTATCTTTATATTTGAAATCTAACTTCAGCTTAAGAGATTTTTCCTGTTCCTGAATCACATAAATGACTTGACAATACTTATGAAATTCTTTCTTACCATTAAAATGAAAACAACCAATCAGCGTCCTACTACATGGCTTTCCTCATAAATTCAAGAGTTGATAGAGTTAAATATATCATTTAGACAATACCTAATGCGAGTTGGTCACATGCCCCTGAATGACTTTTCTTCTTCTTTTTTTAATTATGGTCTCTGCATGACTTTTTTTAAGATTTTCAAGTATGTTTTCCGATATAGAGCAGGGTTGATAGAACAAGTGTCAAAGTGACGCCGGCTGAAATTGAAACGTGAATAAACACATTTGAATTTCGTCCATGTGAAATACCGGTACTATACCAAAATCCAAACCTATGCATACCATTCTATCTATATCTGTGGCTTTGATCCGGGTTTATTCAGCCATTTTAACATGATAAGGTATCACATCATTTCTCTCGTTACAATTTTTTGTATTTAGAGTAAGATTGCCACTGCTCGTAATAAAAGTTGGTATAATTTTACTGCAGGATATAACTATAGTGACGTGATTGCACCAGTAAATAATAGGGGCGTCCCTCTTTTATTACACGTTGCATTCTCTAATTGCAGGACTTGTTACTGGTTTCCAGCGTTTTTCGTTTTGTTATTACTTTTTGCTAGAAAATATTCATATTTAGCGCTCGTTGGTATTATTTTTATACATTTTTAAACCATGCGAAAGAGATTTTAAGTTATTACGTGAAACAGTTGTAGTTTATTATGCTTTGTTCGAGTATTTCACTACTCAACGTGTTATTATGTGTAATTTTGTAAAAATAAATGTAAACTTAGCTTCTTTTGTAGTTTACGTGGGTAATAGGAGGATACATGTTGTAACAGAAGGTCTATTCAACAAAAGTAGGTCAAAATACGCGCTGAATGGAGACGGTGAATTGGCAAACTCAGGACGCCCTCAGACTTTGTGGAATGACGATCTCTAGCAAAGTACCTGGTAATAGCTGTATGCTGTTACAGGTAAGCATCTACTGAAATAGGCTGAGATTTGTGTCAGATGGTTGATAAATAGATTACCCGGACAAATCGTGGGCAACATTGACCTCTACTTACATCTTAGAGCATTTCAGTATTCGTGGTTTGGTGGTTGTAGTAGCAAACACACTTCCTCACAACAAGTGTCATTAACTATTTAGACATAGAGGTTCCGTAATCAAACGACCAATTAAAAGTTGACGAACATGGAAAGGCAAGTTCTCGGATGGAGATCGTGATTTTATATACCTATATACAGCCTACAGCTAGGTGAAATAATGATAGAAGGAGCTGGAAGTAGCTACATGGGATAAGCCGAAGACAGGGTTAGACAGGGTTAAATGTCCTTTTTAGGGAAAATCCATATTCAGCTGTGCACTGCTTTACGATTATTATGAACTTGGGCACAATATTTCTTGCAGACTGTACCACAAATTATTTAGTAAATTTAACCGGATCTGTCAGGAATCATACAGACGCAGTTCCGCACTAAATAACCTTCCGTGCAAGAGACTACTATGTAGTATTTTATAGACTCTCATTTACTTGACAATGGAAAACATAGACTTCAAACCAACCGTGAAGATATCTACAAATAAATCACGCAAGCAAAATGATATACTAAGTAAAAATAGACAGATTGATTTGAATCACATGATAAGTAATGTAATATTATAACAAAAAGAAGATAACTACTTTGTCCCCTAAAAAGCCAATAAGCGAAATTAGCAATAACATGTATTATCCGAAGGTATAGGCATAGAGGTAATTATATGTTGTCTCATACGCAATAGCATTGCCAATCGGGCTCAATAATTCCCAGCTCCGATTTGCTACGAACATTTTTGTTAGTAATATTTCAACGTCTTTTGCTCAATAATACTCTTTCTTATAAGCTGATATCAGAATCTTGTAGTTACCAAGCGAACGAGTTTACCAATGAACCAACTGTTTTAAAATTGACTGCAATAAATCAAACAAAATATCTGAGAAACACAAGATTTACAAGTTATTTCCTATACAGTAAAAGTCAATGGTGTCATAGTAAATTGAAATTAATGTCCTTAAGACCCTTACGGATGTAACCAATTTGTAATGTATCTTCAAACTGGTAATCAAGACACTAGAAAGAATGCAGTTGCAAGCTTTTAGTCACGGCTTCATCCATGTATACCATTTATTGTGAATAAGCCCACCACCACGAACCTGCTACGGCCACTACTATAAGCCAGGATTGTTGTGGCACTGGCCTTAGAAATATACGGTCGCGGGTTCGATTCCCAGTCGTACCCTTTATCGTCGTGTCCTGTCTTTGTGTGAATTGTTTCATCGCCGCTTCTCAATATCAGTGAAATAAAACATCGTGAAGAAACCGGCATGTCTAAAAACTAATCCTTAGAGGACATGTGACATCCACAAACCCGCACTTGGCCAGCGTGCTTTATAAAGAGTTAAAATACCCTAGAAATTCTAGGAAAGATGAAGGTGTCTAAAATCATCATGTGTAAAATAACGAACACCCATCCTCACAAAGTTATGCGTTTACAAAATATTTGTGAATTTTACTTTGATATAAATACCTCTTAGTATCTAATAAATTCTTTTAGCAATAAACCATTTCAAAGTAAAACCTGAGGGCAAAAATCCAAGTCTGGATTAGTCGGTAGACAAGCTCCAGGGTGCAGACAATAATTGCTTCTGCTTAATTAGAGCTCTTTTCTTACTTCATTTTCAAATAGTACATTTTTAATTTTAATTTGGAGTAAAAAATACTTTTAACAAGTCCAAGTTTGTTTGTAGTACAGTTCATTAATATTGTTATTGTCGTTGTTGATGCAAAGTGGACGTGCATATTGTTTATTGCGCTCAATAAGAAAATAAATATTACACAAAAATAAATATTAGTGTGTGCTCAACATGTTTGACCGAGAAAACTAAGTGTGTCACTTACGAGTTCTTACGCTGACCTAGTACCTATACTGCAAATACGGTAGTAGATAACTGGTAATAAATTATTATTTTACTTATGGTAAATGATAATCAATTAAATAATGTCTAACTTTAGCCCGTTTGGGCGGAGCCGAATTACCTCAAGAAGCCCTCCACCTCCTTCACCGTCTTCTCATACAACTGCAGAGAATCTACCACCTATCCCTAGCGAGTTGCCTCCTGAAGTTGTCCCTACGGAGGAAATACAGAGATGGCTGTCGCAAATAAACTGTATATTGGAAGAAGTTTGTTCAGTCGCAGGAGAGGGAAAACTAAACTCAGAACAGAAATTGCGAATAACCAATCTTTGTCGAAAAGCCACTAGCGGAGCATCTCATATGGCAGTTATGTATCAGTCGTTGAAACAAAAAACTGTTCTAGCCCATCATACTATCAAGCATCTACAGGATAATCAAAACATAGTAAAGACCCTTGAGAGTTTTAAGGAAGTTGTTGTTGAAAATACCTGCAATATACGAGTACCTACTGAGAGGAAATCGTTCGCCGACATGGTGAAGAAGGGTAGTAATAACTTTGTTCGCCCAAATAGCCTAAAGTCAGTTACAATTTACCCTATTGACAAAAAAACAAGTAGCGAAGAAACAAAGACATTGATCCAAAATATAATTTCCCCGGAAGAAATGAAGTTACATGTTCGTGGCGTCAGGAAAATAAAAAACGGCGGTGTTATTATTAGCACTGAGACCAAGGACGATATTGAAAAATTGAAAAACTCAAGACAATTAATATCATCGGGCTTCACAGTAGAAGAACCTACTAAACGCCGTCCAAGAATTGTCGTCATTGGTGTCCCTACTTCACTGAGCGAAAAAGACGTGTTCGAGTGTATTTTCAAACAAAATTTGGCGACAAAAGTTCCCGAGCTAACTTATGAGTCATTTATATCATCAATTAAACTTAGCCATAAATCGGGTAAGAAGAACACTCCATCGTGCAATTATATTATTGAAGTTCCATCTAGCATAAGGAAAATCCTGATCAATCAAGAAAGAGCTTTTATAAATTGGACTTCTTGCCCGGTGAGGGACTTCACAATAGTTACGAGGTGCTACAACTGCCAACAATACGGACACGCAGCTAAGTTTTGTCGTGAAACCTCCCCCACTTGTGGCCACTGTGGAGACCTAGGACATTCTATGAGTGAATGTGAGAAAAAAGCTGCTCCTCCTACTTGCGCCACGTGCAAAAGATTTAAAAAACCCAGCGAACACAAAACTGGAGATGAAATGTGTCCAGCGCGAAAATATGCCGAGGAAAAATACATGAACTCTATTGATTATGAGGGCGCCTAAGGGCGCTATACATCAAATATAGTTAGTACAGTATACTCGAGCCTACGTTGTTCCTGATTGTTCCTGATCCATATAAATGATCTATGCAGATTAGAACTTCGAAACGGGCTTATTGGTACCTACGCGGTTGACACCGATGCGGAACAATAACATACAGTTATTACCTAATTAACTACATACCTATTACCAATAACATATTGGCGCACAATAACAACTGTCGTTTTAGTGCTGACTCCGCATGCGTCTGCCCCACTTTGGAATAAAACTGATTCAATTAAATATCTAGGTATTACACTTGACAATAACCTCAATTACCGTAATCATATTGACCTACTTACTAGAATACGTAAATTAATTTATATTTTCAAAATACTTCCTAGCAGTTTTTCTGCTTCCTAGGGCCCTATTTGTACAAAAAATTAGATCTATATGACATTAGATTTATATAGTTTAAGGTTAATCAAATGTAACATATTTTTGTCGGATTATTCAAAATATTATATTATTTTATTTTATACATAAAAAAAAAAATCTAATTTTAAGTGATTGGGTATCTTATTATATTAGAATTATATTTAAAAAAGTTATTATTTTTGTGTAATCATTATTATTCTTACGTTATTATTATGTAGTGGTAACAACCCCGAAACACAGGTTCCACCTAGTTCGGGTAATAATGTAATTATACTAGCTTACTATAACTGTTTCCGATTGATATGTAAAATGACGACTTGAATTTAATAAATTTTATTTTATTTAATTTTATTTTATTAATAAACAGATTTTTCTAAGTGTCTATATTTATAAATTATGATACCTACCTAACAGAAATTAATTTAACAATAAGTAAAATTAATCCTCGCTGTTGTTATCCATTTAATAAAAAATAATCGCTAAATGTGTTGCTTAGCGCAAATCTCGAGAACGGCTGCATCGATTTCGATTGTTCTTTTTTTAAATATTCTTTGAAGTACGAGGATGTTCTTACGCAGAGAAAAAATAAAAAAACATTGCCTGAAAATGTCTAAAACAAAACTTTCCTTTACTCAAATTCTAACGAGTCGTATTAATACTTAAAAGTTAATTTGAACTTTAATAGGCTGTTAGGCTGTAGAGTCAGCTAGTTGTAAATAACTTTTTTTTTGCATTAATTGAGAAAGTTAATAGAATTCAACTCTGAAACAAACATAACATTGCTCCAAAAATAAAACACACAACGTTAAAAAAACAATTTAAGCACTAAACGAGTTTAATAAACTCCTAAATATATCGTTTAATATTTTTTTATAGTATCGTCAATATTTTTTAAAAGTGTAAAAGATTCCCTTGAAGCGAAAGAATTATAATATTTGTATTTTGATCGTTGGTATATTATATTACTAGTACCTTTAATTTGGCATAAATATTCTATAACGTATAATGCCATGACCTAAAATTTAGTACGCCAGATAATGGCAGAATATGGCTAGCAACTGTTTATTAAAAACACTCTGTATTCAGACAAATGAATTATTGTTCTATTTTGTAGCTATGTAATTGTATAGGTACTTACATTACACTACAATAACACCACAATTGTTCATAATTAGCACCAATGAGAGATGTATTCGATTATTTCAGAAACTATTGAACAGATTTTATAATTTTTCAAATTCAATTTCCAATCTTAACATACATGTCATGACAATCTTGGCGTGTCAAAAACTATTAACGTTTTAACCCCCCACGTCGCATTATCCACCAGCGCGAGCGCCCGTGTCGCATATAAGCAAACAAAAACCTATTCATTGTAGGCATAAATTATTAATTCGAAAAACAATACAGCAATTGTTTTTTCCATCAGTTAGCTGATTTTTGGGAACATCTAGTACGCATCATCACATTAAATTAAAAATTCGGTCCGGCTCTCTAGTTAATAAACACGAAATCAACTTATAAAACAGTTGATTGTGTCTGTCGTCTCGTGGACACAGCCGAAGCAATTGAGGCTAATAAAAATTCAATTCTCGTAATATGCCTGTCTCTATTTACTACCTTTAATGCCACTGCAGCGACGCATACGATGAATACCTAATGTCCTTTGTGATTGCATGTATTTGTGCATACCTACTGTGTTCGTGAACAAAACAAAAATGCATACAAAGAGAATTTAATTAAGCAAAAATACCCCTTAAATGTGTTAAGACTAATATTTGTGCACACCATCGGCTTATAACCACATAAACAATCAACTTGGAAAAAACTCTGAAGATTTTGTTAAAATTGGGTACCTAATTATTTTTAAGGTTGGTACCGGTACTGCTTAAATAATACTGAGTAAAACTACGTCACTCTCCTGGGTTTCTAACTAGGATGTGAATAACCTAGGTCATTCATACTGTAGTCAAAACTATACGTTGGAAATCTCATTCATAAATTGCGGTCATTATCAAAATTAGATCCACCGGTGTGTAATTTTGTGTGTTTTGTAACAGTACATTATAGTTACCTATACTTTTGACTCCAACATGAATCATAAATTTTGAATCATAGTAAATAATTGCTAAAAATTTTTTGCTACAACGATTTCTGTATAAATTTTTGACTATACTGAAACTATTTTGGGTATTGTTTGTTTTTGATACTTCATTATATTTGCACTGCTATTACTATAAGGAGGCTAGGAACCTGCTACCGCAAGGAGGTACCCAAACCCTTACTTACACATATAACACTCAAAGGCAACTGTACTGTAACACCTGCGCTTGGGTATTTCTAATTAAGTTTGGCTTAGCTAGCCACATTAGGGCTCACGTTAGGAAGCAGTACTTTTCAGGGTCGCCATAATCGTAATCGTTGAGGAGGACTTTATATTACTATGAGCCAACATAGGTTTGACGAGATTCAGGGTAATAATTTGAATAATATAGACTTACCTGTGTATAAAATGCCGTCGTCTTACAGGCCGTCGGCTAATAGAAGTGCTGTCCAGCGATGACCACGTGTCACTCCTAAGGGCCATGTTCCTAGCCTCCGTTGTTCTGGCACTCTCCAACAAAACAGCTGTATACTTTGTGATCAACATTTTGTTAGCACTCACTTTTCTTCTATTTATGACATTCCATTTCGATTTTCGTTTGTATTTTTGGTTAATTCACTGATCGTCACTTGTTTCAAATACTATGCACGCGTTAACAAAGATTGTCACACTAGCAGAATTAACAAAAGATATACATAAGTATAAAAAAGGGATATTTATATAAAAAAGTGTAGTTAGAATTGGAATTCCGCAAGTTGAAAGCAATTTCACGTTAGTATCAATTCGTCGGAAAGCAACAAGTGAACTGGGCCGACAATGCCGACATCCGTGTGTCACGGTGAGTGACCACCACCAGTGCCCATGTATCCCTCTGACTAAACAACGGGATATCGTGAATTATGCGTGACACCCACGCGTAAAAAGGCAGTAAATACCTGCATAGTTCAACAAAAAACGGAAATGAGCTCCTGTTTTAAGTACCAAGTGAAGGTCACCTTCTTGCAATTGTAAACAACAATAACTCAAAAGTAGCTATTAGCATACCTTCACAATAACAAATAGCTCAATATTTTTTAAAAGCAAGACATGTTAAGTCGAGTCATAAAGGTAATCATTTTATATTAAAACGTTTGTTCAATACAGTTCATTTCTATTATTATAATTTAAATCAATATCAGTTAGATACAGTAATTAGTAGTACCTTTAAGGTGGTTAAAGACTAGGAACATAACATGAATCATTAACACCGACAAAATGTCCAATGACCTTAAGTTCGTTAAAACGGTCCATAACAGTATGCACTTACATCATTATCTTCACTGAGATGTAGATTGTAGGTAATTGAATAATTTAGGAACACAGCGAGGCATATTAAAATTTATATACTTTTAAAGGAAGAAGTAAGGTTTTATTGTAGATAATTCTAGACAATGCTTTAGTATGCATACTGATACTAGAAGTGTGCATCAAATTACTCCTTGATAGTATTGTTATAATTTCTTGTATAGTTCATTTAGCGCGTTATCTACCTTATCCTTGTCTGTTTCTTTGAATACGTTTTACATCTAGAACTTCACCCTGTTTATTACACATTGTTTACATGTATGCATTTATCAATACCGTTGTGATTCTGCCAATTTGACGAAGATTGCCCGAATCATGTCATTAAAAAAATTCAATTGAACCTTTGTTCATGAGTTTTGTGGAGATTTTTTACCACAATTCGGTCAGTGTCAAGTTTAGAGTTGTCAATCAGTATTCGAATGTCAGAGAAGTTTGACAGATGAAGTATGAAGGGATGAGACTATAAGAAAATCCCGTCATTGAACTATTGAATACTTGTACGCAAATAAACTTTGAATAGAAATAGTGTTTAGCGCACGATAGAAAGGCGGTTTTAGCTCAAGGACCAGTGACTATGTTTAAGTCAACCATTTGTTCTGTTGATTGCTTATTGCTATTGGTTAAATATATTAATTTTGCTTGTTTATAGGAGACAGAAAATATTCAACTTTTGCTAAACAGAAAAACATATTCATGATAAAAGAAGTAGATGCAACAACATAGCTAAATTAGTCGAAAATGCTAGGAGATAATTTGTGAAAAGCAATAATTTTTCGTCACAATTATATATTTGGACACTTAATTTGAATTTAAATAATACTATCTGATGAAGTAATAGTGATTTTACTTGATTTGTAAACGCAAAACTGATTGTAGCATAGTAACTAATACCAAATAATAATAAATAGTACTACGTCACTAATAATATCAGGTAACGTACTCTTAATTCTCAATAATAAATTACATTCGTCAAAACAATTCATTGACGAAGCTGTATCTACTTAACAATTCAACAACACTACAGTCAGCACAAAAGGAATTAGTCGAGATAAGGCGAAGTATTTAGAACCGATAAGTTTCTTTATAACCTGTAATGGGACCGGAGGGTATATATTCTGTGCCGGAGACTTGCATGCTATTATCTCTGGCAGATCATAGCGATAGTCAAACTATTGCAAGAACTTACTACCATCGGAAATAATTGTGGTAAGACGACAAGTAACACTTTTACTAATTAAATTCAGTATAGTTACTGAGAACTACTTTGTATTTCCTACCGGTCTCCTAAGAAACTAGGAATTGTTAATATTATGGTTGTCTTAGTAGACGATTCTAAGTATCTAAATATAAAAAAATCCTGGAAAATTCACTCTAAATCCTCCCAATTTTTGTAAAGAAATCAGAATAAATCCCTTCAATACTCGGTAATATGCACCAGTTATAATTCCGACATCCATGTATGTTTATACATTTGAACTCAATTATATCACTTTACATTCTGTTACATCGCCCACGTATAAATTCCGAAAGTATGTAGCTACCTACAATTGAGTATGCAAAAATTACTGAATTCACATCCCAAAATTCGTCCATCGAATCGCATTTACTGAGTTGCAAGTTCACCAACTCTTTGATCAAATGTTTCTTAGCAAACCCTGGCACTTAGTTTTTTGGATTTTTATTTTCAAATATCTATTAAATTTGAATAAAAATCACATATTATTAGCCGGGGCATATTTGTAGCGTTGAAGTTCGTAAGAATTTTCATTATTATAAATTAGGTAGGTACAAAAACTTAGGATTGTACTTTGTATTGAATTATATTTGCAATCATTGCCATCTTTTTTACTTTTGTTAACGATGTTTTTATTTCAACTTTTGTTAAGAAGTCGGGGAACTCGATCTTTAGTCAGCATTTGATATGAGTAGGCCTCAAGTTCGAGGTTACTTGATACCATATAAAGTTACACCGACTGATGACATTATATTGACATTTTAAACTATTATAATAAGTTACAAGAATAAAAACTTGTAATACTGTTGTATTTCCAAGGAAAAGAATAGTGAGAACAACAACACAAATATACTTAAGGTCAAGAATTTGTAGTAAGATGTGTTTTATACTGAGTTCCTTTCTTATTCACTTAATATTCTTATTTCTGTTTTAACTGATAATTGACAAATGTGAATGCTGTCCACATTTCCCTGTCTAGTTGCTTTTTTTGGACGAACCATTCCAAATAGCAAGAAGGGTTTTTATTAGTTTGCCGTACTTGCAGAGTGAGCCATGATACAGCTGCCAACTAATTTGATAAGTCATTTATTTAAAACTGCGTGTCTTTCGAGTTTTCAGAAGGCTATGCATTAACCCAATACTGTAATAAGATACCTACGTCGTTTCTTAGGCCTATAAATAAATATGTAGCTAATGTAACATACACTGTCTTTAGCAAAAGAGCAGTGTAACATAGGTATAATATTTTATTTTTGGTGATTGAACAGCGATAATAGCAAATTTTGATCTAATTGTCAATTTATTATCTTCATTACTTCTTGATTGACTGACTAATCGTTAACGCTTAAATTGAATGAATAACGACAATATATCAAAGACACTACCTCCAGTTAATTTCTAACAAAGACCATCTGGCGAAGAAGCAGCAATATGATATTGCAATAATAGGGAAGACTTACATATACAGGCGTAAATTGTCTAGATGTTGAAAAATAGCCACCAAAAGAAATAATAAATCCAGCATGCCTTCAACAAAATATGAATTTCGTACCTTCATCATGTTTATTAGATGGGCCTACATTAATGACAAAGTACTCAATAACCTACCTATTTTGCAAGTAATAAGTTACTTAACAATAGAACAGCATTCAGTTGAACTATGCTATGGCTATGAACTCAAAACATTCTATAAATGTATAAATTACAGTCATCATCAGTAACTCCCATAAGTTACGCATGAGTCATTGATCTTGTAAACATAATTATAAATTAATGTCACTATATCATACAGGTGTAATCAGATAAATGTTCACTGGCGTAAATGCTTAATTTTTCTTTAAACTTACATAGCGCTCATGCTTGTATTACTCGAACGTGTAAGAAGAGCTGATTATTACCCAATTTTTGCTACCTACACAATTCCAAAATTCGAGCGGGATCTAAGATTGTCTCATAATGTCAGACATATATTTGACAAATAATTCTGTACTCAATAGATAAAAAACGTCGCACTGTTACTAAGCCCACATAACCTCCAAAGCAGTTCATATCTTTTTTTAATTTATTCAGCACATTTCTTCCTTAATGTGTTCTTTTTTATTTTTGAGTGAAAGGTGCCTTTGAATAAAATGAACTATCCGATTCCATCTTCTCTACTGTGTGAAGATGTGTATTTCAATAACAATTATCAGGATGACCTAATTTTGTTTTAGTCAACTAAGTCACCCCTACAAACAATCAAAGAGTCAATAATAAACATACTTAATATTTTTAAACAAACTAATTAATGAAACATTAATAGCTAGACAGTTAAATTGATTAACAATGATGACATGATTAATGAATAGAAATCATAGGAGATGTATGTATTGACATAGTAAACTCAATATGTACTTATTAGAAGTACAGATCAAGGCCTCTAGAAAAATTACATAGCATCTAATAAAATTTCATTCATTCAGGATGCTTTTGCTTTCCAGGCGCAGCAGCGCATCATTAATGTTTGCAGAGATGCACAGGGATGGCTTTCATGTGATTATACGCAAAAAAGTGTACTCCTTGCTGCAGCGTCTTGGGAATAGTACCAACAGCATTTTGAAAGTTATCGCTGCTAGACCAGACTGTCCCATAATGTGAATGTTAATGCCGTAATTGTTCATTTCAATCTTTCGTTAACACTTCTCTATGACAATAGGTAATAATGTCTAGAAGCTCAGAACATAGAAAAATTTCTTTTAAGGACTATCTACTAAACAGAAAGAGTTAGCAAGTCTGACTCCAGCGCAAACTGATTTGGAATGACAGATCGTTAGTCGTCACAATTTAGCACACTCCGAAGGAAATAGTTTGTTACTAAAAAACTCACTCACAGACAAATCAAACTTCGTCGTGAGATTAACTACGCTGTCAAATAGTTACTCAGTATTTAGTAAGGTTTTTTAAACAACGGGTATGTATTATGATGATGATGGTTAAATTTGTGTGACAATTAATCATAACATAATAGACGTAGGCGTCGATTAGATCATACATTAATTCATTGAAAACGTTATTTATGCTTTCAAATTGCTTCATTCTTAACTTAACTACATAGGATTTAGTAAAAAAATATGGTGGATTTATTATTAAAAAAGTTTAATAACACTAGAACATGACTAAATTTTCAAATCAGGATGCTAGTTTAGCTGCTGTGTAACTGCTATGTATAAAAATGCTGGTTTTAGTTTAAAATCAATAATGTTTAACAACAATCGTAATGGTTTCGATTCAATATGGCATAAATTAACAATATACCTAAGCAATATTTTATGAGACTTAACCCACCGCCACTGGTACTTTTGTAAGCCAGGATCAACAGCAGCGCTGTGAAGAGATTCGGGGTTTGAACCCGGCCAAGTCCCGGGACACCTAAACTGTCTTGGATCCCGCACGAATTTAACCAGAAAAGATATTAAAAGGAGTCGGAAAGTTAGAGGATTCACTTCCCTCCAGGGAAATAACAATTGATTCCGAAACAATTAATAGAAATCTACGCCACAATCATAGTACCACAGGTGTTACTAACCAACTGCACTTAATGAAAGTAGTTAATCCCCAACAAACACAAACACTTAAATTGTCGCTAACGCGCATAACATTTGCGGTATTTTCACAATGCGCACGAGTCGATCCGCTATCCAATCGACCGATCAGAAACATCGGCGCCGGCGCACTGGCCGCAGTATTCAGTAACTAGAGGCGCGTGTGCGCAGGACAACCATACTCCGACGGGTTTAATTTGAACTTGGAACTGTAAAGTTCCTACATGCGGGATGCGATTTAGGACGTGTTTTTATTGGGCTTCGGTCACCGAGCAACGAACGTTAATTACTCCGAATGCCACATGAGTGCGAGGTATTTGCCCTTTGAATATAACGACGGACATTTCGTCCTAAGTTTTAAAACTACATTTTCCTACTACTAATACTAGTATTCTAAATTCAAAAGTTAATGATGACGTAGGCATAGATATTTGCTATCCTTTCACGGGAATAGAACTTTGGGTGAAATTTTCTACATGACATTTCCATTAAGACTATTCCCGTATACTACGCGGACGAAGTTAGGGCAAAAGCTAGTATTATCTATTCTACATTGGCAAGACAATATCTGATCTGAATAATTCATTCAGCTAAATAAAGATTCATTACCATTTATTGTGGCTTTAAAATTCAAAATAAAAATATACACGCGTCGGCTAACCCTTTGAATTGTCCAATGTCCAAAGACATTCCTTTTAGCGTCCATTTCTGCAATAAAAAGGCCTGACACAGCTAGCTCTAAAAGGGAAGCGATCTCAAAAAATGTTATACAACTTTCCTTCTCAAAGGGATGGGATGTATTATGTGGAATAAAGTTATCTGGACATATCCTTTTATGGCACGTAATCGTGAGTCGTATAGCAAAAAGGTCAGTTGAAACGAGTCGGCTATTACATAGAATGGGTTGCTAACGTTACTACGAAAGTAAAATTTATTTACGACCAACAACGTTTGTTTTTATTGCGAAATTAATGTAAAATTAGGTAACAATGGCCACAGATAATAATATAAAAGATATTCACTATCTATATAAAAAAAATATGTAAAAAAAAATTAAAAAATCAAAATGCTGAATAACTTATAAGGTATCACTAAATTTTATAGTCCTGGTTACTTAACACTTCATTTTATTATTACTAGCGACCCGCTCCGGCTTCGCATGGGTGCAATGCTGATACTAAATATGCCATAGAATAATAAACGCATGCAATCGTTGCTAATCATAAAGTGCTATAAGGCGTACATTATTTTAATTTATCTCGTAAGATCCAGCCAGCACTTACAATATAAGCGCAAAAATGTGTTTATTTATGACATCACATTAGAAACCTTTAAAATTATCAGTGTTTCTCACCTAAATTATGCATATATTATACATATAAACCTTTCTTTTCAATCACTCTATCTTATAAAAAACCTGCATCAAAATCTGTTGCATAGTTTGATAGTTGCATAGGTATATTGTTAAGATGTAAGCATAGATAAGGACAGACAAACTGACAGACAGCAGGAAGTGACTTTGTTTTATTCTATGTATCACTACATAGTATAAAACAAAGTCACTACTACACCATTCAAACTTGTAAAATCGTGAAATGGCTAAAGATTTGTGAACCAAAAACCTTTCCCAGGTAGATATCTGTACACTGCTGTTTTAAGTATTCAACTTCTTATCCCTGGAGTAAAAATGATCAAAAACAGAAGCAGTTTAATAAGAAAACAACTAATTGTGTTGTCGATTTCTCTTGACAAAAATATTATGAAATATAAAACAGCTAAGCTTCGGCAGGGCCTCGCTAATGAAGGTAGGGCTATAAATACATATTGGTACATTAAATGTTGTTGCTTGTTGTACCTTAATTGCAAAACTAGGTAATTGGTTATTTAAGTATCGCGAATAATTTAAATGTCTGAGGTAGACTTGTCTAGTGAATTGATAGTTTATTTGATAGGAAACACTACCAAATTAGATCATTAAATGATATACCTTACCTATATATTTACGGTCTTATTCATTAAAATCTGATATGACGCTTTATTTAAAATGCACTTTGTCTCCTTCTTACTAGTATAAATGTCAGGATGACAGACAAAGACAAACGAATTATAAACCTATTTTGAATTGAATCAGCTACTGTACAGTCAACTGTACAGGTATAATTTATTTTATATAGTTAGCTCGTGCCGAGGTGCGCGTCAGCACTTTTCATATTGTAATTATTTAATATATTTAAGTATCAATAAAGCATTAACAGCAAAAGGTTGTGTCGTTTATCATTTCTAACGCGATCTACTTGTTTTTATCATCGACAGCAGTCGTTATCACCTTATCACTCTATCACTCTAGATGTAGGCGTGCGAACCCCTACAGCTACAATGAGTTTATGAGACGTTTATGAATACGGGAGTTAGTATTTACTGTAGTTATTTATTGTACTTAGATCTAAATTACCTTCACCATATTATTATATTGCGTCCGAATGGAGGGCTTGGGAAAAATGCCCACAACATATGGTAATGCTTATGCTCTGACCCATATGTAGACCTGCTTTTGTCTGGTCATACGAAGAGTCTTTACATAACCACAAAGTCCTAGTTTCGGATTACGAAACGAGCAAAAAGTGCTAATCGATTTTTAAAATTAAAAAAGTATAGTACCATCTTAAAGTTATTTTTTTAATTTAAAAAAAACAAAAAAAAAACACCTCTCGTCCGTGACGTTTTTGCAACTTATGTCCCTTGTCCTTTTTTAATTATTAATAATTACTATTCTAGTAGGCTCACTGAAGTTGTCGAGAGCCTATATCTTATATATCTTTAAATGAGCAATTCTTGTATATAATTGGAATCTCGGAATCGGCTCCAACGATTTTCATAAAATTTTGTATATAGGGGGTTTCGGGGGCGATAAATCGATCTAGCTAGGAATCATTTTTATAAAATGTCATTTATAAAAAAAAATACCGAGCAAAGCTCGGTCATCCAGATATTGTTATTAAAGTTAGTGCAAGAGGGAGGATGGTGTGCCCTACCCAGTATTAAACTAGAAGCAGGTACGGTGAACGTAGAATAATGTGAAGTGTCAGGATGGTCTTTTATAATAACTTACCCACTTATTTATGCTAAACCAGTGAGTAGTTATACTGCCAAGCATCCACCTAATATCTATCGTTTAGAGAGTAACCCCCAGATTATCCTACCTACCCAATATTGAACTATTATGGGTTCCTAGGGGATTCAGTAAGTAAAACTATGATAAAAGGTGGATTAGCCGCGCACACGACGGCTCTACATGGCTATCGTAATTTGGTCTACTGGTCGCCAGCGGACGTCTAACTCGCACGGGGTCCAGCGTTATATTAATTTAAATGGTTACAGTTAATACAGACAAAGAACATACATATTCATAAAACTATACATTAAAACATTCATTCAGTCGATTCAATCTTTAGCTCTGCGATGTCACCTGTCATACTTGACAGATGACGTTGATCCGGTCCAAACTCACTATGACCGACAACATTAGGAGTTAGGAAATGTGTCTTATGAACAGAAATAGGCTTAACCCCATACATACCTAACATCCACAAAACAAGAGTGCTTTTCACCTCTACCTACACTTTCAGGTAATCCAACCATATTTTTTTTATGTTTTAGACCCTTTTTAATAGGCTCGTGGTGTATCGCAATACTTATTTTTTTCCTAGAAATTCAGTTATGACGTCATAAAATCCTCACTTCAACTAAATTAATTTATCCTCCATGAAGGCTTTTTGAAATTAAATTGCTTGAGGAAAGTGATTGAGCGAAATAAAACGTCTACACTAAAGAGAGTTGAGTTTAAATTTTAACTACTGTGGGGTCTCGACTATAACCCAGCTTGGCACCTATTCCAGACTTTTGTAATACAGTCATTACCAGAAGTAAATAATTAAAATCGGAAATTCAAATTGGCTTTATGAATCTATGAATGATCGCTGTCACACTATTTTGACGAAAATTACGAAGTATTAAATTAACAGTATTCATCGTCAATCTAATTTGATGTTTGCTGCTGCTCTAAAAGAAACTGGTATTTAAAAACTGTCTATACCTCTAAAATGCTAGCTTACCCAACGATTTTCACTTTTATGCCGAAAAAGTATTTTTCATTCATCATTCATTTTCATTTATTCGATCATTCTCATTCATTCATGTTAAAAGTTAATGTTTTAATATTTTTTCTGCTATTCGAGAGGAGGCATATTCAACAAATAAAATATAAAGAGAAATAAAGTGCTGTCAGGTTATACAAATTTTGCTACTGATATTAAACACTTTAAAAAAGTAGATATAACTTTTTGTTTGATCCTGAAATCAAACTAGCGACCTCGCAACAGCAAACATGGCCACTGAAGTAGGAAGTAACATTAATTTAGAAGGTACATTTACAAATAATATTTTTAAGACTGAATTATAAATATTAAGACCCTGTACAGAAATATCATCTTTATAAGTGGTCATAAAAATGTTAATCGGACATTTTACCTTCAAATCATATTATAACCATATCCTTGCTCAATTGCTGTTATTAAAATGTTAGACATTAAAGGAGCAATTTTATTATTTATATAAGATCTCGGAAACGGCTCAATCTATTTGGTTGGAATTTAGTAGGTAAGTATCTAAAGAGTTCTGGGGACAATGAATAAAAAAATAGTTATAAATAGTAATATGTAATTTTATAATTAGAGCACGAAAACGAATAACAATAATTTGGTAATAAATTTATTTTTATATTATATTTATATTAAAAAGAAAAGAATCAGTATTCCCATCCAACGTGGCAATGCTGCTAGACTTCTGGGTACGTTCCCGGAAGATAACGACGCAGAAGATATATTTGACGAATTAGTTTAGAGGCATTATTTTAGTTCTTTATTTAGGCTAGTTTTGAGATAGTTATTCGGTTAGCTCATTTTTCTTGTTAAATGTATATTTATGCTGTAAATTAAATAACTCATTATTAATAATATTCATTATTGTAGTTTAGGAATGGAATTTGTTTTGACGTAGGTACAGAGATTTTTAAATAATAACTACACAATTGTTTCAAAAACAACTGAAAATATTAAAAGAATAAACCTATTGTACTTATTTAGCCTAGAATAAATGAATTTATGTATAATAGAACTTATCATCGATATCTAAAGCTGGGTGTCAAAAACTCCTCCGCATCGATCTCGGTTGGTAGCGTTGCCGAGTTGAATAAAATGTAGGCCAACCTTCTTGTCACGTGTTTTAAAATTAAATTAAAATTTATTTATTTCAGGTAACAATGAACAATTTAAAATTAATAATAAAAAATAGATAAAAATAAAATGTAAGTAATATACAAATGACCGTCGTTCTCCCCAGCACTACATATGACATGTCTGCCATAGCAGTGCCGGATATAGTGGCAGTCCACACGATCTGCAATCATCGCCAAGATGGCATTGGAGCTGGCCATCACTCTGCGCACCAGGGACTCGCAACTCTTACGCATAGTTGCGTGGAAGCAATTGGTGCGAGCCAATGCAAACATTCCTGATGCGCTGCAGAATCGGGACAACCCCAACATTTACCAATTTATTAATTATTATATTTTATTTTGATTACTATTATTAGCTCGTTCATCTAGATACTAATAAGTACCAACATCAAGTCTAAATATAAACAACGCTGACTAGACTACTGCGAACAAACGCGTGGGCGAAAGGTACAAATACTGAGAACTGGTATAATTAACCCTATGTATAAACATAAGATAAACAGGGTCTGGTTAACTTATTTCAATATTAGCTACATATAAATGAAAAAGGATCTGTGTTTGTCTGTCCGCTAGATCTACACATTTAAACGATTTTGAACAAATAGTAAAAAATAACTCTCTCAATTCGAAAGATACTTGAGAGACAACCTGTGCCCAGCAGTGGGACACTAAGAAGGTTGAAGTAAGTGAAGAGAGTGATTATACAGCTAAAATCAATAACAAGGTATTTGATTCTATAATAACTATTATTAGAAATAACATTAAGTTTAAATATTACAAAAAAAAACCGACTTCATGGATGCCATTCTCAGAACTAAACCAAACTGAAATAGGACCACAAGGGAAGCATCAGCTTTCAATTAAAAAAAAAAATATCAAAATCTGTTCACCCATTCGAAAGTTCTGAGGTAACAAACATAAAAAAAAATACAGTCGAATTGATAACCTCCTCCTTTTAGAAGTCGGTTAAAAAGAGCATTCGCCGCGCAAGATCTTCCAATCCGGTATACAAATAACGTAAAAATGACCAAAATAAAACCAATTTAATTTCTAGCTTCTAAAAATTAGTAGAAAAGTGTTATTCTACTACCTAGTTCGCCTATGAGCGATTGAGATAGCGGCTACCTACCAATAACTAGTAATCAAAACAGTTAGTCATCAAAGACAATAACGTTAAATAGTTACTATAATGAAATATCCTGTTAAGAACCATGGCTACTCTGAAGAACTACACGGATTGCACACTACGAAAAAAAAACTTTCGTGCGAAAATTTAAAAATACTACGTACGGACAGAACCGTAGGTTGAATCTAGCTTAAATATATTGAGATGTATGCAGATAGCGGCTTGAAAGATATGTGAGATGGTATGCGGCTGACATTGACCTATAGGTTTACATAAATAAACATTCCCATAAGCTTCGGACTTCAGACACAATACTAGTCTCCGCCCTCGATTTCAAAAATACGAAATCATTAATAGTAATAATTTGAGCAACGGTGGCGCAGCGGTACAGACCTCGCCTTAGATTTATAAGGACGCGGGTTCGATTCCCAGCAGTGCCCACACATATTTGTGTGAATTGTTTTATCTCCGCTGCAATATCGGTGAAGGAAAACATCGTGAGGAAACCGGCATGTCTAAGAACTAATCATTCGAGGACATGTGACATCCACCAACCCGCACTTGGCCAGCCTGTGTGTATTAAGGACTAAACTCTCTGAACTAGTAAGATAGTTGAGAGAAGACCCGTGCCCAGCAGTGGGACACTAAAAGGGTTGACATGTGTGACGTGATTAAAATTGGTTTAAGTTTATTGTCTTAAAGTTTGCATACTGTTTAAAAAGATTTCCTTAATAATAATAATAAAAATAATAATATAGTGGGACATTAACACACACGGTCATCTGATCCCAAACTAAGCATAGCTTGTGCTATGGAAACCAGATAACTGGTAATATAGTACTTAAAATACTTTTCTTTTGTAAATACATACATAAATATAGATAATTACACCCAGACAAGACAAACAGACATATCTAAACAAATGTTTGTCTCGGGTGGGAATCGAACCCGCGACCTCCCGCGTGAAAGCAAGTATTTTACCGACCACGCCACCGGCCCGTCAAGTCGGTCGTGCATTTCCATAAGGTACCTATTTAAATCTACCTATTCATTCTAGGTATATTGATATTCTGTAGACGGGCCTGTGGAATGTCGTGCTAAACATACGCGTGATTAACAGTCATGTTCGTTGATCACGGACATTTACGTTAACAGTAGAGAACTCGGATAAAAACATTAAGATAAGTTTAGTAAACTACATAAGTACATGGTTAGTGACCACCCACTAGACGAAGCGATGTCTGGTGACACCTTAAAGAGAGGGTGGGTCGGCATTGTTGCTCCTTTAAGGTTTCTAACCATATGGAGGCTCATTCCACTGCCACCTTCTCACCGATAGTCGTTCGTAATTACTAGTGAATCTATATACTAGGCCGGCGCGTTTCAACGTAGACTACATCATTGCTTAACATCAGGCAACTTGTAAAAAAAATACATAATGAACTGTAGATACACTACCAGAGTATTTTCCCCCATGTAGTCTGAAAACACTAAAACGTTGGAATAAAAAATCTAAAATAAACCGCGATAAAATCCGTTACAAAATAGTTTATTTCAGTGATTACTTACACTAACTTCCAAAAAATTACATAGTTGTATATTTTTTATACTACCAAATCGATCCAATCTTAATATTATCTGATTTAATTGAACACTCTACCAGGACGCTTGCAACACAAGTGGCATCACTCCCGCGTCGCAGACCTTAGTTTATTCCTATCGGCAATAGCTACCTTGCTCACACTCAAGACCACAACAAAAAGTTATTACACTGCTTGTATTCTATAAAGTAGAGGTACCTCGCCAGTCAGCCTGGTCCATCATCATCATTTCCCTTGCCTTTTTCCCATTTCTATTAGGGCCAGTCAGTCTACCCATGGGGAGAAGAAAATATGTGCCTTATCTCTTGAAGTTACATATTGTTCGTATAAAATACTGAAAACTTTAAAAATATGTAATAAACAAAACATATTTTTTAAGGAATCGTAGTATACATATTATTGTTCTGACTAATCAAAGTGACTAACGCGGAACAATATAAATCATGCCTCCTACAAAACTTGTGTTATTGTAAGATATGCATATTTAACCAACCATATCGGATATCGAGCCAAATTTGATTGTCCTAGGCCAGATCAACTTATCTCACGCGTTTGATTCAGTCTAAGTGAAAATAATAATATCTGGCACGTTAACACACACCTTCATCTGATCCTTAATCAAGCAGAGTTTGTGATATGGAAACCAGTTAAACTTAGTAACCTCTATAAAATAGCAGAATATACTTTTTTTTGGGATACCCCTGACTATGAAGAATGAAGTTGTTTTGGAGGTCACTCTTAGGGACCCTCCTGTATATAAAAATGATATGACATTAAAAAATGATTGAAAAGGTTAAAAATCCGCGGTACACAGTTAAGTCAGCTTAAGTAGAAATAATAATATTCCAGCACATTACCTGTACCGTGCATGTACACGGTTATCTGATCCTAAACCAAGCACAGCCTGTATTATTTAAACTAGATAAATACTACATAAAAATCGCAAAACATAGGTACATCGAGTATTTTTGTATATCCCTGACTATGAAGAATCTAATTTTTTTTGGACGTCACTCTTTGGAACATCCTGATATAAGTAAAAATGAATGAACTCGAGAAGGGCTCAACCGAGAAGGCTGATTTTGGTCATGAAATGTTCGTACACAGGTCCAAAGAAGGTTTAAAAAGTCCGCGGTACGAAGTTCTCTGGGGCTGCTAGTATATAATGGATCCCATCATAATTTAAAAAAATGTATATGATTGTGTAATTACTTAAAGTTTCACGCACTATAATAAAAAAACTTTAAATTAAAAAATAGAATGACGCTCGACGCACACATTTTTAGAAATTTAATTATGAACCATCTTAATAATTTCAGCTTTTAGTTATAGGAGACTGCACCAAAAACGATTCACTCCTTTAGGTGATACAAATCCACAAACTTTTACACACATGACACAGTTACACGCACACCCATTTTTTTGTCAGGAATGAAAAATAACCTGGCTTAGGACAATATGCTTAATTGCTATTTGCTCTGTAACGCCATTAATATGTAATTAAAAATTAAAACACATTAGGTATGTTTAGACAAGCATAGTGTTCTAGTAAATTATAATAATGGGCAGTTTAGTTGAAACTTACTAATGGAATTTGGCCGTTATCCCAGATACCTACTGAATAAATTAGACCCTGATATTAGACACGCCCTCAATTTAATGATATAATATCAATATAAATAACATCAGCCTAAAATTAAGTACTGTTCTATGTACATAATTACTGTGTACTTTCGTCAATAAAGATTTTTTTATTATTATTATTACATAGAACATAATTTACGTTCTATCTTTTTTTTTTACGAAGCTTCAGCTTAACTACAACCTTGCCAATGAAGTAGTCTACGACTGTCCAACATACAGATTCAAATGAATGTCGGTGAGTCCAGTGGAATGAGGTAATGGAATGAGGCTCTATATGGTTAGAAACCGTAATGGAGCGACAATTCTGACCCACCCTATTAAATGGTGTCACCAGATATATCGCGCTGGAACACGACGGCGGCGCGGCGCGGCGGTGCGGCTTTGTATAATGGGAGCTGAGTCACCTTCGTCCGTGGGTGTACACCTTTAATTGAATCCCCAATAGTGGTCCCCGGGTGGTGCAAATCAGGTGACAATCAACTGGTGGTAGGCTTCGGCCGTGGTTAGTGACCACCCAGCAGACAAAGCCGCACCGCCAAGCGGCCTTGCCGTCTTCCGGTGCGATGTCTGGTGACACCACGCAGAGAGGGTGGGTCGATATTGTTGCTCCTTTAAAGTTTCTAACCTAAAGGAGGCTCATTCCACTGCCACCTTCTTAACGATAATCATTTGAAATCACGAGTGAATCGGTATGCTAAGCTGGCGCGTTCCATCGTAGACTACATCATTGCTTAACATCAGGCAAGTGGTAGTCAAGCGCCAGCCTATCGCAGAATAAAAAAAATAAAAAAGGGTGGTCACTACCCATGGATGAATCCTACCACCAGTTTATTGTCACCTGACTTGCACCACCCGGGCACCACGTTTGGGGTTCGGATAAAATGTGCACTCCCGCGAACGACACTTTCGTAGTTAAGGCTCAGTGGCATAGGTTCCATATAACCTTATTCCCGGCTTTCCTTTAGGAATTGGTAAATAAAATAAAATGCACAGGTCAGGTACAACTCAGTCAGTGAAAAGATGTTCTTTTAGTAAAAAAACTATTTTATTCGTCTTTGTCTAACTAAAACTTGTAATCATAGGTTAGACAACAGTCTTTACTTTTATACATAAAACTAATCAAATATTTACCTGTATGGGTACTTATGTACCAATCAATTAAATCATAATAACACAATATTATTGTTAAATTGTTTTCAATATTTTTTTTTACTTTATTCTTATCTTATTAGGTAATTATAAGAGTTAAATCGAAGTAAATAGCTAGAAAAAATATTATAAAGACAAAAGTGGCAGTCACGGTGTGCCTTTATGTAGCGTTGTGATTAATTTCCCTGGCAATCAGCGTAGACACTTGATGGACATCGCTTCGCTGCATTTCTCAGGGATGCCCTTCAGAAGAGTTTTGTGAATTCAATTTTATTACCCATCTTACCTACTTGCCCCAGTTTAGCATGTGCAGTATAATATTATATACCAGATATAAATAACAGTTCCATATATTTTTTCCAAATTTAATAATGCAGAAACCTTGTCCTGAATACAAGATTAATAATGTTTGCTATTTAGTGGGTGTGGTTACATAATAAAGGAGGTTGAATTTTCAATGGTCAATGGACTTCTGCAAAGTAACACATGTAAGTATTAGTTTTAATAATGACTTCATCATAAAGAAATTATCAATGTCTTTGTCTATTTAGTTATTCGGAAATTATACATTTTGGAGATTCATTTTGTTACTCAATAATTTACCTAAGTTAACCAAATGTCATTATCTGCTATCTGTAAGGTTTGTGTTTATGTTGTGATTTTATGTATGATTGTTAGAAAATGACAAAACAATCTGATCTCTGACTCCAAGTCAAACAAGACAAAGGTCAGACACGTGTAGTTAATATTCTTTTTGCAACTTAATCCAAGTAGTATTATTTTATCAATATCAGCACAACATACTTTTAAATACAACTGAACATGGCTATATGATAGAAACTGTGAATATTAATTATAAATTAACAAAAAAGACACAAAACGCTCGTGAATATCGTTATTCTTCTTTCTCATAGAAATAAAATATTAAATAATGTTCTGCAACATCATGCTTAAAGTTGCCTGTACAAGTGAACTACAAACTTTATACCAAAGTGCCATCCCTAAGGAGCTAGCAGTAGTATGAATAAGGCATAAAGGCTAGTCTACCGTGTTACAAAGGTATTGCAAATGGGATAGGTAGCATCGGATTAACTAATGTATGGTATTGTTACTGATCATGGGCACAGATCTTATCTCAAACTAGTTTTCCACCAGCGACTTCGCCCGCTAAATAGTAGTAGTTAAAAAGTAGCCTAAAGCCTTTTTCGATAAATGGGTTATCTAACACTGCAAAGAACTTTCAAATCGAACCAGTAGTCCCTGAGATTTTTAGTGCGTATCAACCAAACAAAAAATCATTACTAATTTCGTAATACTCGGGAATTTTCTAATTTTCTTTTGTAATTGACTACGTAGTCAATTACAAAGATTCGAGCTCTATCCAAAAAAAACTGTCTAAGTAGCCTTTCAAAGAAATAAATATTGTGATTGCTTATAGCAAAGATCTCCACTGCGTATTTACAAAAAATATATTGAACGTTATCATGCGGTTTTCCGCATATAGTTTTAAAGAAGGCTTTATAACGGGCACTTCCTACTAAATAAACTAAATTTCGAAAATAATTACCTAGGTAATTTAACTTTTCATTCTATTTGCACAGCAGTGTTAATTTAACATCCACTAGTTTATTCACCGCAGAATTCAAAACAGTTGCGTTAATTGAGTTTTAAGAGAAGAGCTCATGGTCTTTACTGTAGTAAGACACCATTAAATTACGCCGAGCGACGCCAACGGTCTAAGCAGGGAATAGCTGCGGATTGTGCTCAATGGCAAAATAGGCTGTGACATCCATGAAAATAAAGTGTACTTATCAACAAGTAGGTACATAAAGAAAACGTATAGAGAACAGTTTTCGCTGTACAACAAACTCTGTATCACATCAACACAATATATCTAATGTTACTTAATGATCAAGTCCAATTTCTCAAGACCCTTCAACCTTAAAACATCGTTTCATTTATATTTTGTTTGAAGATGAGTTTCCACTGCTTTGCTGCAGCACTCCCTGCTGTGTTGTTACTGTTCAGTGAATTTCGTGTGTGAATCCAGTATTCCGTCACAATGGGTATCGAACTGAAATTCGAAGGTTTATAGTGGGTAAACCGGGCCCGTTTTCTAGAGCCAGAGACCCGAGGGTGTAAACGAGGCTGTAAACGGTAGTCTCACATAGCATCTACGCCGCGGCCGTGACAACACGGAGGAATGTGTAACGTAATAATCAGGAAACAAGGTTATACTGCTTTGAAAACGACAGGCCATCGTTGAAGTTCTTAAGAAAATTGTATCTACATATAACTAAACTTGGTACATTTTCTTCTATGAGCCTGTTTGTTTTATCAAAGTATCTTTGAATCACAAAAGTTTTGGAACCAATTGCCTCCGTACAAAAGGTAAGAATCATTTTCTCGGTTATAAAACTTCGTAACGCGTATGTTTTGTTCAACATTTCACATAAATTACTTGTTTTTGGGAACAAACATCAAAGGTGTAAAGGAAAATACACTCGTGTTTATCGTTATTCCATCGTTTTCTTTAGGTTTCCTAAGATAAAATAAGGTTGAATATAATTAACAAAGCCCGGAGGCCCTAGTCTTCTCATACACTACACACATTTTAAAATAGTAAATTTTGATGACTGCGATATACGGACTATCCTGCGTAAAATTAGAAATTTAAAGTTATTTTAATATGTACTACGTGTAGACTCAGGACTCAGGTCATTAGTAATTCCCTACTTTTTATGTTATAAATGCGATAGAAAGTCTGTCTGTTTGACTGTTGTCCTTTTACGTCTGCAAATGAATCCATTTGAATGAAATTTTGTATGCATATAGATTGAGACCCCGGAAAGGACATGGATAGTTTTTATTCAATTGCTCAAAAAGAAGCAAAAGGTTTTAAGACCTAAGTCTAAAAAACATCTAGATCTCTTCAGCTTTTAAATAATATAACCGCATTAAAATTGGCTCATTCGTTTAAAATCTACGAGACAACGAATGTGTACACAGACACAGATACCTATACAGTCACACATATGTATGTCAAACTTTTGACACTTCAACTTTTCACACACTTCTTTTTCGTCAGTGTTTATTTATAATTAAAAAAAAAAACTAAAGACAATAATTTAATTAGCGTTCCAAAACACATCTTAATAAACTCAGAACAAATTCAATTATAACACAAAGCCAGCAATGTGCAAACAATAGCACACAAAATCTAATCTCATCTCAATTCAGTGTTCATTTAGACCTCGTGTTGAATATGAACCGCCCTTTTCTCGTACTTTCCACGTATGTAATTGAAAACCAACTCATTGGAAAAACGTTATCTATATGTCTGGAGCCGTTGTCATTTGCAACATTGAGGTAGATGCAAATGGACATTAGGTACTCGTAATCTAGATGGAAAAATCTGAATACAATACAAATTAATGAGTGCAAAACACTAGAGTGCAAACCGTAGAATAAAATTAGCTGATAAAATAACGAAACCCAACAAAATCAACGTTTAAAAGCTGATACTATGTCAGAAAAAAAACACTTTTGAGCGGTACAATTAATAGAAGTAAGTGCATGAGAATAAATTAATTTAATTTCGGAAACGTTCCCGGAAGATAATGATGCGGAGGACTTTTTTTTATTCAGTTAGGTCAATTTTTATGTCAATTGTATTAACTATAATGTTGTAATTAAATGTTTATTTCTGAAATTATAGTATCTAGCCTTCCAAACGCAATGTCACTTAATCTGGTAATTTTGCATTTATTGTCACCTGATTTGCACCACCAAGGGTCCACCTATATGATCCTTCAGATTGAAGGTCCATTCCCATAGTTGTAGTGACTAAGCCCGTAGTTATCATGGTTTCGTTATTTTACTTTCGTACTTATAAAAGACTGATTTCAGAGTAGGTATAGTAATAAATTTGATACTTTCGACTCTATAATGCCTACTTAAATTCCTAAGTACGCTTTGTATAGGTAGTTTCAATACCATAAACTGTCGCATCTATCTTAACCAGGGTCCAGTTGTCCAACCGTTTAAGTTATTTAGGGTTGCAGTATAAATCTTAATCGTTGTCTAAGTTTGGAGCAATGACTCGTGAAGACTGTCCGATACATAAATCCTGGTATCCTCAGGACAGGGTTAAATGCGTGAAGTGTACAAGTATTTATCGTTCTTTACGTTCAGTTTAAGATATGTGCAGTCAAGTGGATTGGTAGTTAGAGTAATCGATTACTATTGCTACGATTTGTTTTTTTTGGCAACTTTGGCGCCTGGCGTCACACTGTGGGAATGTGAACATTGATGAAAATCAGTGTTGGGGTCGCCTCCCCGCAGGTACTCACAGCGTTTACTGAGCAATGTCCACGTTTGATACTGAAGGGTCACACTGATACTTTTTTGTTTTTCATTTCATTTTATCTCTTTTATTTGTTTTTTTATTCTTTTTACATATGTTTTTTTTATTTGATTGTGTGCTCTGTTTTTGTCACATACATGCTTTTCTTTCTTTCCTTTCTTTCTTTTATTGTGCTACTTACTCGTGGTGTACATTTTTTGGGAAATTAACCACTTAAATTACCCTAATATGTAAAGGAATAAAGCAGATGATTGATGTCTGAATACACTTTTATACTTATTTATATGTATAGGTAGTTTATTTTTATTTGGATTAACAAAATACGGCATAATATTACATGCTCTTTTGGGCATGTTATTGTTTAAGATATTTTATGCGAAACTAATACATAGCTAAAAACTGTTTTATTTAGCTTATTATTCAGTAATATTTTAATTAAAATAAATATAAATTATAATATCACAATAAATGACTGTGTAATACTTTGCTTCAGTTGTACAAACACAAAACTTCGTACATATTCAGAATACTGTGTGCGACATTATGTCAAAGGGAACTTGAAACTTTGTTGCTTTAATTAATTACAGAAACGACAAAACAGTGGCGTATCTAATATTCTGAGGCTTGTATATAGAATGTCCAAAAGAAGGTTACTGTTTAACAACAAAGTTGTAATTAATTGCTTAGTGATTTGTATGTAGCGTGTGGTAGAAGAACATTTCAGTACATTTCGAAAATTCTTTGTAATCTAAATTACAGATGTGGTTACATAGTAAGTATATATACCTATTTACAATAAAAAAATCAGATAAAATAAAAAAAAATCTACACAATTTTTTTGTGTCTGTATAACACAAATGATATTTTTGGCGCGCATCTTTTTTAATGTCTTTACCCACCACTGATAATTATTTCACCTCTGCTTCTGCTGTCAACAGCGGCGCCGTGAAAAAACTCGGAATAATTACGGACTAACCATTAATTGGTGAGTTTGTAACAATTGGTTAAATCCTATCTATATAATAAAAGTGAATCACTAAATGTGTTGCTAAGCGCAAAACTCAAGAATTGCTGAACCAATGTAATTAATTTTTTTAGAATATTCCTTGAAGTTCGTGGATGGTTCTTACGTAGAGAAAAATAAAAAAAAACTCTTCCGAAACGGCTTGACCCATTTTTTATGAAATCTTATATCTATATTAGGTAGGTCTAAGAACCGCTCGTAATCTATTTTGAACTGCTTTAATGGGCAGGAGGACGTCTGCGGGGTTCGCTAGTTTGTAATAAATAATTGTGCTACAGAAACCAACATCAACAGCAGCTGTTTAGTATTAATTAAATCAGTTAGCGGCAAAAAGTCACGCCTCCACAACAAACCAACAAGCTAAGACAGTATTGATACAACCAACAAATTAAGTAAATGTTGAGACAGCCAACTTCGTGGACGCTGAGCTGAATATCAATGGCCGGACATTGTTAGTTGAGGAACAGAATAAATACAAGTACTAAGTTAAAGTTTAAGGGTGAACATCAACCGAAGGAAACTAAGTAAAACATATATTTTTTTCTTTTTCTTACTTAGTATTGTAAATAAGAAAATATAAATCACTTCAACATTTTTTAGTGTCCCACGGGCACGGGTCTTCTCGCAACTATCTTACGAGTTGAGAAAGTTTAGGCCTTAATCCACGCACGCTGGCCAACTGCGGGTTGGTGGATGTCACATGTCCTCGAATGATTAGTTCTTAGACATGCCGGTTTCCTCACGATGTTTTCCTTCACCGATACTGAGCAGCGGAGATGAAACAATTCACACATAGATGTGTGGGCGCGACCAGGATTCGAACTCGCGACGTTATTTTTAAGGTGAGGCCTGTACCGCTACGCCGCCACTGTAAGAAAATATAAATAAATAACATTAATGCTTAAGTTTTTGCACATTCACTTTTTCAACCAAAAACTATTAGATGAATTAACATGGATGGATTACAGTCTGGAATAGCTCATAGGATATGCTATTTTGTATCCTAGTACCACGCAGGAGAAGCAGCAGACGGAAGCTAGTAATATAATAAGTCCTAAGCCCCGGTTGTACTGCCGGCACAGGTCTCATTTGAAACTAAACCAACCACCCTAATTATACCACCGCTACTCCTGTAAGCCAGGAACTAAAGAGGTGCGCGTAAAAAGAATCGGCTTTTGGAACCTGGCCAAGTCCCAGGATACTTAAACTGATCCCGGAAGAATATAATCAGAAAGAAAATGGGGAGAGCTACTTCCCTTCAAGCAAAGTGGGACAGCGAAGCATTTACTCCGTTCTATTCAGCATATACCATCCACCTATCCAGAGAAGCGAAGCGAACATGGACAGTAAAGTAATTATATTAATTTACTATAGGCCGACCGTTTAACGCCAAGATTCTGACTCCTCAAGCTCCACAGACAGTGATGGTGATACAAGCGATATGGATATTAGTGTCGAATAGTCTTACATTACTTTTATCTGTGGTTAAATAGTTCTTTATGAGATTTAAATAATGTTTTATGACTTTGTACCTCAGATGGCGATACGCGAGTTAAACGTTCGGCCAATAGTTCACGGCTCCGGTCCGCTTTAGCGAAGTGTTAGCCTAATGCTGTGTCTGCGTTGATTTTGGCGAAATGCAAAATACTACTAACATTGGCCTCAAGTTAGTGAATAAACTCCAAAATTTCATTACGTGTCTTGTGAGTTTCATAAATAGAGAAAATAGTTAATAATAAAAGTTTTTTCATCAAGTTATCTACCCAGCAGTGGCGAAGAGTCCATACAAGCCGATTCCAATCGGCTTCTCTTTAGGAATTGATTAATATCGTTTACTTCATTGAAATTATGTAACGCCTGAGTTTTAAATAGCATCAAAAAAGTACCTGTGATATGAAGGTGGTGGTCGTCATAGAAACATCAGTGACAGTAGTAAAGAGATATTATTTTTTTTATTTATAAACTTTTTTGCTCCGGCTTCCCTTTTTCAGATATCTAGCCTTCGCTACCTAGTCCGTGATCATTAAATGCAAAATTATCAAATTGATCCTTACAAATATCTTTATCGAATTTGAACTATCTAAGTTCCTTTTCCTTCATAATACGAGTAACGTCACCTCTCATAAGTGACAAAAGAAGCTTATTTAGACACAAACTCTTCGTTTCCTCGATTCGAACATAATGTTTTAAATCAACCATTCTAAAAGTGGACCATATTTTCAGTTTAATATTACCCTATAATTGCCTTAGCGTGATCCAAAACTATTAACCACTATGAATCAATAGTAGCATAAAAGAGGCCTGCAGGTGCCAAGGGCTGCAGATATTGAGACATAAATCCAACCCACCATTTTTGCTAAGCTGTTATTTAATATTTACGATCCTTGGCGTATGAAATGGGTAATAAAAATAACCAGAGATAAATGGGGCCTTTTTATTAATTTTTGCCAAGTGTTTGGTTCAATTTTTCGGCTTTGAAACCATTGGTGAATCAAGGCAGTTTAGAAGCACATCTTATTAATATTATAAACGCGAAAGTTTGTAAGAAAGTATGGATGTTTGTTAGGTACTCTTTCAAGCAAAAACTACTGAACGGAATTTGATGAAATTCAGCACAGAGATAGAGTATGGTCTGAATTAACACATAGGCTACTTTTTGTCCCAATAAGTACCACGCGGGAGAAGCAGTGGGCGGAAGCTAGTTCCCCAATTTTTTTTTAGTGTCTTGACTTCCAAAGTGTATGTACATAGGTTAGACCGTAGTGAAAATATCCTCGACCGACCTGAATTAAAGAAATGGAGTACACGAAAAAGGTTTCCTATTTTAGATAGTAATACCTACTTTATTTAGTTTATATTTTCTTTTCCTATTCTAAGATAAACTAGCAACAAACCATAACCAGTAGCCCAGTGGTAAGCGTGTTCGATTCCCGGGTTGAGTAAAAACTTTTCTAAAATAGGTACTCATTGAGTATTAGTTGCAGCCCGATGGAGAGCAAAAGACTCGCCCCCTATTACGTTTGGTACACCAAACGTAGTCGGCGTAAAGTGGGTGATTATTACCTCTGCCAACATCTTCGGGTATTACAGGCGTGACGCTATACAATATGTATATCACTCGCAAGTTTTAATAAGGTAATCTACAAAACAGATTAAAATCAAGATTGAAGTTAACTTTCCTAGTGTACCTACTTATTTAACTTAACTTTCCTAGTGTACCTACTTATTTAACTTAACTTTCCTAGTGTACCTACTTATTTAACTTAACTTTCCTAGTGTACCTACTTATTTACATCGAAATAACCATCGGTACCTATTTCAGTCTAATGACATTGCTAATATTATTTTAAGCTAAGCTATTATTAGAGCAGCGGTGGCCCAGCGGTACGGGCCTCGCCTTAGAAAAATAAGGTCGCGAGTTCGATTCCTAGTCCTGCCTACACATCTTTGTGTGAATTTTTTCATCTCAGCTGCTCAATATCGGTGAAGGAAAACATCGTGAGGAAACTACTCTGCTACTGCATAGAAATAGCAGAGAACTAACCATCCGAGGACATGTGACATCCACCAACCCGCACTTGGTCAACGTGTGTGGATCTTAATCCACACACAGGCCTTAGCCTTAACTCTCTGAACCCATAAGATAGTTGAGAGAAGACACGTGCCCAGCTGTGGGACACTAAAAAGGGTTGAAGTTATTATAAGCTAGTGCTCCATATTTTAACGGCCTATTTTATTGTTCCCAAAATACCACCGGCCTCTTTCTTATCTAAAACACTTTTTTATCACACAAGTCATAGTTGTACCACCCCATCGTTTTTCATAGACATCTTAACTATTTCATGGCAAAGTTATGAAAGATCACATCTCATTTCGATGGTATGTGATTTATGCACTCAATTACAAAAGCCCCTGCTGTGCCTTCTTCAGTTACTTACCAGACAACTACCTCTTGCTTCAAAGATTTTCCGCTTATTTTAAGGAAAACCGCAAAAATAATGTTTTATTCACTTTTGAAGGGTTCCTCTTTGTTATTAAAAGGGATTGTGTGAGTGCGTTTAATGCTGAAAAGACTTTTTATAAAACATTTTATGAAATGTGAAATTAAATGACTAAGAATAAGTAAATAACACGTCAAAGAATAACGCAGAAAGGCGGTAATGCAGTTAATCTTTTGAGAACATCTCCGTAAAGCCACAAATCCGAGGAATCCTACGACGATGACGCCCATGTTCTCTTGCGTTATAAGATATGTCAGCCAAATACCTTATCTAAAATATTATATTTTCAATAATTTAGAGGTGTTTGATAATCTGTGGTACTTTTATTTTATGTAATACCTACTACTATCAGCAAGCTACTGGCCAGCGTTTCTCAACTCTCAAGACATTTGAGAGAGACCAGTGTCTTATAGAGTAATGTAAAAAGTAAACCGGGGTAGTAAACTTGCAAATCAAACAATTCACGACAGCTGCAGGTACTTAAATAAAACGTTAATATATGGTTTAAACAGAGTCTCATAAGTCATGTCATGCTAAAACGTTATTAAGATCTCGTATTCCTTATCACCTGAAGTAGAAACCGTGCAATTTCAGTACCAAGCTAGACGGTAATCACTTACTTGGAAATACAGATCTTACCGTTAGTACTCTTGAGAGCTCTCCATAGAACTGTAAATCCTTTTCATTGCTACTTTAAACATTACCACAGTGTTTTATGCAAGAACGAGTATTGCAAGTTTAGTTTCGTTTTAATAGCCCCGACGAAAAGTAGGTACGTCTGGGGAACGAACCCGCCACCTTATTTTTCAAAAGTGAGGCCACTACTACTGTGGCAGCGCTGCTGTTTCTTAGTGAGATTTTATTTTATTTTTTTAAATTTATTTTAATCATTTTCATGTACTTGAAGTCTTTCTATTTAAAGCAATTATTAATTCCGTGTTTTGTGTGTGTAGTAATAATACTTACATAAAAGCAATTTCAATATAAAAGGCGAAATAAAATAAAAATTGGATGCAATTAACCCTCAACAAGGGTAAACTCTATTTAAATTCAATATTTTCTTCACACATGAGCCCCCATTGTATTTCTCGTTAGAAAGTATTTTCATTCACAACAAACACACCAAAAAATGAACAGCTATTATGGAAACATTTGAAAATAGATATAAATACAGAAATTGTATGAGGAAAGCCTTTGAAGAAAAACCTTTTCAAAGGGGTTGAAGTTTTTTAATCGCTACAAAAATAACAGAAGTGGCATACACAATGGGGTGTCAAAGACATAGGTACCAACCAACTTCAAAAAGGCCCGGCCAAGTACAAATCGATGCACACGCCGAGGGTTCCGTGTTTTTTATGATTTAACTATCGACCCGCCCCGGCTTCGTACAGGTGCAATGCTGATACTAAATGTATTAAGTTATATTTATAAAATGTCCTTTTATGCAACGTTTACAGCTTTTTTGCCATTAGACAAAAGAAACAGCAAGACCCGCGCGCTGCCGGGCCGGTACCGCCGAACCACTATTTTATGTCTGTAATATCTTCGGAAATATTCATTTAAATTATGTGCTTTAAAGGGCCATTTTGATCTATATTAAATAAACAATGTATTTAAGGTACTTAATTAGATAAGTATTAATGCAAAATTGCTTAAAATTCTCACAAAAAAGTGTGGTGCTAGAAGTTTAAAACGATCGCTGACACATGCCGTCTAAACGGATGGACCGATTTTGATGCGGTTTTTTATTTCAAACCTGAATTACCAATGGAGTTGGTTCTTAGCTGTTATAGCCTACTATAACATTTATAAATGTAATAAAACCCCCTAGGGTTTTATTACATTTTTATAATAAGAAGTAGGAAAGTGGTAGTAGATACTCTTTTGGGTTTTAAACTCGTTGCGATTACATATGAATTGATTCACGTGACATTACTATCAAACTTGATACCTATTTGCTCGTAGTCTTTAAAAGGGTTTTGGTAATAAATTTATAGTATCTTTGTGCCTCAGTAGGCTCACAATAGGTGGGAAACATCTCTGTTCATTATGGGACAGAGAGACAGCATGACCGTATAATGGTAATTTTTCCTTTTGTTGTAGGGAACCCTAAAAAGTAGGTAAAAAGTACCTACTTATAACGATGTGGTTTTAATTCATCTCGCGCCGTATCAAAGTTGCTATCGTCGCCTTAGTGAAATAATTTTACACTTAAAAACTCTATGTATCCGACACCCCTTTTAAATGATTTTTTTTTGCACTGTTTAGAACTATATTGAAAAGGTAAAGATCTATAAGTAGCCCGATCAAATTGCATTATCGCCGAGTGCCCCCTACAGTAGGGTGGACGCAATAAATTGAATTACAAGTCCCGCAATCTCTTGCGTCTGTAAAAAAGCCTTTGCACGACTCTTGGACGCCTTTATCTAGCGAGTAATCAAAGTACTTTTCTTTTGAGGTGTCCTACTTAGAATCTAATTTATCGACCATTCTCTGTATTAATACTTTTAAAAAATTTAAACCTTTATAACTAAGGAGCTGTTTGTAAGCTGTCAATGAAACCGTTTAAAATATATCTTACTATCTTCCACCCGCGACTACGCTTGCGTGATTTGAGGAAAGCATCCACGAAGAACATATTATTATCATCTACATACTAATGCTATTATTATAGAGCTGTAGTTTGTTTGGTGGAACGCGTTAATCTCAAGAACTACGGGCCCGATTTGAAAAAAAAAAAACCATTTATTGAGGAAGGGTACTGGCTACTGTTTATCCTACTGCTGGGATATAAAACTTAGGTCAGTTCGGAGCCACAGCGGAATGATAAGTCAGTATATCAATACAAACTTATTTTATTATGTATCTATGTCTAAATGACTTAATTTTAGTTTTAGTAAATAGGCGCGGCGAGCAGCGGTGTCACGGCGGTACGGGCCTCGCCTTAAAAATATAAGGTCGCAGGTTCGATTTCCAATCGTGTTCACACATCTTTGTGTAAATTGTTTCATCTCCGCTGCTGAGGAAACCGGCATGTCTAAGAAGTAATCATTCGAGGACATGTGACATCCACCACATTTTATAAATGCCTAATTCGAACACCAGCTCCTCTATACCTTAAACTATGTAACTTAACTACAAGATTATGAGGAGAAATAAAGTAAATCATTATGATTATTATATTTTATTTTTATTAACATAGGTATACGAATTTATAATGATGTATTTCACTGAAAAAGTGAAATAAGCACAAAATGATTAAAACTACCAGAGTTTCTCTTATTAAATGACCCGAATGTAACTAATGAAATCATTAATTTATATAGATTTAATCACGCATGGTAAATTAAATATTCGTACATTAGAAGCGGACTGTCTGCGGCAGAGGGTGTAACCGCATCGCTCTGAGCGTGGTACGCAATCAGAGCCCATTGTTACCAACGTAAGGGGTTCTGGAGCAAATAATTATTGAGAACAGTTCTTGTATTGAAATCAAATACATTCTTCTACTAGACGAAAAACAGGAGTGTTATACTTAATTTTGACGTATGAATGTTTGTGTGGACGTGGGCTACGAGTCCGCAAAGTTGAAATGGCATTGGGCTGGTCATAATTGTCGCATGCATCGAGACAGAAGGGCCTGTATCACGACGCAGTGGATTCCTGGAGACGGTCGTCGTCTACGAGGAAGACCACGGAAACGATGGTGCGATGATATAGGCTCGTTTGTCGCGACTTGGACGGAAGAAGTTAGCAATAGGGACAGTTGGAAGGCTATGGTCCAGTAGTGGAACACTACAGGCTATTAAAAAAAACGTTTGTGTACAAATTTGTGCCATCGTTGTACATAAACGAATGGACGGCAGAAGTCGTTTTTTTGTAATCATATTGTTTGATAAATCCAGCTAAGTTTCGAATTACATAATAAATGTACTCACTTACGTAACTATGATAGACTACACAGCGGATATTTTCTGCTCTACCCGCCTTATTCCTGCTTTAAAAATTTATGTATGTCGGAATGTGGGAATAAAAGTTTTCCCTGCGTCATCACATCTCTAATATCGCCGTTACATCCCTTGCGTCAGTTTCTGGTACATTAAACTGCAGTAACAGCACTTAATTAAATCTCCGACCATGATTCGCCATCAGTACACATTTCAGACTACCACTTTTGTCCTCAGAAAAAATAGGATTTCTTTCAGAGTCTTCTATAGAATTTTCCCTTAATTAACTCCCTGTGAAGTATGAGCAATTCTTTTAATTAGAAGAAAATATGTTTAAGATTAACAAAGGAAAGATAATAACTGTGAAAAATAAAATAACAGGGTAGAACAGATGCGTCTGAATGTTCGCTGAATAATTAGACGGAACATCATCACCTCAGCTGCGTGAAAACAATAATGCAAAAATAAGTTACTGTTAGTTATTCAAGGCTATTTATATCATCTCCTTCCTCTTAACTCTCTCTCCCTCAACTTTTAAGATATTTGGAAGCAAACCCAGCTCAGCAATGGAACACTAAAGCATTTTTCATTTAATCTAGTGCGTAATTTTCAAGAAATTCTAACGATATTATTAATTTACCAAGATAGTAGTAACATAAAATGTATAGAAAAACTTCAAATATATTTACTTGAGGACAGCACTGGTACATTGAACGGCACTCCTATTTATATTCAATATATCGATTACAATAAAATACTTACAAGTAAGTTACATATATAAGACGACATATTTCCTAGATATTTAGTAGTTCATGTTGAATACTTTCGCTTTAGAGGCTATCATGTATAAAGGGGTGTTCATCTAAAGTTTGTACCGAAGTTGAATAAGTTACAGAATCTTATGTCAAACAAGGATATGCACTCTAGCCTCAAGGGACTGTTCACCCGAGCAGAACTAATCTAATGCTGAAACTAACTTCAAGTAAGGAATCTAATATAGACTCTGAAAATTGTTTAGTTGCGGTTAAGTGATATTTAGAGATAGCTAACTGATGTTACGGAGTTGATTGCTGTTCAGACTTTGGAGTTCTAAAACTTCATTTGTAGGTTGTAAGTAGGTTATGTGCTTACTGATTACTTACATAATTAGAAAATGTTGTATTCAAAATAGAACACATAGCCTTTATTTATTTATTTATATATCAATGAGTCCTTAAAAAAAGCATTTTACATAAAAACACAGTTTCCAACACATACAGGTATGTACGATAGCCTAAAAGGTGAAAAAGGTCCGCATCTTGGAGGCTCTATGTTTTGGCTCTATGTTTTGGGTCTATGTAGAAAGTGTCCTCTTAAATAAATATGAAACTACTTTCTGTTTATATATTTACAAAGACAGAGACAAAACACTGTAAAGAAACCAAAAAGTGAGCCAATACGAGTCAGCTACAATAAGCGCTTAAAAACGTGTAAAGATAGATAAAATACGGATAAAATACGGGAAATCTAAATAACTTTATTAAGCAGATAAAACATTTATTTTTATTAATTTATTGAAATAAACCTACTTTTTAACGGATTTTATCGCAATTTATTTTAAATTTTAGATCCCGGCGTTTCAAAGTCTTTTCAGACTTCATGTTCACGGGTGTTTTATTTATTTATTTTATAGATCTCACGCCTGTATTACTGGAAGGTGTATGCAGAGGCTAATATCATAAACATTTTGCCGGCTATGTATAGATCTTAAAGACAATATGGAGCGAGCCTATTGCCGTTCATCGGGCATAATTCCAAACTAAGCTGCTGTCAAGATTTTCTAAGTATATTAGTAGTGTTTTTGCTTGATGAGAGATTCGAAAACCGAAGCCTCGCGGTTATTAAGCGGACACGTTTACCATTGGACCATCATGCAAACCATTTAACTGCCTCGATAGGCCATTTGGTGCATTCAAGCATTCTGCCGACTTCTTAAAAAAATATGTAGATGGGTAAGACAAACTTAATTTACTTATACATTACATCAAACATCCCACATACTTCATAACATCGAAATGTATGGAATCCATGCACAACAAATTTTCTGCTTCATTTTGGAGAGTGGCGCGCTTCGATATTTTATGCTAATGTACCATCCACAGGCGGTGTGAAATAATAATACCCACTCAAATATGGTGGGTAGGAAGGTTTATGACGTGGATATAGGTATATAAGTATAATATGAAGTTTGGCTTTTCCGTTCATGTGTCGGTAACATTTCGGGTTCGAAATCGATGAGATACAGACCTAGGTAATATTTTACATACCTAATATGTACTGTTTATAACGAGACCAAAGTCTCTTCATTCCATTTGAATAATATAATAGTGTTATCTACCCACATCGTAAAACATTGTACAGTCTGTACTATCTGTCAAGTAAAGTAAATGATCAAAATCGGATATTCAAATTGACTTTATGAACAATCATGAATAATTCGAATTTCGATCATTAGTATTAAATTTCCAATTTTAATCATCAACTTTTGGCATCCATTATACAATCTCCATTTTCTCAACTGACTTCAAAAATCGACTGTTTGTTTTTTTTAAATGATTATACGCAATGATTCCGCCAATTATAGATCGATTTTAATAATATTTTTTTTTGTTTCAAATTCTTTTCAGGTGGAATAATTAAAATTTTATCAAAATCGATCCGGCAGGTTTTGAGTTATTGTTGAAACATTGAAAACGGTTCTTATTTTGGAAAAAAGCTTTTATTTACTAAGATATTTCTTTATTTATCTCGATATCCTTGTTTGGCACTTATACCTCACGTAGCAAGACGAGTTAAGTAGATATAATCCCCTTTAGATATACATTAATGGAGTTTTTCGTAACACTTTCAGCTGCGGTACACGAGTTTAATGGCGGCGGTAAATTTTGCTACGTAGTAAAAAGTTGGAGCATCTATCCTTGTTGATGTGAGAGCTAAGCTTGACTCTTGTTACGCTTATTAACCCTTACGAAATGGCTAGGATAAAAGATTATAGGATAAAAGGTAAAAGTTTTGAATTTTATACTGGGTTTTATATGACTGGCTCACCTATAAAAGTAGGGAATTTATCTAGAGCAGTCAGATATTTCTAAATAGTGTAAGGTCACAGTTCATTCTGTTTATGTGTTCATTTAACTAAAAAAAGAACTACCTTCTAGAAACTAAAAAAAATAATATTTTAACATCTATTAATTTAGGTCAGTGCTGATATCTTACAAATCTTAGATTTCGTCCCAAGTACTAACTAATGTACCGATTTGGCCCCGATTTCAATTAATAGATGTAAATATATATTTTTAACAGACTTCTGAATAAAAGGAGGACATACATTTTATAAGTTTGCTAATTAGTTACTCCGTCAATTGTGAAATGATATTTTCTTGACATTGAAAAATCGATTGTAATGTGACATTTCGAAAGTGAATATCAATCCCATATATTTTTGTTTGATCGTTCGTTATCGCTTCGCTATGTTATTTCTCTGGCACCTCAGGGCCCCAATTCTCTCGCTTTAAACATTTATCTCTAATAGGTTAATATAAAAAAAAATTGCGGATATCATTGAAAAAATAGAAATCGCCGTTTTTGTTCAACAAATGTCCAGAACTGTTAGAAGAATCACAGTAGCATCGTCGTCGCGACAAGTAGAAATGCTTTGATTTTTTATTTATGCACCTATAGCCAAAACTAGGTAGTGCAAATATAAGAATAATAAGTAGGTAGATACTGAATGATTTAATTTACTCTGTTTTTGCTTACAAAAACTAACTTCATAAAAATAATTAAGCGAATTTAAAATAAACATTTAAATTCAGTCTATAGTAAATTAGACGTGATGAAATAAAGACCTAACAAGCGGTCCGAAAATCCTTTTATACCCTAAAGGCAACGAGAGTTTTACATTAGCTAGCCTTGTTAATGTTCACTGGTATTGGATTACCAAGTAACTAAATCAAAGGATATACAGCCTTTACTTAAATTGAGGAGTTTGTTCGACTTTAAGTTTTATAAGGGAAAGGCGATAATGTATTATTTTATTTATGCTTTAGTGTAAGTAGTCCTAGTAGCCTTAGAACAATAAGGTCGCGGGTTCGAATCCTGGTCCTGCCCACACATCTTAGTGTGAATTGTTTCATCTCCGCTGCTCAATATCGGTGAAGGAAAACATCGTGAGGAAACCGGCATGTGTAAGAACTAATCATCCGAGGACATGTGACATCCACCAACCCACACTTGGCCAGCGTATGTGAATTAAGGCGTAAAGTCTCTCAACTCATAAGATAGTTGTGAGAAGACCCGTGCCTAGGAGTGGGACACCAAAAAGAGTTAAAGTGAAAAGTAGTCCTACGAGGACGACATGGTCGCTTCCTTACTTTGTACCAAGTGCTTATAATAAAGATAAAGAAAAAGTTTTATAAGGGTATAATTTTTATGACTGCCTAAAAAATATTTATGTTTAATAAACATCTACCAACCCGCACTTTCTTTTAACTCTTAAAAAAAGTTGAGAGAAAACCCGTGCCCAGCAGTGTGATACTATAGTGTTATTACTTGAAAAACTGTTGGTAGGTATATGTGACTATTTGGTTCAATCCCTACTAATATTATAAATGCGAAAGTAACTCTGTCTGTCTGTTACGCTTTCCCGCCTAAACTACTGAACCGATTTGGACGAAATTAGGTATGGAGGTAGTTTGAGACCTGAGAAAGGACATAGGATAGTTTTTATCCGACTGCGCAAAAAGAAGGTAATGTTTTTGCGCTATAACCGACATACACGCGGGCGAAGCCGCTGTCGGAAAGCTAGTACTTCCTTAAAAAACTCTGTTTGACTGTTTAAACCCTAAAAACCTAAAATGTTGTTCGATGGTTCAAACATATGTATGTTTAGATCGTAGCTAGTGGCGCTCTATAATCTCTGCCTACCCCCATGGGAAAAAGGCGTAATTGTACGTATATATGTTCAAACATAGGTAAGTAAAATCAAGCCACCTCAGACATTCGGTGTGGGGGGCAGGTTACTTATTGACAACAAATTGGCCCTGAGCCAGGTTTCCACCACGTACTGACTGTTTTCAGCGAGACAGAGGCAACTAATTATTTTGGTACGTATTATTGTTTGACCGAAAATAATTTCAATTTTAATTTCACGAAATTATTACATTTTACATATACCTATGTCTCATAACTGCGACTACTTATTTGGCGATTAATTGTAATTTCATCGACCACAAGTCCTTTCCTCAGATCGACACTTTTATTCAAGAGTAGTACATGAAGCGATTGAAATAAAGTAGTATGCAAATTTCAATCGGGAATGTGGCTACAAACTATCCTCGGCGTGGAATTCAGTTTTAGATTTAACTCGACCTCGCTATTTGAAGATCGAAAATTCGAACATAGTGAGTGTAGTGTGTTGGGTCCCTAACAATAGTTAAATTATATTACAAGTGCTGGTAGTTAGAGAAAATGTTGTTCTACGGCCGTCGTCATCAACAGAGCTCTTTCGCTGGATCAGTCTTCTTGCGACCACAACCGGTGCAACCCGTGTCGAAACGTAAAACCAAAATAAAGGTGAGCGCGAAAATTGCCCGTTATGATAAGTATGAATATAAAACACCTCATTGCACCCGTGCGGCCGGCAAGGCTAGTTTATAATAATTCAGAGAAAAAAATAGTTTAAACTACTGTACAGATGTTAAGAATTTCAACTAGGATCTTAAAAAGTAAAACTAGATCTCATAATGATTATGAAGACAAATTGTCTAGTAAGATAGATGAGTGGTAACCCTAGCAAGTCGTTAATTGTGTTTAGACCGTGATGCATGTGTCGTGTCGCTGACCGCAGGGCCGACCCGCGCTCACTAAAATTAATCTATGTTGGAACATTATGAAAGCTACATTAGATACTGTTTACTTTTTACTTAAACAGAAAATACCATATAGACTCATAAGAAAAAAATATATATATTCGCTTTTATCTAAAAGACCAGCAGCTTGAGTAGAAAACAGTAAAACCCTTTCAGACTTTTATAATCTCTGAAAAATATTCATTGATTTGCTTTTATTTTAAAAATTAATTTAAAGTAAGTGGATTTACTCATGCGTATTTAGTTTAACGTGAAAAAACTATAAAAACCGTAACTTTTTACAAATCTGCGCAAAGGTGTGGTAGGACATTAATGCACATATTTGTAAGACGTAACCTGTTTTACAAATACCAGTCGTATATAAAACAAAATAAATCGCATCAGAATTGGTTCATTCTTTCAGGATTTAACTTACAACGTAATCTCTACTCTGATGTGTATAGATGTATAAATCATTGACAATATTTTATTTTAATTTCCAAACATAATCTACCTACTTGGTAAGTACCTACTCAACATAAGGCATATAAAACTTTACGAATAACGAATAGAGGCAAAAATAACCTCAAATAAATTGCAGATTTTCGGCGAGAGCATTATCATTTCCACGTATATCCCTCGCTTACAAGATTTTTTCCCGATATCTCCTTCACATTTATAAGAACAGAGCCTAATGCAGAAGTAATTATTCAAATACATCTGTTGGTTCCCATAGAAGGAACGCTTTGTCTTAAATCTCCAAATACCATGCATATTGCTTACAGGATTATCCATGGATTATCCAAGACGTAAAAATATTCATATTTAGAGTACGTTCCATTTCAAAGGCTCTTCTACCCAAATGTTGGCATTCTTGTTCCTAAGCCACTCGTCCATTTCGTTTTTATGGTGTTTTACCAACGTAACGAAGAGAGTTCTAAGTGGAACAGTCTACATTTTTTGCAATGCTTCACAGTTAAGTAGGATTAGTATGGAAAATACCATCATTGTTTGTTTTTATGTGGTTGAAATAATTCGGAGAGTAACTGAGTCGTGTAACTGTTGCGGTTTGCTTTTAATATTGGGTTGTTTATTGCTATATTTGTCTACTTTTTGCTGCAGATTATTTTGATTTAAATTTTTTATACGTTTTTATTACAGCTCCGAAGCTTTTGGGCGCTCGGAGGGAAGTGAACGAAAGTTTCCACCCTTCCTTTATTCTTTTCCTTCTACTATCTTTATGATTAAATTCAATACCAGAGACTCGCGCGGCTCTTAATATTTATATTGCGATTTCAACCGGCACTAAGTCCTAAAAATAAAAAGATCTATACTATAATAATTCACCATAAAATGAATAAAAAATACATAAATAACAGTTGATGACCTCGTAGAAGGTATCGTTGGCAACACATTTTTGCAGTAGATTTTGATGGTGCCATTACGTAGGGTAAGCGGTCCAATAGCTGTCCGTCGTGTCGTTCGATTTAATTTCGCACACCCGGCGGTTGGCCACGGTTAATTTGGAAATAATTATTGCTCTCCCCTAAAGCAGAGAAGTTAAGCACGAAATTATACGGTTTTTTTCTATTTGATGCCATAGTGCAGAAAACGACATAAAAATATTTGAATTTAATACTTTTTAATTTCTAAAATAGTTTTGCGCTTGGCTACGACTTGACTAAAGTTAGGCGACTCATGATAGATAATAGGAAGGGCTTAGCCTGGAAATACCAACAAATTAAAGCTATCCGGAATACTTCGGTAACACAAACTTAAATTTTTAAATAAAAATCAAAAATTAAGCTTCTTAAACGTGCATAAACAAAAACAATAAATCCTTAAACAAAATGTACGCTTTGCCTACAAAATACAATGAACAAAAACCTATACAAGGGAATGGCGACAGTTGTGCGTACATAAACGGTAACTATTGATTCACAGAGTTCCGTACACCGTGATAGCGGTTTTACCAACAAACGCGCGTAACTATCTGCCTATAAATTGCATGTCTAGGGGTGCCACATGAAATACCTACCCTAAAAATAATAAAAGTAATTACATAGCATATAATGTATCGATTTACCCTAAAATACTTTTATACTTGCACAGTTATGTTCCGTTATAATAGACCAAAAGGCTGCCGACACATAACATTTTATCATTAGCCCAACTCAAAATTCCTCCAATTTATTTATATTTTTAAACGCATTATCTCTAGGCAAAATTCAACCTTTTAGAATTATACTCGTACACCTTGTACACACGTTGATGGATAACCATTGGCATAGGCACATACCGGCCTAAGTACAAACCCAGTAAAAGACACATTTCCGAAGACATTTTACACCATAAATTGCTTTCCTAAACAAGGTTCAATACAATCCAGTGGGTCAATCATTCAAAAATTGAAAATAATTATTTGTGTAGTCATCCATATACGAACTAAAGTATGTCTGCGATGAATTCGCTGCGAGATTGACTCTGCATAGGCATTGTTTGTAGACTTCTCTCGCAATCACTCAAAAGTACTACCATTTTGTTAAGTGCTGTATATTTACAATATCGATATCGATATTTCAATGCCCTATTTTTTTCACAGAAAAACGTACGCTTTCTTGCTCTTCATCTAAACAACAACTAGTATTGTAGAGTATGATCATGGCTATCCTTCGAACATAACTTGAAAATTTAGCCTGGTAAATACTAAACCAAATGCATGTTCTTAGTTCAATCATTGCAATTACTTGAATTTCTTATCTACAGTATCTAAATTAATAGTTATAAAAATAATATAGGTCAATTACTTTTAAGAGAATAGAGCGATAACAGATTTTTAAATTCTATTTCATTTTTGTAGCATTATTTTTCCAAGCTAAGGAAATAATTGTAGTTATGTAAGTGGGCGATTGCGCCAATTTCATTTAGCTATATTATGAACGACATTGGTTATCGATATTAGGTATGATCGACGTAGATATACCAACATCACTGCTTTTAATCTATATACAAGAGTACGAAGGGGTGGATTTAAGAACTAAAAGCGCAATATCTATGTAACAGTACAGGCGAGTTCAAAACCACAAAAGGCCTCCACTACAATGTCTAGATTACAAAGGGAAAATATGAGAATGCTGTGCTAGCTTACTCAGAGGACAATAAGATATTACAACAATATTCCTCATTATTTGAGAGCCATTTTATATTATAAGTCTTAAGAAAACTTATCAGTTTCATTAAACACAATTAACATTTGTACCTATTTGTGTTGTTATTTACGTTTTCATTGTTTTACTTTGCCTCTAATATTATACTGAGACATTTATTTATAGTAAAAGTATATTTTCTATGGACTAGAAGATATTCATGTGTTCCTAAATCTTGATATGTAATGACAAACACTTGATAAAATTGAAAATAACCATAGGTATTGTCTAAATTAAAAGTACTTGATAAATGAGAACGCGTAAAATGTTTTACAACTGGAATGTAATACGAATCAATTATATTTAAAAGTTAGCGGACCCCACAGACGTCGTTCTGCCCGGTAAATCAGTGCCCCCTGCCGGGTCCAAAACCAGAATGCGACCTATAAGATATCATAAAAATCGGTCAAGTCGTTTCGGAGGAGTTTTTTTTATTTTTCTCTGCATAAGAACCATCCTCGTACTTCAAGGAATATTCTAAAAAAATAATTAGCGAAATCGATTCAGTCGATCTCGAGTTATGCGCTTACCAACACATTTTGCGATTCATTTTTATAATATAGATTAAGAAAAATCTTGAGTGTGCATTTGACGGGACTATTGGGTATTATTATTAACCGTTTATACGAGAATTGAACTATGTACCCACTTAGACTGTTCGTTTTAACAAAACTAGGTAATTGAAAAAAATATTAAGTACAACCCGTATAAATCATAGGTAGCTGTCTGAATCATACCTATCTCTTTTCACAGACAGAACCACGTTAAATTAAAGCTTTATATTTGGAATCCAGCAGACAATCCCTGCACCTAATAGTCCATTGAGTTCTAGACACTTTCACAGGGACGCCAATTGGACCGTATTGTTTTTGAATGGGACGCTTTTGAATCACAGTTCGAGAGAGAATTTGTTAAATCGAATTTACTATATTTAAATTGCTGAAACAATTTTATTTAACGTATTGAAACGAGACTTTTGTTTTATTTTTGATGTTCTATTTATTTCTGCAATCAATTTCTACTAGTGGCGTCCATAGACAGCCTTTCCAGCTCTGTTGAGGATTTTGCTGTTCTGCGGTGCGGGCAAGAATACAGAAGATAAAGCAATGCATCAGTACTACTCGCTTAAATTCTATTAATACTTACACTGCGCGTTGAAAGATTGTCACATTGTTTGATAAGTGTTAAATGTGTAATATAAATCAGACCTAATGAATCAAGCCTCAAAAATTTTCAATGTAGGAACATTTACCTACAAATTTTCAAAATACCCAATCCATCTTCCCCATAACTTAATAGAAGCGAAAAATCTCATTACACAAACACGTGTCAACGTTCTTGGTTTAATTTATCATCCCAACACTTAGCATGAAACTTTCATATCAATGAGACGAGGGACCTTTTTAGATGTCTCCAGGGAAATTCTCACTAAACTTGCGCTTTAAATATTTTAATAAACTCGTATTAAAGCCGTAAAAAACACTTTGCCCCGTCGTTTTTTCCTGCACCCCACCGCAAAATTTCAGTTTTGTGGAACAGGAGATGGTACCTCTCTATCTACCTGTGAAGCCTTTAGACTGGGGTGTTTCATTATTCATAATGCTTTGTACCTTTGTTCAAAACTTTGGCTGTGGGCATCTGGTTTGGGTGCGTTTTGTTGTTTTTGACAGCTCATATTTTCTAGTACAAGAAAATATAGCTAAGAAAGATTAACTCTATCGAGTAAGTATTACATTATCTAAAAGATTTGCTATTAATTATCGTCTCCAAAAAGTTTTTATTTAGATTTATTAAGAATTGACAGGTTTGATAGATTATTTTCGCTCTTTTTTTCAATTTTATTGACAATTTGTACCCCATATAGGTTGGATCGATTAGGGTCAAGGTTTAAATTTCCATCAATGGCAAGTTTTATAAATATTTCTTTTATGTAATAGGTACCTATCCTTTTGTAAGGTGCAATGCCCAAACCACCTGCAAAAAATATTTTTCTTTTCTGGTTTTTATTATAAAAACCAATTATGGCACACAAGTATCAACATTCTGATAATATTTGGATTTTATAAAGTTATTGCATTAAAACAGTCATTTTGAAGCAGTTTTAGGTGTGATCTAATATGCCAATGATTCTCGTTGAACTAATGATTTTCGTTCGCGGTGTTATTTATTTACCATAATAAGAAAGTAAGTAAATTATAGTTTCTAATCGTATGGAGCCTCAAGCCACTGCCACCTTCGCACCGAAAATCATTCGTAATCATGAGTAAATCGGTATACTGGGCAGGCATGTCCCATAGTAGACTACATCATGCTTAACATCAGGCAAGCTGTAGTCGAGTGCAAGCCTATTTCAGAATAAAAAATAATAATCGTAAAGCTGAACTCTCTCTGGAACTAGCAGCTTTTATAGTCAACCCTTTTTTTTCTTTGACTATCTAGCGTAAAACACCTACCAAAACTCAAAAAACAGAGTGGCGACATAAATACAACGTAATTTGCTTAATTTAGTGCTTAGTTTAACATACGCGTTCGTAGCAAGGGAGCTAAGTGATTTAGATTTACCTACAAGAAGTCGTGTTTTATACGTTTTATGCTAATATAACACACACTGCATAATGTGATGGTGTTGGGACGTCTATTCTAGCTTTTTATACGGTAAATCTGCGTGGTGAGCGGATTTTATGCGTTTACCTGTGTAGTGTTGAGTGAAATATTGTATGTTTATGCCAAAAAATATTGGAATTGTATTTTTTTTCAGAGCCTAAATAGATACTAAAAAGAGAATATAGAGTAAGGTCTTATTCAAAACAATCTTATACTCTTTAGTTAAAATAGTTTTGCCTCTTTCTTACTAGTATAAATGTGAATATGACAGACAAAGACAAACGAATTATAAACCTATTTTAGGTAAAATAAAAGACGTATATGAATACGAAGGCATATTTTTTTATACTTAAACTATATAAAATTATACTCAAGGTCAATTTTCTTTAGGTAAAAATGTTTGTTTAAGAAATAATCTTAATTTGTGTGTTTATTTTATTCATAGTTTTAGGAATTTATTTGCATTTTTAGACAACACAATATTTTTGGGCCATTTTGTGTTTACCAACGGTTTTAAAACAGACCAACCTTTCCACACAATGGCTTGTACATACCTAGATTTGAACTAATAAATAAAATCTAGAAAAAAAGTTAGATAAAAGGACAGAAGAAACCGAACTGATAAGAAAACCACTACAATCGAGAATGGTACGGGGCTCGCCTTAGAAATATAAGGTCGCAGGTTCGAATCCCAGTCGTGCCCACACATCTTTGTGTGAATTGTTTCATCGCGGCTGTTCAATATCGGTAAAGGAAAACATCGTGAGGAAACCGGCATGTCTAAGAACTAATCCAACAACCTGCACTTCGCCAGCATGTGTGGATTAAGGCCTAAACTCTCTCAACTAGTAAGATAGATCAGAGAAGGCCCGTGCCCAGCTGAGACACTAAAAAAGGGTTGAAGAGAAGTGAAGTATCATTGCGACAGGCGAGTTATAGTCAAGCGCAAGCTTGTTTCAGAATAAAAAAAAGAAACTATATAATAAAATATGAGGTATCTATGTAACGTACAATATACAGACTACAGTACAGTACACTAGTACTGCACAATTTATTGTAACATGTAACTTACCTGCAGTCTATCAGTTAACGTCAACACCGCGCTTAATGATTTGTTAGCTTTCCGATACGATGCACATCTTTTTCACAGGATTTGATTTATTTACACTCACACAATTGGCTTTACAAACTGATACCAATAAATTTTCCTGTCCACGTTTAAAACAATGAGAGATAAATACAATTTAAGTAACAAAGGAAATAAAGAAAGGCACTTATTATTATTTTGTTTATTTATTCTATTAATTTACTTTCATTTTTGTACTAGTAGGTATAACTGCACTACATTATGTAGAGCAGCAGTGCGATCGCGGGTTCATTTCCCGGTCATGCCATCCTTGTGTGAATTGTTTCACCATCGCTGCTCAGTATCGTTAAAGGAAAATATCAAGAGGCAACCGGCACCGATTTGTAAGAACTTATTGTTCGAGGATATATGAGGTCCCCGAGCCAGGTTCGCCACGTGTGTGATTAAGACTTAAACTCTCTCAACTCGTAACTGTGGGATACTAAAAACAGTTGAAGTGAATTGAGGGCTGCGTAGGGTTGGGAGGAAGGTCTAATGTTTATAGTTTCTATGTAGACAATGTAGAAAATGTCACCTTTCAAAATGTAAAGAAGGTCCAACCATGGAAGAAAGTAGCTACTTGTTACACAATCCGTTTTCAAAGGTAACAACCAAGCCATTTACTAACACCTAAGGAAAGCTACAGTGGTGTTGAGTGGGTTACCAAACCCTAGTGGGTATCCATACATTTTCCACCACGTGAAAAACATAGGTAGTACTGTGAGAAAAAAGAACACAATTGATTGGTTTAGGTCGTCAAAAAATATGTTTCCCAGGTTTAGATGGAGCTGTACGTGGAAATTGAAAGCATACTCTAATAATTGAATTTTGGTTTCCACGCGGTCTCTGTATAATCCTTGTCTGTCTGCGGTCTGACTGTTTTCTTTTTACTATTATTAAACCAGTGTGATAGAACCAACCTTTGTATTTTTAAACCATTGCTGTTATCTATACAAATATTAAGCTGAAGTTTGTTTGTTTGAACGCTCTAATCTCAGAAACTACTGGTCCGATTTAAAAAATTCTTGCACTGTTAGATATAGCCCATTGGTTGATGAAGGCTATAAACTACTTTTTAGCCCACTAATGTTTATATTTATTGTCTTTCTTGTTAACAAACAACTAAATTTTGTTTCGGTTTACTAGTTATTATTTGATTGGACTGTTGACGTAGTGCTTAGTGAGTGCTGAGTCGGAGGTGGTGGGATCGATTCACTTCAGGATAAATATTTGAGTGATAACCATGTGTGTTTGTTGTGTCTGGGTATAATTTATCTATAATATATAGGCATTAAAAATGTACTCAAATTGTTTGTTACTTCATAGTATCGAAAATAAAAGCAAATTAATTGCTTAGTTTGAAATTAGATATGAAAATAAATGTATATATGTATATATGTATATATGTATATGTGTATATGTGAAATTGTTATTATAACTCCATTTTAATCTAGAATGTATCTGGTAAAGATAGACTATCTGATATAGCGTTTAAGAGAGCATGATTCTCGACTCTTCAGCAGCAGAATCCTACCCGACCACGTCTAAAAGATCACACCACCTAGACTGAAAGCGTCCTCTATATTTTCCGCTTGAACGGTGTAAAGGTTAGGTTATATAAGTAACAGATGATGAGATGAGAAGAGCAGCGGTGGCGTAGCGGAATCGACCTACTCTTTGAAACTTATGCTCGCAGGTTCGATACCCAGTCGTGCCCATCTTTGTGTGACTTTTTTATCGCCGCTGCTCAATATCGGTGAAGGAAAACATTGTGAGGAAACCGGCATGTCCAAAAACTAATCATTCGAGGATTTGTGACATCCTATAGTCTACATTCGTTACAAATAAAAAGTTCTTATTGCTTGCGGAATGATGGATAAGATCCATCATTCCGCAAGCCAGTGTGTGTAGCTTCAATTCGTAAGACAGTTGAGAGAAAACCTTTACCCAGCAGAGAGACGCTAAAAAAGGGTTAAAGGTTGAAGTAAGAACGTACTCGTACCTTATATTTCTGCTTTCATACAATTCTGAAAGCATTTCCTCCAGATCTGTAGACAGGGTGTTCAGCAACTGCAAACAAAAAATAATACCAGCTTTGAATAGATATTACTAGAAAGACTTTGTTGTAATTTCTCGCGCGAACCTCCAATAAAGCTTCTTCACACAAAACTGTTCCCACATACATTTTTACAATTTTCCATTCGGCCCCACATATTGGGAATATACGGGAAATGAGTTAAACCACGTTTGCCATCGGCTTAGATGTTTGCTCTAATATCTGACACAAGGGCACTATGATTGGCGAGCATGTATTTCTGCTATTAGTAAACCCAAAAAATTGTGAAACTAGACACACACAGCGCCATCTAGTCCGAATTACACAATTTTATTTGTTTGTGTTATGGGTACTAGAAACGGATAAACTTCTTATATACATTTTTATTTATAAATTACACCAAAACATAGAATAAGTTATCATGCTCATCACACAAAGATTTGTCCTAGGTGGGAATCGAACCCAAGACCTCCGGCGTAGCAGATAAGGTCACTTACCACTACGTCACCATGCCAGTCATACGTAGACAGAATAGTTTCACGTTTTTTTTTAATTCGACCTACAGCTGTCCATTGCTAAACATTAACTATAATACAACTCCTTTTAGTTGGATAGCATTGTTTTCAGATACACGGTGTTCACTCAAGCAGTAATCGGTAACCGATAATGTTGGGTTTTTGGAAAATATGGCGCAGTTGCTTCAATTTCATAACAGTATATTTTTTTTTAGTCATCGTATATTTATTTTATTTTATCAACAGTATATTTGATGATATTTGGACGAAATTTTGCCCACAGAACATTTAGTAGGTACTTGTACTGAAACTTATGGTTCCTTGGAATGTTTTTGGTATTTTATGAGGATATTGCTAAGTGTATATCCACGCTGCTGCGTGTAATCCAGTTAAATGTAAAAAAGCCTTTAACATCGTCGTCGCTAGAGTCTGTTAAAAACAAGACAAAACGCTGTCGTCAAAATAATTTTCATATTTGCTTCAATATTTTTAACACAGTTTCATAAAATGTAAACATTTATTATTACATAGATGGTGTCCTGGCATGCAGCGTTTATTAAGATATTGCAGTACCTACTAAAATTGACTAAAATTAGCCATATAAGGAAGCATCTGTAACCAAACAGGAGAAGGTTCCTGTTACTGACATCGATATGAAAGACAATATAAACACTACTACTAGTTTTGTCTTTTGTTTTTGCATAAAACAGTTGACTACACAAAACGTACGTGTGTATTCTAGTTAGGTATTTGCTTAGTTTGCAGACGGGGTGGCTGCGAAAAAAGATTTTCAAATAAAAATCTCTTGGTGATGCCGCGACCATCCACGCGTAACACCCTATGTGTTATGCTGACGTTACCATTTCATTATCAAACCATGTTTTACATCACACCTCTATTGTGTTTTATTCATATTTAGTTTCATGTAAACAATAATTTAATTTTGTTATATGTCGGATAGTAAATATTATTTTACAAGTAAAATAGCACGTATTAAGCTGGTTACACTCATCCCTCACACGACAGCCATCATTGCCACTTCAAACCATCGTAGCAAGCTTAACTAATCCGTGAACAAGTGGCCAGTTACCTCTCGATATTTTTCTTCACCGATATTGAGCAGCGGCGACGAAACATTTTCACACAAAGATGTGTGGGCATGACTCGATCGAACCTGCGGTTCTCAATTATTTTATTTATCTGTTGAATTTTATTTTTAAAGAGAAATCTATCACAAAGATACATAACTTTTATTTTCAAGAGCTTAGATTACATCCCTTTTAATGCGAAAGTGTCTGAATACCCGTGTGTATGACTACAGTACTTTCAAGTACGTATACTTAGACATGAAGGGTTTACTGACATTAAAGTGAAACACTAGAGGTCCCGCACCTACTGGTGCTGCGATAAATTGTCAAACGACAAAATATCTTTAAGCATGTCTTTTTTTTACAATACAATGTAATGTTGGTACTTCTCGGTAAGTACTTACTTTTTACCCTGACTTTAAATTTAAGAGAGGTTAATAATTCGACATGTATGTAAGTAATATTCCTAGGTAGGTAGTGATATTTTTTTAATTCGGGACCACAACTGCCACTGACTTCATAAAACTATTTGGTGTTTAAATAAACCTACAGAGGAGGACATACCTACACTCAGGCTTTGATTTAGACTTAATAACTGTATAAATTATTATTTCACCTTTTTTTTAGTTAAACCTTTTTGAAGTCGGATTAATAGCAAAAATACAAGCATTCGCTTAGTTTAGGAGACAGCGTCAATATATTGAACATTACCTTTATACCTACTTATAAGTCATCCTGTGAACATGTATAAATTTGCGACAGTAAAGACTTTTTGTTATTTACTATTGTTATTAATATATTTTTTTTATTAGTTTTATTCAATAATGAGAGCCAGATATAGGGCATTAATTGGGCTACGCCTGCAAATGTACCATTACCTATACAGAGTGAACCGAAAAGGCTTTATTATGTCTAAAATTTATGTTATTTGAGCCGTATAGAATAGTATTGTGGAGTTGAATTATTATTAGAAAGTAAAAATATTATTATTTCTTATAACTTTTCAAAACACCGCCATTTTTGATATTATGTTACATTCATACGTTATTCAACTATATTATGTCAAAGAGAGTTCAGAAACACAGCTATGTAGAGTTGCGCGACGCGAAATCTTTGTAAAAACTTACCACATCAAAAGTCGTAGTAAATTATAATGCAAATTAATTTCTGACTTCACATAGTCTTTAGTAATGTCCTAAGAAATGTGTGGTTTTAAGTACAGAAAAGCCTTTCCAGTTCAGGTTGTAGTCCCTACTTATAAAGTAAATGAACTACTAGCTCTACATACTATTAATTTGTACTTTAAGTCGGATACACAAAAAACCTTCACTTATTTCCATAAAAATAATGCAAATTAATTCTTTGCTGTACGTTAAATATTTAAACCATCGGACTTGTTAATGAAGCCTCATTAAGGGCATAATCTAAATAAAAGTAGCATAAAATAAATTGAGTTCGTAATTCAAATTCATCATTAAATCATTCGTTCAAATTTTCTAAATTCAAATTTCATTAAGGGCACACCTTAAATAAAAATGGCATAAAATAAATTAAGTTTTTAATTCAAATTCATCATCACATCATTTATTTGAAATTCGATTTTCCCCCAGTATTAAAATCAGTGTAATAAGTACGTGTGGTAATTGCGATAATTATTCCGGCTGGCAACGAATTCTGATGGCCTAGGGGACTTGAGGGAATGAAATGAGTGCTCGTATGCATGTTAATTAATTATAAATGGAAATTATTTTGTTAAGTGGAGGATGTATCTTTACTAATATCATAATGCGAAAGTAATGTCTCCCTATATTATCGTCGCGCTTTCACGCTAAAACTACTTAACCGATTTGAATGAAATTAGGTATGGAGATAGTTTGAGACCTGGGAAAAGACAAAGAATAGTTTTTATGACTGCTCAGAAAGAGGTTATGGAGTAACGCGATAACCAACATACGCGTGGGCGGAAAGCTAGTAAATTTTATATTTAACTAAAACCCCACCCCGTCTTCACGAGAATGTAAAAAAATGTGAACCTATTAAAATATGTGAAAAATGATTTAGGAAAATGACATTAAAGACCACACCAAAATATTTAGACAAATGCGGCAAGAAATGTTTTAGACATTATACCTACAATGTGAAACTTTTGTCAAGGACAGGATGAAACAGGCAGAAATAGATAGGTTAATCAAAGAAAACTATTAGTTTTTTTTTCGTTTTAGTAAAGCAGCAGTAGCGTAGCGATTTCGTCCTCGCCTTTGAGATATAATGTCGCGGGCTCGATTCCCGGTCATGCCCATACATTTTAATATCAGTGAAGGAAAATATCGTGAGAAAACCATGTCTAAGAACGTATCATTTGAGGACATGTGAAATCCACTCAGCACTTGGCCAGTGTGTGTGGATTGAGCCTTAAACTATCTGATTTCGTCAGATAGTTGAAAGAAGACCCGTGCCCAGCTGTGGGACACTAAAAAGATTGAAGTGAAGTGAAAGCAGTAAAAGAAAAATGAGTTGCCCACTAATTTATTCCAAGTCAGGTTAAATAAATGGTCATAGTAGAAATGTTTCTAAACTATTCAAGATTTCGATTTTCGATTTCTATAACAATATTAAAATTTTGTATTCCCTAAACGGGCTGATTCATGTTACTTTATTTAATGTACTAGGTATACCATTTTTATGAACTTAATAAACTTTTAACATTAAAGAATCACTTCATCATCATCATAATCAGCCTATTCTAGTCCACACCTGGACATAGGCCTTTCCTGAACTACACCACTAAGCACGCGGCTTTTTCCATCCAGTTCTTGCCAGCCACCCTGCTGACATCGTCATTCCGCCTAGTCTGAGGGCGTCTTACGCTGCGTTTGCCAATTCGTGGTCTCTTCTCATGAACTCGTTTAAGTTCTGCGGCAGATATGACCGGCCCACGAAGAATTACTTACTAATAAATTTGCAGTTGCTTTGTTTTGCCACTAAAAGAATTAAATCTGTAAAAATGTCTGTATTTTGTTTTTCATTGTTTCAAACTTTCGTTCGAAGCGATGTTAAAAACTCTCCGTGCTCCAATTATAAAAGAAAATACAAACGTTAACAATGCGACGTGAAAACTGCAGGAAAAGCCTTCCAATAATTTTCCTGTAGGTACTAGAGGTCAGTGACCTACCGGTTTAGTACACAAACCGTTGCTAGGCAATATAATAATACACAAACCTTAACATCTCAATTAAAAAATAATAATCGACCTTATCACATCTAAATAAGGTTGAGTTTCGGTAGTTTTATATAGCAGTCAATAAGAAAATTTTGGAAATCGGGTCAAGAGGTGCATTGGGTAGATCGTTTGGCCGTAATGTATTATTGATTAGATATTTTATGAGCCATAGCAACAAAGTCTTGCTAATGAATTGAAGATTTTTGATTAGATGCGTAGGAGTACCTATTCCAAAAGTTTATTAACAACCCTTTAGGCACCCTGGTAGATTTAAAACTCTTTTTAACCCCCTGACGTAACAACGACTGGTGTTATTAGTTTGTGTGGCATCGTAGCTCCGGAACAGAGGATCCGGTTGTGATTATGTTTTTTTGCTTGAAAGGTGAATTAGTCGGGAGTGTTTTAGATAAAAAAGGTCGGGGGTTGATAAATTTTTAATTTAGAGTTATGTATATATAGGCTCGCATATGGCCTATCGCCAAGATTCTGACTCCTCAAGCTGCACAGACAGTGATGATGATTCAAGCGATATGGATATTAGTGACGAATAGTCTTACATTACTTTTATCTGTAGTTAAATAGTTCTTTAAGATATTTAATTAATGTTTTATGACTTTGTAGCTCAGACGGCGATACGCGAATTAAACGGTTGGCCTATAGTCACCGTATTACCCGACGGTGTAAGGTTCTTTCAAAGCCTGGATCTTTCATACACACTCTCCCCTACGTATAGGACCTAAGAATAGCCGGGAAAATGTGGGTGATACCACAGATAATATAATGCTAGGTTCAAGATTCAAATGACGAATGTCTTCACGGCGCGGCGACGTTGTCGATCTTACATAAAGGAGCAGGAGTGGAGCGGTGGTTTATGTCCCATAAAAATATCATCGAGGTCATTTATGTTACGAAAAGTGAACTACAAATGTATTTTAAAATGGAATGTGTAAAAGAATTTTCTAGAAAAAGTCTAGTTCATTCACATTTTCAGCAAAAACTTCTACCGCGTTAGGTAAACACGGACTCATAAAACGCAATGAAGGAAGCACGTTAAATATCTCGTAAAGTTAACGAGCTCTGCCTAATTGTTTGGAAGTGTCTATACAAAGGGCTGTCGCAGGACTTATTATAACTTCTTTATTTCTTTTCATCGCTTAATGTTATGATACTGATGATATTTCATACTGTACCTAGTATAAGTAAAAAAAATTGAAAGACCATCTACCTTAATCTCTATATATATATACTAGCTGCCCCAGCGAACTTCGTACCGCGTATTTATTAAAAAAAAATTCACTTAGGGGTATGAAAACTAGATAGTAGCCGATTCTCTGACCTACTGAATATAGTTATAGTTTGGAGCGGGCTATTTTTCCGCAACTCGACGTCTTATAAGTGCGCCTATTTTGCGTGAAAAATAGGCGCACCTACTGAATATACATAAAAAATTTCATAAGAATCGGTCAAGCCGTTTCGGAGGAGTATGGCAACGAAAACTGTGACATGAGAATTTTATATATTAGATAAATCAATGCCACTTTTCGTTGTAATTTTATAACTCAAAAACAGGCTTACCTATTCAAACCAAATATTTAAGCATTGTTCGGACTATTTAGTAGATGGTTTATGTGAAGTTTGCACAAAATCGGTTGAGCGGTCCTTTATTTATCACATTTTTTGTAAATTGTTGAGGGGGCTGAAGCTACTCGGGCGAAGCTGGGGCGGGCCGCTAGTGCCGTATATGTATTTATCTCCTCATGCAAAAAAAATGCAGAAAGTGTCATAAATTCAATGTTTGAATAATTTTTGTCTGTGCTTTAGGTTATGTCGTTAACAAATCCTTATAATGTTTTAGATGTGAATGTTTGTATGGATGTGTGGATGGATGTTTGTTTGGCTTTCACTCAAAATATACTGAACGGATTCGGATGAAAGTTCGTACAGATATAGATTATAATCTGGGATAGCACAAAGACTACATTTTATCCTTAAATGACGCGTTTGAAGCCGCGTGCGGAAGCTAGTAGGTGTATCAATTTTGATGTAGTCTTCTCTTATGTACTTCAAGAAGGTCGTTATATACGATTAACATATAAACCATTTGGACATTTTTGAAGAACACTATTGATGTTTTAACTCTAACATGTGAGAGTAGATTTCTATTAAATCTAATATCTACCTGTGCACTGAACCGCCACTATTGGCGTGACTTTTGCAGTTTATTGTATGCCTGCGTCTAGTAGTTTTTCTTTGACTGCTGTCATGTAGGTACTTATTAAACTATTAAATCTGTTTATGTGTAAATTTAATTGCTGTGCTTGTAATCAAGCTGTAACCAGGCTATAAACTGTTACTAAGCTAAACGAATTGCAATACAATTTAAAAGTATGTACTATTACAAAACGAACTGCCTACTGCAGCTGCTGATAGGATATGCAACTGACCGAACAAATTGTTGACGGACATGCAGCCGACAGATTCTATTTTCAAAAAAATTAATTTAGTACACTTGTGGTAATAAATATTTTTAATGAATAAAAAATTTAGAAAGAAAAAAAAGTGCAAGTGAAACTTAAGTTTATTGGTATTCTTACATATACTACATGCAAATTCGGACATTAAAACTCGTCCCTGGGGTGTCGACTCAACACCCTGCATTTATGAATAATGGCATATCTTCACTGCCTACTGTTCAACGACAGTTTTTATGCAACAACTCAAAATTCTCTTACAATTTAACACTTTGGACAGAACACATTTTTAACATTTTACGAACAAAATAACGTAATTATTTTGTTCGTAGGATGCTTTTAATTAACCAAATTTTAATTATCTCAGGAAAATATAAATAGTACCTACATTTATTAGCAAGGCCTTGACAGAACAAGTTACTACTATAGGTCCTACCAGAATAATTAGTAGAGTGCCTCAGTGGCTCAGGAAATAACATTTTCGCCTCTACTCTCTGAGGTTGCGAGTTCAAATGCTACGCAGGACCAAAAAGAGTGATGAGAATTTTCTATTTCTTAGCACAAGTGTCCGGAGTTAGAAACTTGGCGGTGTGATACCCCCGTGCTTTGAAGAGCAAGTAAAGCCGTCGGTCCTGCACCCGTACTTTTAACAGTCGTTTCAGTCAATTCGACCCAACCGGACTATAAAGGTGAAGGAAATAAAGAGCGCCATTGTGCACTATAATATCTTCTTATTATTATTAGGAGAGCTCATACAAAAGTTGAAAGACAAACCCACAACACAATCACTGCTAGTCCTGTAACTCAGAATTAACAACAAGTCAAGTGACGACACGGTCCTGTATTTAAACCCGGCCAACGGTACACCTATACTGTCTTGGATCACGCACGGATTTTGAACATAAAAATAATAGGAAGTAGAAAGTAGCCACAAGAAAAAAGAAAAATACTAACCCACGTATTAATAACCGTCTTATAAACTCATTATAGCTAAAATAGGTTTATAATTCGTTTGTCTTTGTCTGTCATCTTGACATACATATTAGTAAGAAAGAGACAAAGTAAATTTTAACTAAATTCTTATGTGATTTTTATGGATAAGACCGAAAATAACGAACAAGTATTTTGTTCACATTCATGTTATGAAAAAGTAAGCAGAACTAAATTGTCATTAACAGCCGCACTTACAGACATCAATTAATGCTGAGTATCATTGAATACTAGCTGAAAATTAATACAAAAAAACATACAGTCGCGTTGAATACCTCCTTTTTTAAACTCGGTGAAAATGAGTATTTAATACTAGATTAAAGTTGATTGACGTCTCTGAGTACGGCAGTAATTATCTTTCTAGGCAATTATTGCTGCATTTCATGCATGCATACTCAACATCTGTTATACGCAAATGAAAATAACTTTAAAATTATTCGTCTAGTCGACTGCACAACTTTTGCACAATCCCTGTGCAATATCGTGCATAAAACAGCATACTTTCCGAACATCTATTCCACGGTGTATTGTTTTTGTCCCGTGCAAATTAAGAAAGTTGTTCATTGATCTAAACTCGACGGAATTTCTATGAAAAACGAGGACTTTGTGGCTTCGCTTGTTCTACCTAACGTTGACAACTCATCAGAAAAACATTTTGGTCGCCAACTTTTTCTAATTTAAATGCAACTAACACAACAAGCAAAGAATAGCATGCAATAGTGCTGTGAAATAAAAACATTCCTGTTAAGGTAAATAGTTCTTAAAACGCATAACTTTTTGTAAGTAAATAAAATAGTTTGTAGCATCTAGACCTAGTTCTTCTTTTATTTATATAAAAGAAGAAACTGACATATCAACGCACAGCCCAAACCAGGTCTAGGGGAGCACTAAGAAAGGATTTTTCATAGCTCACCCTCTTAGGTTCTATTAGTTTAGGTTAGGAAATGGTGACCACGCAGACGAAGCCATAGGTAAAAGTTAGATTTTTGATAAAGCTAAGTAAGTATTGCTATGGAGAATTGGTAAGCATATTTACTTTGTCGTTGTTTCTATATTAGAGAATCGGTATTTATAAAACTTGTGTTTAAACTGATTCATAACTTTTAGCTATTAAGTTAGTAATATTTTACTAAGTAAATTAGAAATTAGAGACCTCGCGGTAAAACCTAACGTGCTTGTCAGTTACATTACAAAAAATGTCATCTACTTTTCTACTCTTGTATTTGTATTCTTTATTTTTCGTTACCATGATGATGAATTTCCTAATATAGATAGACACTCTTTGTTCTCGAAACTAAGAATTGTGCCCATTGAATGGCAATAAGTATGAGACATAAACATAGCTGGCGTAAAGTCGGTGATATTCACCTGTACCTAAACCTTCGGGTAATACAGGCGCGATGCTATGATAATAATGACGAGCTGGTGCCATAATTAGGTATTAATACAATACTTTTATTTCAAACTAGCTGACCCGGCAGACTTCATACTGCCTCAATTGACTGCTGTTTTAGGGTTTTTCCGGCAATTATTCGAATTTATCTCACCTTTTAAACCTTCCCGAACATTTCAAGACCAAGATAAGATAAATCCGTTCATCCGTTCTCGAGTTTTAGCGAGACTAATGAACAGCAATTGATTTATATGTCGGAGAAGTCATTAGTACGGTAGCATACTTGACAGCGAGGCGGCAGCGCGTCGGGTCGACACGCTCGACAGAGTCTAGCCTGAGGTTTGCACGGGCGACGAGTGGGGATTGTCGCTACACGAACAGTGTGCCCCAGTTCTCTACAGACGTCCGTGCAACCAACATCGGTCTAGGAACTGTCTTACCACTCGTTGTATTAGTTCTACATTTCGTAACAAATTAATAGTGTGATTAAGTTCATTTTGGTTTGCTGCTAAAACCACACCCACTCAATATGTTTTCTGGCGATGACTATCCCTCTGATCGCCCCCTGCACCGAAATCAGAAGTGGCATCCGGACAAAAACGATCACCTAACTGAAACTACGCAACGCCGTGAAAAATAAAATGACGGGAGTGGTGACAGCTGGCGACGTGAACAAAAGGACACATCTCTACCCAGTGCCCTAATGGAAGTGGAGGTGTCGAGGTTTCACGCAGCAAGCGACACGTGAGGGTCGACGTGTGCGTGGTTGATCCATCGGGGCGAACTTTTAAACATCAAGGTCAGTCGTTCTTTTTCTATTAAGATTCCGGTGCCGAGTGTTCACTCGTTAAAAAGAGTAAACATAGTGGTAAAAGAGTACAAATGTTGTAACCTTAAAGGTTTAGTCAAGCATACTTGGCATTGTTTAAATTATTTGTTTTGTTGAAATCGATAATTTAATCGAGATTTTATTGTAGGTACGTTATGCCTGATGTAGTGATTTTATTTACGAAGTGATATGATATTAGGCCGCGAAGTATTGTTGCAAGGTTTTAATGGTAGTATGACCGCGACTCATTTTAAAATTTGAAAAGTTCTCGATATAACGATTGTAATTTACAATTATCAGTGAGTACCACCGAACTGTTTAATAATTATGATTTACCCTCGATAAATTGTTTTACCGTTGTTGACAATCACGTTTCGCGAGAACATAAATCGGCTATTGTCTATGTTTTGTCTCGTTATTTAGATTATTTAATAACTGGTATGTCGCTAACATGCGTAACTATAGGTGAGCTTGTTTTTTCCGTTAGTTGAACCTTATTTGGTTGCTCAAAAAATGACCGTATCGTTTTAGTGCGGAAGAAAGAAAAACGATCGTGAGCGTGATAGATGAGTTATTGCGTGCAAATATTATTTCACTGGGTAATTTAACTTTTCACTATAGCTAAGCTAAGACAGTTTATAGGCTTAGTCGCATACTTCAGACAGTTAGACTGCTGAGATCCAGTCTCTTAGGGAGGCTATGGTTGAGCGCTTCAACTTATCTCTCAAAGCTGTTTCCGACTGGGGTGACGCCAATCTAGTCAAGTGTAGTGCTGCTAAAACCCAGGCGTGTCTATTCTCTGCTAAAAAAAAAAATAATGCCATTTTAATTGGCTCCTACTTTTCAAGGTGTATCCGTGCGTATTACAGACTATTTTGAGCTTCTTGGCATCAATATGACTTTGAATCTCAATTTTGACCCGTACATTGAGCCCATGGCTCAACTTGCTGCCAAAAAGCTAGGTGTCCTCGCGAATACGTCAGTACTTCACGCCAAAACAGATGCTCAAGCTATATCAAGCACAAGTTCGCTCATGCATAGAGTACTGCTCTCATCTTTAGGATGGGTCAGCTAAATACCAACTCAAGGCATTGGTGTCTATAGAAAGGCGAGCCAAGAGGCTTATTAGCAACGAATCCCTCATCAAGGCTAAATTGCAAAGCCTCGAGCATCGCCGCATAGTTGCTGGTCTTTCGGTCTTTTACCGGACGCACTTCGGAGGGTGTGCGTTGGGATTACACAATCTTATTCCCCCATCCCCGTTCTTCCACTGGACAAGTGGAGGTGCGGCTGTGCGCCGCCGTTATATGGTGGAAATTCCAGGGGTACGCACAAAGCGCTTTGTTTCCACTTTCACTGTGCGAACTGCAGGGTTGTGGGATTCGCTGCCGGCATCTATGTTTCTCGATAGCTATAGTCTGCCGGTCTTCAGGTCACGAGTGAATCGATATTTACTGGGTAAGTGCGTTCCATCGTAGACTGCAGCATTGCTTCACATCAGGCAGGTTGTGGTCAAGCGCAAGCCTATTTTAAGATAATAAAAAAAAAAAAAAAAGTAAGTGCCTAATTTTGGACCAACAGCGCCACGAGTACATTAGGAAAGAAGTAATTCATGACGATTTACGCAATATAGATAGGGCCGCATTCTATGAAAACAAAGTAAATTCGACAAGATAAAGGTAAAGGTCAATAATTTTTCAATGGGAGAGTTTGTTTTGATTATGAACAAGTAGTGTGATCATACAAAGTTAGATCCCAAATTTAAAGGACCGTCCGAGGTCATAGAAGTTTTTGACAGTGACCGTTATAATTTAAAAGTACTACATTGTAACCGTACCTACAAATACGCACATGAAAGCTTGCAAAAAAAAAAAGAAATCCGGTGAATCAAAGTATAACTGACGAAATTGAGGTAGAGTAAAGTAGTCGTGATGATGACGACGAGATTGTTTAAGCTTGCATAATGATTGGACCGTACCGGAGGTTGTCGTGTAGCCGTAGCTCAGTAGAAATCGGCATCTACTACATTGTAGTAGTCCGTGAGTACGCGGTAGTGCAGTCAACTCCGGCAGAGGTCGGGTTTCTTGGGAAACCGTGAGTCCAGGGGAGACTCGGCGTTCCCGTGGGGGTTCGCATAAAGTTGAGTAACTGGAGGTTACTGGGCTATGTGTAGCCAATGGTCATATGTAGAGCTTAAATTAGTTTGCTTATTGTAAGTGATTGTCTCTTGTGTAAGAGTGTAAGTTTTAGTAGTCAGTTGTGCTTTGAGTTTCCTGATTTTGATATTGAAGCGATTTAACTGAATAAGAGATATTGATTGTTCATTGATTTTTGGTAAACAGGTTTCCTTAATTTAATAAAAAATAAAGTTTCGAGTGCTGTCAAATTTGGGGATTTATTGAAACTTGATAAAGTCTAAAGCCAGGAACTTGTTCCTTCTAGATTAGTAGGCCAGGCGTGACTGAACTATGTGATACTGTGTGTTGAATATTGTTTCAGAATAACACACAGAGACGTGTGTCTCGCAGGATGGCCGTGTCGGAGAAGTCATTAGTACGGTAGCATACTTGACAGCGAGGCGGCAGCGCGTCGGGTCGACACGCTCGACAGAGTCTAGCCTGAGGTTTGCACGGGCGACGAGTGGGGATTGTCGCTACACGAACAGTGTGCCCCAGTTCTCTACAGACGTCCGTGCAACCAACATCGGTCTAGGAACTGTCTTACCACTCGTTGTATTAGTTCTACATTTCGTAACAAATTAATAGTGTGATTAAGTTCATTTTGGTTTGCTGCTAAAACCACACCCACTCAATATGTTTTCTGGCGATGACTATCCCTCTGATCGGCCCCTGTACCGAAATATATATATATATATATATATATATATATATATATATATATATATATATATATATATATATATATATATATATACGTTTTATAATTTTAATTTCGTCTTGTTTTTACTTACTAATAATTTACACTGTTAGTACTGCTTCCGTACTTTTCTTTTGATTTGTAGTGCTATTACTTATTTTTCCTTTAAGCTTCAAGTGTTTGCGAACCTTTTGTTTCTTACTTCTGCCCTCAGCTGCGACGAACTCCGGACTTGTAATTAATTGGAATTCTTGTTTTGTTTTGGTACTACATCGGAGCAAAATTTTCCAGTCGTTCGGTTATTTAGTTGTTATAAATTATTGCAGTTTAGAAATTGGTCACGTACCGAGGTTTTACCTCTGGAATTGGTTACTTTACTCGTAGAAACATAGAAGACGTTTTCCATTAGTTGTTAATTTGGTACCTAATTGTTGTAGTATCTAGGGACCTTATTGAAAGTTCTTTAGCACTAATACTAGCTATAAAATCTAAATTATCGATAAAGCTATTGCCAATTTTTATTTAACCGCTTCGTTCTTATAGTGGTAAGCGTGTTTGCTTAAAACCTCAAGTTTTAAATTATAAATTGTTTCTAATGAGCTTGCCTTATATATTTATCAGGATTCACACCGGGAACATCTGGTTTCATGACCGCCCAATCACACCTAAACTATCATAACATAAATTATGTCGAGATTTGCCTTCATTTCCTAATAATATTGAAGCAGTTTTTCATTGCATCCAAACGAATTAAACGTTTTCTAGAAATGGAACCTAGCTTAATCGATTAATCGCTCCCGAAACCCCCTGCATACTAAATTTCATGAAAATGGTTGGAGCCGTTTCCGAGATTCAGATTATGTGTATGTATGTATGTAAAAAGATTGCTCGTTTAAAGGTATTAGACAGATAAATAAACTCAACCTTGAATTCAATCCTTTTAAATCCTAATGTGGATGTAGCGTATAGAGCTTGCTTATAGTAGCAACTAGGGTGATTTTTGGTATTAAATTATTGCTACTAAAAACACTGAGATTATATAGAAAATACACTATTTATTTAACACTCATAAATTAACTCTTAGAATTAACACTGGTAAATTGAAATGGTAAAAATGATTCTTAAAATGGTCTTTTTGAATGGTTATAAAATAGTTATCAAAATGGATATAAAAATGGTTAGTTAAAATGGTTGTAAAAAGTGTCTAAGTGGTTATCGAGCTCGGTCGCTGGTTGAACGCGAACTGATTTGAAAATCACTAAAATGTATAAAATTTGTTTAGTTTTAGTGTGCATGCGATGCGCAAATGAAAGATGCCGAGCTATTCTGTTGCGCAGCTAACAACAGCGGAAAACAATTCAACATCAAAATTCCAAGTATAGTATTTTGCCCGCGTAAATATCAAGCACCAATAGCAATGACCATGCTCCATTCTCTAAACAATTAAGAATGACAGCTGTATTACCACTGTTTTGCACTATAACTCTCCACAACTTTGAAACTAACAGACAAACAATAGCACATGATAGAGTTGATAGTCAATACCAGTACATAAATCGCCTATGAGTAGATAAGGCTGAAAGGAAATGCTGGCAGCCGGCGACGCTTTGTGCCAATATCGGAAATTGAACACCATGTATGCACCCACAACTTTAATCGAGAATCATTTGTTTATAGTTTGGTTTGAATGCAACACGTGCTGAAAATTGTTGCTAGATAGAATCCTAGAGTACTTAAAATTAATGAACTATAAACTAACACCGGTTTAGCTAAGAGCCATTTTTTTTACTTTATAAACAGAAAACTACATCAAAGTCGGTCCATTCGTTTGAGCGCTACAATTCCACAAATTTATACACAGGTACTTAGGTACGCAGACTCAATAATCCTCTTTTTCGTGACGAATTCAATCATCCATCAATCACTATTCGTCATGAAATAAGCAAATTTAATTCCACAGATGCCCAATTATTACATATTGTGCTCAATCTAACAGTAGATGCCTACGTAAAAATTGTTGAAGTCAAATAATTGAAAAATATCTAAACTTATTATCGTCAGTAAAGACAGAAAAGGTTTTTAAGAACATTAAGCAAAAATAATTCTGTGACGGTATTGAAACGCCTTACAAAAATCGCGCACACACAACGCACAAGAAAGGAACCCGTTTGCTAAGAGTAAAGAGGTAGGCGCAGTATATAAATAGATAGCTCAAGCAGTCTTCAAATCACCAAACGTTTATATTCTAATATTAAACATCGATCTAGATTACAGGTGGTCACAGGTATTGAGTTATTATGAGAGGCCTAAAGACTTTAATTCAAACGCTGGACAAATAAGGGTAAATTTTCGTACTTGAAGAAATATTGAGCAGGTAATGTTATTGTTAGCTCTGAGAACTAAACATTTGAAGACCTGTGAAATTCATGAATATGAGTCGATAAAAGTCATCGATACAGGCAATGGCGATTAGATAATTCACACAAAGATCAGCACGAGACTATAGTACGCGCAGGAACTACAGATACTACATATTAAAAAATCAAGTGCCCTGCCAAGCGGTTTGCTGGTGGTATTATTAAAAACTACAAACCCGATTTTCCTGCATCTTAGTACCAGTTATATAATGTTGCAAGGAAGATTCATGGATTCTACTATGTGGTAGGTTCATTTAATAGCACTCGTGCGAAGTCGGGGTGGATCGTTAATGACTTATTTTCTGATAACATTGTACTACCGTTTCTTAATGATCATTACCTCATGCAATTTAAAATGTACTTATTACAAACTAATGCGGTTATTTTATTACGAGTATGTAGCTAGCTTAATAATTTGTAGCAAGCATTCAAAACAACCAACATGCAACTAACAAACAGAATCAATTTACGATATGACGTTTAATTTTTGCCCTCCGTTAACAGCGTGCTGAATTGTGTTTGACATTTCAATTTCCCGATTTACAGTTTATAGTGACCACAAATCCTTTTAAAGACAATTGCCAGCTGGTTGGTGAAAGGTTAAATTGCATCTAGTATAGGTAGATACCTATTTCACATAGTAGTAAGTAGAACTTATCGTTCCAAATAGTTCGTAAATAAAATGCAAACAAATATGTACGTAAACAAAATGAATCATATCATTCATATTGTTTTAAACTAATCTAAGTCAATGCATTGAATTTACTAAAGAAATCTACACGAACTATCAGAATGTAGGTCTTTTTATCGTTTATATTTTCGCTAGTGTTCTGACAGATTTGAGGTCTATGGTCTGGGTTCTGGAGTCCTAGGCCATATAAGCATCTAACGTAATATTTAATTATTTATTGACCTAAGAATATACTTACTTTCATGTAGGAACCCCCATTCTTTTCTTCACAGCGTCGCCTGATGTAGCGATGGCAAATGTCTGACATGTTTAATCTGAAACACGCAAAATTAATAATTACGATCCTGTTTATTAATTTTTAGAATTAAATGTACCTTAAATTATAAATTTTAATATAAATGTTGAATAATTAATGACTTTTAAGTTAGTAATTATTTTGTTAAAAATTAGGAATGGTTCCACTGAAAACAATGGACTGTATTGGTTATAAAAGCGCGCTTGCTCTTGAATTATAAAAAAAATCAAAATCAAAGATAAGTACAATATAAATCACTGTAACATTATTTGAAACCACTAGTGTAACTAAACCTCAACAAGTTATTTCTTTATACCATGAACTAAACCCACGTATTGACATATAGTTTCCACAACTAAATTACATAAATAAGTTTACGGTAAACATTGGGTAGCAAATGAATTTAAATCGTTCAAACCGCATCCGGAATGTAATTGAAGACGCGTAGGAAGTAGAACTGGATTTGTTATGGTGTATGAGTAAATAATGCTATTACAGGAACAGAAGCAATGCTTGTGGTAGGTATATTAAGATTCAATTTAGAATTCGGGTTTAACAAATTGATATAATATACTTACCTAGTAATTTTGTCTATATTTGAGGTTTTAATGTCAGGCAAAGTAGAATAGATTCACATAACTACTTTGTGATCTGAATGAAGTGAAACTGCAGATTGTTGGTTACCTACCACCTAGTATTGGGTAATCACTACTTCAAACACAAAAGGATGTGAGGAATAGAAGTGGAATATAAAGATGAGTTAATGCTGTACATATATTTTTTTACACTAAATGCACTGGCTAGATTTTGATGAAATTGAATTAACAAAATAAGTACTATGATTCAAATGATTCTTTCACGTCAACACTTTTTGTATCCTACTGCTAGGCACGGGTCTCCGCTCAACTATCTTACAAGTTGAGAGAGTTTAGGCCTTAATACACACAATGATTCCTTAGCATATTAGTATTTTACGTTATGTAGAGTAGTTGCGAAAGAAATTTTAATTTAAAAAAATAAAGTATTTGTTTATTACAATTATTAATGCTGATCACAAAACTTAAATAAGTTTTACACCTTGTACCATGTCAGCCTTGTCAATACATACAAATGCTATCGTGAGGACGAGTATTGAATATAATATGCTAACGGATATGAGAATACATATTGAAATCCGTTAACCGATGCGCAGACACGCCTCGGTATAAAGGAATAGGCTTTATCCGAATCCAAGAAATAAAAACAATGGTTTGTACGAAAAACTAACTCCTGAAAGTAGCGTAAAATTGTAATAACATTTTCTACGTTTATCTATTTCTACAATTTTAAACAATTACAAAAAAGAAATAGTTTACGTAATATTTACATTGACAAGAATAAAATTGAATCTAAATACTTACGTACTGACGTTTGTGCTGTGAGTATTGATATAATGATATATCTAATAGAAAAAGATGAGAAGAAATTGGACGGGACCTTTGTACTAAAAATACAGATGTAAGAATTCAGCAGCAAAACCTTAGAAATCAAATTAATCCGCTTAACTTTTAATTGGAAAAATATAAGGACCCATAGCCATAAGTAATTTCCGAAGAATGAAGTAATTTAAAGATCAAGGGTCTTCTTAAGAATTTGTCCGACCCCGTCAACATTCCTTTTTATTTGTTTGCACCCTACTTCTAAAGTGTCCCCTAAAAAGGTCACTGGTCGACGATATATTTTTACTCTGAAAAGTTTACTGTGAGATCATTTTCTTCAAATCATTTTGTAGACGTTGCCTGCCTTCACTTTTCAGTTGCCTTATTTTCAAGTTAGATACCAAATTTATTTATTTTGTGAATAATTATATCATACTTCCTACTACTAATAATAATTTAAACAACAATAATTAAGACGGGCAGTTGGGGTGGTCAGTAAGATACTTGCTTCTCACGCCCCAGATCGTGGGTTCGATTCCCACCCAAGTCAGACATTTGTGTGATGAACACGTCTGTTTGTCTTGAGTTTGAGTGTAATTATCTATACTTAAGTATGTACATATTTACAAAATAAAAGTATTATACGTAGTGTATTACCAGTTATCTGGTTTCCATAGTTTGGGATCAGATAGCCATGTGTGTTATTGTCCCACAATATTATTATTATTATTATTAATCCTACTTCCTACTAATATCCTACTAATATTATAAACACGAAAGTAAAAATGTATGAATGATCGTTTGTTACTCTTTCACACAAAAACTACTGGACGGAATTGGATGACATTTGGCACAGAGATAGGTTAATAGATTATAGTTTGCATTAACACATAGGCTACTTTTTATACTAATAAGTACCACGTGGGCGAAGCCGTGAGCGGAAACTAATAGGTACAAGATGTCACATATTAAAGAAAGTGCCTCTAAATTGATTTGATTGTCTTCCAGTCTAGCTCTGAAACACTAACTAACTAACTCAAAGGTGCATCATTGTCATAATTATAGATTTTCATAAAAGTGTTTTTTTTTTGTGTAATTTGCGTATAACTGTATTTATATAGTACAAACACCCAGTTAATAAATTACGCGTGCAGTGTTCACCACTAAATCAATTTGCAGAATAACCCCGTACTTACATTATTATGACTTTATTAATATCGATAATATCGTAACCAAATAATGGTGCTAGTTGAAATTCGGCAATAAATAAAACATAAAACAAGATGATAGGAAAAATAGGTCTTGTTTTATGAGTTTATGTTACATTACAACCCATTAGCGTCACAATGCTAACCAGCCTAAGCTGAGAATAGCTTATGAATTATTGTCACGATCAAAAAATTTCAAAGTAGTATCTATTTAAAAAAAATGAATCCCTATTTCCCTTGGTCACGCCATCACGCGTGAAGGGCTGGACTGATTTCGCTAATTCGATATATGATAATTTTTAGAATATTCCTTGAAGTACGAGGAGGGTTCTTACGCAGGTATAGGTCTGAGAAACTAGAACTGCTTTAGCGAGCAGGATGACGTCTGCGGGGTATGCTAGTAACTATATAAAAAGCCAAAATATGTATTAGCTATTGTTAGCTTACTTTTTGTTTAGTAAAAAGGTTAGTCTTATCTCTGCATGCATCTTAATAGTTAGGGAGTAAAGACATGTAGGGGAGACTTTGATGCCTAAATAATACCTATATAACATTTCCCTTCTAACTAAACAAAAAGTTGTATGAATCTTCAAACTTAACTTGTCTTAAAGATAAATATGAAAGCCGCAAACAAATTACTCTAATGCTTCTAGTTCTAGCAATTTCCTGGTGAAATGAGTGTCATCTCCTAAAAAGGGGAGGTTGGGCTGTTATGTTCAGCCGTCGGTCGTGCGTGAATTACGTAGACACACCATAAATGTTACCAATTTGCATAAGGGGATGAAAGCTTTGAGTGTTTATGATAGGTACATGTATGAGTCATACTCCCAAACTTTGTACTAAACCTTTCATTTTACTCGTATTAGTGGAATGGATCTCGTAGTGACGCATCCTTAAAACGGTTATAGTTTTACTAAAGTGTTCTACAAGAGTTATATTTTTAGTAAAAGGTATTTCTGACATATAATAAAGAGTTTAGGTAAACATCGTATATTAGGGCAGGTACCTAATATTATTGTATTAATTTGAGAGTTGATTAATGTTCTGAGAAATTGTTGGTGTTCCTCTTCTAATTATTTTTACTTTAACGTAATACATATTATTATTATTAATAATATAGTGTGTCAGATAGTGGTCAGATCTGATCCCAAACTAAGCAGGGTTTGTACTACGGAAACCATATAACTGGTAATATACTACTTAGAATACATTTCTTTTGTAAATACATACTTAAATATAGATAATAACACCCAGACTCAAGACAAACACACATGTTCATCACACAAATGTTTGTCTTGTGTGGGAATCGAACTGCAGCGTGAAAAGCAAGTATCTTACTATATCAAGTATGTACTTCATCTCTCTCTCTCTTTGCTTCTCTACTCTGATCCTAATGCGTATGACCAAATCTGGGTTGGTATGTTCTCAAGTATCTTGTTAAGACATGTTGGTATTTTTTTAGGTAAAATTTTTTGTTTACCGGTGTAAAGCTTGTTGTAGTAATCAAAATTTAATTTAATTATGTAAATCACTTATTATTAATTGATACTTTGAAGTGAAGTAATTATATCACGTACGAAACAGACAAAACGACAATTGTGGTATTTGTATAGCTTATAGCAACATCAAACGTGCCGAAACGGATACGATAGAGGCTTTGATCCCTCATCCAATGGATTAAAATTTAAACAACCTGGATTTTTGGGACACTAAATTGTTATGTTCACATAAATTTCAAGAAATAACATCACAAATGAGTAAAGTATCTTATCGACTAGAGCTAAAAAGCCCTGGGTTTTAACGGAATTGGATCTGTTGTTCTTATGAGTACCTACCTACAGCATAGAACTAAAAAATACCTGTTATGATGTTAAGCTGCTTGTGACATAAGGTTGTAGTCCTTAAAAATGTAGACCATCCTCTTAATCACATGGGAGATTTTAGGATGCCGTAAGGCGCATCAAATTTGCCCCATTCAATACTACTTGACAATCATGAACTATCAAAAGACGACTAACAACTAAAAACTACTTTGTAATGGATCTTATCGCGGTTTAATTTAGATTTTTATATCCCGATGTTTCAAAGTCTTTCCAGACTTCATAGTCACGGGTGGACTGAGGTATTTGTTGTACAAACTTATTAATCACAATTATTAGCAACTACTTACAAACATTATGTTATTTAAGTTGCGTTCCGATTTAAGCAAACGGAGATCACGGTGTCTTGAATTCTAAGTCGATTTTGCTAGGGTTGTGGTACAAGCTTTTAGTTATACCATGTTTTCTGTTGAAATTAGATTTATTTGAATGTGTAATATTCGCGTAAATGAGGAAAATGCAACCAGGAAAAGGTTTATAGGAGTTAAGTTATAAGAATTCCATCAAAACATTTAAATCTTTCATAATTATCATTAACGACAGCATTTTAGGGTCTCACATTTAAATCTCACCGTGTCTAGTTCGAGGTATGGATTATGGAAATGCTCCGGTGTCATTTTGGTTTCCAATTTATTTGATATCCTTAGGTAGAAATACTTTTCGCTTGATAGTAATTAATACACTATCACTATCAAACAGTCACGATTGTTTTGTAAAATAAATAAAAAATATTTAAAAACAAATAAATTAAACTTTCGAATGTAGGTTTATCTTAATATGGTTGCTTTCTTCCATATTATACTGACTCCGTGATGCCATATTACTTCGTTTTCACTGAAGACATGCATGTAGAATGTTTTGAGAAGTGACTTTTTTCCGGCGTCAAAAAAACCTTTAAATAGTATAAGTTGGAAAATAAATCTACCTATATGCAAACAAAACAGGAAAAGCAAATAGGCCGTATAAAAGTCCTACAGATAGGCATTTAATCCTGTCGTCAGGTGATGCAGCCGGGCTCATTAGTCCGCCTCTACTCTCGTTTGTCAACGCCCTCGGTTCTGAATTACGGTGCGTTTTTTTATTAACACTAATTCCTTGTACCGTAACGAGAGCAATTTTTCCACCGTCTCCCTGCATGTTTGGCGGAAATGTGTTTTGTAGAATTTACGCATTGATCTTTTTTGCGCCATGTTCTTAAATACATATGAATTTAGGCTTTGACGGGCCGGGGTGGCGTGGTCGGTAAGTTCCTCGCTTTTCACGCCGCAGGTCGTGTGTTCGATTCCCACCCAAGTCAAACATTTGTGTGATGATTACGTCTGTTTGTCTTCAGTCTGGGTGTAATTATCTATATTTAAGAATGTTTTTACAAAAGAAAAGTATTTTATGTAGTATATTACCAGTTATCTGGTTTCCTTAATAAGCAAGTCTTTCCATAATACAAGCTCTGCTTAGTTTGGGATCAGATGACCGTGTGTGTTAATGTCCCACTATATTACTATTATTATTATATATACGACTTTTCTTCTTTCTTTACTCGTAATATTAACACCTATAGGCTACGTTATAATTCCGTGTTACCTGCTAGTTACCATTAAAATTGTTTATTCAAAACCTCTGTGTTTTCACCATCACCATCACCATTTCTTACCCTTTGCTTACTTACATAATATAAGCAAAATAAACCATAATGCTAAATGTTATATTATATTGAGCACATTCAATTATTTTTACAATCGTTTTGGTTTGGTGAGCTCTTTTCGATAATAGGAGTTAGTTGCTAACCTTCATAAGTACCTACTCGTTAATAAGTTTTAGCTGTAATATTTTTGTAATGTCACATCAAAGTTACCCTACGTCTATTTTGAGCGTTCACGTGACATTTAGAACCCCTCGCATATTCAGATGGTTTAATGTCACCCTCAGCATTACCGCATTTTTCATAAGTCTCATATCTACAAATGGGTCTGCGTCATTGGATGCGCTGAGAGTAATATTCATTTCTATAAGTCTAGTTTGTGGAGATCGACAATTGCACTACCAAATATTGCATACCTACTGAACAAAACAGTAATATTATGTAATGATTTGTAACAAGATTTCTTACATTCCTAGAGATATAACTGGTTAAGATTATACCAGTTGCAAGCATTATTTAGTATTATTATAATAATTATATGATATTTTTTGTGATCTTTCAAAGTTTTGTAAAAGTGTTCTTTAAAATTCCTCAAAAAAATAAAATGTCATACCATTATTTCAACCGTGGAAGAAAGAAACAACTTGTTAGATTTTAACCTACAGTACAATGAGGCCCTACACTGTAAATACTTTTCTAATTTCATTCGATAAAGGTTCTGACTGTGGTAGTTTTTAAATAAAGTATCACGCCTGTAGACAAGAGATGAATACTACTCACTGTTCACCGGTTACGTTTAGGTCTCATACGTAATAGGGGGAGAGCCTACTGCCGTTCATCGAGCACAATTCCAAACTTCGAGCATCTGAGATTCTCTACGTATATCAATATACCCGTGACTCAGGAAATCGAACGGGCTCTTGCAGTTATTAGGCTAGTGAGTTTTTAAACGTAAATTTACACACTAAATAATAATCTTCCAATATTTTTTCCGTATCTATTAGTCATGTTTCATTTTATGTCCCTCGTGAACTGAATCCGAAAAGTCATGAGAATTGTATCAAAGAGCCGAGCCCCTGTCTCAGTTTCCAAACAAATCACGTTAATGCTCCGTCTTTTGATACTCGTTTAAGCGTCGATTCATTCAGAACGATACCTCCTGCTTTGCTTCCAATGCTCTTTGAAGGAACGACATTGATCGATGCTCGAACGTTCAGAAATTAGATTCAAGCCAACGTTACTCTTTATTTCGATAGCTGACGAGAAAATGTCAAATCTTTTTTGCTTTGCTTAGTTTTTTTCAATGAAGATCGATAAGGTGTTTTTCGAAGAAAATCAGAATTTCGTTCTCTAGAAACTTTAAACTAATTAACTTTAACAGTAACCAACTTACTACTATACTAGTCATTATTATTAACTAGCAAACTGATAGTTGATAACGGTGCAATCTTACCATAATACCATTCACCATACATTACGATAGCAACGTAAGTCACTGCCGGCATATTTGTTTCTCGATAGCTATAGTCGGCGCGACTTCAAATCATAACCGAGCTTGTTATTATAAAAAAATAAAAGAATAAATGTTCCTTGAAAAATTTGGTAACTGACAGTGAAAACCGCAACAAAATCCGCCACATGGTTTAGAAGAAGTTAGCAAGCACAAGCATTAGACATTTTTCACTATAAGTTGCACATACTAATATAAATAGTATTTTATTCAATGACTCCCAGTCAGAGCACTGATTGTAAGATTTAATTCACAGTAAGTGGTACACCTAAAATCTAACAAAAGCACATAGTCCAGTAAACTGCACTCAAAATAATTTACATGACCCATTAATTGTGCTCAGGCCATTAACTTTCCACCCTCTTCCAATTTCAACCTTTTTTTCAGCCGCCAAAAAGGTATTGGGCAGTTCTTCCACCTATGTATCTCGTGAAGAATTTAAGATCGTAAAATAAAAGGGGGTTGAAGCTACCTGCACTGTAATAACTGGATATTGTAAGAGATAAAGATATATAAAAAATAGATAAGACTATTTTGAAAGTTTAAAGTTTGAAGAAAAATAACATTTTAATCCATTTCTAATGAACTTACTACTACTTACCTGCTTTTTACATCATAAAAAGAAATTTAGAGATGTTTAAGTAGGTGCTTAAGTAATATTATTCGCAACTTTTGCGAGTAGATATGAATATATCTTCACATCTTAACATTAGACAATAACTTTTAAACTATAAACGTTAACAATAATTATTAAAAAAATTGACGTTATGTCGAACTCGCTAGGGTATGTTCAGGTACATTCCTTACGATTTAGCAAATAGTTTTACAATTTTGAATTTATTATTATTATTATTATACAGTCGTTTCTAGGTTAATTAGATCATAGTAAAAGCGAATTTTATTGGTGCCCGTCTGATATATGGCAAGGCCAATCGTAAATCTGTTGCCGCAAAATAAATAATTTAAAACTAATAAAATTTTCCCTCCCCGGAATACTAGTGAGTAATACTTATTCGGAGCACAAGACAGGAGAATCTTGGGAAACCGTAGTTTGTGAGAAACGTTCATCGCCTGAAGCTTAAACTTATTTACCTACTTAAAACTCACTTTGCATCAAGTTAAAGGTAATATGCATTGCTTTGCAATTAAATATTATATAACGTAGTAGATTAGACAACCAACTCACGTGAATTAAATGCATTACTAAAAACGGTGAGGTTGATCAAACAAGTTTGACGAAATTTATTATTAATGAGATTTTCGGAAGCGATAAAATTATGTAACTTGATCTTTTTGATGCATCAGTTTATTAGGTGTTTTACAAAACAAAAACGAATTTAGCTCGATCGTCGAGCTTAGGTAACTCATGAGCAAGCACAATCAAAGCTAAGACGTGTATAATCAAAGAAAATCATATTTTATTTGGACAATTATAATGAATATATTCATTTTTCGCAAACTGGTGCCACTTTTGCGTTTTTATAACAAAGTTATAAATATAAATCTTTAATTTCATAATATTCATTGAATTTAACGGAAATTACCACTTGCAAATATATTATTTAGGTACTAGCATGGGATTCAATATATATCATGCCCAGCAGTAGTATAAAAAGTAGCTTTAGCCTTTCTCAACAAATGGGCTATCTAACAGTGCAAGAATTTTTCAAATTGGACCAGTAGTTTCTGAGACTCTTCGGTTTTTTAATATTAGTATAGATCTACAACACTGTGAAAGATAAACAGGACGAAAAGTTGCTAGAAAAATATTTAGGTGGAATAATAATACAGAGGAAAGGAAAGAAGAGGGTGACCAAGGAGAAGTTATTTTAACCAGATACAGGAGAAGGTAATAGTTGAGTCGTATCAGAGGAAGAAGAACAAAATAGAAACTCAATATAAAGTTTATCTATCTTGAATAAGCTTTTGTTGTTATTTCACTAATGCTGTTATTGGCACAACCATATAATTTGAAGTATAATTTACACTAGTACAAGCCACTTGCGTAAGTGCTTTACCATTGTTTGCAATGAGACAACTGTAATGGTAACAACGGGAAATTAATGTTATCACAACAAGCAAATATAGACTCTATGATTAAGTGATAAGATTAATTGTATGAGGGTGGAATTAATTTGCGATCACTTGTACAGCATGCATTATGCACTACGGAAACATTGCTTTCACGTTAGCGTTGCAAATATGTTTTGTAGCAGTCGCATGCTGTAACAATTTCTAATAATTCAAATGCAAAGTGAACTGCTTCTACTTAAAATATACCTACAACCGAAATAGTTACTTGTTGGTTGGTTGCAATGTATCAACATTTTAGTATAGTCTGCGCGCTAGTGCTAGTCACATCATGTGAGCAAAGAAATAGAGAGGGTGCAAGTAACAAAAATCAACAACATGTAGCTTCGGTTTAAGGCCTGAAACACCTTATTTTGATTTACTTCTTGTTAATCGTACCCTCTCTAATTCATTGCTCACTTGAGGTGACTAGTACCTACTAGCGTACAGACTATAATACCACGGTGCTAGTGTAAAACAATGATTTTTGTAAAGCTTTGATTGGTACCTAACTTTACACAAACAGGATTCATAGCAAAGCGCATTTACCATGAAGCAATCTTCAAACATGTCCATCATTATAAATTACGAACAAAGCCAGTGAAACGACTTCGCAATATAGTCAACAGGGTGTGACCATATCTTATAGTCCGCTATTGTTCCAGCATATCAAATTGTCATCCAACTAGCCCCCTCTAACTGGAAACAAATTTTATAAAGTTTACCGCAATACAATATTCCGTCAGTTGTGATTATTTAAGAATTGTTTGCAGTTGTTGAGAATGTGTTTTTTCAGCAATCAAATACGGTGTCTTATTGTGTTGGTCTGCAGTCTTCTGGTAAACGGATGTTTTGGAATATCGAATTCCAATTTTAATTCAAATATCAGGGATTATTCTGCTGATGATATTAGTGTAAGTGGAGGTTCTACTAGATGTAGTGCTTTGTACCAAAGATCATATTTATTACTGTGTGTACTTTAAGCATACATAATTATTATTTTTAGCCATAACCATCACGTCATGGGCTGACTACTTCTAACTGTTCAAGATTTAATCTTTTTCGTCCTGCCCTTTCTATTTGAGGCTACCGCGATGTATTCTCACTAAGTTTTTTTTATTGTAAAATAGTCTGGGCGTACGAGTATTAATGCAAAGTACGATCTAGTTTTTAGCAAACTACATAAACTAAACTAGAATGCTAGAGAAGTGGCAGTTACTTGTAACACTAATGGTTGGATGGTTTTATCTGTCGACTTAAGGCAAAATGATAAATATGTTTTCTGTGTTTATAAAATGGAAATTATTAATCATCAATCAATAAATAATCTACAGGTTATTTATTATCACTAATTATTAAGGATGCATCACCAATTTTTTCTGTTTTTTTTTTCAGAACATAACGCAAGTGAAAACCTTGCAGAAAGTAGAATCAAAGAATTATGGGAACTTTGTACCGATCGTTAAACCGAATCAAATCAAATTCAAGGTAAGCGTATGAAAATATTTAGTTGGTTACAATCAGCGTATTGTAAAAACAGCAACGTTTAATTGTTAAAGTTTATTGCCCTGGTATTATAAGTATTTGTTTTTGAGTACCTTTTTAAATTACATTAGATCGAGTAGGTACACAATATAAGTGGTTGAGACAGTCAGGTCAGTTACATTTGTGTTGATAGTTTAAAGGCACTTCGAAGACATTTTTGTCAGCATTTCAATAACCATAACTATAAAATTAGAATGAAAATAATGAATGAAGTACGTATGTAGTTTATTCAAGACAGTTCTGAAGACACTAAAAACAGCTGTTTTGTCGGCATTATGCTGCAATTAATTATATTATTTTTTAATTTTTATTATTTATTAATTCGTTCCGGCATCTCTGTTTCCCGACAACTATAAACTACCTGTCTTCAAGTTACGAGTGAATCGGTATTTATTAGGTAAGCGCGTTCCATCGTAGACTGCAACATTGCCTCACATCAGGCAAGTTGTGGTCAAGCGCAAACATCTAAAGGATATTTTTTTTTCTAAAGTTATAGTTAATACTTTATTTAGATTAGACGTTTAGTATGCGGTGTGTGATGATGCAAAAATGATGTCTTGGAGGTGGACGATGGCATAGTCTAACTATGTACCAAAATCAAGGTGTTAATAAAATGATTTAAAAGATGCCGTGTATTCCATAGTTTTTAATAAGCAATAACTGTTTTTAAACTGTTTCGTTTGAAGTGTGCATTCATAATTATTTTGTAGGTATAAGAAACCTACGTAAATTTTACATCCCAATAGAATCTCTATTCATTCTAAAGTTCGAGCTATAATATACAGGTAAAGACTTATGACTATGACTCACTTGAGGTTAAGTAAGGGCCTACTGGAGCCTACAGAATTTTGCAACAGCTCACGAACTATCATACTAGGACTACATAACTTTGTGGTAATTACGCTTACACCATTTGCTACTCAAGTATAAGGCCCTTATTCCACTACATAATTAAGCGCTGCAAGTGGGCAGCAAGCAGGCGGCAAATATGCAGCAAATGCTGTAGCCACATAATGCTGTATAATAGGATTCCTTGCTGGAAGGTGTTACGTTTTTGATGTTAAAGGGCCTCAAAAAATTTAAATTGATTTTAGTAGTATATTTCAAATTTTGAGAAAAAATTATGAACTACTATTTTATTTTATTTGATAAAATGTAAGTCGTCATGGCTATGCTAGTGGTTAAAGGTCCAGCTAAAGCCTGTTGTTATCACACACAGTAAGTTTGTCCGTCTTACTACCAAAAAAAATTGTTTCAAGGGGCTTGCCATGCTTAACGGGGTACAAAAAAGCTGACGTAACAAGTTATGTACTTTATTTCCTAAACTTCCTATTGATATTGTTGTTTAGAGCTCGTGAAGTAAATAAATACCTACTATATTATTGTTTTAATTCAATTTTTCATTTTTGGCCTGTTGTGGAAGGCTACCACAATTTTGCCATTGTCAAGTTTGGAGTATTATTGTTTTAAAAAACATTGTAAAGCAAAAGAATGAAATTCCACCAACATAGTTTTTAAGAATAACACATTGACATAAGTCAATGTGTATTCTTGACATTTGATATTGAGCTTGTTAATGGCAAAATTGTGGTAGCCTTCCACAACAGGCCAAAAATGAAAAATTGAATTGAATTTTGTTGATAGTGTTTAGTATTGCATACATTTACTGACAAATATCAATATATTGACAAATCAGATTTTTTTCTATAACCCTAATTATGCGAAGTTCAACTTATGTACACTTAGCTCATTTGTTTTACTCAAAACTACTTTCCTGATGTAAACGTTGATTTATTTACAATGAAACGCGATTAACCATTATGTATCGTCCCCGCAGAATTTTTGTGTCGTCATGATGAGCTTGCCGCGTACTGGCCTAACTTTAACCTGTCAGTAATAACCAATGTGATAAGACCCTAAGTAGAGAAGTAGCTATAGACTACTAGCTAAGTATAAGTCAAGCAAAAACTATACTTGTGACATTGTCACAAAGCCTATAATAATAATGTAGATGTATAAGTATAGAAATACGAAAAGGCTGCTGTTGGAATATCATTGACATGGCCCACATTCTTGATAACTGGCTGGAACGGAAACATGACTCAACTGACTACCGATACAAGTGAAACATTGGCTGTTTTTATTTAAATAGGTATTCAGTACTATATTTGTTAGCTATTGAATTAGTCAATTTATAAAACAACATTGTTATGCTTTTGATATTACATCAATAAGAACCTATACATAAACATACATAGTCCGTTCTCATGTCTTTGTTACCCGAAATTGTAAGTTGAGGTGAATATTGGACAATTAGTCAGCTATAGTTATGGATTAGTCCCATACATGTGCTAACGCAATAATAAATAATCTCGAACTACTGTAAAGACTTTCTTATATTACTAGAAAGGTCTTTTTTACTTGACCTGGCGGTTAAATTCCGGATCTCGCGATCAGTTTGCGAATATACCACTGGACCAATAAGCCAGTAATAGTTTAGAAAATAGTGAATGCAATTAGTACTAAGGAAAACACGCACTACCTACTGTTATTTGATGCGCTAAAGGATAATGATCTAATCATCAAGTTACTGAGAATCCAAACGTACGCAGAAGAAGAACTTTCACAATTCGCTTGAAACAAAGATTTAAAATGCATAACTGAGAATCTTTTCCCGTGACGGCTTCGACCTCCACACAAGATACAGATCAAATTCGTTTTAATGAATTCATGAATAATACTAAACTAGGCCCGATATGAACGTAAGTGAAGAATTGATTTATACTTTGAGAATTCATAATATGAATAGTTAGATGGCAGGATATTCACATAATACAGATGCTGCAGACAGAAATAATGTATCAAATAATTCAATATAGTAATAATTAAATTAGGTCCTGCTATTAAGTTGACAATTGTTGATGTCATTGCGTTTGCCAAAATAAACAATGTGAATTAATGTTGGGTCTAAAATGTAACCAAAGCAAAGCAAATTTTTAAAGATGAGGGTGACGTAGTTTATTCTTTGTAGTTAGCATTCTTTTAGGTTATTATTAAAAATATTTTTATAGTATTTTAAATACCATAATTTATTCTTTAAGAGTTTCATATTGTTCTAGTAAGTAATGCATCTGAAGTAGTGTAGGATAAGAGCCATTATTTTACCCACTATTGTATTCAAATGTTTGTGAAGTAGACTGTCACATAAACAGTTATATCTAATAATGTATTGTCTCAATATTATGTTATTACATAACTAATGTTTAATATTACCCCTCTTATGCACTCGTAAGATAAGCCCATAGAAGGTAATACTGTTTTTTGTATAACAATGAACCAAATTTTATTGTACTTAGCTTTGTTAAAAGCGCCATAAAATAAACATGTGAAAAAGGGGCGACCAGTTGAAGCAACAGCGCGTAGCAAAACTAATTGAACTTAATTATTTTAGTAACTTAGTATCGTCTTGCGTACTTGTCTACCACCGCAATGAAGTTTTTAGTTAATGAAAATTCTTCTATGTACAATTATTTCGAATGATGGTTCCAAGTAAACAGCGAAACTGCTCTGCCTCTTTTGATTGGCCCTCAGGAGCCAAGTAATAAATTGATTAGTAACTAGTTAAAATTTTAAAGACATGAAATGATGTTTGTTTGATTCAATGGCCTAGTGGTACTTATTCCGAATGAACAGCAAAGTTTTTATAATCTTGATAGTAGGTTACTGTAAGGGGTTGCATCTTTGGGTACTAAGCTGAATTCACTATTGTACATTACGTAGCCATAGATGTTTATTTATTTATGTGTTACGATTTTAATAGGTTTCAAAAATTAACAAAACACGCCATTTTCCTAGAAAAAGTATGAATCATTCGTTTCGTTTGTTTCACAGGAAATCCCGGACAGTGCTCCGAGCACGAGTAATAAAAGAGGCTATCATGACCATTCAGGTATGCAGACTTACCATTTACATAGAAGATACTCGCTTAAGATAGTAATCGATACAAGACTAGAGAAGAACTGAATAATAACATTAATAGCATAATAACACATAAGCCCAATATCACCATTACTATACAGTTTGTTAATAATTATGAATTGGTGATACAAGCAATGATGCAAGCTATTTATTAAAAGATGCCCCATTGTTATTTATCATTGCGGTTTGTTCCATCGTAATGTACCAACATTATAAATAGGGCAGTTTAGATAATACATGTACCTAATTGATTACATTAAACAGTAAATAGAAGCATCGTATCACTATGTAGGAAAAAATATCTATTAAAGTTCGGTTGCCGACCATTTGCATTCATTGGCTTCCTGAAAATCTGTCAATATCATCTGGTGAGGTAGGCTGACTGCAGCAAGCGGTTATGTTATCGGTTCTACAATTGAAGGTGTTAACATTTCAACTATTAGTTAACAAATTAGCGATCACTTTAGTTCTTCTACCATGGATATAAAGAACCATCTAGAGGTAGATCAAGCCTTAGTTATATTTAAATCCGCCTTCAATATAATCGGTGAAAAATGGTGACCTCTGCATTTTTGAGTACATCGACGCACGGAACACAAAAACTTACAAACTTGACCTATGAAGATAGTTTTTTGAAATAAAATTGGTAAATTCTTCTTCTGCTTTTTGTATTCTAGGTTTTCCACTAAACGATTACGAAGATGGTCCTCATTTTGGAAATGACTTTCATCTGCATGAACATCATCCAGAGGTCCACGTGCCGAATAGCTATGAACATGGGTATAATGAACATGGATACCACGAATACGACCCCCATCACTTTCCAGTTCACCATCATTCCTTTGGACATCCTCATTATGATCATGGGCATTACAAATTCCATAAACATGTAAGATGTTTTCTATAGTTTTTAGAGGGAAAAAAACATAATGAATATTGGTTGACAAACAAATATTTAAACTAAAGCTCGATAACTTTATTTTATTGTTTGTTTAAAAAGGTCAGGTGTTTCCTTAATAATTCATAAAGACATAGAACCCGGTCCATCGGGACTTCCGATGCACGTTTGGATAGCAATTTATTTATATTATTTGATTATTAACTTGTATTAAAAAGTAAACTATAGGTGCGTAGGTACTATAGAACTTATTCAGTTCAGCTGTTTTGTCGTGAAGGTGTAAAAAACGTACCCACATTTGCTCATAAACTTTCGGATTCAGGGTAGGATTTCAATCAATTCAAGACACAGGAAATTGGTAGGTAACTCTGCAGAATAATGGACAGTAACATGTACAGTGGTTAAAGCGTAAAAAAAAAACCGGTCAAGTGCGAGTCGGACTCGCGCACCGAGGGTTCCGTACAAACCTGCAAGGTTTACAAAGTTCGTTCATTACGACAATCGAGTCATAACTATAGTATTTTTATTATATTTTGTATATTATATTATAAATATATATTTTGTAACTAAAAATTTAAGGTTTTCGGAATTTTTCCTTTATGTGTGCTATAAAACGTTGCTTCATGCCAAATTTCAAGATTCTAGGTCGACTGGAAGTACCCTTTAGGTTTTGATTCCCTTGCGAGTACTTGCGAGTTTCAAAATATGCAGCTTAAATTGCTGTTTCTTTTGATTGCGTTGACATAGAAGTTTGATTTTGTTACAGCTTAAAGGTATTATAGACCTGAGTATTTGGTATGAATTTCAATTTAATACCTCTACGCGTTTATGAGGAAATGGGTAGTAAGTTTAAAATTATTAAAAAAAAATATATTATTTGATGTAACTAAAAATTTATGGTTTTCGTAATTTTTCCTTTATCTATGCTATAAGACGTTGCTTCGTACCAAATTTCAAGATTCTGAGTTCACGGGAAGCACCCTGTAGGTTTTGATTCCCTTGCAAGTGTCGAAAATTTGCGGCATAAACGGCTGTATCTTTTGATTGCGTTGGCTTAGAAGTTTGATTTTTTCACAGCTTCAAGGGACAGTAGACCTGAGTAATTGATATAAATTTCAGCTTCATACCTCCACGCGTTTCTGAGAAAAAGGGTCTTGACAGACGGACGGACAGACGGACAACAAAGTGATCCTATAAGGGTTCCGTTTTTTCTTTTTGAGGTACGGAACCCTAAAAATGAGTCAATTTTACTTTTTAATGAATTATTTTCTACTGTAGCTTACAGTTACTTGTTCCTATTATGCAAATGTTATAAAGAAGGCGTTGAACTTTGTTTTAGTATTATGATTTAACGTCAACAATTAATATTTGCATTGTCTAATCATTTTTAAAGAAAGTAATTTCTTGTATGAATACATTAGCAAATATAGTTTCGACCACGTAGATAAAAGTATAATTATTAAAACCCAGTCAAAATCACGTATTAAAATGACTCACACAGGTGTCCCTTTTGAACTTGTGTATTTGAAATCAGTAAATTACCGTATTCACTCAATTTGTCCCTTTGCTTGATATATTACTGGCAAGGGCAAACCTTCGAAAAATGTGGTGCGAGTTACAAGAGTCAATTTACTTACTACATATACTTTTATTTATTCCAGGCATTAGTATCGAAAGCAGTTCTCTTGCCTTTAGCTGGGATAGCATTACTAGGAGCTGCTGCAGCCTTGGTCAGCAACCCGATACTTCTACAGCTGGGAGTTGTTTCGGGGAAAAGAAGAAGACGAGATACTGAGGAAATAACAGGACCTGATTTTTCACCAGATATATTTAAAAAATATAAAGACAATATCACTAAAGAGGTTGTAAATAGAAAAGACTCAAATGCGTTAAAAGTTGACAATATTGGGAAAATAAAATCATCAAATAGCAATTTTAAACGAAGAACTACAAAAACTAATAGCTATCAATTTGTCAATTCTGGATTACGGAAAACGAAACCGTCATTTCAAACAATTACAAGCCCCGTTATTACATCTACGGTTCAAGCTAGTGAAAATAGTGACGATGATGGATTTATTCCAATACCAATAAAATTAAAACCATGATAAATAGTTTTGCACTTATTGGATAATTATTTCTAAGTACTATTAATTTTATTGTGAAGCTAAACGTAATTGTAAATTGATGCAATAACTTAAGCACATAAGTGGTTGTAAGAGGATATACAAGGCAGTAAATAAATAAAACATTATCTGGTAATTATCAAATTGCCACTTACCACAAAAATCCTTCAGTTTCAATAGTTAATTATTTTCCATGAAATAAAAACTACTATGTATCATATTGTTCAGCGCACAACAAAATCGACATAAACAGAACTTATCAACATCACTCATTGGTTACAAGAATACCTTTTAATTCTCAAAACTAATATATAAAAACACTAGATCGAAATAAATCACATGTGAATAACTTAATGAGTTTAGATCACAAACAATACACTTCGATTTATTGACAAAACAAACTATAAACCGACAATTGTTTGGTTAAACGTCACCAAAGGACCGATCATACGGTTTACGATGCACAACGAACGTGAAGTTCGAACTGCTGTTTGAGTTTTGAATGAAGTTGCTTCTATCGATCGGCCTTTGTGTGCGCACACGCATTCACTTTACGAGGGGTGTTTAAAACTCGCTTGAGAATGCCCATGTGTGGGTACGGGACGGGATTGGAATACGAAACTTTTTTTGAAGTAGGTAAATATTTGGTGCATGCACTTGAACAATATTTTTGTTGTTGTTAACCATTGACTGCAGGCTAATTTAATGGTAGCATTTTAAAATAATGTTTCTATTCCATGGTTTTATTAAATATTTTTCAGATTTACATCTCAAAATAAAAATGGTACCGGGGAAAAATAAGTAGGTACTCAGTTAATAATTACCTAATAATGTGGTCTTGATTATAAAAAGTTATAGGAACACGCAGCCTAGTGATGATCGAGAGAACTAAAATGTAAGGTAGCAAGCGTTGTTGTTATGTTACTACTCCGTTAACTTGTTAGTTCTCGTGAACGTCAACAGAGGTCACTTTCGTAAGTATTTTAAGTGTAAGTATTTTTCATATTTATGAACATTGGTAAAATAGTATCGTACTTATTATTTATCTGTGCTGAGACGTTTAAGTATAGCAAAGTTTTTTTAAATACTGGGGCAGTAACATATGTTTAGTATGTGCTGCTAAATCTATGGTCAGCAACGTCTAGTACAAGCAGTGACTAGATAAAGATTTTGTCGGTGGTTTAAGTTATACGTAACTGAATATTAGTGCAAAAATGCTTAAAACTCAATACAATGAACCTGAAATAAAATTACTCTTACATGTCTAACATACTCATACTAGATGTAGAAGTACTATTACAGGTCATAGTTACTCAATATCTTATATGCTTCTAATAGGCTTATGATTGGTTGGTCTTTGTCTGTCATCTTGACGTTTATACTAGTAAGAAAGAGACAAAATCCATTTCAACTAAAGAGGCGATAAGATTTTTATGAATAAGACCCTTATTGTAAAATGAAATGTCGACATTTCGAAAAATACACAACATAAACCTAACAAATTAATTCAAGAAATGGGAACTTATTGAAATAATACACAAACACTAATTTGTTTGTTTATTTACTAAAAATTCACCCGTCACAATACACCACTTGTTTATAGGAGCATTACTAGATAGATTAACTGCGATTACAGCTTAAACCCAAACTGCAAAATAAAAAATAAAAACAATAAAAACAATTATACAATCAAGCTTAAGGTTCCTTAAGCACTTTATTCTCAATTCAATTACGAAGATGGGGTATAATGAAAGACGTGAGAGGAGGCTCTATACCTAATCGAAGATAAATTAAAACAAAAGGGTGCTCCTTACCTTAGCAGCATTATCTATTGTACACTTGAAAATCAGCGCTGCTCTTTCACAGCCCTTAGTTCCGTCTGATACTTCGACATCATTTACTGTAATTTAAACAACCACACTTAGTATACTTAGCTACTTCTAATCTGAGGTTATTAATAATTTATTTTCTTTAATAAAATAAAGCTAGAGTGTTTTAACTAGCCATTTCTTGTACCAATAGTCAGATTGAAAAAAATTCGTTCTAAAACAACGACGACAAACAGCTAAGTTGACGCTATGAAATAATAAAACATACATGCAAAGTCAGAGCGGGTCGCTAGTACAATTTACCAATCTGATCGATCGAATGTTCAACTTTCCTATTATATTCTCATTTACCTTTAACACAAACATCTGCCATTTTTTTCGCATTTGCTAATCGTTTTTCGTCTCCATTCTTCATCATTTCAGCTACTTCATATGCATGATCCAAGCTGTAGAGACCATCCGGAGTCATCTGTGAAGAATCATAGTCATTGCCATTATTACTATATTCAAAATTTTAATTATTATCAGTTAAAGTTGACCTTAATTCAGACACTTTGTTTTATTTTGCATAAATCTACAGATTTACTTTGTTAAAACCTGCTCTCAGAGCAAGTGCACGCTGTAATCATGACAGTTCACATCAGCCTTACTAAGACACACGAGCTTTGTAGACAGATCCAAGCTGTAAAAACCATCCGGAGTCATCTTTGAAGAATCATAATCATTGCCATTATTACTATATTCAAAATTTAAATTCTTATCGGTCAAGTTAGACTTTAATTCAGACACTTTTTTATGCACACAGTATTTGTTTTATTTTGCTTAAATCTACAATTTTACTAAGCTAAAACCTGTTATCAGAGGAAGTGCACGGTGTACCTACATGACAGTTCACATCAGTCTGACTAAGACACACGAGCTTTGTAGACAAGAGGGAACATAGGCTTAAAACATCATCATTGGTAAAACAAAAGACAGATTTAAAACTGTTTTATATTTTGACACGGGAAAATAATCGAAAACTACTCAATTGCTGTTAAAATGAAACAGTTTTATCTCTCTAAAGTTGACACTGGTAGTTATTGAGATCAATTTCCGCTTTTCATTATGACATAATCCTTGATTCGCTAATAAGCTCACCCTCTGTTACGTATGGGAACTAAACTCAGGCGGTGAAATATGGGTGTTATTTACCTCTGCCTATACCTTAGATCAGATCAGATCAGAGTATTAATCAACATTACTTAATTGCACAGCAGCGATGGTTTAGCGGTAGGACCTCGCCTTAGATTTTTAAAAGTCACGGGTTCGATTCCCAGCCGTGCCCACACATCTTTGTGTGATATATTACATCTCCACTGCTCAGTATTGGTGAAAGAAAACATCGTGAGGAAACCGACCTGTCTAAGAACTAACCATTCACAGACATGTGACATCCACCAACCCGCACTTTGCCAGCGTGTGTGGACCATTTTTATGTAGGCTCGCGTCTCAAAAAAAAAGCATATCTTCATTTTCATTTTTAAGGCCTAAACTCTCTCAACTAATAATAGTTGAAAGAAGACCTGTGCCCAGCAGTGGAACACTAAAAAAAGGGTTGAAGTGAACTTAAATCCACGTTGTTCTAAAAAAAATTGATTTCGTTTACTTGTTTTTTAACTTACAACTTTAGCAGCTCTATATGCACAAGCTAAAACACATTTGGTCTTCAGATTTGTCGGTGTGACGTAGTTCTGCAGTTTGGCCATTTCCAGGATATCGACATCAGAATTGTTGTTACACTGCATCACCAGCTGAACTAGCTCCAACTTGAGATCTTGTTCAGTTTTTGCCTAAAATTTGCAACAAGAATTTTCTTAGTGGTACTTCTTCCTACTAGCTATTAATTCTTCAACTATAATCTCGCCGTTCCACTGCAACCCAGCAACCAATGGTTGACACCACTGTGGCGCTATTCTTTCAACCCAGTCAAGTTGAGACAACAAATTCTCGCAAGCTAGTGGCGAGACTTAGGTAGATATAATTTCGCAAGCGAGTCCGGTAATGATTTGGCACCGCTGCTTCAAGATAAATAGGGGAAATGAAAATTCTTTTATAGAACTGAAACGATTTAAAAACTGATTAACAATAAAAAGTGGTAGTTAGAAAGTTAGAAAGTAAGTAACGAACAATGAATGATCAAAAATATTTTTAACAGACTTCAAACAAAAGGATCCCATTTCTTATGATTATATTAGGATATTTTTTGTTTGTGTTACTCTGGATAACTACAATTTGTAAATTCTCTTATTGTTTGAAATTTTCCGAAGTGCTACTTTGCGTTTCGAATAAGAATCGAACTATGCGCAACAACTCTTCACATTTTTTAGTAGGTACGGTGAGCAAAAATGTTTCTTTATAAATTTAAAAAAATATTGCGATTTAAATAAGATTGAGCATTTGTGGGCGGACATCTAGGTATGAATATATTTTACTAACTGTGGATGAAAAAATTTGATATTATAGTTTAAAAAATGAGAAGTAGTAGCGCAGTGGTAGAGCAGCGGTAGCGAAGCGGTAGAGCAGAGGTACGGGCCTCGCCTTACAAATATAAAGTCGCGGGTTCGAATCCCAGTCGTGCCCACACATGTTTATGCGAATTGTTTCATCTCAACTGCTCAATATCGGTAAAGAAAAACATTGTGAGGAAACGAGCATGTCAAAGAACTAATTATTAGAAGACGTAACAGTGGAGTCCAGTCCTACTTAGTCTTATTTAAAACGCCTTGTATTAAAATTTCCAGTATTTTTTTATAAAAATGTGTTATATTATACTTACATAAGCCGAATCACAATAAATTGCTAAAACCATAATCACATAGCAATACCACATATTGTTTGTAGATTCAAACGCTTCCAATAATCTCGTAATACGGCAGTATTCGCATAAATACAACATTTAGGAGATATAAATCACCTGTAATTATGATGATATCAGCATCGAAATAAATGTAATTGGGTATGACATAAAATTAAATGTTCACCTTTATTTAATTAAATACCTATCATTAAATACCAACATAAATTTTTAGGTGTTCATATATTACACTCCTTACTTCCTTAAAATATTAAAAACTAGTGGCCCGTCCCGGCTTCGCACAGGTAGATATCGGCATTTAGACTAAAAATTTAATCATCATACAATTCATCACACCCTTGGCTTACTTTCGATGCTTAGAACACGCGATCAAGTCTGCTTTGGCAAAACAAATAATCAAATTCATTACTGCCTTCCCACACGTGGTGTTACATTAATAGATATGGTGCCGCAATAACCCACAGATAGACATCCAGATAAATGTTAAGTATCTACATAAGTAACGGTCCCGTTTGTGTCATATGTGGTTCCCGTAACCCCCTGGCACAATTGCGCCACGGAACACCCGGGAGATTTTAGTGGGTACCCTTTGGAAGTCTCACTTGCCCTGAGCACACACGGGGCAAAGGAAACCATAAAGGATTTCCCCCAGGTAAAAAAGGTACCTAAAATATAGACCCATACACCTTTGGCGCTCTGCCTACCTAGACGTGGTGTTTCATTCATTTACACAATAGGAATCATATCAATTTTAACACACTCTTGGCAGACCCGGAAAGAAGTAATAGACCAAACTAGATTTCTCATCATTACATACCTACACTCTTACCTGTTCTGTCTACCCCATGAGAAATATAGCCGTGGTGTTACAATTATTTACAAATACAGAAACTATTAGTCAAATTTTACGTGTACTTATATTTCTGTTGTTGTAGATATTCAATGATTAAAAAAATATATTAACACTGACACATTTTTTTTTGTTAAAAATGATCTCTATCTCTTCAGCTTTCTAATAAAAAAACCGCATAAAAATCATCCGCGCTACATGACAACGAAATTGTACACAGATACACGTCACAATCTTAAAAAAACCCTCTTTTTTTAAACTGTAGTACATCCCTTTGCTCTAATGTCAATAGTTTCCGCAGCGTACGCGATATAATGTTTTTTTTTCGTTATTTTTTTCACACCTTGGGTTTCACTATCGAAGTTTTCTTACGGATTCCTAATTTTTTTCTACATATAATATAGCCTATGTTAGTCAGTAAAGATGTAGCTTTCTAATGGTGAAAGATTTTTTTAAATCGGTCAAGTAGTTTTTAAGCCTATTCGTTACAAACAAACAAACAATCAAATCTTTCCTCTTTATAATATCAATATAGATGCGAAATTAACTCTGTCTGTCTGTTGCGTATTCACGCCAGACTACAGAACCGATTTTGATGAAATTTGACATGGAAATAATTTGAGACCCGGGAAAGGACATAGGATAGTTTTTATCTGACTGCACAAAAATAGGTTAATTGTTTAGCGCGATAACCGACATTCACGCAGTCGGAAAGCTAGTCTAATTATAATCACTTCCATTATATTGGGTACGTACATTTATTGGTAACCGTCAGATAATATTGTACTAGAGGTATAGGAGCAACTTGTTTTTCTAAATAATATCAGCAGCCTGTTCCAGCTTCGCACGGTTTAGGTACCTGAATTTAAAATCATTCAAAAAAATTAAAACAATTTTGATAGTAATGAAAAAATAACTATTATTTTTATAAATGGAGGAGGTTGTATGCCTTTTTGTTTACTGATTTTGATTTTTTTATGGGCTATTAGATACTCATTAGCCCGAACAGAAGAGCTGACATTCCTTCACTCTCAAGTTGGTCCCATATATAATAATATATATTTTGTGATGTGATAATAAAATTTAGAATACCTAGTGTTGTCTTAAAAACTTTCGCGTTGCCTTATTAATATTTAGACATTACTAATATGTTATTTTTACTAACGGGCAATTAACGCGCTCGCCTTTAATTTGGCTTAACGTTTCGACACGAGTTTCACCTGTCGTGGTTGCAAGAAGACCGGTGCAACCCGTGTCGAAACGTCTTTATATTTATTAAAGGCAAGCCAAAGCATATGCTTACTTTCACTTCAAGCTTACCTTACTTACCCCATATGCTTAATTCTACTTAGATTATTATTGCAGTGAATTATATTATAACACAATGATATATGAATCATTAGATGAAATATATAAAACATATTTAAATTTAAATACATAATCCCCCTCTGTTAGGTATCACAAAACAAGGTCGAATACTACGTAATATAAACTAATTACCTCGAATGTACTATTTAAAACTTGACCATTATATTGTATATTTCTATACATTTATTTTTGACTATTTTTATATTTAATTAATTATTTTTAATTATGAATTTTAGTTTAATAACTATCATAACAAAATACAACTTAGATAAACGTAAAGTCTGTAATTATAACTTAAGAACTACGGTCGTGATAGAATACCTCCGAATCGAGGCCTTCCGTTAGCTAAAAATTATATTAATAATAAAACGAATAAGGATGAATAAAAATAATTATTTATTATGCATTTTTATACAGAAAATTACAAATGGTACAAAGTATCACCTTGGTTAAATTTCTTCTTTCTTCATAGAAAATCAAACTAAAACAAAGAAAAAATCTACAGTTAATTCTAAATTCGAAAGTTTATGATTGATAATGGAATGTTGCCTGCTGGATGCAAAGTGCGACGGGTGGCAGCACCGGTAAACACAACTACTCTCTTTACAACTGACAAAACGACCACAGATGGCAGATTAATCAGTTCCGATTTCGGCCGTGCGCAGATTTATTTATCTTGCGCTCTATACTGTGTGTTTGGACTTTGGTGGCACTGGCACAACAAACGCAACAGCGAGCGCTATCTCTTTCTACTAATCCTTGAACAATAGAGACAGGAAGTGTTTTCTATGTCTTCTTTTGCATGTTTCCCCAGTGCGTTAAGTACAATAGTTATAGTTTGGAGCGGGCTAATTTTTCCGCAACTCGACATGTTTTTATTATTTATCTCGGGAATAACACATACCAACTTTCCTCATAAATCTCAATTCCCACTGTATGAAAATCCGAACAGTAGTTTTTAAAATTATCGCAAACAGACGACCGAAATAATAATAGTGGCTATTACTACTATCGTCCGATGGTACTGTAATACCCCCTGCTTCGGGAGCACGTTAAACCGTTGATCTTGCATCTGCACTTGCACCGGTCATGTCAGTAATCCGTCCAACAGGACTATAAAGGGAATAGAAATTGCACTTGTGTTGGTGCGCATACTTGTCATCATCATCAGCCTATTATAGTCCACAGCTGGACATAAGCCTCTCCTAAAGCACGCCACTGAGCACGAACCGCGGCTTTTCTCATCCATTTCTTGCCGATCACCCTGCTAAGATCGTCACTCCACCTAGTCTGAGGGCGTCCTACGCTAAGTTTGCTAATTCGTGATCTCTACTCAAGATATCGTTTACCCCAGCGGTAGTCAGCTCTGCGGCATATATGACCGGCCCAATGCCTATTCAGCTTACTAATCCGGTGAGCTATGTCGATTACCTTAGTCCTCTGTCGGATCACTACATTGCGTATTCGATCCTTTAGAGATACTCCGAGCATAGCCCTTTCCATAGCTCGCGCACTCCTACATACCTGGCTGCCTTAGCCAGAAAAATGACTTGTAGGATATATTAATATTTATCTATTTATGAATATTAGAAATTGTTTTTTAACACATACCTCCGGAGACTTTTGTAATGTACACTCGAATATTAAAGCAGCTCTGTCGCATCCTTTTTCTCCGTCAGTTACAGCAACGTCATTTACTGTAACATTAAAGACTAAGGGTCTTATCCATAAAAATATTCTAAGACTCTTTAGTTAAAATGAGCTTATATAACTTTTATGAATACGCAATAGAAAAAAAATAATTTTAACAAAGAAACCGACATTTAAACAATCTGAGTATTCTTTGAAAGTTTATGGCGGAGATATGCCTAAACAAACATGAAAAGTATAATTTCCCTTGCTTATTACGGCTAGCTACCAAAATTAAACGAGCGACTGCCATCAGACCTCGAGACCTTTAAAGAACTAGTTAGCTGAGATGGTTAGATCAGGCGTGAAATTACCTGTAGGTTAACGACAACTGGGACCAATTGTAGTTTGGAGTTTAATAACCACTTTACTTTTATTAATAAGTCTTTCTCATTCTAATAATCACCCACTAACATAATAAACTGAAAATAGTTGGAAATTTTGTTAAACAGATTCTACTTTAAAGTTACCTAATTCAGATAAACAAATCACATGAAACAAACTCATATTTGTAATATACATGTGTTTCATTGTCATTATCTCCTCTAATTGCATAGTTCTATTACCCTCTATCTAAATGCTATTATAAATGCCAATAACTGCTTATTCTTCAGTTATTTCTGTCTTTATAACCTTACCACTTTTACAAGCCTCTGCAAATTCTTCGCTTTTCTGTAACTTTTCAGGGTTATTAGCCAAATATTTTTGGCTGGTTGCACGAATTCCTTCTACCCATAATTCACCTTTGTCATTCATCTGCAAAAAAAAATGCATTTGTTGGCCTCTTATGCCTTTTCAACGATCAGATATTTGTTACCAACCAATTATAGGTTTTTTATAGGAACAGTTTAAGCTTATGGCTGGTAGAAAAGGTTCTGAACGTTACCAAAATAAGTCGTCTAATGATATAAGAACGTGCCGTTCGGTTATACTATGCGTTTGTCTACATCATTTTCTTTTCTTTCGTAATAAGGCACCAGACATAAACTGTGGCACTACGCCTAATGACGTATTCGTAGTGACCCTGACTGTTAAGATTCCCACCCAGGAGAAATCTTTTTGTGATTAGCATAATTGCTTTTTCTATGTCTGAATGTAGTTTATCTATACAGTGAATGTTTAAAAAAAATGTATTTAGTTCCAATTTAGTCCAGTTCCTGGTACTTGTAACACAAGCAAATATAATTGCTTAATTTGGGACTAGATGGCGCTGTATGTATATGTAAAAATAATATAATTATTAATTTTATAAAAGGTTTAAAAATATTCAGTACTATACACATAAATATTTCTAAAGGTACCATCATCACATTTATTAGGGAAATAGGTTTCCGGCTTACAGACATTAGTGATAATTATGCAACTAAGGCATTGTATGGTTGCTGTAGACCGTGTAATTTCCACTCAGTGCCAACACTAGTGACGACCTTGTTCCAACCTGAATTATTCGGTGCTTTAGTTCAAATTATAGAAATATTAACTACAAGGGTTACCTTATCCATGATCAGTTCATGCAATTTATGCTAATAGGCTCCATTTTGCTCAACACGATAAAGTGCAAGTAATTAAAATTATGTATTCATTCATTTTCTTCAGCATTATTTTAATCCACAATGAAAAAGAGAGATGTTAAAAATCCTCTGAGAAAGAAATGCCACTGTATTCCAATTCTCAGAGCAATGTCTTCTTTTTGGAATCCATTTTGTTACTGAGCGTATTCGTAGGTCGCGAAATCTTTATAACTTTTGTAATTTGGGAAACCGCGAAAATAATCCCATTCATACTGCACTTTTGCAAAAGAGTTTTTTGGCACTGCACCTAAGATTTTTTTAATGATGATTTCATTTAATTTTATAATTTTAATTCTAATGTTATCTTTGATATCTATAATGTTTCAATTTGTTTAGCGTTTTTTTATTTTTATTATTTTTAATATTATTTATTTGTACGTCTAAATGACAAAACATAGTGTTTCCAGTTTTATTATTTTTAAGACCACAATATTTATGTACCTATGTTGAACAAATAAAGAGATTCTGATTCTGATTCTGAAATTTATCACATCTGTTCATAGCAAAATACAAGGTATTGCTGGTTTCCCATTCATACCTATCCGCTTAACCGCTGTGCGTCTGCAACGTCTAAACTGCTTATCCGCGATATCTTCTCCGCTTTGAAAACGCATACCCATCAATATAATAAGGCCCTTACTAACTACTTTGCAAAGGTCGTAACTATGCTTAGTCTGAGAGCGTCATGTGTTATTAATAATATTATTAACATTTAATAATACTGATTTAGATGTCATTTGTTTTAAATTATATAGATACTTGTCGCAACGCGTAACCTTTATTTTTTTTAATAGCTCTGATGTATTATTTTATTATTATTATTTTATATTTAAATAGTTATAACTAATGCTGATTTCTGTTTTTAATAATTTGCAGTTAATTTTTAATATGGGCACAGCCACATTAAATACGCAAATTGTTATATTAATCTTTCATGCTATTTGTGTTAATAATTAATTATGATCTCATTAAATATGGGTTGTTAATTACTACGTGAAAATGCAATACAATGCTATCTACTTCATCTAGTAGGTAATAGTAGATGCCTTCTACCTACAAACACTTTACTTACAAACTACCTAATTAAAAACATATTTCTAGTATTTTCTAGACTTTAGTTTAAAATTTTGTGGAGATCTATTAATGCTAACTTACAAATATCTATCAATTTTTTTAAAATTTTTCAATATTATTATAATTTTATATTTTTAGCTGACTTCGTAAAGAAGGAGTATGTTGTATGTATGTTACGCGGTATTTTGATCGTTGTTTTTAGGGTTCCGTACCTCAAAAGGAAAAAACGGAACCCTTATAGGATCACTTTGTTGTCCGTCTGTCCGTCCGTCTGTCAAGACCCTTTTTCTCAGGAACGCGTGGAGGTATGAAGCTGAAATTTATATCAATTACTCAGGTCTACTGTCCCTTGAAGCTGTGAAAAAATCAAACTTCTAAGCCAACGCAATCAAAAGATACAGCCGTTTATGCCGCAAATTTTCGACACTTGCAAGGGAATCAAAACCTACAGGGTGCTTCCCGTGAACTAAGAATCTTGAAATTTGGTACGAAGCAACGTCTTATAGCATAGATAAAGGAAAAATTACGAAAACCATAAATTTTTAGTTACATCACATAATATATTTTTTTTTAATAATTTTAAACTTACTACCCATTTCCTCATAAACGCGTAGAGGTATTAAATTGAAATTCATACCAAATACTCAGGTCTATAATACCTTTAAGCTGTAACAAAATCAAACTTCTATGTCAACGCAATCAAAAGAAACAGCAATTTAAGCTGCATATTTTGAAACTAGCAAGTACTCGCAAGGGAATCAAAACCTAAAGGGTACTTCCAGTCGACCTAGAATCTTGAAATTTGGCATGAAGCAACGTTTTATAGCACACATAAAGGAAAAATTCCGAAAACCTTAAATTTTTAGTTACATTACAAAATATATATTTATAATATAATATACAAAATATAATAAAAATACCATAGTTATGACTCGATTGTCGTAATGAACGAACTTTGTAAACCTTGCAGGTTTGTACGGAACCCTCGGTGCGCGAGTCCGACTCGCACTTGACCGGTTTTTTCGCATACTTTCCTACTTTCGTACATTTTCCATTTAAATTTGATCAAAATCGGTGGAGCGGGTTTTAAATGATTGTTAAAACATTGAAGTCAAGTTATAAAAACCAAGCCCTACATTATCTATTTTCTAAAATGTTTTACCATATAGATGCAGGAAGAGGTTGATACAATTTCAATAAAAATAAAATAAAAGGAAGATTTATTAGTATAAATCTTCCTTAGTATAAATCTTATAAATCTTCTTGTTTTTAACTACTCGTGGACTACTAACAAATGCCAGATTCACTCAAATAGAAAAGAGTTTTAGATATTATGTACAGAGCTCCATAATATCTGAAAATCTTTTTGAAGTCGATTTTTTCTGCTTATCATCTACTTTTAGACAGAACTAATTGTAAGGGCTGAAGAAATTAAAATTTACCATTCCAGATTTCTTATAGGCACAAGCAAACAGACACTTCACGCTCTCGTTGTTTGGCATAATTTTGTTTCTCACTTGATTAAAGTCGTCTGCACTTATCTCCAAGTTTTGTGCACATTCTATTATCATCCGTACGTAAATTTGCTTAAGCTCGTCAAGAGAGGTCTCCTGAAAAGGAAGAAGGAAGAAAGTGACAGCTTTTCATTTTTACAAACCAAATTGGAACTTATTGTGTAAGTACTATGTTATGTTGTTGTTATTTTGTACTACATGTTCTCTAACAATAAGAAGTATCATTCCACTGCCAGCTTCTCACCGAAATTAATTCGTAACCACAAATGAATCGGTATAGTGGGCAGGCGCGTCCCATCGTAAACTACATCAATGCTTAACATCAGGCAAGTCAGTCAAGCGCAGGCCTATTTCACTTCTTCATTGTTACTTCTGAGGACTACCTATTAGAATATTTCGTTTTTCATAATATACCAAATGTGCGACGTATCAAATAAAAGTACTTGTAGGTAACAAACATTTTTTTTTATAATTTCGGGTATGGTAACGATATCTATGGCCGCAGCGTGGGCCGACCCGAAATAAGGTGAACTGATGACCTGGGAAAACTGTGGGAAGGCGATAGATGCTGCACGATATATATGGTCTTCTAAGGAACAGGCCTATGTCCAGTAATGGACATCCCCCGGCTGATGGTGATGATGACTAAGATACTGCATGGCCACGATACTAATTTTGGTTTCATTGGTAGGCAAAGACTTAGCCGTATCCGAAGCCTACTATCACTAAATACAACTCATTTTTAATTACAGATGTGTTTTATGAATCTCCGGAAATCTCAAAATGCCTTTTACAAAGCTTTTAAAGAAATAAGGTGCTTATTAAAAAATCATCTAAAGTGTATGAGGTTAAATAAAATTCCGAACTTACCTCACAGTTAGATATAGTAGCACAAGTAACTAAGATAGCTAAAGCAAAAATATAATACATGGTTAGTATGACAAGTGGCCCTGCTAAATTCAAGGTGCGAATGTCAAATATATTGTCATATGATGCTTTATATAGAAAGATTGAGTCCCTTTTATGTTTGTTCACAATAACAATGATCTGGTACTGACTAATGTTTATAACCAATATAATAAACACCTTACATAGTCCGCTTCAATAAAATTTATCATTCGATCATCACAATCCATTTTAGAACTTATTACTAAAGAAATAAAATTCAGTCTTCTATAGAATTATTGTAATTATTGTGATGAAACTTGACATTATGTTAACCCTGCTCCTATTTAGATTTTAAGTATTCTCTATTGTTAATGCATGTACCTCGTGAGTTAAAGCATAATATTGACAAATCTTCATAATGACTCATAACATGGGTTTAGGGCTTCCAAAATCAATCACAGCATGTAAGTTCCCTAGTATGTATTCATCTATTTGCTTACGTTAATATTAATTTCCTAACATTGCCACAAAAAGAAAAACAGATTTAACTACATACTCTATCCCATGTTGTGTATCTAGCAGAAGTGGAATTGAATTAAACATACAACAAAAACATAACAGTCTATGTTTTGCCAGCCCTATTTACAAACCTCAATTAGGTATGAATCGAAATATTAACACCGGAATAACCCTCAGCAGCAGTAATTTGACATACCCGCTGAACACGTATAATTTTTGTTATTGTACAGCAACTTCAAACTAAACAAAACTACAAAATTTACCAACCACTGGGAATACCGTTTGCTTGCAATTTTATAAACCTTAAACATTTTTGTAAATTTGCATTAACTTTCTGAATTACTTCTTCACTGCACCACTTAGCTACTCGTACTTTAAATGTTATTATTTATTTAGTAATATTTCAAAGACTTACAGAATCAGCTCTATGGTAGGGTTTCTAGGTACCTGATGAACGTCAATAGACTTGCCCCTGAAACATCTCACGAAATCTTCAGGTGTTATACAAGTAAGCTAAGATTAAGTTAGTTTATTTTTATTAATTCATCGCCATGTAGCTTCATATAATACTAGGAAATGTTCTATTAATTTTTTTGGCAATATTAACGAACCTTAATTATTTCCGAGTGTGAGCTGTATCATTATGACATGGCTAAATTCATCGAAATATCCCTAATTTAACAACTTAATAATGGTCCTAACAACATACCATTAATAGCTAATTTACGACAGTTGTATATAACTTTGGATTTTGACAATATTGTAACATTGATACATCGGGTTTTGATTTTGCAACAACTTCAAGTCAACAAGTTTGGTTTTATAGCTATCAAAATGTTTAAGATTTCAGTAATATTATGTTGTATACATATTTGTGTGTTAACTTCTTATTTGACTACTGTAAGTCTTTTAATATTCTGTGCATTCTATGGTTACCTATATTTTGACCCGCAAATTCGACTTAGATTTTGTTCAAAAACTAATATTCTTTTGACAATATAATACTTACATTTGTTAAACATACTAAAATTGTATTCTTATGTTCATTTAGGCTATGACTCCTGAACAGAAAGCGAAGATACATGAGCATTTTGAAACAATTGGCAAATTGTGTATGAAAGACAACGCTATCACTCCCGAAGATATTAAAGACCTAAGATCTAAAAAAGTACCTTCTGGGCCAAACGCTCCATGCTTTCTGGCATGTTTAATGAGGCAAATTGGCGTTGTTAGTATTATTTTTATAATCTAAACATAACATTCATTAAACATATTTAAGTGACCAAGCTCTTTAATTAACACAGTATCTTAGAACTTTTGAATTTAATAGAACATGTTACGTATAAGAACAAGATCTACTTTGTCTATTTTCAGATGGATGATAATGGGACTCTTCAAAAAGAAACAGCTTTAGAACTAGCAAAATCTGTGTTCAATGATGGTGAAGAACTAAAACTTATAGAAGATTATCTTCATTCCTGTTCTCATGGTAAATATAATACCTATTCCATTACATAAATAAGTTAGACATATGTAAGTATCTGAACATAGTTTGTTCATAATATTTAAGGACACAGGTTTTAAAAATAATGATGATAGAAATTATTGTGTATTTTTTTGCAGTTAATGCTGAACCAGTTAGTGACGGCACCAAAGGCTGTGATCGCGCAATATTAGCTTTCAAGTGCATGACAGAAAATGCTCCACAGGTAATATTTTGCATTACAGTTAATAATCAAAATAATATTGAAATAGATTTTGTTAGTTTGTCAAGTTAAACTTTAAAATTGCGTATAAAACGTTTAAATAATGAAAAGTGACTTTGCATTACGTAGATAGAGCAGCGGCACACACCTAACCTTGCAAATATAAGGTCGCGGGTTCGATTCCCGGTCGTGCCCACACATCTTTGTGTGAATTGTTTCATCGCCGCTGTTAAATATCGCTGAAGGAAAACGCCTTGAGTAAAACCGGCATGTTTAAGAATTACCAAATCATTCGAGGATTACATGTGACATCCATCAATCTCCACTTGACCAGCGTGTGTTGATTAAGGCCTAAACTCTCTTAACTCAAAAGATAGTTGATACTAAAACCCCAGCAGTGCGACTCTAAAAGGGATGAAGTGTTAAAGTGAAAGTAGTTTCAAATAGTATAATGCCTATTCTAGTTGTTATTTATCTACAACAAAAGGCATTTCTTTTATGGCCAGTTAATATCATTCTAATTGAGTAATTTATTGTATCAAGCTAGAGCAGTTCTGAACTGGACTGTCTCTTTTAAATATATAATATTTCTGAAGTAATCAGTTCTACTAATTTAATGAATGGACTGGAGAATTCAGTGGTAGGGGTGTATTACATTAATCGACTGGAATTTCTTATTTTTGTATATTTTTTACAGTTCGGCATGGATGTTTGATTGCTCTCAACATTGCACCAGGATTAATTTTGGCGTGAAATCTATTTGACATTAATTTTGTTATACTGATATTGATTGAATTAAAACACATTTAATTACTTTTTATAATTATTTTATTTAAGAACTAAACTACAACATTCTGAATCCATCAAGTTGAATTGAATATATCTGAGGAATCAGATAAATATGTATGTGCATGTAGTTTCAGTACACCAACTTCTTTATCAAGTATCTGAAAAAAGCATTATTCATTCATTAAGCTTTGTCACAAAGCAATGATTAACATTTATTAATTTTATTTAAGAAATAAAAGAGGTGTTAGTTTTTCTTTATGTTAAAAAATAATTAAAACTTTTTGATATCATTAACGGTCGCTAACGCGATTCTTTATTTTTGTTAGAGTAGTGATCTTAAAAGAAGCTTACCTATTAATTTCATCTTCTAATTCACAAACCATTAGCATCCTTGTTCTGTCACAACCAGCTGCACCATCTGTTACAGGTTTGTCGTTTACTGTAAAACAATTTATATTAAAATCATTATTATTGTTTTGGGATCTTAATACCATCTGAGACAGACATTTTTATGCATGAACACGTCTGTATATCTTAAATCTAGGCGTAATTAAGTATGTCTTTACAAATAAAAAGTAGTATACGTATAGTATATACCAGTTACATGGTTTCCATAACACAAGGTCTGCCTAGCTTAGGACCAGATGACCGTGTGTGTTAATGTCCTAGAATATTAAAATAAAGGTTCCGTTGAGGTATTTCGTTAAAGTTAAAAAGAGCAAAATTCCGCAACTATTCAAGAAATGAAATATCAAGCCAAAGTTGACGGATACCAATTAACTAACTCAAAATGAGAGTACATTAGGGTAATAATTTTGTAATAAAGGAAAGAACAAAATGCCCCGTTTATTTCTAGTTCGGTTCGCAAACAATATCATCTCCATACTGCCGTCAGATTTTATTTTCTGTAACTAAGTTAAAAACATTGCAGGAATTAGTAAAAATTACGAATATATTAGCATTTGTAGTTCAGTATGTCCTTATACTTATGACGATGGCAGTATAGATAAAATACATAATGATTCCTATACCCTTACAGGGTCATGTACTACTATACTACATATTAAGACATGTACACGTCTATATGTGTTTTAAATAAATAAATAAGTATACACGTAAGCCAATATTATACACCAACGCGACCTAATTTTTGCAGGGAATTGTTTGCTCAAAACTCGAACCTCCCTTTATACAAAATATATCTGTTTTTAATAAGTCTGTGATTTTAGTGTCAGTTATATTTTCAGATTATTTTCATTATTCTAATTGCATTTCACATTCAGTTCACATTTTGAATGAGGAAGGCTACCTTAAAATCATTACCTTGCCAAGGCTTGCTTTCGTTGGGCTGCAGAGGTGAAGAAATCATATCACTATCAACTTGTCCTCAAGGTATTAACTTCGAATAGCCTTACTCTTCTGATAGGTAATAAATAACTGGTAATAATATAACCAATTATTTAATAATAATTATAGATATTAAATAGAAAAATCTTACTTGCGAGACACTTCTTTTCAATGTTGGTATAATAAGCAATATCTTCCTCACGCTTCAGAACTCTACCAATTAGTTCTAATTTCTTTTTAAAATCAAAAAATCCCTCGTCGTTTATCTTAAAAAGAAAACGTTTAAGCACATTATTAAATACACAGGTACTATACTACCTAGTTCAATTTATCGCAATAACTTTCTTCGTATTGCGACAGACCAAGATTTTGTGACCGCTGTTATATTATGAGTCCCTATCTAAAAGAACAAAAGTAAAGATTGCAAATTCTCATTGGCCGATACACACATAACCCAAGTTTGAATTAAATCCAAGTGAGGCTCTGGCTGAGCAGCGGTGGCGCAGCGGCACGGGCCTCGCGTCAGATATTAGGACGCAGGATCGATTCCCAGTCGTGCCCACACAACTTCGTGTGTATTGTTTCATCGCCGCTACTCAATATCGGCGAAAGGAAACATCGTGAGGATACCAGCGTGTCTAAGAACTAATCATTCGAGGACATGTGACATCCATCGACCCGCACTTGGGCAGCGTGTGTGTATTAAGGCCTAAACTCTCTCAATTCATAAGATAGATGAGAGAAGACCCGTACCCAGCCCTTGGACTTTAAAATGTCGACGACGAGGCTGTGGCGTAATAAAGTCTTTAAAAGTAAAGCAATGTAGAAGCACACTAAAGATTAGTAGGTTTGTACTTACAACATTCACTTTTTTTAGAAAACAGCTCAAAAAACATGAATTAATAGTATCCATAGAATCATTATCCTGGGCTTTCTTGAATTCAGCAGGAGTAACGCCATATTTAGCGCCGCACTCTTGAAAAATTGGTTGTGAATCTGCTCGTAAAGCAATCCAATCCTCTTCTTTATCTGAAGGCTGTACAAGAGAAAAGAAACAACAAGCAAAATTATTCAATAACCCTACTCCGTCAACATCTGCGACCTTAATTGGATGAAAAACTGTTTTAACGCGAAAAAAGCGTAAATCGTTCCAAAAAAATATACATACATACACTCGAAAAACAGTCGGAAAAAAGAATGGAAATGGGTAAGTTCTACCATCGCGGAAGTAAAACATGACAACTTTTTAGAACAGTGAAAAAACCGTGCCTTTTTTCCTGTGGCACGTAGAGACGCTGCGTTTTTGTATTCAATAAAACGTTTCCATCGGTTAAAAATCTTGTTTTTGAATGGCCTTGAATTGCATCTTTTAATTCTCTGTCGACATGACATGCAAAAGCCAAATTGACAGTTTTCGTACTTCCACTGTGTTAGAACTTAAGTGACTTACTTAATATTATAAAGCTAAAGAGTTTGTTTGTTTGTTTGAACGCGCTAATCTCAGAAACTACTGGTCCGATTTAAAAAATTTTTTGCACTGTTAAATAGCCCATTTGTTGAGAAAGGCTTTTTATCCCACTGCTGGGCATGATATGTAGTTCACGCGAGCGTAGCCTCGGCGGAAAGCTAGTGTGTCAGAATTAAGGTAGTCTTCTTACCATGGCAACACCCAGAGCCAGCAAACTCAAGAATAGGCAAGCGGACTTAAACATTTTGTAAACTGATGGATTAATAAGGTCCCGGAGATAGATAACGATTCAAATTTTAGCAACAGGTTTGTACTTCTTACACCTGTACTTGCAAATGTAATTAACAAGAGACATGCTCTTTACTTATACGTGCTTTCGTTGAAGAAATAAATAATATATGTTTGTTATACATTGGCAAAAACGCGCGATTTTATCAGTTGACCGTCCTGACGTTAATTGTTTTTCCATATTTACTTGCAGGTACCTATTTCACTTACATTTAACTACTTTAATATTATTTATACCTAACACATATTCAAACACGCCCGAACAACGTTTCAAAAAGGCTGGAATTTACAGAAGCGGTAGCTCTTCTTAATTTTGTGCAGTCTTACTTTGCCTTGAGCAAGAGTATAGGAATTTTCCTACTCAACAGATTATAATGTTTGTGATTTTATCCACTTAATTAAATTTAATACTTAAAAATTTAATATTGATATTTTAATTCTTATACAATGATATATTTCTGATTTAATTCGTATTGGTTCTATTTATAATACCAATGTTTTGGTGAGAATAAAATTATCTCATTGTGTTGCTATAGATGTTTCTGGAGATAATGTTAATATGAAAGATGATAAATATTATCCTAGCTATCCTTTATAAATGAATTTGGTTTGCAAACAACAAGCATACTGATTGAGGTTTTTAGAGTGATAAGACTACAAGACAAGTTCTTAAAAACAAAATGTTTAAATACTATTGGTTATGTCTAAGTTTAGTGGCCTTATGTTCCGCAAAGGTAAGAAGAGGTCTAAAACCTTAGTTCTTTTTCGGCTTTGAGTTGTAAGTCGCGGGTTTAATCTTGAATCGTACCTTTATGTCATTTGTTTTATCACCACTTCGTCGAAATTAACACACCTATAGAAAACAATGACAAGACAAAATAACATCCATTAACCCGCACTTTACCAACGTGTGTGTACTAACGACTGCTCTACTAACTTATAAGATAGTTGAGAGCAGTACCCGAGCCTAGTAGTGGGACATAAATGGTTGCCACAACTGTTGGAGACGATTACAAGTGACCATCAAGCATGATCGTGGATGGAGTTTCATTTTACATGCCATCAGAATTATGGGCTGGATAACCAGTCACTCACCAGAAATCAAAAGATAAAAACGTCGCCGATGGGAAACAGAGATGGAGTCGATTTAATGAATATCTGGATATATTTAGTACAGACCGCCCAAAGTTTGCTAGTGATATGGATCAATACGACATGTTAAGAGAAGTCGATGACTAGCAAACAGCAGGTTACTTAAGAGTTATTGGCAAGTTACAAAAGAGTGATTTTTTCACAGCAACAGCTAATTTGATCAAAGAGCAACCGTAGGAAAAAGTTTATTTAGATACTTAAGTCACAATTTAAGAAGTATAATGTAGTGTATGTGTTTAAATTTGATGAATAGAATTCAAAATTTAAATTGTATTTCTTCTTATAAGTATGGTCTAAGAGCCGTAGAATTTTTTGAGAAACACCTATTGATTTATGGATTCGATTTCAAAATGTTGCTTACACTCCTACACTACTGAACTAATTTTGTATGGGGATAGTTCGAGACCCGAGAAAGGATAGTTTTGTCCGACTGCGAAAAAAGGGATTAATTGTCTAGCGCGATAACCGACACCCGCTGGAGAAGCCGCGGTCGGAAAACTAGTTATATATAATTATTTTTTTTTTCTTTTATGTACCTATACTTTTACACCTACTTTTACAGTCATTAGGTAAAAACAAAGATTGGGAAAATTTCCGAAAATTAACGAAACCATATGTTCGGGAATGTGCTGAGCAATATAACATCGGAGAAGCAGAATTTAAGGCGGCCCAGATAGGAAATCATATAGATACTCTGGATCCATGCTTTTTGAGCTGTTTTTTGAAAAAAGTCAACATTGTAAGTAACCGTAGATTTATTATTTAGTTAAGAAGATTAGCGACTGCCGCTTCCAAGAAATCTCTCCTTGGGAAATGTTTAAAAACCACGGATTGGTTTTTCTCCGAGAAATGTCACCACTACTAGATTTGCTCCCTAAGTTTTACTTTAACTTCAACTTAGCTTAGCATGCTGTTTAGGATCAGATCACGTCACGTACGATAGCCAATTCATTGAGGAAGATAGACTACTTTTTATCCTACTGCTAGGCATAATATAAAATGTATATTGAAAAGCTAGTATTTATGTACCAATGAAGTGTGTGTGTCAATCGTATGTCAATCCGATACATTTTATTCTTTTCTATCTTCGCTATCGTAACTTTGCCTAAGAGCCCAAGTTTCACAATTGTTCTCTTATATCCAGCGGACACATCCATTAGCCCTGTTGTTCCAGTAACATGTGTGATTTCACTGAACTAAAACTAAAGGAACCAGTGAAATCATTCATTCTAGAATCATTTTATTTCAGATTAACAACGAAGGCATGTTTGATATAGAAAGTAAAATTAAAGTAGTAAGCAATGTATTAAAGAAACCTGAAGATATTGCTTATTATTACAAACTTGAAAATAAATGTGGAGTTGAAGGTATGTATTCATAAATAAATTGAAGCTGAAGCTAATTGAAGTTGGATAATTTGTTGGAAATTATATTTATGCGCTGCCTTGTAAAGTTAAAAAAAAAATTATCTATTTGAGTACCACCTGTTAGATACTCGTTATCCTGTATTGCCAACTTAACCGTTATACATTATTTGTAGACTAATAGCATGATTTTTTTACAAATCAACTAACAACAGTTTAGCTGTTATAAGTGGGGCACCGAACACTAACTAAAATTACAATATGTCGGAAATGGAACCCTAAGTCGAAAAGCGTTCTTAATATACCCCTACAAAATTTTAAACAATTTAACGATAAGCCTCACGACAGAACTGTAAATATAAAATTTATTCTCAAAAATGTACAAATTTGGAAATGTTTGCAAAAACCTTTATTTGAATAAAAAATAATGATAATTCTTTTATTGATTTACTATTGTAAGATTTGTGTCAAGGTTTATGTAAGAACAAATTTTAAAAAAGGTTGAATTTTTTTTATTGGGTGGTAATATCGCACGTCCCGCTGTAACAGGCACCTAATAGCACTTAATAATAATAAACATAATTTGTATGAATAACACACCCTTCATTAATAGGAAATAAATCTGTCATTAAACTTAACGATTTTTTCATCAGAATAATTTACAATAATTAAAATTTATAATACACATTGTGTCACTAATTTAGTGATTGTTACTTTCAAAATTATTAATGAACTGAATTATTAAAAAATATGTTTAATATTAAAGTATTTAAAGAAATGCAAACCTGCGTTTTTTAATAAAAAATCTCTAATAGGTTGTCTCTCAAAAGAAGGAATTTGATAAAAAAAAGAGTAAAAATATTATATATTAATTCTTTCAATACCGCCCAATTTCCTTCCTGATTTGGTATAATATTGTACATTATGGCGAAATTTGCCTTCGTATCCTAATGACATTGTAGAAGTTTTTCATTGCCCGAAAACACGAATAAAACAACGCGACGTATACTAAAAATGACACCTAGCTACATCGATTAGTCACCCTCGAAACCCCGCATACTAAATTTCATGAAAATCGTTGAAGCCATTTCCGACATTCTGATGATATATTTATATACCAGAATTGATAGATAGATTTGTTTTGCCTTTTACTGTATTTTTTTTTTACTTTAAGTCTTCTTAGGAATGTTATTTTTTTTCATTCTACGCAGTTACCAAATTAGGTAAGTATGCATGACGTGGTAGCTAATGAGAAACATTGCAAAAAAATTCATTACCTACCCACCTTAACACCTCATAAATCTGGTTTCTGAAACACTGCAAAAAATTCAGTAGTAGGTAGGTACAGACAAAGCCAAAATATATGATCAAAATCAGAAAAAAAGGTAGTGACGGTAAATTGTTTCTAAAGTAGGTACATCATTGTTAATGATACTGCCGCCCAATATCCAGAATCATTTATCACCTAATAATACCTTTAGGTTATAAATGGTGATAGATATTGGTTAATTTACAATTTGGATCATCTACTTTTAGTGTTAGCTGCAACTGGATAAGTCCAGACAACGCTAAAAGTAGAAGATCTAAATTGTAATTATGGATATGTACTTAACATCACCATCATATCATATAGATTTAGCTTCTTTGTTTTTAAGTTAAACATATTGTAAAACTTAAGTTGCACAAGTTTTATGCTACGTAGCCCCTTAACGGGTGGACCGATCTTGATGCGGTTTTATATTCGATTTTTAGGGTATAAAGTCTATTAAGGTGCGGGGGTGTAATTTTATTTTTTATTTAGAGTTAAACCCGTTGTATCTATGTGATAGTACTCATAAAGTATTATTTGCTTTTCAGTAAATAGTAAACCTGTAACGGACGGTACAGCTGGGTGCGAAAGGTCTAAAATGTTAATGACGTGTGAGTTGGCATATGAAATTAACAGGTTTGTTATTTTAATACCATCGCATAAGTGTATTATACTTTAATTAGTATTTAAAATCTCTAGACTGGCGACTAAACCCCTCGAGTGGTGGTTAAACCCCTCGAACGGTGGTGAAACCCCACGAGTGGTGGGAAACCCCAAGTGTGGTGATTGTAAACACTGTCCATCTCTATCTCTCAGGGGTCGTCAGAAAGTGACAAAGTGCCTCAACATGTCTCGTTGTGCGGTGCAAAACCGCATGCGAAAAATTATATGGATCGTATTTTTTTTTTCAGAGACCTGATACAAGGAATGGGATATTGAAGCTTGTGTGAATAAATTGTGTTGGTTTTCATCCAATCTATTTTTTGTGTATAATTTTTTTATTCTTTTTAAACATATAATTATTTGCTAAATTCATTTATACATCTGTTACTCGTCATAGAGAATATGATCTGAAGACCAAATTAACTTCAGACGTCAAGTTCGACAGTTGTCACCACGACGCTGTTAGAAAGATATGTAGTTCATGCATAAGAAGTATATTGTTTTTCTTTCTCTATGATGCTTTTTAAGAATATAATATTTCAAAAGGTCCGCTGGCGATATTATCTTCGCAAGAATAAAACTTGAGACGCCGACGTGTGTGCATATTGCCCATGTTGACTTTTACTTATTGAACAACCCCTAAAACCCTTTAGTGCTTGTAAAGTAACTAAGATTTACCATAATAATTAAGAGTCTGCTTTTGCTGTTCAAACGCTAGTAGATATTCGGTGCTAATATGTATTACTACTCAGTGATATTTTTTTTTTTTTTTAAATATTCTGGGACATTAACACACACGGTCATCTGGTCCCAAGCTAAGCAGAGCTTGTATTATGGAAACCAGATAACTGGTATATACTATACATATAATACTTTTCTTTTGTAAATATATACTTATAATAGATATTTACACCCAGACTCGACACAAACACAAATGTTCATCACTAGTGTTTGTCTCGGGTGGGAATCGAACCCACGACCTGCGGCGTGAAAAGCAAGTATCTTACCGACCACGCCACCGGCCCGTCGATATTGCTTTACTTGTTTAATAATTAATTTGAATGACTATTAAGAAAGATTAGGGTTAAATTATGAATAAAAAAACAGAATTGCTTTTTATTTTATTCAAAAAATAAACAAAACAATGATCAGTCAATCAAGTCGATTTAATATTTTCAAGGAGAAGTCTTCAATACACAAATTTTGTTACGAGAAAAAGGTTTTTTAACAGACTACAAACAAGAAGGAAGTTCTCGATTCGACTGTACCTTTTCTTCAGCAAAATTTCAACTGAGCGTCTTGAATACATGAAACTCATCTTACGTCCGCTCACTGTTCAATTTCATAGATTAGGATTTAGGATTTCTTTGTTAGGAAGACAATTTTACAATAGATGGCGGTCGCGCCTGTATAACTAGCAGGTGTAGGCAGAGATGTATGCCACCCTATGGGTGATATTCATTCATTCATGATTATAGGGCAAGGCTAAACACGACCTTTTGGACTATTTACATTTATTCAGCTTTATTCAGCTTTTGTCCACAGAAACAGTTTTGTATGTGCATCGGTTTAGCTGCGAAAAGATGAAACGTACGCCATATAAAACTGTTGTTTTATTTTTCCAATAGTTGAATACAGCTGAAGAAGTTTAAATGCAGCACCACCACTGGTGCGAGGAGTTACATTCTGCGATCGTCAACCCGTTTGACCAGTGGCGATTATGGGCAAACCCTCTTAAATATGATAAGCCAGAATAGACCGTGGCCTCTAGTTCCCGGTCGCTCTGCTATTCCTAATTACGGCTGCGATTACGGTAATGGTAGAGCAGGGGGAGATAAGAATCGCAGGGTTACCAGGCAGGCAGGCCGACTGACAAAATCTGCAAGATGGTTGGTAAGAGCTGAATGACAGCAGCCGCGGATTGTAATCAGTGGCGTGCCTTGGGAGAGGCTTTCATCCAGCAGTGTACTATAATAGGACAAAAATGATGATGATGGACAAGGCAAAATTATTTACTAGGCTTATTGGTTATTTGAAAGATTTATTACAAACATAAATGAAAAGTATGTATAAAGTCACAACAATGATATTCATTTTCTTAGTAAAGTTACTTCTGACCATAATGTTTTCTTTAAATTGTCTTCAAAATGACACTGTATCTAATAGGGATCTGAAAAAACACGAATAAGTTACAAACACTTATTACTAACAAGATAATACAATAGACCAGAAAATCGACTTAACTAAATAATATCTGCTAAATAAAGAGCAGGGGTGGCGCTGTGGTACGGCCCTCGCCTTAGAAATATAAGGTCGCGGTCGTGCCCACACATCTTTGTGTGAATTGTTTCTCCTCCACTGCTCAATATCGGTGAAGGAAAACATCCTGAAGAAAAGGCATGTCTACGAACTAACTATAACATGTGACATCCCCCAACCCGCACTTGGCCAGCGTGTGTGGATTAAGGCCTAAACTCTCTCAACTATTTTGCGAGTTGAGACCCTTACCCAGCAGTGGGACAATAAAAAGAGTTGAAGTGAAACAAAGAACTAAACAATGTAAATGTATACATTCTAGTTAAAAATTTCGCCCTAACTTGGAACAATAACTTGATTCATACTAAGTACCTGTCCTATCTATTTCTTTCTTACTTTGTGGTCAAACCTCTCATTTATTCAGCAAGGCAGAAGAGAGTGAAAAGGGTTGAGCTTCAAGTAAGTAGGTCTAAGGTATAGTCCAAATGCAAGCCGACAAAATTACCCAGCGAAATGACTCGGCGTGAATTACATTTAGAAGGCTGCTACTATGTCACAATGTCAGAAAACCAATCCAATAATTATAAATCGGTACAAACAGATGTACGTAGGTAGGGACGGTCATTTCACAAAAAAGTTTTGTTTCATGACATGCTAACTATAACTTTAGTTCTTTGTTTGAGAACCTCGTTGCAAATTTTATCCTTCAAAGAAACGCCAAGCTTGGCGCTCCATAGCATGCTGAGCGATATTGATGAACCAGCCGCATAACCAGTACCGTAGGTCATAGCTGAGATGACGCACTCGTTAAAGACTTCAATCTGTAATCATTGTGGCATAAGCTAAAGTAGCAAGTGAGCTGGTTATAACTGTCAAAGAATCGAAAACCTCTGGAGTCAGCGAGAACTCGCATACCCCAGAGGTCCAGCTAGGTGGAGTGACGATCTGCAAAACCAGTAGCAGGATGCCACAAGCCGAAGATAGAGTAAAATGACGCTTATTGGGAGAAACTTACGTTCAACAGTAGACTGCAATAAGCCGATGATTATGATGAATATGCAAATTATACTTGCCTATCGAAACCATTTTCAAATTCACACATCAATGCCATCTTAGCTCTGTCGCACCCAGCGTTGCCATCTGTCACGGGTTTGTCATTAACTGTAAACAGTAAATTCGTAAATGAGGTTACTTGCGGGACGCGACTAAGCAAGCTTTCAAACTACACATTCGGAATGACCTGACCAGTCAGATATTTCATTTTAAGGTTACGGTGATCATTAAAAGTAGATTACCTGAAGCACATTTTTTACTGAGGTTCGTGTATTTAACTTTATCCTCTGGGCTCCCCAAAATTGAAGTGAATAGTTCGATGTTTTTTTCTGGGACAAACTTGCCCTCTCTGTTTACCTAAAATGTTAGAAACAATAATACGAGTATACCTTTTGCAGAGCCTCTTAATATTATTAGAGGGGGTTTTCCTATTAATAGCGGTGGTTATGAATTCAAGCTAATTTGTATTAAATATTTAGGGAAAACGCTAAAGATAGTAACTGACAAAGGATTAGGGTTTTATCTCTCTTGTTTCGAGAGAATCACGGCGATACTATCGTCGCGTCATGTATGAAAATAACAAATATAAAACAAAAAAAAAAAAAACAAATAAAAAACAAACAAAATAATATCATAAAAAAAAAAAAAAAAAAAAAAAAAAAACAAATAAAATAATATCATGTATTCTGAATCACGATTCTCTCACTCATGGAGTATACGGCCCCATTGAAAGTGTATAGAATGGCGCGACGATAATACGGCCTTGATTCTCTCGCTCGTGAAAACTGTATATAGTCTTTAAAAATATATACCAACAATATCAACTTTCTGCAGTATACAGCCTAGAAAGCAATTATTTAGGCCTTCAATGCTGTGCGCCTGTTGTGCAGCTTTCAATTCTGCTGGCCCAGTACCAGTCTTCGGGCCGCATTCATTGAACACCGGTCTCATAGCCTCCCGATAAGCTATTAGTTCAGCATCACTGATAGCCTGAAAATTATACAAAACACTTTTGTTACATTAACATTACACATTATTATTACATAATAATATTATATACTATTATTATAATTTTATAATTTTTTGGTTTTCTACTGACGAAACTAAAGTTTAACTTTAATTCGATTTGATTTTACTATATTTTCAATTTATTTTAAATTGTATTAATTAAAAATTAAATTTTAGATTAATGTAAAAGTGGCTATATTTTTAAGATTCGTTAATTTCAGCATTTTAGTGATTAGGTACGTTAAACTTTAACAGTACATAAGTTAATTTATTTTACTGTATTCAATTTCTTTTACTGTAATGCCTACTGTTGATTTATATAATTTTATTTTTGTTTAAGTTTTACTTTAACTCATTAAATTATTACTTAGTATATTAGTGCATGCTGTGCTCTCCTATAATTGAGAAAGCACAAAATATTTTTTTATATTGCTTTCTTCTATTATTATGCTATGTGTATACCTTGTTAGAGAACCTAATAAAATATAAATAAATAAAAAATACGTAATGCCACTGTGTTGCAAGTGGTAACTTATGGTGACCGCATTCCATCAGTTAAGCCAAATGGTTGTTTGCCTACTTGATAGCAAAAAAAAAGTATTAGTCATCATTCTTGTTTTGAAAATCCTGGCATATTATGGTCAATTGAAAAATTATTATTATTATTTATCGTCATGTTTCTCTATGAAAAGCTAGATTTTTTATTTATTTTACATACATGAACTTTGTTTATAGAGACAGCCGCTAATCCTAAAACCGCGCAAATAATTTTGAACATGGTTAGATCTGATTCAAACACTATAACACTTCGGTGATCGTAAATTGACTGTAACTGGACTGTTACTATCTATTGCGCATATAAATAGAAATTTGCAAAGTAATTAAAGTTATTTACATACATTTTCAAGTACTAAATGTATTTCATTACCTACCTACCTAAAAACTTACGTATAGTATGGCAAGGCATTTGAAGATGATATTTTTAGTTAGAACTAGTATCCGCCCGCGGCTTCGCCCGCGTAGTATTAGGATAAAAATGACGGTCCCTAGTTCCCGATCGCTCTGCTATTCCTAATCATGGCTGCTGTCACGGTAACGGCAGAGCAGGAGCAAGAATCTCAGGGTTACAGCAAGCCGAGTGACAATCTCTGAGATGTGGAGAGCTGGATGAGAGAAGCCGCGTATTGTGCTCGGTGGCGTGCTTTGGCTAAGGCCTATATCCAGTAGTGGAATGAAACAGAACAATGATGATAATGATAATAAATGGCTAGGCAAAATTATTTACTAAACTTATTGGTTTTTGAAAGATTTATTTCAAACAATTAGGAGTATATGTATAAAGTCAAAATTATGATATTCATTTTCTTAGTAAAGTTACTCCATAGTTTATTCTTGAAATTACGTCTTCAAAATGACACCGTATGTAACAGGGATCTGAAAAAATATGAATAATTATTCAGTAAGGTAGAAGAGAGTGAAAAGAGTTGAGCTTCAAGTAGGTCTAAAGTATAGTCCAAAATGCAAGCTGACAAAATCACCCAGTAAAATGATTCAGCACGAATAACAGATATGGCCAGCTGGCCATATCTGTCAAAGGTTGGATAACCTCTGGGGTAACCGACTTCTTGATTGAAGTCTCTACTCTTCAATCAAGAACCCGTTTACGCTAGACGCGGTCTCTACCGCGTCTTGCCGAATTTAGTGTACGATGCTCTCCAACTAGGTGGAGTGACGATCTGCGAAATCTGTAGCTGGATACCGCTAGCCGAATACAGGGTGAAAAGACACTCATTTGGGAGAGGCATACGTTCAACTCAGGACTACAATAGGCTGATGATAATAATGAATATGCAAATTATACTTGCCTATCGAAACCATTTTCAAATTCACACATCAATGTCATCATAGCTCTCTCGCACCCGGCAGTGCCATCTGTCACTGGTTTGTCGTTAACTGTAAACAGTAAATTTGTAATGCCCGAGATACATGACACTTTTTTTTCAGGCTCTTATAACAAGCTAGAACCTTGGTATTACTATCCTGGCTTCCGAAAACTTTCTTGTATTGTAAAACAGTATTATTGTGCTTTCATATTAGTTTTGGAAACACAATGCTGGAGTCACTAGCTTGCTGGCTTACTAACATTTGCTTGAAATCCTAGCTTAAAAAACTAGCCTCGTGTACCGTAGGCACAAATGAGGTTGTAGTGGGAACACCGACCGCACTTGACCAATCTACTAGAGTACATCTACATAACTATAGGGTACTTAGGGAAGGCCACGTCTTGGCGTTTTAGTCTTATTAACGACACATAAAGGCCCCTAGTTTAACTAAGTATAAATCATTCTCGCCTAGATGTATTATAACTACGGTGACTAGTCTAGGCTGACTATATCTGACACCTGCTTACCTCTGTAGAGGATATTATAGTGCACAAATATGTGCGCAAACACAGGCGCGCTTTCTATTCTCTTCAAACTCAGAGGTCGACAGAACATTCGGAATGACCCGACTAGTCAGAGATTTCATTTTATGGTTACTTAGTGATGATAAAAACTAGATTACCTGAAGCACATTTCTTGCTGAGGTTCGTGTATTTAACTTTATCCTCCGGACTCCCCAAAATTGAAGTGAATAGTTCGATGTTCTTCTCTGGGACAAACTTGCCTTCGCTGTTTACCTAAAATATTATAAAAAATACTATATTTTCTGCAAAGCCTATTAATATTATAAGATGAGTTTTCCTATCAATAGTAGCAGTTATGAATGGAAGCTAATTTAAAAGAGAATATTTAGGGAAAACACCAAAGATATTTTAACTGACAACGGATTAAGGTCTAGACTCTCTTAACTCTTAGGGGCAGTCTTCACAAGCGAGATTTTATAGATCGCAATTCTGTCGTGGAGGCAACCTCTCAGATAGTGTATAAAATTCCATGGCAAGACGTTAATATCACCTCATTCACCTCCATTCTCTCACTCATAGAGACGGCGGCCTTTATGAGAGTGTATAAAATTACGTGGCGCGAAGATAATATCGCTCGTAGAGACGGTATCTTAAGATAGTTCAGAGGAGTGTGGGACGCTAAAGATTTACAGCTTTGCTTATTAAGTTAAGTCGTATCGCATCAAAGGTATAATGATATTCTTTAAAAAATACTATAAGTCTGTTACACATAGTTTAAATTTTTCTCACTTCAACCCTTTTTTAGTGTCCCACTGTTGGGCACGGGTCTTCTCTCAATTATCTTATGAGTTGAGAGAGTTTAGACCTTAATCCACACACGCTGGCCAAGTGCGAATCGGTGAATGTTACATGTCCTCGAATGATTAGTTCTTAGACAAGCCGGTTTCCTCACGATGTTTTCCTTTACCGATGTTGAGCAGCGGAGATGAAACAATTCACACAAAGATGTGTGGGCACGACCAGGATTCAAACCCGCGACCTTATTTTTCTAAAGCGAGGCCCGTACCGCTGTGCCACCGCTGCACCGCAGCTTAAATTATACCTACAATATTAAGTTTCTGCAGGATACAGCCTAAAAAGCAATTATTTAGGCTTTCAATGCTGTGCGCCTGTTGTGCAGCTTTCAATTCTGCTGGCCCAGTACCAGTCTTCGGACCGCATTCATTGAACACCGGTCTCATAGCTTCCCGATAAGCTATTAGTTCAGCATCACTGATAGCCTGAAAGTTATACATAACTTTTTTTATTATAATAACATTACACATTATTATTCATTTATAATAATTTAAACTATTATCATCATTTTTGAATTTTTTTATTTATTTTGGCGAAACTAATATTGTATTTCAATGATTTAATAAATTTTATTCAATTTGATTGTAATTATATTTTCATATTAATTTCATTAATTTGTTTTATTGTAGGTATTTAATTTCTTTTCTTTAGTGCTTACATTAAGTGATTTATATAATTTTATTTTTAATTTAAGTTTTACTTTAACTCATTCAATAATAATTGTATATTAGTGCATGCTGTGTTTTCCTGTAATTCAGGAAGCACAAGATTTTTTTAATATTGCTTTCATAAATTATCATGCGATGTGTATACCTTGTTGGAAAACCTAATAAATAAATAAATAAAAGATACGTAATGCCACTGTGTTGCAAGTGTTAACTTATGGTGACTGCATTCCATTAGTTTAGCCAAATTGTTGTTTGCCTACTAGGTAGCAAAAAAAATCATTATTCAACATTCTTATTTTGAAAATCGTGACATATTATGGTCAATTGAAAAAGTATTATAATTATTAATCCTCCTGTCTCCTCTATAAAAAGCTATATTTTTTATTTATTTTACATACATGAACTTTGTTTATACAGACAGCCGCTAATCCTAAAACCGCGCAAATAATTTTGAACATGATTTAATCTGATTCGAACACTATACACTTCGGTGATTCGTGAATTGACTGTAACTGGACTGTTTCTATTATCTTTTGCGCATTTATATTGAGATTTGCAAAGTAATTAAAGTAATTTACATACATTTTCAAGTAGTAAATGTATCACGTATCTAAAAACTTATCTGGAAATATCTTGTTATTGTAGAGTCAAGTGCGAAAGAAATTTGAGTAAAGCATTCGATTCAATCTAGGTAGTTAAAGTTCAGCATTATTTAGAATTTGGATTCTATTTGGTTGACCACCGCAAGCATATTATTTTTTCGACCTAGTCCACTTAGAGCACTTAGAGCATCTGAAAAGCACCTGCGTGAAACGCATCCAGCCTTGTCCACGAAGAGCACCTACGACTTAGCAGCCTAGTGCTAGAATGCGTTTGTTTTAAAGGAAGATATTGAATTATAGGTATCGATAAAAATTACTAGACCCTATATTAATTACACATATTTGAGATGAAAACTTCCAGGAAAGATCCCATTTTTAAGGAAGAATTCCTGAATTTAAGTGGACTACGTTATTTTTTTGTGTGCAACCACGACATGTTTGATAAAATGCAAATGTTTATGTATGTTCTTTCCATTCTTCTTTAACGGAAAATTCCATTCTTTAATTGTAAATAGATTAGATATTTTTATTGAAGAGACTAGTGAGAAAGTAATTTGAGTAAAGGATTCAATTCAATCTACTAAAATTTCAGTATTATTTAGAATCCAACGTGTGCATGCTACATATTTGGTATAATCCAAACGTTTATGAATGTTCTTACCATTATTCTTTTACACATTTTGGAAACCTTTCCATTTTTTTTCCTTTCCTCAGTCAATAATAATTGAATTAAGGAAATATTTGTGATTGATGTAAACACCAAATGTGTGGTCACCACATCTGGTGTTTACATCGATCACAGATACGCCCAAAATTCAATAATTAAACGTACAATTTTTATATTTTAATAATATAATATTAATTTTAATTAATAATAATGATAGTTCTGAATTATTAAATTGAGAATATGAAACAAGAATGAGATGATTCTGATTTTATCCCAGCAACAAATTTCTTTGGGCACAAGCTAGTTATGTAGGAAAATATAATAAGAAAAAATACAACATTGTAATATTTTCAACTTGTACCTTGTCATGACGCATAAGATCGTATCACTACTTAGATACCTATATAATAAAATTAATTTCGTGAAAAGCTTTTAACATTAGTAAAATCCGTAGGTCATTTTGTTCTCTACTGAAAAAACATTATTTTCTGTGTCGAATTTTCTTCTCCATCTTCTTCTCTCTTGAAATAACGTTCAAATCAAGATGACTATAACGTACATTGAAAGGTACTTTATGAAATGTACTTATCTCACAATGTCTCTCCGTAGTATCTTTCTGATTAGAATACTTCTTGCATGTATCTAAACACTTTTGTAACACGCTTGTGTAGTTTTGGTGAAGCCAGTATTGAACAAGTTTTCGATGTGTTTCAAACACATACCTACTTAGAAAAATATTTATAAATATTATAGACTTTATTAGGTTTTCTTGTAATCTATAGGTTTAGAGCTATGTTTTTTTTTTATTAATCTGTGTCAAGTGGTTCTTTCCGGAGATAAGCAGGTAGTAGTTATGGTAAATTTTCGTCTATTTTCTCAAAGAACTAAAATTATATACAGATTAAAGTTATAAAAATATATTTATCTTATTCCCTCACAAACGAACTCATCCATTTTAAAAATAATAATCCTTACTTAATTTAAGCGAAAGTGGCTCTCTGTCTGTCGCGCTTTCACTTTAAACTACTGAACTGATTTGGATGAAATAATAAAACTAGTCCTACTTTTAATATTATAAATGCGAAATTAAGTGTGTGTGTGTGTGTGAAGGTTTGTTACCGCGTATCTCCATAACCGCTGAACCGATCTTATTGAAATTTGAAATGTAGGTAGTGTTTACCTTAGAATCGGACATAGGCTAATAATATTTTCAAAAATCATCCCCTAAGAGGGTTAAATAGAGGGGTGAAGTTTGTATGCAACTTTTTATTCCTTGGTCCTATTCATTTTAAATTCGGTACACATAAACCTTAAGACAAATAATGAGATACGGGTTTTTTATTTTTCCATAATTACCCCCATGAGGTGTGGAAAATGAGTTTTATTGGTAAAAATTTAAGTTTCTCTGGATCTGTATAGTCTCAAGTCCGATTCACTCCAAATTTGGCACACATATACCTAAGAAATCATGAAACACATGTTTTTTATTTTTCCAAAACTACCCCCAGCGGGGGTGTAAAATGAGTTTATTTGGAAAAAGTAAATATTACATAACTGTTTAACCCTTAGTCCGATTCACTTCAAATTTGTTACAAATAAAGCTTAAATTAAATAATGAAACACGTGTTTTTTATTTTTCCATTTTTTTTTATTTTTAACCTAATACCATGCGGGCGAAGCCTGAGAAATTATTCTGAGTGCGATTTGCTTCGAAGTTGATATCAATAATCTTTCGTGCTTTTGATTTAAATTACTCTTTATTTTGACACAATGACATGTTTGATAACTCAATGCGATGAAAACAATTCGAGAAAAAATGGCGTCTTAGAACGTCGCAGTTTTTTAGTTTTTTACTACTAATCTTTAAAAACTTATATACTTATTTAAACTTGACACTGGCAAAATTGCAGAATAATTTCTGCAGAGGCCATAATTAAAAGAAGAAGAAGAAGAAAACAATTCGAAATTTAAATTTTATTTCTTCTTAAAAGTATGGTCTAAGAGCCGTAGCATTTTTTAGGAAACACCTATTGATTTATGTATATACCTATGGGGGCTTGCCGATTTCAAAATGTTGCTTACACTCCTACACTACTGAACTAATTTTGTATGGAGATAGTTCGAGACCCGGGAAAGGATAGTTTTATCCGACTGCGAAAAAAGGGATTAATGGTCTAGCGCGATAACCGACATCCGCGGGCGAAGCCGCGGGCGGAAAACTAGTGATTTAATAATTATAAGATTAAATACTGTTTTCTTAACATGTGTAAAATAACCTCTCTTTTTTAATGATCTAATTTAGGCCTAACAAGTGGGCCGCTTGTTTAAATCTCATTATTTACGTACCACGTCGAGTAGTTTCGGAGAAAATCGTCAATGCAAACGGACAGAAAGCTACAAGACTATTTACCAGTTACTTCAAAATATCTACCAGTTTTTACCATATGGTATTAAACGGAACCCTCACCGTGTGAGTTTCACTTGCTCTTGACCGATTACATTTTCGAAGAATATCACTATCCAAAGAAAATTTTGATGGCTCACAGGATTTTTTTGGCGAGCCATGAAAACGGATCGTAGTGACCAAGTACAACTGCCATGATGGCTCCCTATGTGGTTCAATAACAATGAACGTCGGCTGAGGAAGTCACCGGATATTGGAAGTCGAGGTAACCTGGAGAGGGATGGGCAAGGGCATATCGCCAGTGTTTTGTTATAAGTAGCTACTACGAGTTGACTATTTCATCATCGGTTCAACCGTCCTCGGACGGCTCACCGAAAAAGTCCGGCAAACCAATAGAGGCGCTTCCGGCCGATTGGGTTAGGTCATCAGCAAAAAAAGAAGACTATTTCATCGGTTCGACCGTCCTATCGGTCCGACCGTCCTCGGACGGCTCACCGAAAAAGTCCGGTGAACCTATAAAGGTCGTTACGGTCTTAATTTATCTATCTGACGGACAAAATAAAAAATAGCTTGAGCATTTTATTGATATCTTTGTTCTGGTCTAGTACTAAGACGATAAATGATCGACGTATATTCCTACCTACAGAGTTACATAGAAATCTATTAAAATTTGTTTGTGTGATGCATCGTTTTAATAAGTACTGTCAGTTTAAATGTTGTAAATAATTTGAATATTATTACTTTGTTTTTCTAGGTAGCTAGTACAAAGGTCATACATATTGTTGACTTTACAAATTCACATAAGTTTAACATACAATACAGCTAAGTAATAGTTTAGAATTATATGTAGATATCATGAAATTAGATAGCAAAAAAAAATTAACGCACAAGGAGAAAAAGTTATTAATTTTTAACCGACTTCAGGAGGAGGTTCTCAATTCGATCGGTATATTTGTTTTGTATGTATGGTATGTACACAGATTACGCTGAGATTAATGAACTGATTTAAGTACGTGACACATACAAATAATAGTATTTATTATTATTACAGGTATTAAGTTTGTATAAGAGTTGTACTGAATTAAATCTTTATTAAGTTATTTTATGTTTTTCTATTTTTGAAGTCGGTTTTTTTAAACGTAGTTTTTGTCAATCCCGTTCCGATTCGGTCCCACGGCCTCACACTGACCTATTTTTTTTATCAACTAGAAACGGGATGATTATCTTCAAATTTTAAAACTGATTTCCTTGAAACCTAGCAAAGAACAATCGAACACTTCGCCATCCTAACAAATAAAAACACCAAAATCATTTTATTTTGATAGGCCGGTGGCAGGTCGGTAAGATATATGCTTTTCACCCCGCAGGTCGTGGGTTCAATTCCCACACAAGTCAGACATTTGCGTGATGAACACGTCTGTTTGTCTTGGGTCTGGGTGTAAGTATCTAAGTATGTATTTACAAAAGAAAAGTATTTTATGTAGTATATTTATTTATTTATTTATTTATTAGGAAACTCAACGGCTTTTTTGTATGAGTACATGTGTAGTATGGCTATTACATATGAATCTTAAGCTAATTACAGAGTTTCACGACATTCATCTAGACAAAATAAAACTAAATTAAATATAATAAAATCCAAAAACAAACAACTGTATAATAAAAACTAAAAGTAAATAGTATAAAGACTAACAATTAATTGTTAACCACTGATGAGCGCTTTTACGATTTGGTTACGAAAGGAGTTCTTTGACAAATGAAATAAGTCGATGTCTTCAAAATTCTGATTGTAGGTGCAAGGTAAACGCGTCATAATTTCATTTTTGCCATAGTTGGTGCGGTGAAAAGGTACACTAAATAGGGTTGTGTGTCTAGTACGAAAGTTTGGCGTACAGAACTGAACTGCTGATACTAGATTACAACTGTCTATTCCACCACGTAAAACATCGAAAAGAAGTAACATGTCCAGCATCGCACGTCTGTCACACAAAGAGAGTAAATGATAGTGTTTACAGTCAGAGGAATAGGAATCATGACGTTTCTTGCATTTATAGTTAAGGAACTTGACAAATTTTTTTTGAAGGTTTTCTATCCTTTCAATGTAAACACTGTATCGAGGTGACCAGATTGGACAGCAATATTCCAATATACTGCGGACGTAAGCGTAATATATGATCTTCAGACTATGAGGGTTTCTAAATGGTTCACAAGTACGCCTAATAAAACCAATGTTTCGAGACGCCTTATTAATAATGCTGTCGATGTGATGGGAAAACAGTAATTTACAATCTAACATTACACCAAGGTCTCTGATCACCTCAACTCTCTCTATCGTGTTGACATCGAATCTGTAATTATACTTGATTGGTTGGTTAGAACGACTAAAACTTATGCAATGACACTTAGATACATTGAGTGTGATGTTATTCCGACAGTAGTACTGGTACAATGCATCAAGGTCCTGCTGAACAAGTTCACAGTCCACATCAGATTTAACACACATGTAGATCTTTGTGTCATCTGCATATAGTAGATGTTCCGCGTTGTTAAAACATGACTGAATGTCATACAAATAGGCACAGTAAAAAAGCGGTCCCAACAAAGATCCCTGGGGGACACCAGAAGGAACATTAACAAAATCCGATCTACAACCACCGACAACCACAGCCTGAGATCGATTTGACAAATAGGAAGTTATCCACCTGAGTAAGTCTCCATGTATACCAAGTTTTTGTAGCTTTGCGAGCAGGATAACGTGATCCACGCGATCGAACGCTTTTTCGAAATCTGTATAAATCACGTCAACCTGCCCACTCCGTTCCATATTAGTCAAAACATAATTCGAAAACACTGCTAAATTAGTCATTGTTGATCGTTTTTTAATAAAACCGTGTTGATTTTGACCTACACCAGTAGAGACGATAGGGTAGATACTCCTGTGAATAACCTTCTCAAAAACTTTAGCAAGCGTATTGAGGATCGATATAGGACGATAGTTTTTCATATCTGATCTAGAACCTTTCTTGTGTACTGGAACAATATGAGCAGCCTTCCACTTTGACGGAAATTTACACTCTGCCAACGACTTGTTAAATAACAGTGTTATTGGACGGGCTAAACTATCGGCACATCCACGTAGGAACACAGCAGGGAGACCATCCTTGCCAGGGCCTTTTGATTTGTCTAACGTACGTAGGATGCTTAATACTTCGCGAGAGAGAATATTTAAATTGGATAAACTATTGATCGATTCATTCATGACATTGAAATCTAAAGTAGTCACTATACCCGGTGCTGGAGATGTGGAAGGCTTTGCAAAGACACTATGAAAATATTTATTAAACGCCATACAAATACTAGGTCCATCATTGTAAATCTCATCGTTTAAAGTAAGAGTTTTTGGATATTGAGTGCCTCCCCTTTTGCTCTTAACATAGGTCCAAAATGCTTTGGGTGAATGAATAATATTTTCTTCGATACGTGTCATATAGTTTTGAAAGCATGCCTTTTGAATATTATTTTGCCTCGTACGTAGCAGCGAAAACTCCTGATAGTCACGGGGGTTCCCATATTTTTTCCATTTTGTATGAATCTTATCTTTTTCACGAATAAGTTTAATTAGATCGCGATTATACCAGACTGGATACTTATGACTTTTAGATTTTTTGATTAATGGGATGTAAAGATTTACCCCAACCCTTATTTCATCATAGAAGATATCAACTGCATCGTCAATTGTTTTAGTGTCCAATATTTTCTCCCAATTCACACTATTGAAATACGTGTTAAGACCCTTATAGTCACTCCTGTGATAGTTAGGTCGCGGTATGTATGTTTCCTCTAGCGGTGATAAGAATAACTCTCTAGTCAGTAAACATAGGGCAGGGTGATGAGTATCTTCGCGAAGTAATGGGTCATCACTTCTACTGACAATCACAGGGGTCGTTGAGAAACATAAGTCCAAAGTCCTATTGTTAAGATTTGTGATGAGATTATACTGTGTGAAACCCTGGGCGCTTAAACTATCTGCAAAATTAGCCGCCGCAATACGGAAATGCTGTGAACAGTTACTCATATTATGTAATATAGAAAAACCATCATCTGACCAAGCCAAACATGGTAGGTTAAAATCTCCTATAATTATGCAGTCATGATTGCTTAGTGTTGTCAGTATGTTATTGACGGCCCGCTCAATGGTATCTAGCTGCGACGGGATGTTACATACGTCTGGAGGAATGTAGATCAGTATAAGATATAAGTCCCTTGTCGCACCAACACTAGATAATGATAGTGTAACCTGCAATACCTCAGAACCATCACAAAGAAAATCGTAACGTCTTGAACAGTTTAATTTACGGTTTACACACATCAAAACGCCCCCACCATTCTTTTTATTCGTTAAATTTAAGTTACGGTCTTGTCGAAATATTAAATACCTACCATCGCATATTTCAGAATCCAGGATATCATCCTGAAACCATGTTTCCGTAAAGAGTATGATGTCGTAATTATTACGCGAAATACTGTTAAATGCATCCAGAACCTTAGTTCTTATACCACCTACATTTTGGTAGTAAAAACTTATGTTTTTATGCGCCATCACTTAAGATTAATTTAGCAATGTACAACAGTATGCAACACAAGTAAATAACGTCGTCGTCGTCGTATGTATGGTACTTATATACTTATTGTGAGCACTATGTGGAATGACAAAAACTTGATTCGCATTGTAATTAAGTACATTAAGTAATGACCACAAACAACAAATGATTACCGGAGTCCATACACACAGACTGTTAACTAAAGAACCATATTCGTTAGGTAGGTGGAAATTAATGTTATTGTTATTTTTTAATAAGCGTAACATACAAATCGTAAACGTTTTGCAAAACATCAGTAGGTCAGAGTAGTACTTATAAAACACACAAGAAAAAAGTGAACAAAATCGGGTAGTTGTAAAAGTTAAGTTATGTTTACACACGAAATAATGGAGCTGGCATATTAAGTTATTATAATAACAGTAGGTCATGCAAACACATAGACAGTTTTTAAATAATATAGTTTTAAATATAACGTAAAACATCCTTAACTGATCGAAAAGTAGTGTTTATTTTATTGCGAACATGCATATAATTTTATTCTAAAAGGATTTAATTTAAGTTAACTTATTCAGAAAATCGAGGTTACGAATAAATATCTTCTCAGTAGTTTCCGACTTTCTTACAAAAATACGACCGCTACGCACCCATACAAACTTGTATTTTAATTCTTTAGCACGTATACGAGTTGCTGCATGCAAATTTTTGTTCTCCGGTGATAAATTTTCGCCTACGTATATTGGTGACTTTTCTTTAGACGTGAATCCCAAGTCGTGCGTATTCAGTTTGTCCTGAGCATTCTTCTTATTATAGTCGATCACCGCAGATAGGAAAGTATCGCGGGTTCGAGGTGAATTAAACTTCGTTAATATAGCCCTTGGGCGGGTACTAGTCGCATTTATTTTCGCAACTCTCGAGCAGTAATGTATCTCGTTTTCGTTGATTACGACATTCACAGTGCGTCCAAGTTTTTTAACAATATCTACTAGATTCTCCGATTTATTTTCAGGGACACACTGTATTTCAATGTTAGTGGAGCGCAATAATTGATCTAGTTGATTATATTTCAATTTAGCATCGGTCAACTCAGTACGTAGTAATTCATTCTCTTTCTTCATTTGATTCATTTCATTTCGATACAAAGTATTAGCATTTTTAAGTTGATCAAACTCGCTGCTTAAAAAATTCATGGATATTTTGAACTCCTTAATTTCATTATTTATGTCCTTAAGATTTGTTTTTATAGTATCAGTTAGCGCTCCGACCGTTTCCTGCAAAGCATTACGTAATTCATCCCGTATAATATCTCTTATTTCCGTGCGCAAGGTCTCCGAAGATTGTTTTATATCTAGCTGTGAGAGTTCGGGTTTGTTTTGGTTCACTTTACGGCGCGTAACGTTAAAAGTCATTTCTGCCATAGATGTAGGTGTCGAGGGGCGTACCGGAGCATTAGTATTATCACCTCTGGGTTGTTTACTCATACATTGCGGGCAATGCCAATTGTTGGGAGCTGGGTGATTTTGAGTGTCATCATGCGTAAAGTTCACACATAGCGAGTGGTATGTTTTAGTACAGCGAACACATTTCAAAAAAGCATTATTCGAAATATCGGTGTTACATGCTGCACAATTCGACATTGTGAAGGTAGATGTATAATTATTTTTTGTGCGTTGCCCGGACTAGTCACTGTGATTACTGATTAGACAGGGACAACAATTATGGCGACTGTCTCTTACCGCAGAGGGGAGGTAAGAGGGTACCTCACTCGCTGAGTCGGTTGCGACAATGTTCAATTCTTCGACAATATATTAATTTATTTGTGTCATAGACCACACGCAACTTTAGCCACTGTTAACTTTTGTTAAAGTACTACTATTGCTTGATTTATTGGAGTAAAATTCAAGAAACTAATTAAAACACGTCTACTTCCAGCAAGGTAAAAGACAAAGCTGTTATTATTACCAGTTATCTGGTATAGTACAAGCTATGTTTGGTTTGGTATCAAATGGCCGTGTGTGTTAATGTCCCTTTATATTATTATTATTTTTATTATTTCGGCCAGCGAACTTAAGATCCTTCTATTTCATCAAAACATTAGTCACAAGGAATACAATTAGCAGAAGCTTGAAATTGAGAAAATGAGGCGAGTTGTAACATTGGCGAGGATCTCTACATCAATGTGTCAGTGTAGCGTTTACAGCATTGTAGACCTTAACACATTCATAGCCAGTGACACGCCTTCACAAATCCTTATCAAACTGTCGAGAACACGTCAGACGTATTCTTAAATTTTCATGGATACTCATCATACGGCCAATCTTAAATAGGTACACGTATAAGATGGGCTATATTTGAAATGCTTGCATTTTGTATAAAGTGGCGTTTTATGTGTTAAACGAATAGTTCAATTTTGAAAGCCGAAGTAATCAAAATGATTTGAAACTACTAGAAGGGGGGTGGGGTAAATATTCATTTTTGTTGTGTTAATAAATAAAAAACTACGTTTAAGAAAACCGACTTCTAAAACATAAATGTTTAAAATAACTCAAAAAACAAACTTTAATATTAATAAGCAGTGAGAAGGCAGTGTATATTACCTAAGATTTTTTTATTTAGGGCTTCACACTGACTTCGAACTTATCAGCAGGTAACGGATTCAAATAATAGTATTTAATAATATAATAAAGTTAGCTTTATTGAGTTATTTATTAATATTAAAGGTAATATGTCTGCTTAAGAAGTGTATTAAATAAAATCGTTATTGAGTTGAATGAAACTCTTTTGTTTTTGAAGTCGGTTTTTAAGCGTATAGGTTTTTTATTTTTTACTTTTTAGTGTCTTTTCAGTTTTTTTCTAGATAAAAACAGGTTTACTAATAGATTAAGAGGTTAAAACTAAATCTATGGGTAGACTTTAACCATCGATTTTTAAATCTATGACTACCAATGAAGGTGTGTACCATAGATTTAGTAAATCTATGGTTTAAGCTAAATCTACGACTTCACTTCACTTCACGTTTTAATGTTTTTGGCATCCACCGTAATTCACAGTGATTCTGCCAACGTCAGGTTGAAAGACACAGTACGACTAAAACATTTTAATTCAATTTTTGTTTTTGGCCTGTTGTGTAAGGCTACAACAATTTTGACAGTGTCAAGTCTACAACATTTCGTTTCTTGACATTTGACAATGACAATACAAAATAGCGCCATTTTTACATTCCGTTTCTCTTAGTAGTCTGTGATTCCGTTTGATGGCGTCTTAGAACGTCGCAGTTTTTTAGTTTTTTACTACTAATCTTTAAAAACTTTTATATACTTATTTAAACTTGGCACTGGCAAAATTGCGGAATTATTTCTGCAGAGGCCATAATTAAAAGAAGAAGAAAAAGAATTACATTCCGTTTCATAAGCCGGCCAAACTACATATTTGAAATCAATAACTTACAATCAAAATATACTGTAAATGAATATATAAAGTTAACTGTTTACATTTGTGCATGAAAACTATCGAAATAAGTACGCAATATAATTAACATCTATCACAACTTAACCGTAGGTGAAACGAATCCTTTCATGGCATGAATTCTATAAAGTAACATAGATATCTCTAGCATGTTTGTCATTGTTTGTTTACAATATAGATATTCTCTAAAAATGTATATAAAATTGAAACTACTGGGCCAAACTATGTTAAATTTTATGGGACCAAATGTTGCCATTTGAAAGAAAAAGAAAAGAAAAATCACGTAAATCGGATCATTAATCTCAGTGTAATCGGTATACATACATAAAAAAATCTTCGTTCGAATTGAGAACCTCCTCCTGTAGTCGGTAAAATTAAATCAAAGTAAAGGAGACGTTCAAAAAATGTATAGAGCCTGGGATTAAAATAATTGTAAATTTGAACAGCAATCTGAGTTACATAGGTTAATAGAGCATAATTAATAAAATTTTTTGGTGTATTTAAAATAATTTTACACACCCCCGTTTTTTTAAAAATTGAAATTGAAAATAAGAATCCTTAATGCAATATTATGATTATTGCAATTGGCAACCCCATGGTCAAATGTCAATTGAGCAACCAAAAAAATCAAAATTATTTCGACGCTGTCAATCAAACTGATCAATGACAATGACATCATGACGTTTCCCGTAATTATATTTTTTTCCACGCGTTTTGTTATTACACTAATAAGATAACAAATATTTTTCGTCATAATTACATTAAGCTGCAGCTAGAATAATATTACAAGAGAAAAGTACTGTAACAGAATGCAATTGTTGGCGTGATTGCAATATTTATACTGCTTAGGAAACGGATAATTAAAGGTAATGTGCGTTTTGTTTTTCTATTACATTTTTTTGATTTTTACAAAAATGGTTGCTTCTAAAATTCGTGTTTAGTTAAATTCTAACAGCTTATTAAATAAGCTTTCCAATGAGGTATATCACATTGGTGTTCAAAATTCTAACCCACTTTTGACCTCTCCTTTTATTAGTGCCTCACATAAACCTAGCTCTACTGTTTTCAACACAGGTAAAATAAGAAGAAATTTGTATTAATTTACTTGATTTATTTACAACAAATTAACAATACAACCTGAAAAAAATTCAAACAAACAAAATATATGACCAAAAATATACAACATCCTAATTATGTGTTCCAAATTGTTATTTATTTAGGTAAATCCTAATTTTAATATTAGTAAAAACTTATATATTTTTATGGTATGTCTTCAAAACGATACTGTCATTAACAGCGATCTGAAAAACAAAAGATACATTGAAATAAGAAGGTAATTTGTTAAAATATCAACAAGCCTTTTGTGGTCTACTGCTGGGCACGGGTGGCCGAGAGAAGACTTCAAGCAACTGCCTACTTCTGCTACTCTCTTTACGAAACAATCTTAGAGTTAGGCTCTAATCCAAAGATGCTGGCGCATTGTGGGTTGATGTATGTCACATATTCTCAAATGATCGATTCTTAGATATGCCAGCTAGTTTGTGATTTTTTTAGATGAACTAACCTTGCTGCAGCCGGATAGGTCTTTATTGGTCCATCAGACTTTTTCGGTGAGCCGTTCGGGGACGATCGAACCAATCTTCTTCATAATGTTTAACTTCGTAAATATTGAGCAACGGTGATAAAACAGTCCAGCATTGAATCCATAATAGCTTCTTAAATATCTACTAGGTACAAATTTTGATAACTTACTTATCGAAACCATTTTGGAATTCACAATTTAATAGCAGTTTAGCTCTATCGCACCCAGCGTTGCCGTCCGTCACAGGTTTGTCGTTAACTGTGAACAATAAATTCGTTTTGTTTAGAACTTCAAGCAATATTGAGACCGTTGTTACAGTTTTCACTATTTTTTTTTATATGCACTTATCAAAAGGCAAGGATTGTCAACATTTATTGATTTCAACAGGCAAAAATAACCAGTTCATCCAGTAAAATTTAATTTTAGAATGTTCGACATAAGCCAAATTACGATACGATATTCACAAGGTGTTTATTTTTCTTTATTATAAGATGGCGAGAATGATAGAAGATTACCTGAAGTGCATGTCTTGCTGATAGTTGTAAATTTAACTTTATCTTCAGGGTTCTTAAAAATTTGAGTAAACAGGCCGGCGTTCTTCTCTGCGTCAAACTTGCCTTCGCTGTTTAACTACAATATATAAATATAAATAAGTACATACCTACTTACTTCAATTGTGAGACCACACAAACACCATGGCATTATCATCTATCAATTTTAATGATAGGTATCTTAGAAAGAAGGATTATGTATATTTATTGAATGTAATATCTAATATATAGTATTGGCTTTTTTAGTCCAAATTCATTCCATCCACATAAACTTTATGTTCTTTGCGTACACCAAATTTCTTTTTTTAAACTTGCTTCAGTTCCTTAATTATGATGTCAGTTTTTAAGATGTTTCGCTTTAAAAGACACAGTGCTACTTCTTAAGGATTTAAACCTTAAATCGCATTATGAGCTATTATTCGTATTTTTTCATACGTAGTTACTTAATATGTACTTACAATTTCAACCTTTTTCATTACACAAGCCATAAAGCAAGAGTTTATGCCTTCAATACTGAGTGATTGTTGAGCCGCTTTTAATTCTGCCTCTCCAACATTATACTTTGGGCCACATTCTGCAAACAATGGCTTCATAGCCTCGCGGAAAACTGCTAGTTCATCGTCACTGATGGCCTGAAAATTTTTATCACAAAAATAACAACATTAATTTTCAATTTGGTGCCTTGTAAATGTAATTACATTATTTTGTAGGTACTCATCGTTGGTTAAAAGATGTTCTGATTCTCTGGAGTACAATCAACTCTAGCAAAAATGCAAGACCTTATTAGATAACTAATTCCATCCAATGGTTATCCAGCTCCCATCATTCATAAAATCACTGAAGTGAGGTTGCAAGTGCAACCGCTCTTTCACGAGCAGTTATTCTTACTAAAAATTCTACTTTCGTGTGTCCTATCTATGTTATCTCTCACTATTTATCATAACAATGAAGAAGTACTAATATAGAGAGAACAAAATTTTAAATACTAAACAGGTACTTACATCAACAGTGTTGATATTAGCAGCCACTAAGCTCAAAAGTACGCAAACGACTTTGATCATGGTTGATCTTCGATTTATGCTCTTTATCACCTTATATGATAAGTACTAATTGTTTCTAATCGTCTGCTGACTATTTATATTACCTTTCAGTTAGGTATCAAATAACAAGTAATTTAATCACATAAATTTAGGTTAGGTACTTACCTACATCAATTTACATATAATCGTCTTGCCATACCAAGGTCAAGTCAAAGTACAAAATTTTGTAGAGTAGGGAATTTATTTCCGGAATTACGGACATTTCTGGGCAAGACTATTCTCCCTTCCCAGTTCAACTAGGGAGGTCTTTCTTACACAATGTAATAATGTTTGGTTGTGCCCGTCGATTTAATTTAATGATGATACCTTTAGTGTTGAAAGCGTCCTTAATCTACGGTGACCACTTTCCATCGGGCAGGATGTATGTTTGTATGCTTTTGTTGTTTTTTAACCTAGTGAAGCATTTTCTCTAGTTTTCTCAAGAAGTGTGCTATTAAATACAACAAGATTTTGTCACACAAATTGTTCTGCTTCAATATAATATTAACATTGACATATATGGCTAGTTTCTAATTAATAAATACCATTTACCAGTGGTAACATATTGGTATGAATTTAACTGACGAAGTCTCGGATTTAAATGTCGTATCAGTCCAATGAGATAACAAAAGATTCCTTGAATTTCGGTTTTATTACCCTCTAATTTCCCAACTCTAGTCTATTGTTAAGAAGCCGTGTCTACGTATAACTGCATTTATTCAAATACCTAAATAAAAATAATATAATTGTTACATACAAATAATTAACTGTCAGAACTTTTAAAGATGTAAAATAATTTAAAGATGATTATGAAATTTTAACTTCAGATTGCATGATAAATGGGCAAGATGTCTAACTAAACAATTCTCACGAAGAATGAAACTCGAGACTTAGTTTCATAATAAAGTCGAAGTGAAAACGAGTGACTACCTAACTGCAATAAGGAATAATTAACCTCCCAGAAGGTATCCTCCTCTTTTTATAAGCTTGTAAAAATAACTAAAGTTGATAAGTCCTATCTCATTACATAAACTTTTTTCTCATTTGTGACCAAATCTTTAGTGTAGACCGTACCTGACAATTAGCAGTAGTCATAGGTAAGCAAGCCTGCTTTGCTTTTAAATTCCAAAAGAAAGAATAATAATAATAATAATAATTTATTTCAGATCATAGATCCATAGTAGGTACACAAGTTATTATTTAATATAGATAAAGGATGATCTGTGAGATGACATCCATTTATACATTATTTGGCTATCCAGCCTGTTCGCCACAGTACTGACAAGGCTGTTGGAGCTGTCACGCACTCGCCGCATCAGGGAGGCAAATAATAACACCATGCTTTTAAACTTATAAAACGAGAAAGTAAAAAGAAGAGTTAAAGTCTTTTTAGACTTTAAAGTCTTTTCCGACTTCATTCCACCCGTGACCATGAAGTCCGAAAAGACAAAAAATCTAAAATCGAAAACAAACCGTTCCAAATCAAAATCCGTTACCGTTATCCGTTAAGTATAGGATTCGATTCGATCCAGTTAGTTTAGTATTATTTAGAACTAGTATCCGCCCGCGGTTTCGCCCGCGTAGTATTAGGATAAAAATAGCCTATGAGCTGATCCAGACTACAATCTACCTCTATGCCCAATTTCATCCAAATCCGTCCAACAGTTTTTGCGTGAAAGAGTAACAAACATTGTTAAACCCACATTTGTAGTGACTTCTTTTATTTATTCATAATATCAACACATCTTACTACCCGTATTTGGAAAAATAAAGAACACGTGTTTCATTATTTTTATAGGTTTATGTGTACCTACTGAATTTTGAATGAATCGGACCAAGGAATAAAAAGAGACAGAAACTGATTTTTATAAACTTTTTAACCTTCGCGTTGCATCATTAATATTTATCATAATGGGCAGTTGATGCTCTCGCCTTTAATTTCGCTGGATCAGTCTGATTGCGACTGCGACCTGTTCAACCCAGGTCGAATTGTTAGGCCAAATTGAAGGTTAGCGCGTTAATTGCACGTTATGATACATATAAACTATTTTTTTAGACAAAACTCATCTTTTACACCTCCTGGGGGTAGTTCATTTTTTTATTTAAGCTTTATTAGATTTTTAATACTTACTGCACGGTACTAATTACTGCACGGTAGGAAAAGAAATTGGACTATTTTTAAGTAGACTCGCGTCTCAAAAAAAATAAAGCATAAAGCATATTTTCATTTCATTTCATTTCAATATCGAATTTTACGTGAATCGGACTATAATATTTACAAACAAAACTCATTTTGCACATGGGGGTAGTTTGGGAAAAATAAAAAACGCGTGTTTCATTATTTCTTAAATAAAAAACGCAGCATCATCGGTGTGAGGAGTTACGTCCTGCGATCGCCAACCAGCCTGCCCAGCGTGGCGATTATTGGCAAACCCTCCTAAATATGATAAGCCAGAAAAGACCACGGACTATAATTCCCGGTCGCTCTGCTATTCCTAATCATGGCTGCGGTCACGGTAACGGCAGAGCAGGAGGAGCTAAGAATCTCAGTGTTACAGCAGGCTGAGTGACACTCTCTGTAAGGCAGCTACCAAGAGCTGGATGAGAAAAGCCGCGTATTGTGCTCGGTGGCGTGCTTTGGGTAAGGCCTATATCCAGCAGTGGAATGAAACAGAACAATGATGATAATGATAATAAATGGCTAGGCAAAATTATTTACTAAACTTATTGGTTTTTGAAAGATTTATTTGAAACATAATAGGAGTACATGTATAAAGTAAAAATTATGATATTCATTTTCTTAGTATAGTTACTCCTTAGTGTACCCTATAGATTATGTCTTCAAAATGATACCGTATGTAACAGGGATCTGAAAAAATACGAATAATTATTCAGTAAGAGTAAAAAAAGAGTTGAGGCTTCAAGTAGGTTTAAAATATAGTCCAAAATGCAAGCCGACAAAATTACCCAGTGAAATGACTCAAAGAATGGATGGACTCTGGGATAACCAAGTTCTTGATAGAAGAGTAGAGATCGCGTCTTGCCGAATGTAGTGTACAACGTCCTCCAGCTAGGTGGAGTGACGATCTGCAAAATCTGTAGCTAGATACCGCAAGCCGAAGACAGGGTGAAAAAACGCTAATTGGGAGAAGCTTACGTTCAACCACAGATAATATAATACTATACTAGTATTACTAGTAATACTATACTAGGTTCAACTCTAGACTGCAATAGTCTGATGATGACAATGAATATGCAAATTATACTTGCCTATCGAAACCATTTTCAAATTCACACATCAATACCATCTTAGCTCTCTCGCACCCGGCAGTGCCATCTGTCACTGGTTTGTCGTTAACTGTAAACAGTAAATTTGTAATGCCCGAGATACATTACACTTTTTTTCAGGCTAGAATAACATGTTAAAACCCCGTTATTACTATCCTGGCTTCCGAAAACATTCTTGTATCGTAAAACAGTATTATTGTGCTTCCATATAAGCCTAGAAATTAATCTAATTTGTAAACACAATGCTAAAGTCACTAGCTTGCTGGCTTACTAACATTTGCTTGCAATCCTAGCTTAAAGAACTAGCCTCGTGTACCGTAGGCGCAAATGAGGTTGTAGTGGAAACACCGGCATAACTATAGGGTACTTAGGGAAGTCCACGTCTTGGCGTTTTAGTCTTATTAACGACACATAAAGTGGCCCCTAGCTTAACTAAGTATAAATCATTCTGGCCTAGACGTATTATAACTATGATGGCTAGTCTAGGCTGACTATATCTGGCACCTGCTTAGCTCTGTAGAGGATATTATAGTGCACAAATATGTGCGCTAACACAGGCGCGCTTTCTATTCTCTTCAAACTCAGAGCTCGACGGAACATTCGGAATGACCTGACCAGTCAGATATTTCATTTTAAGGTTACGGTGATCATAAAAAGTAGATTACCTGAAGCACATTTTTTGCTGAGGTTCGTGTATTTAACTTTATCCTCTGGACTCCCCAAAATGGAAGTGAATAGTTCGATGTTCTTCTCTGGGACAAACTTGCCTTCGCTGTTTATCTAAAATATTAGAAACAATAATATACTTTCTGTAGAGCCTATTAATATAGAGGAAGTATTCCTATCAATAGCACTCAGTGGTTATGAATGGAAGCAATTTGAAGGAGAATATTTAGGGAAAACACTAAAGATATTTCAACTGACAACGGATTAGGGTCTAGACTCTCTTAACTCTTAGGAGTAGAATTGATTGGAGTGGACGGAGAATCACGGCGGTACTATCGTCATGTCATACATTTTATAGATCGCGATTCTCTCGTGGAGACAATCCCACAGAAAGTATATAGAATTACGAGGCACGCCGATGATATCACCACAATTTTCTCGCTCATAGAGACGGCCTCTTAGAAAGTGTATAAAATTACGTGGTGTGACGAAAACATCGCCTCGATTCTCTCGCTCGTAAAGACGACCTCTCAGAGAGTGTTATATACACGTGGCGCGAAGCTAATATCACTCGTAGAGACGGTACCTTAAGATAGTTGAGGGAAGTGTGGGACGCTAAAGAATTACAGCCTTGTTTATTAAGTTTATTCGTAACCCATCAAAGGTTCGTTATAATGATAGTCTTTAAAAAAATACTTGAAGGCCGCTACATAGAACATAGTTTAAATTTATACCTACAATATTAACTTTCTGCAGGATGCAGCCTATAAAACAACTATTTAGGCCTTCAATGCTGTGCGCCTGTTGTGCAGCTTTCAACTCTGCTGGCCCAGTACCAGTCTTAGTGCCGCATTCATTGAACAACGGCCTCATAGCTTCTCGATAAGCTATTAGTTCAGCATCACTGATAGCCTGAAAATTATACAAAACTTTTTTATTAAATTAACATTACACATTATTATTACTAAAAAATAATATAAACTTTTATTAAATTTTAGAAATTTTTAATTTATTTAGGCAAAACTAAAATTTTATTTCAATTTTTTAATAGATTTAATTTTATTTGATTGTAATTATATTTTCAATTTAATTTCAGTTGTATTTAAAAATTAAATGTTAGATTAATATGAATGTAGGGATTTCAGGGAGCACAAGATTTTTTCAATATTGCTTTCTTATATTATCATGCGATGTGTATACCTTGTTGGAGAACCTAATAAATAAATAAATAAAAGATATGAAACGCGCACATCATGCCACTGTGTTCCAAGTATTTAGTTATGGTGACCGCATTCCGTCAGTTAAGCCAAATGGTTGTTTGCCTACTAGGTAGCAAAAAAAATCATTATTCAACATTCTTGTTTTGAAAATCCTGGCATGTTATGGTCCATTGAAAAATTATTATTATTATTTATCCTCCTGTCTGTCCTATAAAAAGCTAGATTTTAATGTATTTTACATACATGAACTTTGTTTATACAGACAGCTGCTAATCCTAAAACCGCGCAAATAATTTTGAACATGATTAAATCTGATTCAAACACTATACACTTCGGTGATTCGTGTATTGACTGTAACTGGACTGTTTCTATTATCTTTTGCGCATTTATATTGAGATTTGCAAAGTAATTAAAGTAATTTACATACATTTTCAAGTAGTAAATGTATTACCTACCTAAAAACTTATCTGGAAATATCTTGTTATTGTAGAGTCAAGTGAGAAAGTAATTTGAGTAAAGGATTCGATTCGAGGAGTATTATTTAGAATCCAACGTGTGCAACCACTACATATTTGGTAAAATACAAACGTTTAAGAATGTTCTTACGAGTACCTACCATTATTCTTTCAAGGATAAACTTGTAAATAGATTTAGACAAATCCTAATTTATTCACAAGTTCTTCCTTGAAAGAAATGTTACTTTCAAAAATAAGTAATAAACGACAAATAATTTATTACTTATTTTTGAAAGTGACATAATAAATCTGTTTATTTAGTATTTTCTTTTTATTTATTTATTACAAGGCACATCAACATATAAACACAAACATTTAACAAAATACAATTTTGAAAACCGTTCCAAACTTTTTCCTTTCCTCAGTCAATAATTATTGCATTAAGGGAATATTTGTGATTGATGTAAACACCAAATGTGTGGCCACCACATCTAGTGTTTACATCAATCTCAGACATGCCCAAAATTTAATAATTAAACATACAAATTTTAAATTATATCATAATAATATTAATTTTAATTAATATTTTGAATTAATAAATTGAGAATATCAAACAATAACAAAATGATCCTGATTTTATCCCGGTAACAAATTTCTTCGAGATACCTTCGCTCAACCACGCAGACGAAAGAGACACGGGCACAAGCTAGTTATGTAGGAAAATATAATAAGAAAATTTAACTAAGACAATGAAACATTGTAATATTTTCTACTTGTACCTTGTCATGACGCATAAGATCGTATCACTATTTAAATACCTATCTAATAAAATTATAATTTCGTGAAAAACCTTAACCAGATAGGTAGGTATATATAAATAAGTTCCGTAGGTAATTTTGTTCTCTACTGGAAAAGCATTATTTTTTGTGTCGAATCTTTGTCTCCAACGTCACTCTCTTGAAATCACGTTCAAATGATGTACATTGAAAGGTGCTTATTTTATATGCCTCACTACATCTCTTCGCGGTATCTTTTTTGATCAGAAAACTTCTTGCATGTACCTAAACACTTCTGTAACATGCCTGTGCAATTTTGGTGACGCCAATATTGAACAAGTTTTCGGTGAGTTTCAAACACATACTTGTTGGCACATCTGCTTCTCAATGCATCGGCTGTCATTTTATACTGTCATCGCGTCCGTCTTTGAAGTAACCTGTCACTCGAGAATGTCATTATGAGCGAACGAATGAACACCGAGCGCGGGTGAAGCGGCCATCTTAGAATGGCTGACACTGCGCATTGAACCGTTGTGGCGTCCGGTAGTGCAGATGCAATAACGTGCTCGGTGAACGTTACGCTTTAATCCAATGTCATCTTAACGATCTGTAATTAACTGGTAGAATTAATGATTGTGCTATCGAGAGATTGGGGTGAAGTGATATTTGCTGTAGTTATTTTATTGAAATACCGCCTTCTTACCCGATTATTCACGCCTACCTAAAGTTGTCTGCTAATCTTGATATTTTTAGTCTAAAAAAAACCTTTAAAAGCCTTCATCAGAAGTGGGATGGGAAGGGTAAACCAACAGGAGACGGTATTCAATCGAAGAAATAGTGATCCATGTGTGTTTAAGTGTTATATGGTAAGGTGGTTGTAAGGCCTCTGCCTCGAATCTTGCGGGCAGCGGGGCGGAAGCGACGGCGGCGCGGGAGCGGGGCGGGCAACGCAGACCCGTTCTCGAAAGCAGCGGGCAGGTCGCGCGGCATTATAGCGGCGTAGTGTTGTGTTCGTGTTTGTGTCGTCGAGATATTTGTTTTTATTCGCGAACGAAATGTCTGAACTAATTTCTTCTAGCATGTCCGAGGACATTTCGACACGTCACAAAAATAAATTGCACACACAACACTACAATGCAGACGCGCGGGCGGTCACCGCTTGACTGGAGTGCACCGCTCGTTGCCCGCTCCCGCGCCGCTGCCGCGCCGCTGTTTTCGAGGGTCGGTCCATTTGATTTTACGTATTTGATCCAGCCGCTCCCGCGCCGCCGCCGCTGCCGCCCCGCTGCCCGCAAGATTCGAGGCAGAGGCCTAAGAGGCCTAGTACGCCTAAGCCACGCTTTGACGGTTGTTAATTTAAAGCTGGTTGAAAGGGCCTCGTATGCCCGGGCCATGCTTCAGCAGTTGGTTGAAAGGGCCTCGTATGCCCGGGCCATATTTTGGTTAGTGGTTGAAGGGCCTCGTACGCCCGGGCCACGCTTTGGTAATTGGTTGAAAGGGCCTCGTATGCCCGGGCTATGCTTCAGTAGTTGGTTGAAAGGGCCTCGTATGCCCGGGCCATGTTTAGGTAGTTGGTTGAAAGGGCCTCGTATGCCCGGGCCATACTTTGGTAGGTGGTTGAAGGGGCCTCGTACGCCCGGGCCACGTTTTGGAAATTGGTTGAATGGGCCTCGTATGCCCGGGCCATGTTGAGGTAATTGGTTGAAAGGGCCTCGTATGCCCGGGCCGTATCTTGGTAAGTGGTTGACAGGGCCTCGTACTCCCGGGCCACGCTTTGGTAATTGGTTGAATGGGCCACGTATGCCCGGGCCATGCTTAGGTAGTTTATTGAAGGGGCCTCGTATGCCCGGGCCATACTTTGGTAAGTTGTTGAAGGGGCCTCGTATTCCCGGGCCATGCTTAAGTAGTTGGTTAAAGGGGCCTGGTAAGCCCGGGCCACTGTTGAGTAACTGTATGAAGGAGACTAGCATGCCCGGTCCATATTATTATGCAATAGCGATGAATTTGAGTTCGGTCAGGAAGGACCGAGCGTATGTTAATGTCTATCTTTACTTTTTCATTAGAACAGGTAGAAAAGAATGACATGTCATCGAGCAGACTGATACTATGCGCACGAGGTCGTGCGATTCGTCAGGGTTGGCCGTGTTGGCACATCTGCTTCTCAATGCATCGGCTGTCATTTTATACTGTCATCGCGTCCGTCTTTGAAGTAACCTGTCACTCGAGAATGTCATTATGAGCGAACGAATGAACACCGAGCGCGGGTGAAGCGGCCATCTTAGAATGGCTGACACTGCGCATTGAACCGTTGTGGCGTCCGGTAGTGCAGATGCAATAACGTGCTCGGTGAACGTTACGCTTTAATCCAATGTCATCTTAACGATCTGTAATTAACTGGTAGAATTAATGATTGTGCTATCGAGAGATTGGGGTGAAGTGATATTTGCTGTAGTTATTTTATTGAAATACCGCCTTCTTACCCGATTATTCACGCCTACCTAAAGTTGTCTGCTAATCTTGATATTTTTAGTCTAAAAAAAACCTTTAAAAGCCTTCATACTTAATAAAAAGATTATTTATAAATATTACAGACTATTAATAGGTTTTCTTGTAATCTATAGGTTTAGACCTATGTTTTATTTATTTTTTTATAATTCTGTGTCAAGTAGTTCCGGGGGTAGGTAAGCAACCTACCTATGGTAAATTTTCGTCTATTTTGTCAAATAACTAAAATTATGTACAGATTAATATAAATATTTATCTTATTCCCTCACAAATGGCGAATCGCCAGTGTTTTTTTTATAAGTAGCTTCTACGAGTTAACTATTTCATCGGTTCGACCGTCTTCGGACGGCTCACCGAAAAAGTCCGTTGAACCTATGGTTGAACCAATAAAGGCCCTGTCGGCCTTAATTTATCTATCTGACGGACAAAATAAAAAATAGCTTTTGTGATCCCTATTCTTTTAGTTCATTCATTTTAATGATTTCTTTGTTCTGGTCTGGTACTAAGACGATAAATGATCGACGTATATTTATACCTACATAGTTACATAGAAATCTTTTTGTTTGTGTGATGCATCGTTTTAATAAGTACTGTCAGTTTAAATGTTGTAAATAATATTAAGTTAAAATATTAACAAAAAAAACCGACTTCATGGATGCCATTCTCAGAACTAAACCAAACTGAAATGGGACCACACGGGAAGCATCAGCTTTCAATTAAAAAAAAATATATCAAAATCGGTTCACCCATTCGAAAGTTCTGAGGTAACAAACATAAAAAAACATACAGTCGAATTGATAACCTCCTCCTTTTAGAAGTCGGTTAATAATGTAGCTAGTACAAAGGTCATACATATTGTTGAATTTACAAATTCACATACCTACGTTTAACATACAATACAGCTAAGTAATAGTTTAGAATTATCAGTTTCATTAATTTAGGTAACAAAAAGAGGAAAGTTATTTAATTTTTAACCGAATTCAGGAGGAGGTTCTCAATTCGATCGGTATATTTGTTTTGTATGTACACAGATTACGCTGAGATTAATGAACTGATTTAATTATACGTGATTCTTCTTTGGCACCGAATTCAAACCTATGAGTAGGTAACACATACAAATAACAGTATTTATTATTATTACAGGTATTAAGTTTGTATAAGAGTTGTACTGAATTAAATCTTTATTAAGTTATTTTATGTTTTTCTATGTTCCAATTCGGTCACACAGCCTCACACCTATTTTGTCATCAACTAGAAACGGGATGATTATCTCCAAATTTCAAAACTGATTTCCTTGAAACCTAGCTAAGAACAAACGAACACTCCGCCATCCTAACTAATAAAAACACCAAAATCATTTCATTTTGACGGGCCGGTGGTGGCGTGGTCGGTAAGATACTTGCTTTTTACGTCGCAAGTTGTGGGTTCGAGTCCCACACAAATCAGATATTTGTGTAATGAACACGTCTGTTTGTATTGAGTCTGGGTGTAATTATCTATATTTAAGTATGTATTTACAAAAGAAAAATATTTTATGTAGTATATTACCAGTAATCTGGTTTCCATAGTACACGCTATGTTTAGTTTGGGATCAGATGGCCGTGTGTTAATGTCCCTCTATATTATTATTATTTTTATTATTTCGGCCAGCGAACTTAAGATCCTTCTATTTCATCAAAACATTAGTCACAAGGAATACAATTAGTAGAAGCTTGAAATTGAGAAAATGAGGCGAGTTGTAACATCGGCGAGGATATCTACATCAGTGTTTCAGTGTAGCGTTTATAGCATTGTAGAGCTTAACACATTCATAACCAGCGACACGCCTTCACAAATCCTTATCAACTGTCGAGAACACGTCAGACGTATTCTTAAATTTTCATGGATACTCATCATACGGCCAATCTTAAATAGGTACACGTGTAAGATGGGCTATATTTCAAATGCTTGCATTTTGTATAAGATGGCGTTTTATGTGTTAAACAAATAGTTCAATTTTGAAAGCCGAAGTAATCGAGATGATTTGAAACTACTAGATTGGGAGCGGGGTAAATATTCATTTTTATTGTGTTAATAAATAAAAAACCGACTTCTAAAACAAAAATGTTTAAAATAACTCAATAAAGCAAACTTTAATATTAATAAATATTATTATTTGAATGTGTTACATATTGAAAGGTTTGAATTCGGTGCCAAGCTAAATGTACCTAAAAGTAGGTAGTAGTAGATACCTAATTAATATTACCTATATATGTTTTTATCATATACATCTGTTTCACAATAAATCAAATTATTCTTAGGTTTAATTTTAAGTGCAGTAAGAAGGCTGTGTATATTACCTAAGTTTTATTTTATTTAGGGCTTCACACCGACTTCGAACTTATCAGTAGGTAACGAATTCAAATAATAGTATTTATTAATATTAAAGTTTGCTTTATTGAGTTATTTATTAATATTAAAGGTAATATTTCTGCATAAGAAGTGTATTAAATAAATCTTTTTTAAGTTGAAACTCTTTTGTTTTTGAAGTCGGTTTTTAAGCGTATAGGTTTTTTTTTTTTTACTTTTTAGTGTATTTTCAGTTTTTTTCTAGATTAAAACAGGTTTACTAATAGATTAAGAGGTTAAAACTAAATCTATGGGTAGACTATAACCATCAATTTCTAAATCTATGACTATCAAAAATCTATGGGTTTAAGCTAAATCTATGATAAAAACATTTTAATTCATTTTTTGTTTTTGGCCTGGAAGGCTACAACTATTTTGCCAGTGTCAAGTCTATAACATTTCGTTTCTTGACATTTGACAATGACAATACAAAATAGCGCCATTTTTACATTCCGTTTCATAAGCTAGCCAAACTACATATTTTAAATCAATAACTTACAATCAAAATAATACTGTAAATGAATATATACAGTTAACTGTTTACATTTGTGCATGAAAACTATCGAAATAAATACACAATATAATAAACATCTACGTTTTATATAAAATAAAATGTCAATGAACGTATGACAACTTAACCGTAAGTGAAACTAATCCTTAGTAACATGCTAGAGATAATATCTCTAGCATGTTTGTCATTGTTTGTTTACAATATAGATATTCTCTAAAAATGTATGAAGGCTTTTGAAGGTTTTAGAGAGACTAAAAATATCAGGATTAGCAGACAACTTTAGGTAGGCGTGAATAATCGGGTAAGAAGATGGTCTTTCAATAAAATAACTACAGCAAATATCACTTCACCCCCATCTCTCGATAGCACAATCATGAATTCTACCAGTTAATTACAGATCGTTACGATTACGTTGGATTAAAATGAAATAGTAACGTTCACCGAGCACGTTATTGCATCTGCACTACCGGACGCCACAACCGTTCAACACAGTGTCAGCCATTCTAATATGGCCGCTTCACCCGTGTTTGGTGTTCATTCGTTCGTTCATAATGACATTTTCGAGTGACAGATGACTTCAAAGACGGACGCGATGACAGTATAAAATGAGGTAGAATAAGAGGTAGATGTGCCAACATGTATATAAAATTAAACTACTGGGCCAAACTATGTTAAATTTTATGGGACCAAATGTTGCCATTTGAAAGAAAAAGAAAAGAAATCACGTAAATCGGATCATTAATCTCACTGTAATCGGTATACATACATTAAAAGAAATCCCCGTTCGAATTGAGAACCTCCTCCTGTAGTCGGTACAAATAAAATCAAAGTAAATTTTATTAGTGAATTTTATTTTATAAACCTAGCTCTGCTCTTTCAAACACAGGTAAAAAAAGAAGAAATTTGTATTGATTTACTTGATTTATTTACAACAAATTAACAATACAACCTGAAAAAAATTCAAACAAACAAAATATATGACCAAAAATATACAAAATCCTAAATAAGTGTTTCAAATTGTTATTTATTTAGGTAAATCTTAATTTTAATATTAGTAAAAACTTAATATATTTTTATGGTATGTCTTCAAAACGATACTGTCGTTAACAGCGATCTGAAAAACAAAAGATACATTGAAATAAGCAGGTAATTTGTTAAAATATCAACAAGCCTTTTGTGGTCTACTGCTGCGCACGGGTGGCCGAGAGAAGACTTCAAGCAATTATCTACTTCTGCGACTCTCTTTATTATTCTACTAGTGACCCACCCCAGCTTCGCACGGGTGCAATGTGTTATACTTATAAACCTTCCTCTTGAATCACTCTATCTATTAAAAAAAAACGCATCAAAATCCGTTGCGTAGTTTTAAAGATCTAAGCATACATAGGGACATAGGGATAGAAAAAGCGACTTTGTTTTATTCTATGTAGTGATTTACTTTTAGACTTTGAGAAACAATCTTAGAGTTAGTTAGTCTTGAATCCAAAGATGCTGGCGAATCGCGGGTTGGTGTATGTCACATATTAGACTTAGACATGCAGTATTAATGATTTTTTTAGAAGTCCTAACCTCACTGCAGTTGGTAAAGTCATTGTTGGTTCACCGGACTTTTTCGGTGAGCCGTCCGACGACGACGGTCGAACCAAAATGGGACGGTTGAACCCATCTTCTTCATGATGTTTGAATTCATAAATATTGAGCAACGTTGATAAAACAGTCCAGCATAGAATCCATAATAGCTTCTTAAATATCTACTAGGTACAAATTTTGATAACTTACTTGTCGAAACCATTTTGGAATTCACAAGTTAATAGCAGTTTAGCTCTATCGCACCCAGCGTTGCCGTCCGTCACAGGTTTGTCGTTAACTGTGAACAATAAATTCGTTTTGTTTAGAACTTCAAGCAATATTGAGACCGTTGTTACAGTTTTCACTATTTTTTTTTATATGCACTTATCAAAAGGCAAGGATTGTCAACATTTATTGATTTCAACAGGCAAAAATAACCAGTTCATCCAGTAAAATTTAATTCTAGAATATTCGACATAAGCCAAATTACGATACGGTATTCACGAGGTGTATATTTTTCTTTATTATAAGATAGCGAGAATGATAGAAGATTACCTGAAGTGCATGTCTTGCTGATAGTTGTATATTTAACTTTATCTTCAGGGTTCTTAAAAATTTGAGTAAACAGGCCGACGTTCTTGTCTGCGTCAAACTTGCCTTCGCTGTTTAACTACAATACATAAATATAAATGAGTACCTACCTAGTTACTTCAATTGTGAGACCACACCAACACCATGGCATTATCAACCACCAATTTTAATTATAGGTATCTTAGAAGGAAGGAAGTGTATTTGTTGAATGTAATCTAAATATATATAAGAAGAAACTGACTGACTGAGATATCAACGCAGAGCCCAAACCGCTGGGTCTGGAGACTCTAAATTTGGCACATAGGTTCCTTAAGGGGTCTAGGTGTGCACTAAGAAAAGATTTTTCAAAACTCATTCTTTAAGGTACTTTTCAACTGTAGGTAAGAAATTGGCCACTGATATAATGGAGAATCTTCAGCAAAACCAAGATGATTTAGCAGTGAAGCTTAGTGGAGAATTTTCGGCACACAACTTTTTCTTACACCCTACTGACGAACATGAAGTGAAATCACTTATAGATTCCCTCAAAAATGACAAGGCTCCCGGTATAGATGGACTTACTAACAATCTCCTGAAAGAAATAAAGAGTCTCATTTTGTATCCCTTAACCATAATATTCAATAAAAGCATAGAAACGGGTACTTTCCCTCAAAAATGGAAGTTAGCTGTTGTCAAACCAATCCACAAAAGTGGTATAAGGGACCTTGTGGAGACTTATAGACCGATTTCTTTGCTCACATCCTTTTCTAAGCTGCTAGAAAAACTAGTCAACAACCGATTGATCAAGTATATTGAAGAAAAATGCCTTCTTTCTCCTAGACAGTTTGGATTCAGGAGAAGAAAATCAACTGAGGATGCTGTAGCGTTGTTGACATCTTTGATCTCGATCAATCTTGACAAAAGCAAACCATGTATTGGTGTCTTTTTGGATCTAGCAAAAGCCTTTGATACTGTATCTATCCCTATACTAACTAAAAAACTGGAAAACTACTACGGTATCAGAGGCATTGCATTGGACTGGTTCAAAAGCTATCTCACCAACAGAAGACAATGCGTCAGTGTTGGAAGCTTCAAAAGTCATATACATGACATTGATTATGGTGTTCCACAGGGCAGTATACTGGGGCCAACTTTGTTCATAATGTACTTAAACGACATCCAGACAAGTACCTCAGCTGAGGTAATCTGCTATGCAGACGACACAGCAATCATTTTCGAAGGGACTTCCTGGGAAGAAGTGTTCCAAAGAGCTGAAATAGAGATGAAACAGGTTCACAAATGGCTTCAACATAATTTGTTGACCTTAAACGCCGAAAAGACCAAATATATCTGTTTTCATAAAACCGCAAAATCTGCTCCAAAGGAACACCTAGAAATTGCCCTTCATAAATGCAGCAGTCAAGTGGGGTGCGGATGCAAACATCTTAAAAAGAGTAACTCAGTTAGGTATCTGGGAGTGATTATTGACCAAAATCTAAATTTTCATGAGCACATAAAATTTGTATCTAATAGAGTTCGTAAAACTGCAAATATAATGAGGCTACTTCGATCATCAGCCTCAAAAGACACCATGAAAACCGTCTACTTTGCACTCACCCAATCCCTGCTAATGTACTGCATAACGTGCTGGGGCAGTGCGTCAAAGACGTCTATGATAGCATTAGAAAGGGCGCAGCGCAGTGTGTTAAAAACCATGCTCTGCTCAAAAAACCGTTCAGGTACCCAACTGATTTGCTGTACAATGAGTGTAAAGTTTTGAGAGTGCGACAGCTTTTTCTTTTGAAAACAGGTCTTAAAGTGCATAATAGTGTCGTTAATTCAAAGGAATACAATCAGCTTCTGAAACGCCGTGTATACAGAATTCCCGTCCCTGCTGTAAAAACGAAATTTGCGAGAAGGTTTGGTCAACATAAAGATAACTTTCTATACAATAGAATAGCAGGCTATTGTGACATATCAAAATGCTCAGTCAGGGAAGCTAGAAAAACTATAACTGAATGGCTTATTTCATTGTCATACGAATTCACTGAGGGTGTTCTCATTTACTTGACGTAACTTTTGATAATTTCCCCATATTGACTAAATCGCGTGTATTATTTGTGAACGTAACGAGTTGAACTAAAATTGTGAATAATTTGATTTAATTTATTTATGTACTTAATTATTATTATTATTATTATTATTTTCAATGAGTTTTAAAATAAAATAAATTGTAAGCGTAGATGGCACCCACAGGACAGGCTTGCCTAGTGTGGGGCCAACGGAAAAATTTGTTTGCTGTAATTTTTTGGTAATAATCTATTTTTATTATTTTTATTTATAAGGGGGTGAAACGGGGTTCCAAAGTTTGTATGGAGAAACAAGATTAGTGAGATCAATTTCGCGGGCGAAGCCGCGGGCGGAAGCTAGTATCTAATATAGTCTTGGCTTTTTAGTCCAAGGTTATTCCATCCACATAAACTTTAAAAACTGGCACTACTTCAGTTCTTAAATTATGATGTCGGTTTTTAAGATGTGTCGGTCTAATAGGACCCAAACATTTACAGTACTATTTCTTAAGGATTTAAAACTTAATTCGCATTGTTTATTAGTATTTATTCATACGTAGTTACTTAATATGTACTTACAATTTCAACCTTTTTCAGTACACAAGCCATAAAGCAAGTGTTTAAGCCTTCAATACTGAGTGATTGTTGAGCCGCTTTTAATTCTGCCTCTCCAACATTATACTTTGGTCCACATTCTGCAAACAATGGCTTCATAGCCTCGCGGAAAACTGCTAGTTCATCGTCACTGATGGCCTGAAAATTTTTATCACAAAAATATCAACATTAATTTTTAATTTGGTACCTTACAAATGTAATTACATTATTTTGTAGGTACTCATCATTGATTAAAAGCTTTTCTGATTCTCTGGAGTACAATCAACTCTAGCAAAAATGCAAGACCTTATTAGATAACTAATTCCATCCAATGGTATTATCCAGCTCCCAGCATTCATAAAATCACTGAACTGAGGTTGCAAGTGCAACCGCTCTTTTACGAGCGGTTTTTCTTACTGAAAATTCTACTTTAGTGTGTCCTATCTTTATTATCTCTCGCTATTTATCATAACAATGAAGAAGAATTAATATAGAAAGAACAAAATTTTAAATACTAAACAAGTACTTACATCAACAGTGTTGATATTAGCAGCCACTAAGCTCAAAAGTACGCAAACGACTTTGATCATGGTTGATCTTCAATTTATGCTCTTTAACACCTTATATGATAAGTACTAATTGTTTCTAATCGTCTGCTGACTATTTATATTACCTTTCAGTTAGGTATCAAATAACAAGTAATTTAATCACATAAATTTACGGTAAGTACTTACCTACATCAATTTACATATAATTCGTCTTGCCATACCTAGGTCAAGTCAAAGTACAAAATTTTGTAGAGTAGGGAATTTATTTCCGGAATTACGGACATTTCTGGGCAAGACTATTCTCCCTTCCCAGTTCAACTAGGGAGGTCTTTCTTACAGAATGTAATAATGTTTGGTTGTGCCCGTCGATTTAATTAAATGATGATGCCTTTAGTGTTGAAAGCGTCCTTAATCTACGGTGACCACTTTCCATCGGGCAGGATGTATGTTTGTATGTTTTTGTTGTTTTTTTAACCTAGTGATGCATTTTCTCTAGTTTTCTCAAGAAGTGTGCTATTAAATATTAAAACAACAAGATTTTGTCACACAAATTGTTCTGCTTCAATATAATATTAACATTGACATATATGGCTAGTTTCTAATTAATAAATACCATTTAACAGTGGTAACATAAGGGCATGAATTTAACTGACGAAGTCTCGGATTTAAATCTCGTATCAGTCCAATGAGATAACAAAAGGTTTTATTACCCTCTAATTTCCCAACTCTAGTCTATTGTTAAGAAGCCGTGTCTACGTATAACTGAATTTATTCAAATACCTAAATAAAAATAATATAATTGTTACATACAAATAATTAACTGTCAGAACTTTTAAAGATGCAAAATAATTTAAAGATGATTATGAAATTTTAACTTCAGATTGCATGATAAATGGGCAAGATGTCTAACTAAACAATTCTCACGAAGAATAAAACTCGGGACTTAGTTTCATAATAAAGTCGAAGTGAAAACGAGTGACTACCTAATTGCAATAAGGAATAATTAACCTCCCAGAAGGTATCCTCCTCTTTTTATAAGCTTGTAAAAATAACTAAAGTTGATAAGTCCTATCTCATTACATAAACTTTTCTCATTTGTGACCAAATCTTTAGTGTAGAACGTAGGGCCTTACGTGTCCCTGACAATAGCAGTAGTCATGGGTAAGCCTGCTTTGCTTTTAAATTCCAAAAGAAAGAATAATAATAATAATAATTTATTTCATATCATAGATCCATAGTAGGTACACAAGTTATTATTTAATATAGATAAAGGATGATCTGTGAGATGACATCCATATATACATTATTTGGTTATCCAGCCTGTTCGCCACAGTACTGACAAGGCTGTTGGAGCTGTCACGCACTCGCCGCATCAGGAAGGCAAATAATAACACCATGCTTTTAAACTTATAAAACGAGAAAGTAAAATGAAGAGTTAAAGTCTTTTCAGACTTCATTCCACCCGTGACCATGAAGTCCGAAAAGACTTAGGGATCTAAAATCTAAAACAAACCGCGATAAAATCCGTTACAAAATAATTTTATTTCAATAAAAGTTTCGTTCTTTGTCAGTGATCTGTTTTAATATGACATTAAAACACAGTGATTATTTACATTGATTTATTTATGGTTATATTGTATTAAAAATAATTATAATTAAGGTACATTATTCCATAGCTATATTTTTTTAAGTAGATACATTTTCTTAGAACGACAGCGCTTGGAACAGGGATCTGTAGAAATACAAAAATAAATATATATCTATGTATAATTTATCCTCCTTCGTACATACTACTATCATAAATACGAAAGTTTGTGTGTGGATGTGTATAATGTGGATGGATGTTTGTTACTCTTTCATGCCAAAATTGGTTTGTCATCGTTTTGATTATTATCATCATCAGCCTTGTCGTGGTAATTGATGCTACAAGTATCTTGGTACTTATAGGTTTCAATTTACCCATATCTACACTAAACCTTTGCAGTCAGGTAACATAACTGAGTAACATTTGATATAAGGTTTCTTCGTTTAGTTAGCGGGTATTTACTCTTCTCTAATCGACAAGATCAAAATCAAATCCAATGCCAGAAATAAAGTGTTAAGAATGAAGGCATCTATTCTAATTTCTTAGCACGAGTGTTTGTGTGGTCAAAAAATTGGTGGTAAGACAATTTTCTTGAGACTAAGTTCTCTTCGGTAGTACCGTATTTAGTTACTGTTACTAAACAAATAAAGACTATCTTATCTTATCTTATGTTGTTAGTCGGTCTAGATTGGCCATCTTATTAATTATTATTTGGTTATATTACAGACAAAGTTTAGGTACATATTCCTTTTTTACCTGTCAAAGTTATTGTCCAAAGCACATTGAATAGCGAGCGTAGCTCTTTCGCATCCCGCTATGCCATCACTTACTGGTTTTTCGTTAACTGCGAACAAAAGGTTATTAATATTAGGTTTATTTGTATGATATTAACTTATCACTTCCTTGACATTCGCGAAATGTACTAAAGTCACCGATACACCAATATAAGCGAGCAAGTTGAAGCCGCAGTGGGAGAGCGATAGCGTCAGCCGGTTCGCCACTAAGTATACTGATGACATTGTAAAAATTGCGGAAAGTTGATGGATGCTAATAGCTGGCAACCGATTACTGTAGCATTCTAAGAGCCCATCTTCAGCAGTGGACGTTCCCAGGCTATATAATGATGATGATGTGCTTATCACTTTAGGTATATTACTTTACTTAATTAGTAGTTAAACTACATAGTATTTCTTTGTTTTGAGATTTACTTCCTTGGCATTATATGAATTTTAATTTGTGTGTCTTCAACCTTTTTTTAATGTCCCACTACTAAACTCGGGTCTTCTCTCTATAACTTACGAGTTGAGAGAGTGAAGGTCTTAATCCACACACGCTGTCTAAGTACGGGTTGGTAGATGACACATGTTAACGGATGAAAAGTTCTTAGACTTGCGGGTTACCTCACGATGTTTTCCTTCACCGATATAAAGCAGCGATAATAAGACAACTCACACAAAGATGTGTGGACACGACTAGGAATCGAAGCCGCGACCTTATATTTTGGAGTCGAGGTTGACACCACTGCGCCACCGCTGCTCTTCTAGGTGTGTGTATTTACAACTAATTAAGTCATTTATTAACTACTAGAGTATCAACACAATTACAGAAAGATAAAGATTTTCATTGTTTGGTCCAATTTATTACCTGACGCACACTTTTTGGTTACGTCTGAAAATTCGGCGATGTTTTTCGACGACTGTGTTTGACTTTTCAATATAATGTCTGCTTGTTCAGTGTTGAACATGCCCTCGCTATCGATCTGAAAAAATATATAAAAATAACTTATTCTATTTTTGTTTCCATTTAAATCTTATCTAAATCAGTTGAGCGGGTTTTTAGTTACTATTTTCATTATACTCGTAATTATAATACATTGATAGGTTCGTATTTTTTTAAGTTGCTATGCTAACGTTTTATTTTTTGCGAACAATGAGTCGCAAGCGACCAGTGACCTTGGTTAAACGTAAATTCCACCAAGTGAACAAAAAAGCCACGAAATAATAATGATTTTGAAGCGTGTCCTCTCCATACAATGTACATTATCAACTAACTGTCAAATAAAACGCACAGGCGGGATTTAAATGGGACCTTCATGGTCATAGGAGACCATGAAGTCTGAAAAGACTTTCAAACGCCGGTATTTAAAATCTTAAATAAACTGCGATAAAATCCATTATAAAATATTTTTTTAAATATTCGCTTAAATTTAAGAAAATACAATAAAATACTAAAGTGCCTTATCATACTATCAGTTTATAAGCGTCTGTGGGGCGGAGCGATCGTGAAACGAATACGTTGCGGGCGCCCAAGGAACACGCCGCAGAAGTGCGTGGACGCCATACAAATATGGGACGAAAATGTTGCCCATCCGTCACATGTTCGCAACGAATTCACACTTGCAATAATAGTATGTTTTTTTTTTCTATAGCAAGATAAAAATAACAGCATAGCCTTGCGCTTGACCACAACTGATGTGGTCTCAGATCGAACACGTTCAACTGAGAAAATACCTATTCACACGTAATTTGAAGACAGGAAGATTATAAAGTGTCTCTACTTGTTCGAAGAAAGAACTGGGATGGAAGAATAATATTATATTATTCTAACGCACATGTGGAACCAAATCTAAGGTCTGGAGAAGTCTTAAATGAAAATGGTAGAATGGCTGTACTTTACGCAACCAACTGCCGCAATCTTGTAAAGTTCACGTATTGCATTTTGTATATATTGCCTTTTCTTGTCAACCCTTTTAGTGTCACAATGCTGGGTACGGGTCATCTCTCAACTATCGTAAGAGTTGAGATCCACACACGCTGGCCAAGTGCGGCTTAGTGGAAGTCACATGTCATCGAATGATTAGTTCTTAGACATGCCGGTTCCCTACGATGTTTTCCTTTACCGATATAGAGCAGCGGTGATGAGACAATTGATACAATGATGTGTGAGCACGACTGGGAATCGAACCGTTGCGCCATAGTTGCTCTGCGCCACTCCTGCTCATTTTCTTTTACCACCATATGAAATTGTCAACAAAACAGATAGTCAGTAGAGTCAATAGGAGAACGTTCAAAATACTTACAATGTTAAGTTTCTTCATAATACAACCTGTAAAGCAAGCATCAACATCTTTAATATTTTTGCTTGCCTGAGCAGCTTTCAATTGTGAAGGTTTAACGCCATAATTTGCACCGCATTCTGATACAATTGGCTTCATAAATGCAGTGAAAAGTGTTATTTCTTCTGGTGACAAAGCCTGTAGGGCAAAAATGGTTACAATTAATAAATAATGTAGTGGGACAGTAACACACACTGCCATCTGATTCCAAACTAAGCAGAGCTTGTACTATGGAAACCAGATAACTGGTAACGTATTACAAATACTTTTCTTTATATACATGCATAAATATAGATATAGACACCCAGACTCAAGAGACGTGTTCATGACACAAATGTCTGACTTGTGTGGGAATCGAACCCACGACCTGCGGTATAAAAACAACTATCTTAACGACCACGCCACCGGCCCGTTGAATTAGCATTTCAAGTTATGCTCTGAAATTGTTTTCTTCTCCATGAAAGTATATTTTACACCAATATTAAATATTTATCATATATAAAGATGTCATATATCATATTTATCATATATAAGAAGATGATATTGTGCTCTTTGCTCCATCATCAGATGAACTGCAACAAATGCTACAAGACCTTAGCACTGCAAGCATGAGTGTGGGATTGACAATAAATCGGTCAAAGACTCAGGTTATGACTAACAGTAGAAAACGTAGAGTTGAGGTAGACGGGCAGACGATACAATATGTCGATGAATACGTTTACTTGGGCCAGCTAGTTTCTTTCAACTGCAGGCAAGATAAAGAAATTAACCGCCGCATCGAAAACAGTTGGAAGACCTACTGGTCCTTAAAACAGTACATGAAGAGTGACAAACTTCCCATCTCGTTGAAACGTAAACTCATCGACATGTGTGTTCTGCCTGTCCTAACCTACGGTGCTCAGACTTGGTCTTTGACCGAGACACAGAAATCCCAACTCAAGATTTGCCAAAGAGCGATGGAGCGCAGTATCATTGGCATCAAACGTCAAGACAGAGTCCCCAATGTCGAGATTCGTCAAAAAACTGGCGTAATAGATGTGGGCCACAAGACGGCCAAGTTAAAGTGGGAGTGGGCTGGCCATTTGTGTCGGATGCAGCCAGAGAGATGGGCCCGAATAGCCACACACTGGGTGCCGCAAGACGGTAGCCGTCGCCGAGGCCGACCGAGAAAAAGATGGCGGGATGATCTGGATGCATTCGATATTGGGTGGCCAGAGGTCGCGGGAGACCGGACAAAATGGAAGAATTTGGGGGAGGCCTTTGCTCAGCAGTGGGACAATATAGGCTAAATTAAAAAAATTAAAAAAAAAAAATATAAAGATGTATGAAACTGTTGTTTTAATTATAACCGGATTAAAGTTTTTGGAAGGATTCATATTAGAATCTTTTCAAACAATTTTATCTAGTTTGTTCTGTTATTTGATGGGTGAAATCTGGGAGGTAATTGAAATTTTACTCCTTTTCAATAGATCAACTGATCTGAAAATTTGCACGCACCCTTCAATCCGGTGACAATATAACAATTACTAACTTATCTATCTAGCTATGTAGTCTCTTTCGAAAATCGACAAGATAAAGAAATCGATCATAGTGTTCAAAACACAAGGAAGAGAAGTTCATGAAAACTCTAATGCAGGGCGACCTTTCTATGACACTAAAGCGTAGACAAGTCGACATGTATATTCTGCCTGTCCCTTCTTATGGCGCCCAAATTTGGTCTTTGACTGAATTTCAGAAGTCCAAACTCAAAGTTTTTAAAAGAGTATGATATATGACTTGGGACCAAATCCGCAACGCTGCCATATGCTCCAAAACATGTATAGTAGACGTGGGCCAAGCAGAAGTGGGATTGGTAAGGTCTGACGTATGCATCAAGATAGATGGGTTAGAATCTCGACACATTAGATTCCAGAAGACGGTCGTCGTCTTCGAGGAAGACCGTGATAGCGATGGAGTGGCAATCTGAGTGCATTAGTCACAACTTGGACGGAGAAGACGAGCAATAGAGAAGGTTGGAACGTTACGGGGGGAGCCAAAGCCTCCCCTATAACCTATCCCAACAGTGGTACAGGACAAGCTAAAAAAATGACTTAAAAAATAAAAGGATTATCGTGTTTGTTGAGAATAATGAAATATTAACTCCTCTTGGCCGTATTTTGCCATAATTAGCTGACTCACCATAGACGCAAAAGATATAAAGTACACAAGGGTGTGCGCACATACAGGTGTACGCTTAATTCGAAATTTGAAATTGAAAATGAAAGTACTTTTTATTAAATTTTTTTGGGACGAAACATAAAAATAGTTCCATTTTTCTTATTCTTGTAGGTACTCACATTAATAGTGGAGATGCTAACAGCCAGTAAACTCAGAACAGCACAAGCAAACTTAACCATTTTTCGCAGAATATAATGTTATTACTTACAACCGAATTATCTCGACTGTCGGTAATTAAGAACTATAGTCCTATTTATACATTAAACAATGATAATTAAACCATTACGTCACTATCATAAAAGACCAACAATTAGACCTATTATGTACCGCCATTACCTTTTTTGCTTCAATACGTAAAATAATGCTAATTTTAATCATCTTGAGTTCCTACTAATGTGAATTATTTCAAATTTTTTAGTTAAAATTTGGTCATAATATTCGACTCCATGCTAAATTGGCTACCTATTTAATATGTATGTAATATGTATTAATAAAACAAAAAGTACACAAATAGTGAACAACATTTGTAATCACTATTTGATCTTCTAGAAGCATCTAAAAAGATAATTTTTCCTAAAATCCATTTGCTCGTATAATGCCGCTGGTCGTAACGCTTTTGTATTGTATGACTTTGGCACGTGCTTATTCTTGATAGCATGTGTAAACAATTTAAGGTTTCCTTTGTGTATCATAATATATTAAAGAAAAAACTGAATGACTGACACTTCAACGTGCAGACCAAACCACTAGGTCTAGAGACTAAACGCGGCACTTAGGCTCTGTATAAGGTCTAGGGATGCCCTAAGAAAGGATTTTTCCAAACTCACGTCCTAAGGGGTGAAACTACACAGATTATATATGTTGTTGCTGGGTCCGTCTGTGAGGTCTATCAGTAATCTGCTTAGGGTGTGTGAATCCTAAGCTGCTGCAGCTGGAATTATATAATAAAAAAAATGTTTTAAATGGTCTTTGAGGTTGGCGGTAAGGGCCGTGTGAACTCAAAATTAACTGAACATCTTTAAATATCTAGGGCACTTTTTTGCCAATGACCTCAAAGATGATATTGACATTGAGGGGGAGCGTAGGGCTCTAGCTGTCCACTGTAATATGTTGATTCGTAGATTTGCTTGCTGTACAGACCTAGTCAAAATTACTCTTTTTAAGGCTTACTGCCAGAGCCTGTACACGAGCTATCTATGAATCTAATACATTATGCATTTAGAATGTCGTTGAAACTACTTCGGTACGTCGCAGATGTACGTAGACATAAAATTGATGGTTTTCTTGCGATAATACTTAAGAAAACAGCTTCGCTACACAGAAAAGTAGCCAGTCTTTGGGTCAGATTCAGTTTTCTGAAGTCTGTAGCGAAGAATAACAATTCAGTTTTTGAAAGAGTTTGTTTATAGAATTTTTTTTTTGGGATATTAACAAAAAAGTAAAGAAAGTATTTATAAGTATTCATAAATATTTTTAAATGTTACTAACACTTTACGGACTTGATAAAATCTGAAAGTAACTAATTTTATTTTAATTTAATTATCATCTTTTTTTATTATCATGGATTATTGTAGGTATCTGAGTCATCAACTTTGTCGTTGTTAACAATGACTATACCACAGCTACTTCCTATTTATAATATACGCCAATAATTTAATTATACGTATCACACGTATATAATTATAGCACCAAATTAGGTAGGTACTTTATATTGTCTAGACAAAGCCAAAAAGGTTACAACTGCAGACTGCAAATGTCATTGTTAAAATACAATTAATAATTAATAGTTTATTTTGAATAAATAGTTACATAGCATAACAATTTCTAGCTACATTCTTTCTACTATCTACTGATATAACTTCTTTGTAGGAGTCCTTAAAATGTGATGTTTCCAAACACGGAACTGTAAAGAATTACAAAAAAAAGAATTAGTTATTTTAAAAACAATTAAACGCGGAACGTATAGTAATCTTAAAAAAAATCTAACTAAAAAAATTAAAATTTATTTATATATGTAAAAATGGGTTTTTATGGGTTACAACTTATCTGACCATTTTTATCGTACACAGTAAATACATTGCCCAGGTTTTACTTACAAGCTCTTTTCACATAGATGCGGGGCGGGAGTAAATTGTTCAAAACAATAGAACATTATTATTTACTATATTCATCATCATCATTTCCCTTGCCTTTTTTCCCATATCTATTGGAGTCGTCTCCAGTCTAACATGAAGCATCTAGCTACTAGAATTGTACGAGCGACTGCCATCATACCTCGAAACCCGTAGGGAACCAGTGCCCGAAATGGTTAAACCAGATGTCAGATTATATTAGGCTTCTGACGAATTTTATAGATGTTTTAAATGACAACCGAAACCGACGGCTTAACTGCTCTCCAAGGCACGGAGGGTGGTCCCTCAACCAACCAGATACCGAAACAAATCTTTGTTGATACACAAAAATTGTCCGGGGCAGGAATCGAATCCGGGACTTCCCGGGCACAGCATTATTATTATTTATTTATTATCATCCAACAGTTTACATAAAATACAATCTGTGTCCCACAAAACCACGTGAGTGGTTCGGCTGTGGGATCTAGTCTCCGTACAGTTTATATCTAAGATAGGTATACACTAGATTTATAATTTAAATTACACGGTCCTGTAAGTAATATTTAGTATAGCCCAATCCGACGGTTTACACCGCTCGACTACCGAGGTTGTCAAATTATTTACAATATTCATAATCTCGTCTTGAATTTAATTCAATATTGAAGTTCTTTTGGTTATTAAAACACAACCTAGTAAGGGTCTCTCTTCTCGAGTCCGCATTTGAGTAGATTTGGTCAAAAAACTCTGGGCTTTGTCGTAAAGATGAAGAAAATATAATCGTAGTAAAACAAGGAGAAGAAACTTATAAATAGGTACCATTTATATTATTTACCTATCAATTCCGTTTTCCAATCCACATGTGATGAGTAGCAACGCTCTGTCGCAACCTGCCTCACCATCTGTCACAGGTTTGTCATTAACTGTGAAATAATAATATATATTTTAGAACAATAAAAATCCGTAACGCGAAAATTAGTAAAATACCGAATGTATTATGAAAAGTGGAAGCATAAATTTACATCACGGATTTTGCTTTGAGCAAAAGAAAAGAAAAAAGGTTTTAAAGCGCTTGAGCACTTTCTTCTTTTTTTTTATTAGATTTGACTAAAAAGTAGACTATGACTTAAAGAAATCCTACAGCTAGGTATTGTAAGGATCACTTCAACCATTTTTAGTGGCTTACTGCTGTATACGGGTCTTCTCGTAACTATCTTACGTGTTGAGAGAGTTTAGGCCTTAATCCACACACGCTAGCCAAGTGGGGGTTGATTAATGTCACATGTCCTCGAATGATTAGTTCTTAAACATGCCGGTTTCCTCACGATGTTTTCCTTTGCCAATATTGAGCAGCGGCGATGTAACAATTCACACAAAAATGTGTGGGCATGACTGGGAATCAAACCGTAAAGCAGCCCGTACCGCAGCGCCACCGCTGCTCCAATGATTACGGATGGATGATGGGATACAAAGGGGAAATTATTCAAAGATTTAATAATAGAAAATTTTTGTTTTTGTCTTACCTGAGGCACACTTATTGCCGGCTTCTTCGTATTTAGCAATATCATCTTGATTTTTTGTATACTTTTTCACTACTTCAATACCCTTCTCTTTATCATACAAGCCCTTATCGTTAATCTAGAATAATAATTAATTAATACATTATCAAAAATGTACTTACTATTTATACATATAACTAAAACAATACGTCAACAAATTCTTTCGTATTATTATTACTGAAAATATAATTTTCCTAAGCTAAGTTTTCCAAAGTAAACAAGTACCAAATCAAAATTATTAGCAGTATCATTTTTATAGCTGACTGCCCTGGTGCCGTTATAGTTAGTAACCCTGACTGCTTACCCGTGCTAAGGTCGTAGGTTCGATTCCCACCCAGCACAAATCTTTGTACAATGAGCATGATTTTTTGTTCTGTGTAATCTATTTTAAATATGTATATATTTACAAAAAAAACGTATTCAAGTAGTATATCCTTTTCTAGTAGGTACCCGTATCACCAGCAAATATAATTTCTTAATTTGGGTTTAGATGACGCTGTCAGTATGTATGAAAATATAATTATTAAAAATAAAATTTAATAAGGTTTGAAGATTTTTGCCATTGTTAGTTTGTGGTCGTTAAAAGTTCCATCTTGTTCTTACTTCACCTCAACCCTTTTTAGTCTCCCACTTTTGGGCACGAGTCCTCTCTCAACTTATCTTATGAGTTGAGAGAGTTTAGGCCTTAATCCACACACGCTGGCCAAATGCGGGTTGGTGGATGTCACATGTCCTCAAATGATTAGTTCTTAGACATGCCGGTTTCCTCACGATGTTTTCCTTCACCGATGTTGAGCAGCGGAGATGAAACAATTCACACAAGGATGTGTGGGCACGACCAGGATTCGAACCCGCGACCTTATTTTTTTAAGGCGAAGCCCGTACCACTGCGCCACCGCTTTTGTTCTTACTTACCACTTCCATTTTCTTCAACAAACATCCGAAGAAGCATGGCTTCACAGAATCTCCCTTACCAGCTTTCTGGGCAGCCTTGATATCTTGCATTGTTACATCGTTCTCGGTTGCACATTTCAAAACTATTGGCCTTATATAAGTCTGGAAAGTTTTTGTTTCGTCGTGACTGGCGGCCTGCTAAATTAGGAACATACTTCAATGTACATACATACAATAAAGTTAATAAAATATTTCAATATACAACTAATAACTTATTTTTAACGAATAACTCTATGTATAATAACAAAAAATTGAAGTCCATCGAGCTGTCAATAATAGTTAGTACACGTTATGTAAGGCTAATCAAATTATTTCATTACCTACTACAATGACTGGAAGTACTCCGACGATGACATTTCGGCTTATTTACGAATGATTTTCGGTGAGAAGGTGGTAGTAGAAGGACGCTCCATATGGTGAGCAAAATATAAATGACCAATAATTCCTACCCATCCTCTTTAAATAGTTTCACTAGATATTGCACCTCAACACGACAAGGCCGCTTGGTGGTACGGCTTTGGTGCTACTGGTGGGTGGTCACTAATCACGGCTGAAGCCTACCACCAGTTTATTGTCATATAAAAGAGCATGAATGACCCAATAGAACTCCTAATAGTAATGCATTTATATCCGTTTAAAAAGTTTTAATTTTTTTTAAACATTACTACTTACAGTAACTGACGTAAGGCTCACAGCCACTAAACACAAACCGAAAGTAAATTTGATCATTGTATTTCTTCAGTTTCCACTTCAGCAGTTTGTAACAATATGTGTCTAGTAACCAATACTGTCTATTTATATCTAAAATCCAGTCATTAAAGGAGAATTACCGTCATAACTCCCCGTGATTTTAATATTACAAGGCAAAAAACAAATTTACCATTTAAGCGTTTTATAATTTGGGTAAACTCGCAATTTTGTTTGGTTTCTCAAGTCTTCATAGTAAATGCTTAAGTATTGTGTCCTAGTGTAAGTCAACAGCAGCATATTTGTAAGCCAAGTTTGTATGCTCATTATTGGTAATGAATTTTCAGAAATGAACTTGATCAAATAATTAAAACAAATTTTAACTTTCAAATAGTTTTATTCAAATTAAGAAAAACATCATTAAAAATCAGTTGCAGTCATTAATGAGTTCAGTCGGTGTGACATAGCCGCATTCAACTCTTATTCAGCTAACAGTCCTGGAAACTATAAAGAAAAAGAAAAACATATTTGTATTTATCTAGTTTTACTAGGATGTTTTCCGGGGGTTTTGGAGCCAAGCACGAATTATATGCGATGCCGTGTCAAGTAATTTGTATATCTTTTTAATAGGCACGTAAAATCACTTAACTCTCTCCAAAATTAAATCGTGGCTAGGATCATAGGTTGTTTTATAAAACGAAGTAAATAATAAAAGATAATCACCTGTGATTTTTGTTCAAGTAAGCAAGCCATAACTAACTTGGCTCTTTCACACGAAGCCACTTCCAAGTCGTCACTTATAGGCTCATCATTAACTGAAATGAAATAAATATATGTCAAAACAGTAAATAACTTTCTCTTGTAATCCATTTATCATTTTTTCATGCTGGTAGTGGATTTGGTTTGTACCCACAACAGACATTTGTGTACTTGTCTGCTTGTCACTCAAGTCTGAGCTCAAGTTCGGGTTAAAAAATTTTGCTTTTATGGGCTCAAATATAGTTTTGTTACCTTTGGAACAATGTTTTCCAACTTCTTTGATTTTATTAATGTCATCTTCATTCTTCAAAAATTTTTTTACTCCTGCAATGCCAGCTTCTAGGTCAAATTCACCTTTGTCGTTAATCTGCGAAGATTGTAAATAAACAAATATAAGTTTAAAATCATTAAAATCCAAGGTTGATGATCACGATGAAATAAGTTGGACTATGAGCACAAGTTATATTTTTTACTTGGCTGCAAAAGAAAGGTTATATTTTTCACGTCTAACTTTTATATGTATGTATGTAAATGTCTTTATTGCTTCGTATCTTCTAAACGGCTCTAACGATATCAACCTTAATACAAGCTACGAGTCCAGTTAAGATTAACCCAACTTTTTCAGATGAATATTAATAAAAATAGCGGATTATAACGCTAAATTACTTTTTTCGGTCCAGTAGTTACATTAGTTTATAAATACTTTATACAATGCTGTTTGTCATGTACAGTCGGTATAACTCACCATAACCCACTTTGCTGATAATGAATTTTTAGGTTTTTCTGCCATACCGTATTTGTGGTCGTTAGCAAGTTATTTTTAGTGAGTTACGATAAGGAACCTGCATCATTAATCTCTGTTTTAAGCCATTTTAACCTTCGCTATCGTGGCAGTAACAGATAATAATATGTTTAGGGTATTTTATTTATATAAACCGATTTGAATATTGAATAAAACGTTTTTCATAATAATTTCTCTTCTGCCTGCAAAAAAGTGTCTTTTCTGTTTGGCATAAAGCCAGTACTCCTAGATACCCTAGTCATGGATCAACAACAAAATTCGACAATCCCGACCATGTGACTCTTTTAAATGAACAAGTACCCCTCATTTTAAGATATTTTACGACTTACCCATCCAGCTTTCTTCATCACGCAAGACAAAAAGCAATGATTAAACTTGTCAACATCTAAGGACTTCTTGGCTGCACTTATGTCTTCCAGCGTAACTCCATGCTGTTTTGAACATTCTTCTATAACGGGTGTTATTGCTTCTTTGACAGCTTTTTTTTCTTCATCACTTACAGCCTGTTCATTTATTGATTTTTTATTTATTAAAATAGATATACAAAATAGTTGTTTACAAGGAAGGTGCATTATAGACTCACTCGAGTTTTAACGGAAAAATATTATTAAAATAAATAATGGTATTGAAGCAAGTTCTGAGTCTGCAAATGTTTTTCATTTTATTATGGGTTTTCAAAGTAACTCAGTACATTTTCGTATTTTTTAAGGTGCGTATTTATTGCCAAAACTGTTTTTTTAAATGCAATAACAAGAATGTAGTGAAGAAGTAAGTTATACAAATTACAATAAAACTAAAAGGACTAATCGTTCAATACGGATAAATATATTTAATGATCGATTATCGGATTGTTTGGTTTACAATTCCTTCATATGTCTTTTACGTGTTATATCATGGAACTTTTTTCTAATAGAAATACAGGGATAACGGTAAAGAGGTTATTGCAGATTGCAGATGCAGATATTAAAACTAAATGGACTTACAAAAACGCTTGTCACAGCCAGGATAAACAATCCAATACAAATTATCTTTGCCATTTTCCTTACTCTATTAAACTTCTAGTTTCTTCAAGGCTTCCAATGTGTATGTTACTACCTAAGGCTGTACCTCTATTTATATGAAACTCCAATCATTAAGTAATTTGAAGCCAAGTAATTATCTTCATATATCTTGATTCTTAGTTATTCTTCCATGTTTAATGTAGCAAAAACCAATTCTGCACTTTATTCCGTCAAGTCATCATAACTTTTAAGTTGGTCATTAAATTGACTTTTATCAGTTTTTGTGTTGGAAATCAATTATGAACGCTGATTGCTCAGACTATTGTACGGTTTTAATTATTTTATAAATTTGGCATCTGTCTTGACAGACTAGACATCTAAAAATGTTGTCATTCTCAGGAAAAGTATGATTCTTTTATGAAATCAATATAGTAACACTAGGTACTAGGCGAAGGTGTCCCTAACATCTTTCATCTACTCCTATTGCCCGCTACTTCTGACTAATCTGAATATAATTCATCCAAATAGTCTCATCATCTTTTTCTCGTTTCTTCCGATGACACCATTACTTTTCCTGATATCCTTTCTGGTTATGTTTTACCCAAATAAACAACCCACTCCCATTTTAACTTGGCTGTATGTGAGGTATGCCAATGTTGAACGATTTTTGCCCGTGTCTGAATTAAAGTCACAAGTGATTCGGTATTTACTGCGTAAGCGTTTTCCATCGTAGACCATATTGTTGATTAACATCAGGCAAATTGTGGTCAAGCGCAAGCCTAGAATAAAAAAAATGAAAAAATTATGTATTCATTCAAATATGCATTGTTATGTTATTTCCAACACTTAATTGTTTATACTTGGTCTTAATAATATGGTTTATTACTTTGCTTGACTTGGAGTAGGCTCTTAAAAGTTGCGAGTTCTATCATAAATCGCGCATTGCTACATGATTTAAAATCTTGTGGAAACTAACTTGTCGTAGATCTAATATTTAAAGTCATGGACATCGACCAAACCGCACTAGGTTTAACATAGTAGGCGTCTTTTACACACTAAAGTGTAGGTTGATCTCTCTAACTTCTAATTTTATTCCTACTTTTCTAATAGTTAAAACAGCTGTTTTTATACCACAGCCAGAATAAATAAGCATAATTAATATGCACTTACTTATTGATTACTAATGTACTTCACATCTTCGTCTCGATTCTCACAACCAGGTGAAATCGAGGTCGAACATGCTGTTAGATATTCCATTACTTTTTGCCTCATAAGTACCATCATCCGTTTGTCATCTTCTGTTTACCTAAACACAATTAAATCGTCAGACAAAAAACCTGGAAATTTTAAGTCAAGTTTCAGATCACAAAAACAAGTAAATAATAGCAGCAACTATTAGAAAAACCTCGTTTTTATTGGGTTTTACTATTAATTTTTTGACTTAGAATACCGAAAGCCTAAATAAAAATATAATTATGGAAACCTATAAACTAAACCATAAGTAAAATACTTGGCAATAGGCCGTAACTGTAAAAAAATGTTCTTCTCACAATTTGTCTAAAATACGTACAGATGCCACAGTAATTACAGTGGAATATGACCACAGCATTTTTTCATTATTAATAAATAGCACAAAGCCAACCTCCCCTATGTCTCCACTACTATTCCTGTAAGCTTCCTAGCTTCTTCCTAACAATCAACCAGCAGCATAGATGAAGAGACAAGTCATTAGAAAATTCTCTATTTTATGGGATTATTTATTAGATACATAAATATTTGTGAAGTCATGTCTTCAAAATGTTAGTAATTTAGTTACACACATAATAACTAAAGGCGAATTTAAGTCTAAGCAAATACTGCTGGAATGCATTGTAACACAAAATGCAATGGAAACTTCGAGAATGTTATCGTCACGTCACATACAGACCTAATTATCCGGTGTTGAGAACTTATCAAAGTTATCAGTCAGGTGACAACGAGTTGCGACGCATTATTTTAATTAAGTAACATTAAAAATGAATGCTAATGGAGATCAAGAGCACGATAATTACACGCTTCGTTATAATTCACTAAGAATGAAATACAAAAGGCAATAAGAATACAATGTTACTATTCGATAAAAATATAGTCCATAAACATTAAAATCGGAGCCATCTTTCATTTGTTTGAATTCACTAATCTCGAGAACTTACAGACAGATTTGAAAATAATCATTACATAATACTAGTTCATTTCTTGAAAAACCAAAACTTTATAAGTGAATAATAAATTGACCAAAAAAGGTTCCGAAATTATTCTTCATGATTTAGGTATTGTTTAGTATGAAAAAAATTTTAGTATGTTCAGTGTTCATAGATAATTAGGGAATCATTCGAACTGGCGAACTTTGGTCTTTAATTAATTTTCATACCTACATGAATAATACTTTGTTTTGTCTATAATGCTTACTTGCAAGTCAGAAACAAAGCAGCAGAGAAATCGTCGGACACTGTTGAACACTACGACCACCTAATACCATTAATAGTTCACAAATTCATCAAAAGTAAACTTTTTTTAAATACGCTTGCGCTACTAACTATAAGTGTATTCAAAATATAAAATACTTTAGCATTTTTCGCTCTTTAATATGACAGGCATACATAACAATCAAAAATTGCTTAAATACCAATAAACACCAACTTGTCTTAACACTTGTCTTCATCAATACGATTTGCATTGAAACTTTTCTATGGGTAATTTTAAGCGGATATTGTTTGTCTTGCTATTGTAGTTGTTAAATGGAGTTATAATCAATTATCTGTTTTGTCGAAGGTCCTACTGTCATGCAGGATATTGGTATAAACACCATGCTATTGTCTTAGTATAAAATCCCCCGAATATTGGGATAAGCATCACATTACCTTTCAAGTCTCCAACGTGTAAAGTTCCATCAACAGAATTACCAAAATGTTCGACTCTGGAATCATTTACTTCACACTCTTGGCCATGTTTTCAAAAACTGCTTTGGTAAGTAGGTGTTTGGTATGTTAGCTATAATTTTTCTCTCTCTGTGGTATATTTCAAATTGTTGCAATGTCTTAAAGTTTGTGATTGTGATGTAATATGTCATATAACTACTCAATATTTTGTTTATTTGTACATGCTAATTTCTGGAATAACAAATGTCAAATGCTGAATTTAAGAATCGAAATGGTCTTTAGAATGTTCTCTGTGTTAATCAAATTTTAGAGGAAAGTCAGGCTATCACTAATATTGTAATCTACGTTAGGCCGAAGCTAGTCACTAATAATAGTTAAACATTTCAGACTCTCAACGACGATCATAAGGCTCATATGAAGACTAAATTTCTAGCAGTAGGTGAAGAGTGTCTCAAACACCATCCTTTAGAGACAGAACATCTTGTGTCTTTCGGGAATAGAATTTTCCCGGCTCATGAAAATGCTGGTTGCTTCGCATCGTGTGCTTTAAACAAACTAGGATTGGTAAGAGTTTTTATTTTACTATACACATGAAGTGTCTAGTGACTAAATGCATTTTAGAACACTGCTGTAATTTAGGTTTGTCAACTGTACTTGATCCTTAGACGCTTCTGGTAGAGAATCTTTCTAAATGATTGTTTACTTTTTGTTTTGAAATGGTTCTTTTTTGCCAAATAAGCAAACCCAAAAACACATAAATGTTAATACATTAAATGATAAGGAACTTCTTTATTTTTACAGTTTGATGACAAAGGTGCATTAGTCGAAATCACAGCTTTGGACAATGCTAGGAATGTATTTGAAAATGACGACGAAGTGTCTAGTTTCCATGGATTCCTTAAAACTTGTGGGAAAGGTGAGCGTCTAGTTATGTAGCTAATTAAATATGTTCACACCGTGGGCATAAGCCAAAGATGACTTGGGGTATTTTTGGCATTACAACAACAACAACAAACAAATCAGTATACTTAAGGGTTCTCATTGTGTTTATCTACTTATATCTATATGATTGAATCCTAAAATAACAGATTTGAATGTGGTTTTTGACTTAGATTTTGAGGCAACAGCCCTTCAATAACCACTGTTGATATTTGATTGCTGGTTTTAATCAAATCAGTACTCAAACGAAAAAGTAGTGAGTGACGTGAGAGTAACTTTGTAGAGGTAGGACATTATAGCATAGGTCAAAATAGTCTTTAATGAAACTCAATTAATATTCCACAGTAAATAACGAAGAAGTGTCTGATGGTGAAAAGGGTTGCGAACGTGCAAAGCTGGCCTTCAATTGCTTCGCTGACAATCATGATAAGGTGAACATACTTTTCTGAAAAGATCTCATAATGTATTTTCTAAATCTCCGTGTATTTTCTAAGTGTCATCTATTTTTTCAGTACTCTATTCACTTTAAATTTGAGCATTCTTATAATAGCTCTATTTATTTTTCAGTTTGAATTTGAAATCAGCTTCGTATAAAGCATTACTCCAGAGAATAACAAATATGACATCAAACAAACAGAAAAACGAAATTTTGCTGGCAAACGAAAAACGGTTAACTGTAATAAGTTAAGTTAGATTAGTTAATGGATTGTGGACCAATTAATGTAGTAAGGCCTTAGTTTAAAATACACGCTTAATTCAAAGTAATTTTCTTTCTTTTTATAATAGTCTGAACAACCCCTCAGCATATTTTGGATACACTTCTTAAATGTTGCTTGTAAGTTGCAACGTTACTGTTGTAACTACAGTCCATCAAATCTAAGAAGTACCGTTTGACAGTTCTAAACGTAGTACATTTAGAATTTTATTTTTTGTATGAAAATTGTTTATGTTATATTAAAATAGAAATAGGTTCATAATTCAATTATTTTACAGGAAAGCTAATAAAAATAGAGTGAATTACGCCTCTTTAAGCTAATTTAATAGAAAACAGTGAAACGTCAAACGGAACCTCTTAGATTTGATGGACTGTAGCAACATTATAAAAAAAATAATTTAGACTTTAATTAGCAACACTTTGTACCGTGTGGCAACACTGTGCATGTAAAACTTTTCTTCTTCACCTGCGGTCCGTGCTGTTTTATTATAAAATAGCCAAGTTAGAGTCAAGTGACCAACCAGATAGCAGCCCCATGAGATGCAGCAGTCCCCTGTTACCGTTAGTGTTACCCCTGCGTCCCACAGTTACTAAGGACATTGGCATCCTATTTGCTGTTTAAATTCTTCTATCAAACTTGCTCAAAAAAATTAATTAAAAGCCGCTGCTTAACGAGATTAAGCAGCGGTAGCGCAGCGGTTCGATCCCCGGACGTGCTTATACATCTTTGTGCGAATTATATTTTCATCGCCGCTGCTCAGTATCGGTGAAGGAAAACATCGTGCAAAAATCGTCATGTCTTAGAATAAATCATTCGAGGACATGTGACATCCACAAAACCACACTTGTTATGGTAGGTTTTCATTCGTATTAAACACGAGTACATTTCACAAGGAAAACTGTGCCATTAGAAACTGAATTCGTTAAAATTCATTCGACTTGTTTGAAAGTCCATTGATTTTCGTATAAACTGTGTACGTTTTTGCATTATTAATGACGCGTGAATGCGGTTCTATGTACAATGTATATGTCACTATTTATTCGTTGAGCAGTAGGTACCTATACTGCAAAAACGTGTAGGACAATGCCGTGGGAACCCAGTCGCAGACGCGATGGACGACTTTGTTTTATAATGTAACCTACGCTTAGACTCTGAAACGAGATCGACACGACGACCGATGAGAGATAGGGTGCTTAACAAGGCCAAGGGCATATCAAGCGTCACTCATTCCAACCATTTTTTGTGTCCCACTGTGGGGCACGCGTCTTCTCTATACCCACTATCTTACAAGTTGAGAGAGTTTAGGCCTTAATCCGCACACGCTGGCTAAATGCGGGTTGGTGGATGTCACATGTCCTCGAATGATAAGTTCTTTGACATGCCGGTTTCCGAAACAATTCACACAGAGATCTCACAGGGCACGACTGGGAATCGAACCCACGACCTTTTATTTCCACCGCTGCTCATATTGTACCTATATCTATCTAAATCTAGTTTCTATATCTGTTTATCTTCTTCTCTTCTTTAAAGATAATAAAAATGAGTAGCCGAAATGTATGTACGATCAGAACAAGGTTTGTGCATATGCATTTTCATATGAAAATGAAATTAAAATACGGAAATGTATTTAAAATTTTGTACCTAAACCACCCCGGTGAAGCTGGGCCGGAAAGCTAGAGTACCTAAAAACATGAACCCTTGCTTCCCTTGGTCATAACAATGGCAACTGGTGATCATCATAACTTATGTGAGAAAAGCAACCATATAATTTTATAAAACAAATTTATTTCATAGTTTTAATCAAAACATAACAATTTAAAGTCAAATCTTCAGAATTCAATGTCGAATCCGTACTGTAACAAAAAGAATTACATAATTTAGTTTCAAACAATGCAACAAAAACATTATTTACAGCGAAGTAATTATATCCTACTAATATTATACATGCATAAGTTTGTATGGACGTGTAGATTTTTGCGCTAAATAACTAATAACTGTACGGAACTGGTTGAAAGGTACAGAGATAGATTAAAGTCTAGAATAGCACACACTTCTTATCCTTTTTTTTGACCGGGGGATATTCTTTATGGACCCTGTATGGGCGCAGGGCGGGGGGATCCATAAAGAATATGTGGGACTCCGTGAAGCGGTTACCCTAACTAAAACCGGGTGTTCCTTCTCGCATCTTGCCCAGAGGGTCACGGGTACCAAAAATGACACAACCGCTACCCCCTGAATGCCGGCTCGCAGGCGAGCCCCATTTCTGAGTGTGGGAGGGGGAGATCTAAACGCACCCCTCCACTGAATCTGGTGGGGCGCGCGGAACACACGCGCGCGCCTCCATCATGTGCCTGCGTGGTACCCGCCGTCTCGCAGGCACACACACTTCTTATCCTAATTTAACATGGGGAAAGCTATAGGTTGATTTTAATTTATAAATGCTTAAGTTGGTAAGAATGTATGAATGTATGGAGATATGTTTGGTACTCTTTCACGCAAAAACTAATAGACGGATTTGGATGAAATTGGTACACAGATAATGGTCTATATTAACACACAGTCTGCTTCTTATCTCAATAAATACCACTCGAGAAGTCGTGGGTGGAAGCTAGTTAGAAATAATTACCTTAGGAGCTTGTTCTACTAGACATTCAAACGCTAATTTTGCTCGGTCACAGCCTTTGCTCCCATCACTCGTTTCTTTCTGATTAACTGTAACAAAATTAATAAGATAATCCCGCAACTATTTTCTTTAGTTTATTAAAATTAATTCATGTTACAACTACAGTGCACATTGTTATTTATTTAAAAAAATGTTTTTTTTTCATAATAGCTCTTTTCGACTCGGCACGACTCTTCAACTATCTTGATTTAGAGAGAAATAATGTTAAATGCCAATCATAATCCTTATATTTTTTTTATTTCTGACGTTCTTGTTTTATGACGATGGTTTCCTTCACCATAATTAAGCATTAGTTGAAAAACACACAAATAAGCTTGCAATTGTTGTATATTCTAGGGTTTGAACACCGTTACCATTCTACTATTCTACTATTCCATCTTGAAATGTTATGTTAGTATATGCGTATTTGTACGCTTAATATTTTTTTACCTTCAGCACACTTTCCCATAATAGTATCGACATTCTTCAAATCTGGTTCATTCCCTTTGAAAACTTTTTTAGCATTTTCTCGTGCTGTATCTGGTGAAATCTTTCCCATATAATCCATCTAAAATAATAACACACTAATATTATAAAGTGATTCGACAGAGAACCAGAGTAATCAATATAACCTACTGGACTAGTTAGCTGAAATAGCAGTGGGCCGGTCATATCTGCCGCAGAACCCTCATCTGTTGGGGTAAACAAGTTCTCGAGTGGAAACTTCGGTACACCCTTAGACTAGTTGGAATGACGATCCGTGCAAGGTGGCTGGTAAGAGCTGGATGTGAGTAGCCGCGGTTCGTACTCAGTGGCGTGCTTTAAAAAAGACCTGTGTCCAGCTTGGACTAAAATAGGCTGATCATGATGTTAGATTATTATAAACACTTGTATCTTACTTAATACTACAGTACCTTTATGTAAAATTGTAATATTAAAATCCTAAGACATCATATCCTTAACTATTATAAATTTCGTAATTTTTTCGTTATTCGTTACTCAATTACACCAGAACGGTTAAAAAGTTTTTGATAAAAATTGGTACAGGGAATAATTATACTCTGAAACAGTTTTAAATACTAAAACCTGTACATACGATTCCCACTTTCTTGAACATGCAGGCAGCAAAGCATCTAGCATCTTTGTTATTTGGTAGCATCTTATTTTTTAAAGTTTTAATATCAGACAGTGACAATGGATAGTCCTTCACACATTCAATACCAGCTCCAACTAATTTACTTTGTATCATTGATTTCTCACTATCTGAAACAGCCTAGTAGAAAAGACGTAAGGAGTTTAATATACAGACAATATTTGATTCAATTTCAATATCGTATTTAATATTACAAGTGCACTTTCATGTTTTGAACTTACCTTGGTATTATTTATCAAAAAGCAAATCGCACAAATAAAACTGATGAAAACTGAAGCACACTGCATTTTTTTTTAATTAAAGTGATCAGTTCACCAAATAATTTATAAATGTCAAACTGTAAGGACCAAATTAAAGGTTTTCCAAAGACTACGAAACCCAATACAAATGTATCGAATTTATACCAAACAGTTTTGCGTTTAATGATGAAATTGCTTAAATTGTATGAATGGCGATTTTGGCAAGTACCAACCTTCGATTTGAACTGCGGAAGCCCGACCTAAGACTAAACAATTGAAATAAGTTGATCACAATTCGATTCGTTTGTAAAACGAATCAGATTTATTTGGGTTACTTTGAACAATGTCCTCAATGACCAGTATATTTGGTAAGGGCAGACTTATATGTACCTACCTATTAGTTAAGATTAATTTGACAGTTAATTTTTAATACCCGGTTTTTATACTTTTTCATTAAAACGTCTCGTTTCACTAACGGCCCGTTACATTTTATACTAAACATAAATCACATCGATTCCCTTAAAAAACATGTGGAACGCTATGGACGCCTTATTATTAGTAGGTTGGCGATTATTGGTTACGCTTACTTTACTTTTCAAAGTAATAATTTTTATAACTCATAAGGTAGAAGGGATTTTTCACATAAATCCCATGGTTCTACTTGCCTTGCGGCATACTGACCCAAGAACGGGTGTGCGTGATATACTTGCGACAACTTTTTTGTCTATAGAAATTATTCTTTGACCTGTCCTATCTTTGCCATCTCTCCTTATTTGGAATGTGCCACAACACTAAACAGACAATCCACGCCAGGCGGACTTGCTAATAGCAGTCAAATGCGTATCTCTTAGCGTGCCAACTGCTTCGTAACAGGCGAAAGTTTTCTTTACTATGAACAGTTCAATAAAATGAGTGGGCCGGGTAAGATGGACGGGATGTCAAAAACTTTTCAAATTCTTTTTTATAACTGTTTATTATATCACACAATCAATGTTAGTTAACAAAAATCAGGTCCGTTGTCCATCGAATAGGATCTGAAAAATACATAGGAAAAATAATTCACATTTTTCCTTAAACGAATCAAAAAGTAAAGAAGATTTTGTTTGTCGTTAGTTATACTATTACACGGGCCAATGGTGTAGTCGGTAAGATACTTACTTTTCTTACACGGCGCAGGTCATGGATCCCAACCATGACAGACATTTGTGTGATGAACACGGCGTCTGTTTGTATTGAGTCTGAGTGTAATAATCTAAACTGAGTATGTATGTAGTGTACTTTCGGTTGTTTGGTTTCCATATTACTAGATTTGCTTATTTTGGGATCTGATGGCTGTGTGCGTTAATACCCCAATTATTATAATATCATTACTTACCAACTCATGGTTTAGTATTGATGCAAGCGAAAAGTGAATCTACTCTCTCCATTTCCTTATCGTCGTCATCAAAAGCATCCTCTTTACCTGTTACAATCAACGCATTGGCATTTGTATAATATAAATAAACGTGTCTGGCCTGTTGGCATAGTGGTTTGTGACCCTGACTGCTAAGCCAATTCTTTGTATGATGAGCTTACACAGCCAAGACAACTTTTTGTATGATGAGCATGATTGTTTGTTCTATGTCTGGGTTTAATGTATCTATATTATCAATAGCTTAATTTTGAAACTTCTTTTAAATTTTTTTTTTAATATTTTTATCGCCATGTAGAGTAAAAATTAATGGTGCTTCTGAATTACTTCCAAATATTTGCATAGTATTTATGGGAAATATCGAATGGTAAAAATGGAGTTACGAAGTTTAAAAATTAAGACTTCGTTATATTTATAAGTAGTATATAACACAAACAAATATATAATTGCTTTATTAGGGACTATATGTCGCTGTGCTTATAATTATACATAAAGAACAAGAACACTCCACGAACAGATAGAATACCTTCAAAACAAGAATCCAATCCTTCAGACCACCTTTTCCATTTATCTTCATCTTCTACGAGTTCTGTTAATATTTTCTTAAATTTTTCACTTTCATAGCTTCCTTTATCATTTAGCTAAAATAATTCAAATTGACAATTAACTTTTACTGTACTACTGTGTAGTATATAGCTATATTTGTACTAGATGTCCCAGCGAACTTTGTACCGCATATTTCACACCTTTTAAACCTTTTAAACCAAGGATCAGTTTTAAAACCAACATCAGATAAATCGGTTTTTCCTTTCTATGTTTATTCTTATTCTTATTCTTTATTGTACACAAAACACTTACATAAACAATTTATAGTTAGGAAATAGCACATGTACACAGGCGAGCTTAATTCAAATGTGAATTTTCTACCAGCAAACCCTAGGTAAGGAAAACATTGTGGAATGGGCAGAAGTGCACAACAAATATTTTAAATACATACATACACCTACATACTAATATTACTTACATACGAACGTGAATAAAATGTCTAATATATATACCATATAAAATATATATATTAATATATATCAATAATAATAATTTGTCTGTCAATCTAAGTGATCACTCAGTTGAAAGAAAATGTTCTTTAATTCTTACTTTAAACAAGTCGAGCGAAGAACTCGACCGTATGGGATGTGGGAGAGAATTCCACAACCGCACCGCACGCACAGTGAAGGAGCCATCGTAACGGCTAGAAGTGTGAATGGGCATTTGAAGAAGAAGAGAAGTTAATGAACGACAAGTTTTGCCCGGGGGAGCTAAATACTCAAAGCGCTCACGAAGATAGATAGGAGCAGTAAGGCTATGAAGAGTGGAATAAAGAAGAGAAAGAATATGACAATCTCGACGCCGCCGAACTGGTAACCATTTTAGTTGCTTACGAAAGTCAGAGACATGGTCATATTTCCGAAGACCGAAAATGAAACGTATACAAAGGTTTTGCAGGCGTTCGAGCTTGTCAAGAAGTTGTTCACAGGCATCAAGGAAACAAACATCAGCATAGTCAATAATAGGAAGTAATAGTGATTGTGCAAGATAAATCTTAGTGCGAAAGGGTAAGAATTTTTGGAGACGCTTGAGAGACTGAAACGAGCAGAACACCCTCCTGCTTACCTCTGCAACGTGATTGCTCCATGATAAATTACAATCAAACAGTATACCAAGATTTTTGGCATGATCAGAATAAGCTACAGGGACATCGTCGTAGATAACCGGAGGAGGACAATTGTTCGGTATTTGACTGAGCATATACCTACCACCAATAATGAGGGCTTGTGACTTAGCAGGGTTAATAACGAGACCAAAAGATCTAGCCCATTCGCTAATGTTTCCAAGATCATTATTGATGGCTTCAATGGCCAGTCCTATATCCTCGGCCTTGAAATGTCGATATAGTTGCACGTCATCAGCATAGAGATGGAAGTTAGAAGAAACAATTTTAGTAATTGAGTTGATGAAAACTGAAAAGAGAAGAGGAGAGAGCACGCCACCCTGAGGCACACCCGCAGACAGATCACACCACTCTGAGAAAGTCTCTTCGTAGCGAACCGCCTGCGACCGCCCCCGAAGATAAGAGCTAAACCATGCGATTACTGAAGACGAGATATTGAGAGAGGACAGAATACCAAGAAGAATGTCAAAATCAACTGAATTAAAGGCACTACTAAAGTCCAACAGAACCAGTACTGTAAGTAATTTGCGCTCCATGGCCAGTCGAATATCATCTGTTATTTTTACAAGAGCAGTGACAGTACTATGACCAGGGCGGAAACCAGATTGAAAGGGACTTAGTAGGCTTTGGTAATTGAGAAAACACGAGAGTTGTCTATGGACAATACTCTCGAGAACTTTGGATAGTATAGGAAGAATGGATATAGGACGATATTGGGATAAGGAAGAAGGATTAGAGGTTTTAGGGAGCGGTAAGACCAGAGCTCTCTTCCATGCTGAAGGGAAAGAACTTGACTCCAAAGAGAAGTTAATAAGATGAGCGATAATGGGAGCAAGTTCTTCCAAGATAAGAGAAATCATTTGGAGCTGGAGGCCATCATTCCCCACCGCTTTTGTGGATATGGATCGAACTGATTTTATAACATCTCGCTCCGTAACCGCTGAAAATGTGAACGAAGTACAGTCTGGCATTTGAAGGTTTGAAACATAATTAAGAGTTGACGATTTAGTTTGAATATCCAGTACGACTGGAGGTTTAGAAAAGTGGGCGTTAAGGGCATCAACATCCGATACAGAACTAGTATTGTCATTGCAGCCCTTACCGACACCAAGAGATTTTAGGAATTGCCATACTTGCGATGTGGATAAGTTACTGATAGAATTATGAATGTGGCGTCTTTTGGCATCTCTACACATACGACTGCAGCGATTTCGAAGCTTCTTATATTGGTCCCAGTTCACTTCAGACATATCTTTTCTGTATCTTCTCTTGGCTTTGTCCCGCTTAGCCATGATTTGCTTAATGTCATTAGACAGCCATGGTGCAGGTGCATATTTGACTTTTACTTTTTTAACGGGAGCATGTTTATTATACAAATCTAAAATAGCTTGATTAAAATGTGCAACCTTTGAATCTATGTCGTCACAGTTGTAAACAGGAGACCAGTCAATACTACATGCATCAGCCTTCAAACGTTCAAGAATAATGTTCTTGAAACTACGTAAAAACAGAAATTGAGATTTTCGCCGAGGGCAATGTATTTTATAGGACAGGTAGATTAGATCATGATATGAGAAGGAAGCTGGCAACTGACCATGCGTGAAACATGCGTGTTTATATTTAAACAACCTGAATATTATTTTTATTTAAACAACCTGAACCGAAAAGGCTATACTTACTTGAAACCAAACATTTTTCAAATCGTTACTAATGATTAAGTGAAGTCAGAAATTAATTTGCATTACATTTTGATACGATTTTAATTTGCTAATTCTTTGCCAAAAATTTTGCGTCGCGCATCCCTATCAGCTACTGAACGCACTTTGACCCAATAAACGATGTAACAAATGAATGAAAATCGGCAGTCTTTTCAAAAGTTAGGATTGTATAAGAAAATAAATTGAAAAATAATATTATATTGGTTAACCTTTTTTTTCTAATCGATACCTAAAATTTAAACATCACATTACTATTACATATGGCTCAAATCACAGACAGTAGAATTTAAAGCATCATTTACCCTTTCCGCTTCACCCCGTAGAGAGTAAGAATACACTTAATTTCATTAGTTAAAAATAATCTTATGAAGTACCTGATACAGACAGTAGATATAATATGTGACTTACCATGCCCAATTCCATCATTATACATTTCTTGTAAGATGTTGTCATAGCATCCTTTTTGTTTTCATTAAACTTTTCCAGATCCATATTATTTGCCTCAAGACATTTTTTTATAACTGCATGCATCTTTTGATACAATTTTCCTTTTTCATCAGCTCGCTCGAAATTAAAAAGAACAACGGTCAAGAGCGAATGAAACTCGCATGGAGTGGGTTCCGTTTAGGGACATAATGACATAAGTGTGTCTTAGACAAAGTATTACACAAATTTTTAGCGTGCCTCAAACAAGTAGGTACCCAAAAATATCCACCTACTCTCGGACTATGAGCACTCTAGAGTTTTTATAGGTTTACCTGTAATCTACAGGTTTATGATTTTACTGCTTTTGAAATAAGGTAGGTAAATTTTCATCTATTTTCTCAAATAACTTCTACACAAAGAACAATAAAATTATACATCTTAGTCCCTCACAACAAACTCTTTCATTTGTTACGTCACATACGGAAGTTAGAACTTTATTTTTTAATTATCTAATTTAACCCCAAAAATTGGCCCCGGTGATTAAAATTCATATTTATTCACATAAGTGTACCAAATTTAAACTCAATCGGTCCAGTAGTTATGGAGCAAATTGGATGAGACAGACGGATAGACACACAACGGAATGATCCTATAATGGGTTCCATTTTTATCTTTTGAAGAATCAGCTCAACATTCTTCGTTGGGTTCACCGAAAAAACTCTTCCGGTTAATTGGTTCATCGGAAAAACAAACATTTTTATGTACGGAACCCTATTAAGAACCTTAAACTTTATAAAATAAATCCGTAACCAATTTTTGATAATTAGGAATACCATATATCTATCTATATTAGTCCAATAGGTTACTCCCTAGGGGTTAAAGTGCGCTTGATGTATAAAATAGTAATCGATAGCATGGTCGTAAACCACGCTAGTGAAGACACTAAAAGTACCTATGTACGTGTACATAACATTATATTATATTAGCGTTTTAATTTAGGTACATGACGTCAGCTAGCAAACTGTGGAGATCCATCTCATTATTTTTGGAAAACCTTTTGTAGATCACTCATATTTCTTGGAGGCGAAAGACACCGCTTTAGCATTGACTCAAATGAACCTTATATGAGACTTATATGTAAATTGACAGTGTATTTATACAGTTGACAGTTGAATTTTGTCGAGCAAAGAACCGATTTTCACTATTAACTCATCAAACATAAACAAACAAAAAGATACTCACAGTAAAACTGCACGAAAAAAACAGAATTGCTCCATGCAAACATATCAAGCTTAGTTTAACCATGATGAAAAACTTAGGTAATAGTTAGCTATAACAAAATGCAACGTAGTTTTATATCGTGCAAAGGACGTTTTAATAACTGTTTTTATAGCTAGATCTGTATCAATAACCACAATGTCAGTAATTTAGACCCACACATAATAAAAATCAACATTATAATTACGGTATTGATAAATAGTGATTCCACAATGATTATTTTAATATACAACTAGAAATACTTCAATTAAACATATTTCGTTAGAAGATCAATCATCTTCTAATCGTATTTCAGCCATGGCAGTCCGTTGGGTGGGCTCACCGACATCACCGATGAGAGATCAGGCTTCTGATCGGAACTTTCTGACTAAGTGACTAGTGTTGAAAAATTACTAAAGTACCAACCAATTAATGGTCTGGCGATTCAAACTCACGAATTCCATGTCTGGAGGTGAACATGCTATTGAAAAAGTCGAAGATTGCCAGTCCTACTGTTGGGAAATCTATTGCACAATTATCCATTACATCTGCTACAATCGCATCTAGATCGTCGCGTTATCGCTTTTCCAGTCTTCGACGGGGCCTTATGTGTCTGGGACCCAGTGTGATATGTTATAACCCGTCCATCTACCCGTTCATCCGTCCGTTATCCTTCTGTCCTACGTCTATAACTTTCTCGCACGACCTACGTCTTTGTGTGAATAACTTCATCACCACTTCACAATATCTTTACACTTTATCTTCTTAATCTTATTCACAAGTACTTTTGTTTTATCACGTTACACACTGTTGTAAGATAAAACTTAAAAAAAAATATTCGTTGTAAAAACTGGCCTATATGTTTAGAATTCATTTATTTGCATACCACGCCGTCTTTGGGTCACCAATTTTGCAAGTTGTACTAACATAATGGTAGGGTAATTAAGAGTATCAAATTATAAATAATTAATTGGTCTAATAATTACGAAGCAATAAACGGTGGAAGACAGACAGCAACAGAAGAAAATAGCTATCTACTAATTAATTAATGCTATTAAATTCGTTTAGACGGAACTCTTTCTTTCGGATTTAACTCAAATTTCTCCAGACATTTAATATACCTATACTCCTAAATTATTCGAACTAAAGCAAAAATTAAAATATTGTATCTTCCCTATTTTAACAATATCTGAACTTCAGGCACACACAGAGATACACAGACTTTCTTTCAAAGATATTATTTTAAGTATAAATCAGATATTAACTGGGTGCTATTTGTTACGCAGTTTTTAAGGTAATCGGCTGCATAACACCCTTTAATATAATCGCTGATACGTTGATCATTCACTAAAACAAAAAAATAAGTGGTATTGTACATTAAATTTCCCTTAGGCTGAATTCATACTAGTCGCACAGTCGAAGCGTATCAAAGCGAAAAATTCTGCACAATTAAATAAAAGTTTCTTGAATGCGCACGTACTCACGTGCATTCACGCAGTCATGTCAGTTTCTAGTTTATCACTGTTGTTGTGTCATCTTTGGTTTTTGTGACCCTGCTGAGCGCAGTTGTCTGAATTTTCTAAGTTTAATTTAGATTTACCTACGCTTCGATACGCTTCGACTCTGCGCTAGTATGAGTTGACCATTAAATCACCACCAGATTAGCTTAATTTTGGTCATGGTGGTATGTTTAATGAGAAATTAATCACATATAATTGATGTTATACGTCAACTGCTTAAATAAAATTTGTTAATAAAAACTGACCTTTTGCGCAACAAACCATTATCTTGATGTAGATGTTAATATCTTCTTCTTCTTTTAACCGACGTTTGATCAATGCAACTGTTTTATCTTCATCAAAAAGAACTTCTTCAGAAGTCTAAAACACAAAATATTTTTCCTAATAACTTTGATAGCGAAAATATATTACCTACTGCCCTTCGACTTGGGTATTCAGTTTAAAATTACGTTTGTTCCAAACGGACCAAGGTTCATGGAAAATGCAGTCTAAACAGTGAATTCGATCTGATTTCAGTAATAATGATGCGATTGTTTCTGGAATCAGCGCAAGCTAAAATTCGTTGAAAGCATCCCATGGAAATAATATTGATGTCATTCTCCTACACTGTCACTTACAAAATGCAATCAATTTCGAATAAAAATATATATGTACATATAACTAATGTAAATGCAAACAACAAGTTTCAGTAATAAAACTTACTATTCCCAATTTTATGCAAACGCAGGACAAAAAACATGGGCTTTCTATTAAAATTTCTTCGGAACATTCTGCCATATAGTTGATGATCTTAGCCTTAAGTTCAAATATACCCTTTGGAGCCACATATGAGAACTGTAAAACATAATTACTCACTTCAGAAAAATTATTATTGATTTGTATCTCGGCCAAAGGATCAGCATTACCCTCCAACGCAGTAATGCCCTAGCTTCGCGGTATTCCCGGAATACAGAAGATTTTTTCCACACAATAGTTTAGCTCTATAATCAGCTTAAGGATCTCAATTCAACTTAATGAAATTTTTAAATAAAAACGAGTTACAGCAAATTAGTAGCCCACAGCTAGAAGCGTCAATAAGCTCTTAACAATCTCAAAAGTCTAAAAAAGATATGCCACCCAAGAATTGACGTAGAGACGGAGAGATTTTACTAAGGAAAGATTTTCCCGAGATAGAAAGTGCCTTTTAGGTCAATCATTTTCACCTGTATCACTTGAGCCGTTTTGCCAAACGCACTGTTTTATGACCAAACGGCTCACAAACATCCGTCCATTCACCGATCCTCGAAACTTTTGCATTCGTAATTGTAACATTGAATAAAATAATAAATATTTACTCACAAGAAAGTTGAAGAGAAGTAAAAGTCCAAAATGTAAGGATTTAAAATAATTCATTGTATCTAATATTACCAAATTTTGTCAACTTTAATCACTTGTAATCTTATATAATAATTAAAACAATCACTGATAGCGTTCAACCTGGGGTCGTAGGTGTCGTATCTAATGACTTGGCTAATAATCTAAAACAAATTACACCTTACCCCTCTAGCATGATAAAAACTAATCTATAACAAAAGAAAATCTCACTATTGTTAGACTGATAATTATCTTTGTTTTAGTAAACTATGGCCCGTATTTATAGAACAATCTCTTTTGTATTTACCTTTGAATAGCTTATTTTATAAACAAACTTGTGATTTCAACGCCCGTCATCATCTTAGTTATTAGTATAAAGAATATAGTAAACAAATAAAATCACGTTTGTGTAGTTAGCCGTTTATGTTAAAAATAAAATAAAATAAAATATATTTTCAAATTCATTTTATTGTACAAAAGCTTGAGTGCATTTTATGACAGGTCGCCTAAAAACTAAAATCAAAAACGTGAATTAAAGGAGAAGAGAAGCTGCAGATGCTTAATCTACTTTAGCAGCAGCTTTGAACGTTAGCATGGTGGTCAATTTGCTATAATAGTTTATAAGTGTAAATGTACGCTAAAAAGTTACTGACTGAAATGATCTTCAGATTATGATTTCATTTGACTATAATTATATTATGTGTGTGTATTCACAATTATGATGTGTTGAAGACGTCAAAAACATAGCGACTCATAAATGCAGACTTCTGTTGTTCTTTTATGCAGTCTCTTAGGAGTATAGCTCTTTCACACCCTTCTGTATAATCGGAGACTGTTTCATCGTTAACTGAAACAGCAAAGTTGGCATTATTGTTAATAACAAAACAATCAAGACTTAATCCCTGGATTACCCTCATCACCATCCCAGTCATCTAGTTATGACAGCCGATGGAATGTCTCACACGCCACGGTCATCTATACGTGACCAAAATTGAAATCAAAATAAAACTTTCAACGATGGAATAAAGGCCCTGTTTCTACTAGACCGATTTGTTCCGTGGCGTACAGAGTACGTGACTTTGTTTGTTTTGTGGTAGCGAAGAGGTTAAACGTTATGAACACAAAAAAATTTGAATCAATTTTAATTTTGTTACCAGGATTAAACTCAATTATGATAAATTTTTAATGAAAAATAAAATCGTAAAAACTAACCGCTGGCACAGTAATTTACAATCTTGATGTAAATATCGATATCTTCTTTACGTGTTAACTGTTTGATTAAATCAATAGTCTTCTCTTCATCGAACAGACCATCACTAGTTATCTAAAACATATCGACATTTTGAATCAATCCATAAAGACCTATTTTATTTTTACGGAGTCGACTAAGAATAGATAGCCTTCTCTTATTCATAAACGTCTTCTCATGCAAAAGAAATTTTAATGAAGTAAAAATAAAAATAAGAAAGAATGATAAGTAGTTATAAGGATGTGAATGTATGTGCGTCCTCCATCACCGGGGTACCGTTAACTTTACTACCGAAAATAACAACTCGTAGTGAGTTGTTATTTTCGGTAGTAATTATTCAGCTCACTACAGATTTCTGACCTTTAGAACTTTCATTGCCATTCTCGCAAACTTCAAGTAAGTTAGCGACCTACAACCTCAAATATTCGCCACTTAACTAGCGTCATTTAACACACTGCAGTAGCAATTCTGAATCTCAACATCAAAGTTTCACCGACGGTTAGCATTATAAGTTAAAGAGAAGAGTTCAGATCGCGGTTGCCGAGCATAACACCTCGCCTTTCCAATGAAGAGTTTCTACCACCCGCACCTCTAGTGTGTAACAATATAATAATTGTACTTACAATTCCCATTTTTTTGCAGACACAGGCCAAAAAACACGTGTTTTCTATTAAAATTTCTTCCGCACATTGTGTTATATAGTTGACGATTTTACCCTTAACCTCAAATAAACCCGCCGGAGACTCAGACGGAAACTGAAAAACATAATTAGTTACCCCCTAAAAACATTAAATATAACTAAAGTATCAACGACAATCCAGGTGCTAAGCACGAAGTTTAACTAAGTATTACTGTTCACTTCAACACTTTTAGTGTCTTCTCTCAACTATATTAGATGAATGAATGAAAATGAATGAATAATTGAATGAATGAATAAATCTTACGAGTTGAGAGAGTTTAGGCCTTAATTCACACACGCTGGCCAAGTGCGGATTGGCATCATATCTCCTCGAATCATTAGTGCTTAGAGATGTCTGTTTGAATGATGTTTTCTTTAACCGATATTGAGCAGCGGTGATGAAACAATTCACACAAAGCTCTGTAGGCACGACCGGGGATCGAAACTGCGACCGAAAGGCGACCGAGACAAAAGGCGAAGCCGATATTGCTGCGCCACCGCTGCTTACTTATTACTGTTTACTGTGAGCAGTGTTAATAGGACAAATAACACAAGTAATAGTCTTTTAATAAACAGGCCTCTTCTGAGGACACCAGCGAGCCTTGACCTAGGGCATCTTATTTCTTACTAATAATAGGTATAAATGCGAAAGTTTGTATTTGTTTGTAAATGTAAATGTGGATATGTGAAGGTAGGCATCTTTCACGCCAAAATTACTGTAAAGATTTGGATGAAATTTAGCACTAAGATAGATTAAGTCTGAAATAACACATAGGCTCCTTTTTAACCTAATACGCAGAGGGCTGCGGGCAGAAGCTAGTTCGAAATAAAATAACAAATATCTGGGTACTTACAATTACGTTCGACAAACATAAAACCAAAAGTCCGAAATGTGAGGATTTAAAATAATACATTATCCCTAATATTATCAGACTTAATAAACTTAAACCACTTATAATAATTAAGTCAGTTACATTTATTGTAGAATCTTTAAACATAGGTGTTGTATCTATTGAAGTATTTAATAATCTAAAATGAATTAGATCTTGTCCTTTCTCGTACGAAAAAACGATTGAAAACAAAAGAACATCTTACTATTGTTCGACTAATCATTATAATACTTATGTTTTGGTAAACTATAACTAGTAAAATAAAATAATTTTTCATCTCGATTATTCAGAAATTTATACAATTTGGCGCTAGTAGATTTTCATTGCGAAACTTACGGTTTTATAGGTGATAAATATAAAAAAAATATTCATTACGAGCTGACGAGGCACAGCGTTGTCACTTCGAATGAGAATCTCAATCTTAAACTTTGCCCAGGATGTTGGCTAGCTTTCTTGAGTGTCTAAGATACTACCTACCAACTATCGTCACAAGGGTACAGGCATTATTACGTCACTTCTCCGGCAATTTTTGACTACTTCCTATTCTCTTGTGTTGTATAGAACATGTTGGTATTCCTACAGACACATAAAACTCCCTAAAAATTTAAATATACTTAATTGTGAGAAACTATCTTATATAATTATATCGTCACTGGAAAGCTAAAGAGTCATTTGTAGTAGTGGCGCTTTAGTAGTTTAGCTTTCCAGTAACGTATGTCTCTGCGCTGTCTGTAGGTCTGACTTTTCTTCATATAATGACTGATACCTAGAGATAAATGTGAACACTCGGCGTATCCTGTATTCCTGCCAAATGTAGCCCAACCCAACTGAGATCCAGTTGGGTTGGTACATATTTAGATTTTTGTTCATTTTCTTCTCAATCTTGAATTTGTGGTAATAGCAAGAGTTGCTCAAATTACCTTAATGTTCGTAGACAACTTTTTGTCATGGCACATTGAAATGTACGTGCAAAATTAAGATGTTTTCTGTTCATGACTAAGTTTTGACTAGGTTTAGATTCATTAGTTACAAGGCTGTCGGAAATCTATTGCAAAAAATTCCTCTTAGATTAAATATAAAATATATAAATAGCTTTTGGGCCGCGTCTCCGACGTAGTTCACTTCCAAATTAAGCAGAGCCTGTACTATGTAAACAAGAGAACTGGTAAAATAATACACATAATAATTTTTTTTTTGTAAACAGATACTTAATTATAAATAATTAACCCCAGACTCAAGACAAATAGACATGTTCATTACACAAATGTCTGACTTGGGTGGGAATCGAACCCACGATCTGCGACGTAAAAAGCAAGTATCTTGCCGACCACGCCATATTGACCCGTCAAATAAGTATATGTAAGTATTTGTGATGAAAACTTCCGAAGTTTCCGGAAATTCAGGAATTCTTCCTTAAAAATGGAATCTTTCCTGGAAGTTTTCATCTCAAGTATGTGTAATTAATATAGGTTCTAGTGATTTTTATCGATATCTATAATTCAATATCTTCCTTTAAAACAAACGCATTATAGCACTAGGCTGCTAAGTTGTAAGTGCTCTTCGTGGACAAGGCTAGATGCGCTTCAGATGGGTGCTCTACTAAGTGGACTACGTCGCGTCTCCGCCCGCGTGTACTACATTTGTATCGTGCCCAGTTGTGGGATATCACTACCTATATCATCGGTAAATCGTCACTTGTGGCTGTACCTTTGCAGCTCAAACTTTTAGAACAAGTTCTCTTTGCTATTGTAAACAATTCCAGAGATTAGACATGCATGAAAGTGAGTGATGTATCATATCACACATCACATGGCCAATTTCGCCAGTGAAAAGTGCCAGGTACGCTACGAGATACAGCATCTAACTGTTCCAAATTTATGGCACAACGTGATAATAATAGGTATCTTACATCGAAAGGAGAATAATTGCGTTTTTCTTATAGTCCTATGATTAAATTCACTGTCTATCCGCGACTTAGTGGAGAGACTGACTATACCAAAAAATCAGTTGCGTAGATTTTTTTTACCTGTCCTACCTACCGTTGGTTGGTAAGACTATTACAAATACGTCCTATGCATTTACTTCAGTGCGAAACTGCATTCTGCGCGTGGCCCGACACTTGACTCAAGATTGACCCTCTATACATATAAAAAAGGATTGTCACCGACATTTCAAAGGTGAGTGTCAATCCCATACATTTTGCTCTATTGGATTTTTCGTTATCGCTTCGCTATGAAAGAATATGTCTAACAATAATATATAATCTATTTGAAGGCTTTTCAAGGTTTTAGACTAAAAATATCAGAATTAGCAGACAACTCTAGGTTACTCTAGTTACTCTAAAATAATTACGGCAAATATCACTTTACCCCCATCTCTCGATAGCACAATCATGAATTCTACCAGTTAATTACAGATCACCGAGCACGTTATTGCATCTGCACTTCCCGACGCCAAAACGGTTCAACACACAGTGTCAGCCATTCTAAGATGGCCGCTTCACCCGTGCTCGGTGTTGTCGATGACAGTATAAAATGACAGCTGATACATTGAGAAATAGATATGCCAATATATTTATTTAGCGCAGCGCTACCGTCCCTTGTTGTCGTACAAAGCCACGATATTGACTGGCCGGTGGCGTGGTCGGTAAGATACTTGCTTTTCACGCCCAAGGTCGTGGGTTGGATTCCCACCCGAGACAAACATTTGTGTAATGAACATGTCTGTTTATATCGAGTCTGGGTGTAAATATCTATTTTAAGTATATCTTATATCTTTAAATGAGCAATTCTTGTATATATATAATTGGAATCTCGGAATCGGCTCCAATGATTTCAATAAAATTTAGTATATAGGGGGTTTTGGGGGCGATAAATCGATCTAGCTAGGAATCATTTTTAGAATATGTCATTTAAAAAAAAATACCGAGCCAAACTCGGTCATCCAGATATTATATACAAAAGAAAAGTACTATATGTATAGTATATACCAGATATCTGGTTTCCATAACACAAGCTCTGCTTAGCTTGGGACCAGATGACCGTGTGTGTTAATGTCCCAGAATATTAATATTTATATATTTGCATCTCGTTGTACGTTTGTGACTTGCTGTTTATTACCTGTGTGTGTCTGAACCACAGATTTAAGCGACAAATAATAACACGGTACCTACATTACAGCAATTTGTCACTTCCTCTTAGTTATTCAGTAATTACCTTCATGGCTATTTCACAGCGTTTGTAAAGAATGATTAGATGTAACTGCTATAAATGTGGAGATGGATTAAAAGATATAGTTACTGTTTAACTTACTTGGCTTTATAAATGTACCCCCTGTAGGGAATTTCCTTTTAAACTTTATAGAATGAGGATACATTGAGGCATAAACTCATGATGTCATTACTACAATGTTTACTTTCTGTTTTTATTTAGTTATAACGTAATAAATGCCCTTGCCTAAACTTTAACGATTTACAGAATATATTTTATGTAGGTATAAAGCTAAAACTATGAGCCCAATATTTTTTTTAATCTTACAGAAGGACTAAATAGACTTTTGACATTGGTAAAGTGTCTTACCGACCATGCCACCGGCCCGTCAATAGCAAGGTAATGGTGAACCTTTGCCCGAGATACAAACCAGCCTTCATCAACTGTGTTGTCAAGTCGGCTTGTTGACATCACACGTGATCATAACACTGACTTGAATTACGTATTTGAGTCGTTTGTTGTTGATTCGTTGGGACTGTGGTGTGTAGGAACGCGTGCTAAGGCAAGGCAATGGTGATCTTTTGCCCCAGATACAAGCCAGCCATCTGATCAACTGTTGTCAAAACGTATAGTTTACAACACACGTGCGTGATCATGAGAACTGGATGAGAAAAACCGCGGATTGTGCTCAGTGACGCACTTTAGGAGAGGGCTATGTCCTGCAGTGGATTAGAGTAGGCTGATGATGATGTGACTTGAATTACGTGTTTAAAACAACAAACAAAACAGCGTATCAACAACAAATTAAAGATATCACAGTGCTTAGGAGCCCTTAGCAAGGCAATGGTGATCCTTTGCCCGACATACAAGCCAGCCTTCTGAACAAATGTGTTGTCAAAACACTCAATTCACAACACATGTGATCATGACGTATCTCAGGCGAAGGTTTCCTAATAAATTATACTACTCTTTGGGTGGAGGATCAGGGTACATTCTGGGCACATTCTTGAATGGCATGATGTTTAGGCTGTTATTCAGCTAGAATAATGCTTCTGTAAAATTTATTATTAATTTGTTTGAAATAAATATCTATTATTTCTTTTCTATAAGTAGTAAGTGTAGTGTATTATTAACTCAATGTTTTCCGCTTTACTGTTCATAGCATGACACGTAGAGTGATTAAATAGGTTCAAATTACACGTTGTGTGGGGAACAATTACAGGTAACAACTAGTCACGCAGTTGTTCACAACAGAAGAAAACGTGACGAGTTTAATTTTCATAGAAGTCAGTATATTATCATAGCTGAATGTAAATTTATCATCATCATCAGTCTGGGGATGTCTACTGAAACATATGGCCTTTAGAAAGCCACAGTGCAGCGATCGGTTGCCTGCTGTTAACATGTAACTACTTCCCACAATTTTGACAATCTTCGACTGCCTCGAAGGCACCGCGTCATGGGTCCGCCACGAGGACCAATTTGTAACAGATTTTTATCGCAGTTAATAACTTAAATAAAACGCGATAAAAATCTGTTAAAAAATCGGTATTATTTCATTGTTGCCTTAATTTTCTGCAAGTGTTCGAGGCAATATATAGTAAAAATGAATCACTAAACGTGTTGCTAAGCGCAAAACTCGAGAAATGATTAATTCTTTTTTTTAGAACATTTCTTGAAGTACCAGTATTGTTCTTACGCACAGTAAAATAAAAAAAAAACAAGCTCCTCCGAAATGGAGTGATCGATTATTTAAATTGTTAGTTCTAAGTATCAGTCGTAATCTATTTTCGGACGTGGTAGGTGGCACTGCTTTACCAGGCCGCGACGTCTGCGAAGTCCGCTAGTTTATAATAATTTTTAATATTAATTATTATATGAGAGACGGATGGACGCACTCTATTGCACGTTTCGAAGGCACAATTGTAGCAGCTGTACTAGATAGTTTAGTAGGTATGTAAGTGTATTTGCTTTAGTAAGTACCGTTTACTTTTACATACTGTATAACAATAATTATAAATTTTCACACATTCACACAGCGCCATCTAGCTCCCAATGAAAAGAAAAAAAAACAAAAAAAGTAAAAAATAATAGCTTTAATATTCCGTCTACATATTATTATTACGCCGATGTGGACAAAAAACCGTATAATCATACTTAGAATCCGAAAACGGCAATTTCCTATCACATTGATTAGCGATCTTGAAGAACAAAGGCAGATCTTTTTCCCGTTGCACGTTTTGTTTGAACAACACTACCAGGTCCCACATTCCATACTTGCGGTTGTTGAAAAGGCCTGCTTCTGTAACCTGAAACCATTTTTTTTAACTAACTGACCCACCGAACTTCACACAAATGTATCTTATTTATTGTACACACGACTACACATCAATCAATAACAATTCCAGTATAAGCTGATCTCGCATTGTATAGAATTTCCATACAACAAGAGGTCAGCTTATTATAAAAATGTATAGTATGTAAACTAAGTATCCGGGGTGGAAATGAATCGAATGAATCAAGGATCCTAAAATCGGTCTAGCAGTGGGTTTTCTTACAAAAACTGTGGTCAAGGGCTGACCGACTTCTGAAAAAAGTAGGTTATATGTCCGATTGTATGTATATTTTTTATGTATGTTCGCCAATTAATCCGTCAATTCAGGACCAAATTTGAAAATTCATTTTTTATTGTATAAGTAGGTATAGGTACTCGAAAGTTGGTTCTATTCTTTGGACCCCTTCCCACACACTTCCACTTTCCATGGTAAAATATAACTACTGTGCAGAGTATTGTGATTAACCGAATTTGATAAGGATTTACAAAACTTCTGGGGCTGTATGGGGTGTACCACAATAAAAATGTGAAAAAAATCAAAGGAAGAAATAACCACCTTGAAAAATGAAATTTACATGTGTAATCTGATCCCAAACTAAGCAGTGCTTGTACCATGGTAACCAGGCAACTGGTAATATACTTAACTACTTAAAATACTTTTCTTTTGTAAATACATACTTAAAATAAAGATAATTACAACCAGACTCAAGACAAACAGACGTGTTCATCACACAAATGTCTGACTTGATGGGAATTGAACCTGAGTAAAAGTAGGTAGAATTCATAACACAAACCATTTTGCAGACACAGGCTAAAAAGCATGGAACTTCATAAGTCCGAGTCTGATCTGAACACTCTTTTATGTAATCAATTAACAAGTGCTTCACTTCAATTGTTTTCAATTTCAAACTATCCTTAATTATTGTATTAGTAGGCTGGAAATTGAACAACATAGTAAATTTTCGATATTTAGGTATCACCGGGTACCAGGTGAGCGACAAACGCTGAAATGTGAGTCGCGAAATTATCAAATAGTGGTTGTATACACGGCTACACTTCAAGCTATACATTTCCAGTACAAGCTGATCTCGCATTGTATAGGATTTCCGTACAACGAGAGTTCAGCTTATATTGGTTTTGTATAGCTTGTTTTGTAGACATGTGCACCCATGTATGTGTATGTAACTACTTGTGGCCTTTTTTGTTTCCACTCCTATGGGAATGTGGGGATGTGTAATACTCATGGCACAGAGAAGCAGTGCGCCACACACGCGATAAACACGACACCACAGGCGGGGCAATACCCATTAAACTCACAGCGTCTCTTCAGCACACATAAACTGTCGAGACAGTATGCCACACAGATGACGACGGCGACGACAGCGTATGTGCTTAGCAGGAAAAATGACACAACCACGACTGATAGATGGGTCTCGGTTTTGTAATTGTTAATTCTTCTTCAAGAAGATTCTTGTGGCTTACGTTATCGCCTTAGTTGTGTACGACAATATGAGCGTGAAGTTCGCATAAAATCGAATCGCTCACCTAGGACAACGGGTTAGTGAGTATGCTATCGAACAACTAGGCGCAGCAAAATTTTTCACACTTTACTTTTTTTCTTTTTAGCTTGCGCTTGACCACATCTTCCCTTCTGTTTAGTAAGAATGCAGTCTACGATACCCTTAAGTTTTCAATATTTTATCTATCCAAACAAAGGATGCTTCCAAGGAAGCATCCAACTTAATTATGCGGACAACAAAGGCGTGGAATTGTCATGCAACATCAAATTTTCCTGACACACATAATCAGGGTGCCTTCAAGGTTACTTGTAAATAGGCACTTAACTACTAAGTAGGTACACGTGCACCAAGTTTATCTTCATTATCACTAACTATCAGGTGAAATTGGTGGCTGCTAGGGCCATTCTAAGCTGACTAGTCAGGTATGCAGGAAATATTATTGGTAGTGCACTTAAACATAATTGCACCCTCTGTTTCCTTTAATCTCAAAGTCCGGTGAGACGGATTGACCGACATAACCGGTAAGAGATCGGATGGTGGACCGACAGCTTTACCTGCTCACCGAGACATGGGAGACCTGGTAAATTAGAAGTCTCAACACTCATTTTGGTTCGGCATGGGATTTGAACCCACGACCCCCGATATGAACAAGCTGTCACGTCAAGTCAAGTCTGAAGTTAGTATTAAAATTATTGAATATTAAAAATAATAAGTAACTTACAAGTACGCTCCAGGAGAATATAAACAAAAGTCCAAAATATGAGAATTTATAATAAAGAAACATTATTACCAATTTTTAGTTATATAAATTGATGTAGACTTATTTTTTGTATGTAGAAAGACTGATAGACTACTCGACTAAACTACTTTTTTGGGGTACAACAAAATGATTGGTAATTAGTATCGAATAATCGGTAAATTCATAATTGATTCTCGCTTTAAATATATACTACTTAGACACCCACTGATCTGAAAAAAGAACGAATATTTTTCAAAGTAAATGCATGTATTTATTAGAATTAAAAAAATAATTGAACCTCAAAAATGTTGTCACTATCATTCATTTGTTTACGTTACATGTAATCGTTTTAAGTAATTATTGAAATAAGTTCGTTACCTTTAACTACTTTTAATTCCAGCGCTTGGATTAGCTAGGTTTTGTAGAAATCTTTTTTCTTATAATGTTTGATCAATTTTCCAAGGATCCTTTTAGCTCCTCTTAACAGTCAGGAATGGTCGTTTGCAAACTTTATTTAACACTAGCACTAAGACATAAAGGGTGTTACCAAACTAGGTAAATACGTACTTACAATTGTTTTGACATGCAATATAAAGCCCACAAGCTTGAAAAAAATAAATAAAGATAAAACAATATATACCTGGACTTTATGAATTTATTTTCATAAGTAAAATAAATTAATTTTACCTTTTGTTATTCAAACAAACTTACATATTATCTTCATCTACAAACTTCTACAAATTTAATTTAAACTTTATAAACGATTGCATTTTGTTCTTCAAGGTAATTCCCAAAATGAATTTGGTCGGATTTAGTGGCATTATACTCATAATTTTATTTTTTAGCACCTTGTATTTACAACGGTCTAAAAAGTAAGGTCTCACTATTGTTCAATATTGTTATATGTTTAGAAAAGTTCATATTATCATAGTAAAAACAATGAAGTAATAAAAACATTCATTCATTTGTATAAATTTATATAAATCATAATTCCCGGGACTTTAGACCCGGCTGCTATTTGGAAATTTTGTTGCTGTTTAAATAGGATTACTCAATCAAATTGACAAAATCTTTTGAAATATTGATTTAATTTAGATCTCTCTTAAAAAATTAAACAGCAAATTGTCTTTTAAAACAATTTGGTAGATACCGAATCTTAAGCGAATATAAAATCTTCCGGCTTAAACTCGTACATACATTTCGCAGCCCAGAATGATGCTTCACAGATATCTTTGTAGCGTTTTCCTAAAAATACAAAGAAGACATTAGATTTATAAATTTTATTATCAGCTGAATGCGCATAGAAAACTACATAGGTAGATACGTGCCAAACTCTGTGCTTTCTCAAAAAAATCTGCCAAATAATATCGGCACTTCAAAACCAAAATGTTTTCGTTTAACATAATTCAGGTTTCGTACCAGCAATATGTTGGAGCTGCGAAAAATACCGCTATACAATGAGTAAAGTTGCTCTACTCTTTCGTACAACCACAATAATATTGTACGGTATCATAGTACGGCTCCTAATGTAACTATCGATTAGCACGAAAATTCAAGTATGTAGGTTCATTTCAATAGTTATAAGTGTTTGACTGACAAAAATGTGACAAGGGCAGCTGAACAAAAATTTTCCGACGAAATACCTAGATATTGTTTTTTTACACGGATAATAATGTTGATGCAATATTTTTTCTTACCGACGTCTCTGCAGCTAGCAACAGCAGCTTTTGCCGATTCCTTGATCTCGTTTGGGTACATTGTATCTATTTGCTTTATGCTGGCTTCATAGCTTATTTTATTGTTCTTTATCTACAAAGTAAGCGTAAATAATTATTCGATAAAAAGAGTTTCATTCAATTGAATGTGAAATACCATAATTGTCTTACCACATTTGTCATCTCATATATACACGCGATGTAACACATCACTTTTTTGTCTTCTATGAATTTCCCTTTTTCAATATCACCGATAAGATCTACAAGAAAATAATATACTTAATCTTCTAATGTTCGACTGTCATCAAATTTGTAACCTCTTCATTACCAAGTTTTAATATTTGGAGAAAAGAAACCAGAGTAATCGAAATAAAAGGAAATTCTGTATATCTGGGAAGTTATGTAATACATCCTCACTTACCTTCTGACACCTGAATTTTGTTCATACAGTTTTTCTTCAGTGATTTAGCCGAGTTTTTTAATTGCTGTCTTGTCAACTGAAATATCATAGATTTGCATAATGGTTCTGCATCACATAAAATAACTATATACAAGTTATAATAGGTAATGCACTATCAAACAGAATAAGATCTGACAAAGTTACAAAATATCTGACATTTTCGTGCTTGGTAAAAAAGTAAAAATTACATTACAGTGGACCCCCGGTAATCCGACAAACATTTTGCAGGGTAGTGTCGGACTAACGAATTTGTCGGATTATAGAGTACTGCCTAAGAAACCCTATAGTCCGGAAATGTTTACAAAAGAGTACCTTGTAATCCGACAAATTACAGATCCAATGATGATATTCTTTAAGTTATTTAAATTTACTCTGAAGTACAAATCATACATGTACACAATAGATAGCTTACCATTTACCTATTATAAAATTAATGTCCTTAATGCTATAGAACTTACAAAAAATAATTGTGTACAAACAAATGTACATACATACTAAAATAATCAAAAATTATGAATCAATTTTAGGAAGCTAGAAACTAAGCAATCAGAACCAAAATATATCGTTATAACTTGTTCAATCATCCATTAGCGAAGATTATTAATACATAATAAATAATGGACCATGTCGGACTACAGGGGGTGCCGGACTAGACAGGGGCCGGATTACCGGGGGTCCACTGTATATAGGAAAGTATACCTACTATGGTAAGTAAGAAACTAAATCTAAAAAATAAGTGCCTCCAACTAACTCCAACTTTCTAAATCACTTCTGTGCACTAGCTCTGATAACATTTTGACAAAAATTAGCACAATAAACCTAAATTAACTTAAAAAGAATGCTTTTTGTGACATTTTTAAATAACTTACCACAAAAACTGGTAGAAAAGATAACACAAACGAAATTACGAGTATACCTAATGTAATTATTGTATTGCAAAAAATACTTACAGCATTACTTTTATACACCAGTACCACTATCACGAACATTAAAAAGCCAATCCGAATCATTCTATCAGCACCACGTATAACCTAACATCCACTGTTTACACAAATGCACCTAATACCAACATCATTACCATATATCTGTATATTACCCATTAATTACATGACCGAAGATGGCATTTTTATCCATTATCTCATTATAGATGTAAATACAAGTAACTGTAATTAACAAGGTAGTTCTAAAACAGAACGGCAAATAAGAATCTAGTGTTAAAAAATAATGGCTTACATTGTTAGGCACATTGTTTCTTTGTTTTTAAATACTTCCTTCCTCTCTAGCCTACAAATTAAGTAAGTAATGCTAGTGTCATTATTAACCATTTATTTATGTAGTTAACTAGTATATAATTTTCTTAAAAGGGCATCTTTCGACCTTTCACTGAATTCAATTAAAGGTAAGTATCAAAATTGACATATATATTTCCCAAATTATCACTTGACTCCACAACACAATATTTTGCAGAAATCAATATTTTACCTTTTTTATTGAACATAAATATAATTTTGATAATATATGGGCCTATTCATTGAGTTTAATACAGGTTAATAGGTTTATCAAGTAGGTGGCATTAATTCCAAATAGGTTTCTCTTCAAATAAAATCAAGCAAACACAAAATTGTCTGGATCTGCTTCGTAGATACACTTTGCTGTCCAGTAAGATGCTTCGCAAATATCTTTATACTTTTTGGCTGGAATGCAAAGTTGTATTAACATTTTCAGATCTTAATTTTTTAATAATAAATTAAATGTTTATAGAACTTACCAACTCCCCTACAACTGTCAATAGCTGCTATTACAGGTTCCTTCATTTCAGTAGGAAACATCATGTTTACTTGTTTTATCATTGCATCATGCATTATCTTGTTATTCTTTACCTGTAAAATAATCATACTGTCACTACTATTGTTATTTACTTTACCAATTTGTAATTCAGTGGTCCTACTTACCGCTTGACTCATACTATACACGCATGCAATGTAGCACATAACATTTCTCTCTTCAATGAATTTTCCATTACCTATATCTCCAACTTCGTCTGTAAGAATTTATTTCATTAACAGGTAAATGATATTTTATAATTTATTTTGCATTTTATTTTTATTTATTTCAAAAGACTATTATTATGTTTGATTCTTCTTTTAGTCAGACTTTAGAAATTATTAAGTTAGAAATTTTTAAGCAGTTAAAATAACCTTTAAAATATTGGAAATTTATTTAGATCGTAAGGGTCAAAGTATATAAAACATAATATACAGAACGCACCTTCGGTGACATCAATTTTGGACATGCAAGAATTTTTCAGTAGTTTTCCGGATCCTTTTAATTGTTGTCGTGTTATCTGCAAAATAATAAAATTATAATTTGTTTTACAAGAATTCATTTTTAAATTTATATTATGATATTGCACTTACCGAAACTACGTAGGAGTTATTTAGAAAAATAAACAATAATAAAAGAGAGAATTTAATACTTCTGGAATATAACATGTTAGAAAATTGTTATCTCCAAAAATCTGAGAAAGCAATAGGAAGTTGTTGGAAGCACAAACGTTTGAAATTCTAAATAAACGGAAAGAAACGTCTTTTATAAGGCATATTTAATTATAAGGCAGGGTGTTATAAGGAGTTGCTTGTCATTTCACATTGTATTTAGCATTTAAAGTGTTACTTAAACTGTTAAAGGTGTTACTACTAATAATACAGTACTCAAAGGTGATATTTATTTATTACATGATGATATTGTGCCATAACATATTTTAATCGTTGAGCCACTCAGAGTCATATTAATTTTGGTAAGATTATACGTTATTGTGCAGGTTGTCAGTTTATATTCATGCAATTTGTATTACCAAAGTTGATAGGCCACAAAGTGGTTCAACAATTAAAATATTTCATCGTACCTAGTTCAGACTACCAATTTATATAATACCGATTTAAGAATTTTATAAGTCTATTTATTACTTTTTTGTTCTATACTGTAAAAAATATAAACTAGATAATAGCTTATAGTTGTAAATTACGCTTGCTCTACATCAAATATTTTTAAGTAAGTAATAGTTATTTATAAATCTATGATGGCATTATGGAAATATAAAATGTGATGGCTTCGTCTCATACAAACACTTGGTTGCGTAAAATATTCCATCGCACATATCTTGATACTTGTCTTCTGAAAAATACAACAATACGAACTTCTTTAGAATCCTCCTACATATTGTTCAGGTCAAACCACAAGTATTAAGAACGTCCAGAATATACTTACGAATATGAATACAGGATTTAATGGTAGTTTTCACGGATTCTTTTAAATCTTGAGGATAGAGTAAGTCAATTTGTTTTGAAATTAACGCCATATCTAGTTTATCATTTTTCACCTGAAAACAATCAAGAATAAGTATAGCTACTTGTAGGTTTTCCAGCAATGGATTTAGGTACATGAAATACAAAGTATTCGTAACGCGCTCAGGTTACTGTAGATAAAATGAATAGCAAGAAGCCGAGGGTCAACGTTTCTGATGCTTTCTAGATTTTATTCGTTTCAGGCCATACATTTCATCTTTCCAGCGACTCGAGCACGCGCATCGTCATCTCCCATAAGCAAGATGATATTAACCGCAGTCAAAGTTGCCAACTGTGGGACACTAAAAAGGGTTGAAGTGTCAATGTTACTCAATAATTATGAGAAGCTTGTACTCAAGCTTGTGCTTGCTTGTATTATAATAAATGCTCGTTACGATGATTATAAAATATGTAAAGAAGAACTGACTTACAACAAGCATTTTATTGTAAACACAAGCGATGTAGCATTTGACGTTGTGATCTTCTAGAAATGTACCTTGTTCTATTCCACTTACTTGATCTAGAAGAGTAAGAGATACATATCTTTAAGGATATACAGCAACAGAGACAGCTACTACCTGGCTACTAGCTACTTGAGACTCCTGGAATGCAACCCTCGGCCCGCTACCCCTGTAACTTCCTCTCAAGCTCCCGTGTTCCCGTGTGTAGGCAACGCCAACGAATTTGCTTTGAATTGTAGGTATACCATTCAGATAGTACAATTTTAAATCATCCAGGAACATGCTGCCCTAAACTAGCATGCAAATTTCAAATAACCTGATACAATGAATGACACAAAATGATTACCTAAAAAATCCTATACTTTATAACCTAAAAAATCCCTAATCGAATAATAACATTTCTCAAACAACAATGATTTTAGTGCTCTCTTAAATTTTGACTAGACTCTTTAGACTAGCCACCATAACCAGTAGGTATCCAACAAAGATGAGATTATTACTAAGTATTAGGTACTTACGGCCTTATTCATAAAAAAAATATAAAACTCTTTAGTTAAAATGGACTTGGTCTCTTTCTTACTAGTATAAATGTCAAGATGACCGACAAAGACAAAGTAATTATCAACCTATTTTAACTATAATGAACTTACAATACGTTTATGAATACGGAGGTTAGTATCTTAACCTACCTTCAGTAACAGAGTTTGCCTTCATGCACGGGGTTTTCATTAAACTCATTGACTTCTTCACTTGTTCTCTAGTCATCTGAAACAAGTAAAACCCCCTATAAATCAACCATGAAAAGTCAATAAAAAGTCTTAATGGTGAAGACGGTTACTTAAATGTTCATCACAGTGATACTTATAGGCCGCCTGTTTAACTGATCTGAGGTACAAACTCATAAAACATTAATCAAAGAACTATTTAACCACAGGTAAAAGTAATGTAACTATTCGTCACTAATATCCATATCGCTTGAATCATTATCACTGTCTGTGCAGCTTGAGGAGTCAGAATCTTGGCGATAGGCGATACGCGAGTTAAACGGTCGGCCTATAATTGCAATTTGGCAAACCCTTAATAAATTAAACAGTATAGGTATAGAAAAATCCATAATTTAAACTTACCCCATTACTATTTATGATAAGTCCTACGAATAAAAACACTGTTACCAGTCGAAACATTATCCTATACATTCCAGTTCGCCTTAACACTGTGAAAATCTTTAAAGTACTGACGCTTCTTAAAATTCCAGGTAATTTATGTCCGAAAAAATTAACGTACAACTAAACGATACCCATAAATTTGGCTTACATAATCACAGCTCAACTACATTTTATATAAAACCAGTTTTTGCCCGCTACTACACCTGCTTATTTGAAAAAAAATAACCCAAAAGAGAACATAATTGTAACAAATAACATCTTGGAGCGTACTTATCAATCGGGCGATCTTTAAGTGATTTTTTTCTAAAATAACACCGTAATGGGCCATTTACACGAATACAATACAGTACAGTACAGAAACAGTACAGTGCCGGAACAGGACAGTATGACGGGACAGCAAGCCACTAAAAAGCATAGTCAACTGTCTTCCAATGCAGTGTATTTTCTAGTGGCTTGCGTCCTGTCTCCATGTCGTGTCCCGACTATTGTTCTCGTGTAAATGACCTTAAAGGAGTCTTTAACATTCAAATCTATGTGACATCCACCCTTGGCTAGCGTAGACTCTCTAAACTGTTAGAGTTGAGAAATTTTTACCTTAGTTAATACTAATACTCAGCAGTGGAACAAAATGGTAGTTACTTTACATTACAAAACATTTATTCACGCACACAAACTATTGTTTTATGATAGTAGTAGCTAGGATGAAGCGTTTAATGCGTAATAAGGCATTTAACAAAATACATGTTAAAGTTGTCAAACCTAACAATTTGGGCGGTATAAAGCCCGAACTCACTAATTTGAAAGTCATGACATTGAAAAAACCAAAGTTTGATTCTGATTCCAAAAAAACTCAAATTTAATGTAAAAAAATAATAAATATTCAAACAGCGTTAATTTCGAGCGATTCTGAATTTAAGTAAAAACATAATATATAGGTATATACATAAACCAAAAACCGTCTTACTATCGAGTGAAATAAAATAATGTAATAATTTATCATGTGTTTATAATAATAATTAAGAATGTATCATGTTAGGGGAAAACAAAATTCTCAGCATCAAATTCATACATGCATTTTGCTGTCAAATAGGAAGCTTCGCAAAGATCTTTGTATTTCTTCGCTGAAACCGAAATAAAATAAACATATGAAACTAAGAGATTTGTAAGAAAAATGTTGTGAGACCACAGTAATGTAGGTACTTAGTCTGTAAAATGAAAAACATCAACAAATTAAGTAAGCAAACCAACCCAACCATGAAGCACCTACACATCTAAGGAAATAAGGTATGTATGAATATCCGAATTAACTGTATTAAGAACTATTTTATACTCTAGAAAATATTCTTCATAGTCGGACGTACCAATATCTTTGCAGTGAGTCGCAGCAGCTTTAACAGCATCCCTCATTTCAGGAGGGAACATTATGTCCACTTGTTTGATAACTGCATCATAACTTAGCTTATTATTCTTTACCTAAAATTGAGTGTAATATAGAAGGTACAATTTATGCAGGTGGTAAGTCCATAATATGATGTATCAAAGTTGACTTACAACTTGAGTCGTGGTATAAATACAAGCGATGTAACACATCACGTTGCGGCTTTCAATGAACTTTCCTTGTTCGATAGAACCCACGTCATCTGAAATTGAGAAAAATTATAGACACTTCATACTTAATTTTCAATGTAGGTACGTAGGTTATGTATCAACTTTTGATACGACATACGAATAGTATTCCCACAGACAAAATTTTTATTCAGGGTTTTAGAGTCTTAAAGAAACCCTTACTGCCCTTTCGCTATGTCCTTCAGCATGGTATTCTGACAATCAAGCCAGAATATCGCATCCGATTATCTAATGTATAAATCTGAAATTTACCTATATTGTCTATTCTTTAAAAAAAAATTAAAACAGTGTTTACCTTCCGTAACATCGTTTTTCGGCATGCAAGTTTTCTTCATAAGCTTCCCAGAATTTTTTAATTGTTGCCGCGTCATCTAACATAAAAGCAATTCAAATTAGACTTTTAACAAACCAACACTTTTCTCTTTAGTTGTTTTGTAATTTACTTTTGGATAGTTTTAAGATGTTCTTTCTAAATTTCGTCAATAAAAACATTGATTAAGTACTAAAAATTTTGAAACAATAAGAACTAAAATAAAACTAATTGCTCACCCCATCATTTCCTTTAAAACACAAACAAAAAATATAAATTAATAAACAGACTGAAACGTAACGTGTATACATAATTAGGCTTATCACAATAAAGTATTAGCAAAACATACGTAGCTTATATAAAAGGAGGCGTCCACAACATGATTGATTGATTACAGGCACTGAATACATAATAAGACAATAATAGGAAAGATATCTCTGAGACATTAAAATAACTTGTAATTTGATATTTAGCGTCGAAAAGAATCTTTATAATGATCTCGTCATAAATGCTAATAGGCTCTGTTCACGTGGTTAGCTACTAAGTATTATTAGGTACACTATCCTCTCTATGTCAGATAGGTGCGTAAATGACAGATTTTCGTAAAGACGTTGGTTCAATACGGACGAAGGTTTCAATAATTTACGTTCCAACTCGATCGGTTATCTTCTTAAATTTTATTTAATAGTTCCGAAATTAGTAATTTTTAGACACTCCGAGCCGCCGTAGGTGATAAATTTATCCACAACAGAATAAAACAAAAGAAGAACCTTCTAAAGACGCACAGAGCATAATTATAATTTAACTTTAATTAAACTAAATTATTAACGAGTGATTGTAAAGACTACTCAGTCGACTAAGGATAGAGTCAATAGTTAGACAGTTCCAGTTGCAAAATGAATATAAGTTAAAATAATTATAATGTCAGCTACATTAAGAAAGATTTAGAAAACGTGACAATAAGTTATTTTACTACACCCTCAACAAGAAGAATTCATCCTACTAATATTATAAATGCGAAAGTAAGTGTGTGTGTGTATGTGAAAGTTTGTTACCGCGTATCTCCATAACCGCTCAACCGATTTTATTGAAATTTGAAATGTAGGTAGTGTATACCCTAGAATCGGACATAGGCTAACAATATTTTCAAAAATCATCCCCTAAGAGGGTTAAATAGAGGGGTGAAGTTTGTATGCAACTTTTTATTCCTTGGTCCTATTCATTTAATATTCGGTACACATAAACCTTAAGACAAATAATGAGATACGGGTTTTTTATTTTTCCATAATTACCCCTACGAGGTGTGGATAATGAGTTTTATTGGTAAAAATTAAAGTTTCTCTGGATCTGTATAGTCTCAAGTCCGATTCACTCCAAATTTGGCACACATATACCTTAAAAGAAATCATGAAACACGTGTTTTTTATTTTTCAAAAACTACCCCCTGTGGGGGTGTTAAATGAGTTTATTTGGAAAAATTAAATATTCCATAACTGTTTAGTCCTTGGTCCGATTTCCTTCAAATTTGGTATAAATAAAGCTCAAAACTAATAATGAAACACGTGTTTTTTATTTTTTCAATTTTTTTTATTTTCATCCTAATACTAAGCGGGCAAAGCCTGAGAAATTATTCTGAGGGTGATTTTCTTCAAAGTTGATATCATAACTCCTTCGTAATTTTGATCTAAATTACAATGACATGTTTGATAACTCAATGCTACGAATAGAATTCGAAATTTAAATTTCATTTCTTATAAGTATGGTCTAAGAGCCGTAGTATTTTTAAGAAACGCCTATTGTTTTATGGATATACCTATGGGCGCTTGACGATTTTAAAATGTTGCTTACACTCCTACACTACTGAACTAATTTTGTATGGAGATTGTTCGAGACCCGGGAAAGGATAGTTTTATCCGACTGCGAAAAAAGGGATTAATGGTCTAGCGCGATAACCAACATCCGCGGGCGAAGCCGCGATCGGAAAACTAGTAAGGAATAAAGAAAAATACTTAAAATCTTTTCTTTCTAATATTTGATTATTTATAACAACATCCACTCACAGCGTGTACTGAGCAATGTCCATGTTTGGCACAAGTAGGTCACACCTACTGTTTTTTAGGGTTCCGTACCTCAAAAGGAAAAAACGGAACCCTTAGTTAGTTAGTTAGTTAGAAGCGGGCTAATTTTTCCGCAACTCGACGACTCGTGAATGCGCCTATTTTGCGTGATTGGGCCGGCAGCGCTATTGCCAGCCCAGCTCCAGGAGAAATCCCAGCAGACCCTTTATGTTGCCGATGGCCTCCCGGAGCGACCTCGGAGATCCGAGGTGTTCCGCTCTGTATCTCGCCACCCCTGGACAGCAGGTGACCACGTGGGCGGCTGTTTCTTCTTCCTCCATACATGCTCTACACAGAGGACTGTCAGTGACACCTATGGTAAAGAGATGTTTGTTTAGTAAGGCATGACCAGTTATAATCCCGGTGATTAGGCGCAACTGTGGCCTTGTGAGCCTTTTCAGCCTGCGCGCTAAACCGGCTCTAATATTGGGCAGTACGTCTTTGGTTTGCCTACATGTATTAATTTCCTGCCAGTATTGTTGGTGCGACATTTTTGTGATAAGTCGTAGTTTGTTACGTGTCCAGTTGAATGGCAAGGGTAAGATAGGTTCTGGGCCTACGGCGGTACTTGCAGAGCCTCTTCTTGCCAGTTCGTCGGCAGCATCATTGCCCCTTGAACCACTATGTCCCTTGATCCATTGCAATGTAATGTTATTATGAGTACATGCTTCCGTCAGGACCTGATGACACTCGTGTATTAGTCCTGACGTTGTAGTGCAACTAGTTAGTGCATGCAAAACAGATTTACTGTCAGAGAGAATACGTACCTTTTGGTCTGTTACCTCTCTGGCCGAAATTGCCTTCATCGCCATTATGATTCCCGTGCATTCCGCTTGATACACGGAGCTGTGGGATCCTAGTGGTGCTGTTATATGGATGTTTAGCTCGTCCGAGAACACTCCGTATCCCGTGCCGTGGTCGGTCTTAGAGCCGTCGGTATATATTCTCAGTTCCGAGCAATCATCCTTTGTATCTTCATACAACTGGATCTTGTATTTTTTGTCAAACATGAATTGTTTTGTTATCTTGTCCGACACAGCCTCTATAAGTGGTTCCTTGGTTACCATTGCCTTGTAGATGTCTGTGTGTTTTGTTCTTGTGTTGACCCAGAGTTTACAGATCTTCAGCCTAGCGAGTGCTGCTGCCGCCTCCTGTTTGATGTATATGTAGAGGCGGCAGATCCAGCAGTACTTCGATGGCTGCCGTCGGTGTGGTCCCCATGCAGCCGGTCGTCGCCAGGCAGGCCATTCTCTGGAGTCGTTGTAATTGCGCTTCAGCTGTGGACAGCATGGTGCGTGGCCACCAGACCACTGCTCCATAACAGATCATCGGTCTGATTACCGCTGTGTACAGCCATAGTGTTACTTTAGGGTTTAGTCCCCATTGTTTGCCGACCATCCTTCGGCACTGCCAAAACACTATAATGGCCTTATCTATTTTTGTGTTCAGGTGTTTGCTCCAATTTAGTTTATTGTCGAGTATTACCCCCAAATATTTGACTTCTGACTTAAGTTGGAGCTCCGTGCCGAAGAGTTTAGGTAATCGGTAGTTGCCTAAATTCCTTTTGTTGGTAAACATTACTAGTTCTGTTTTATTGGGGTTTACTGATAGTTGGTTATGTTCGCACCAGCGTTCCACTATGCGGAGGGCCGCCTGCATGATTTGGCACACTGTGCTTGCGACTCTGCCACTTATTAGTATGACTAGGTCATTTGCATAACCTACCGTGTAGTCTCTATTTTCGTTTAGAGTGTTGATTAAGTCGTTTATAACCATGTTCCACAAAAGTGGCGAGATTACTCCTCCTTGCGGGCATCCTTTTGCCACTGTGGCGCACTGAGTTTCAGATGACTCAAATAGGATTTGTCTCTTGCGGAGCATGTTGTCTATCCATTCTATTAAGACGGTGTTTACTCCGTGCCTCTCCAGAGCTGCGGTGATGCATCCGAAATTTGTTTTGTCAAACGCCCCCTCAATATCTATGAAGGTGCCGAGGCACATTGATTTGCTTTCTATCGCTTCCTCCACTTTACTGACAACCGCGTGGAGTGCCGATTCTGTTGATTTGCCGTGGCTGTATGCGTGTTGCTGTTTGTGCAGCGGTTTTGTTTCCAGAGCCTTTTCCCTGATATCCCTGTCACACAGTCTTTCCAGCGTCTTTAGCAGAAAAGAAGTTAGACTGATCGGTCTATAGGATTTGGGGTCTGTGTAGTCTGCCTTGCCTGGTTTCGGTATAAATAAAACCTTGACTTTTCTCCACAGTTTAGGGATGTGTCTGTGGGCTAGACATGCTATCAAAATGGATGACACGACAGTTACCAGTTTTGGCCCTCCCCACTTAAGTAGGCCTGGGAAGATCCCATCCGGGCCTGGTGATTTAAACGGGTGAAAGCTGTCGATCGCCCATTGTGTTTTGTTTACGTCGATCACTTCCGAGGCTAAGGCCCAGTGTTCTTCTGACGTTGTTGATGTTACTTCTTCCGCTTCCCCTTCGGTGGTCTGTTGGACTTGGCAGTCTGGGAAGTGTGTTTGTATAAGAAGTTTTTCCGTTTCGTCAGGAGAGTTAGTGTAGGTGCCGTCTGGTCTTCGGAGGGACCCTAGGCTTAGGTCTTTGCTTTGCGATAAGACCTTCCTTACTCTGTTTGCCTGTTCGTTGCTTTCGATGTTAGTACAGAACTTCTTCCAGGCGTTGCTACTTCTGTACCTTATCCGTTTTTTATATCTGGCCTTGGCATCTCTGTATTTGTCCCAGTCCAGATCGTTGCGGGTGTTCATTGCCCTGTTCAGAAGTCTCCTTACCTTGGCTCTCAGTCTTTCTAGTTCTGGGCCCCACCATTTGGTTTTAGCCGCCGCGGTGTCGTCGCCTGATGGGGTGGGTAAGGGACATGCTTCTTGGTAACTTTCAGTCATCATAGCTGTGACTTCATGTACCTGTTTCTCTATGTCTTTAACCGTCTCTAGCCTCCCTTGGGTTATTTGTGAGAGTCTGTGGTTGAGATGCTTAGAGTATTGCGCCCGGTCTGTTTTCCTCGGGTTGCGTCTTGGCACTGAGGTTGTTGTGTCTATTTGGAGGTCAAACCGAATCCACCTGTGGTCGGAGCAGGACGCCTCCGTTGACACGTGCCAATTTGCTATGTGCGGTGTTGCCCCCTCCGTGGCTAACGTTAGGTCGATGATGGTTTTCGCTCGTCTTGTCACGAAGGTGGGTTCAGAGCCCTTGTTCACTATATTAATGTTAGTTGTTATTAGGTATTCTAGAAGTACTCTACCTCGTTCATTTGTGTTCGGCATGCCCCACACGGTGTGGTGGGCGTTTGAGTCCGTGGCTATTATCAGCTCCAGCCTGGCCTCCTCGCAGTGCCTCACTAATAGGGTCAGCTCGTGTGGTGGTGGTGACACCGCCTCCGGCATGTAAGCTGAAGCGATGACCATGTCTGGAAGGCCTCCCATCATACCGTGCACCATGATGGCGCATAGGTCCCTGGAACAGAACCTCGTTAGTGGTTGCGCCTTTATGTTTTTTGATGTATATATACAGGCACGGGGATTTTCCGGCCCTGTGTATGTGAAGAGATTACCTCCTGTGTTTCGTAGGCCGCATATAGTGCCACGTCTGACCCACGGCTCCTGAATCAAGACGATGGCGGTCGACCTTTCCTCCAACCATTTGCGAGTTTGAGCCGTGGCAGCTTCACTATGGTGGAGGTTTGTTTGCAAGACATTACAGGTTGGAAGAGTGAGAGCCATCTTTGGTCGATGAGCCCCTTTCCCCCCCCGCAATGTCCAGCCTGTCGAGCCCCTGTACACATCCTTCATCGTCCCCTGAGAGTCCAAGGAGGGCTTCCTCCTCTTCCATCTCCGGGGACGGCTCAGGTCGTGCTTCCGCCTGTGGAGCCGCCGATGTGACCGTTGTGGTCTGTTCAGCCTCCGTTGCGTCCATGGGCTCTGGCTGCGTCGCAGCTGCTGCTTCCTCGGCAGTTCTCGGCGGCGGTTCCGGCCGGAACCTCCCCTTACCCCACTCGAACTTGGCATAGACAGACCCTATTAGAAAACAGAGTCTGCGGCCACGCTCAAGTAGGGGTTCCAGGAGATCCTCTGGCAGGTCCGCCACCAGGAACGTACCTTCCCGCTGTTGTTCCATCCGGAGATTTTGCCAGCGCGTCACGCCAGCCCAAGGGTTCTGGTTCCTCAGCATCTTCCCTATCTTCTGCTCGTCATCCCAGGCCCCTGGCAGCAAGATGCCGCACCGGATTCGGCGCTCCAACTCGGTCTGCCGCTTTAGCGCTAACTCATCTCCGGGTTGTAGGTCTATGGAGATCCTGCGGAGCGCGCTTCTCAGCCACTCCACTGTCTCTCCATTGCTGCACCAGATGTGAATGGCTCCGTCTTTATAGGCCGGTTTACCTTGAAAGACGGGCCCCACTTCCTCGTCTACTTGCTCGAACAGCAGAGCGGTGAGCTGGAGCTGTACCTCTTCTACTTGCTCCGGAGTCAGGTTCGTGTTGGAGGTCGTCGTGATGGCGACCATTAGCTCAGACTTTACCGCTTCTGAGTAGAGTAATGGTCGCTGGTCCCCCGGACCCTCCAGGCGTAGTTTCTTTTGTTGGCCTCGAGGAGAAATGGTCTCATCGAGGCGTGCCCTCTTTGCCGCCCCCGCAGTAGCAGGGCCACCAGTCGCTACCCCTGACCCAGCTCTTCCGCCCGCTGTCCCCGTGCTTGCTGAAGTGCTTGGCTGAGGTGAGTCGTTAGACGGTTCCCTCCCTGCACTTCTCGCTATCGCCGCCCGTATGGCGTCACGCTTCTTTTTGCTGTCTTTCCGCTTGTACTTCTTCTTCTTCTTCTTCTTGTAAGAAGTAGAAGCGGATTCCGGCATATTGTTAGTATGGGGAGCCAGATTCGGGGCCCCAGGAGGTATGTGGCTCCGACTCCGATGCTCCTCATTGCGCCTAGACGCGCTTTGCTGAGCCGGCGTCCCTCTAGAGGCCGCCATGCCATAGCTAGCGCTGTTGAATTGTTTGTTGAGGGCGGGAGTTGGTAGCAAGGGGGCCGGTCTTCCAGGCACCCTGATACTCCCGCGCTCTATTGTGTGTGTGTGTGTTACTGTTTGTGTATGGTGAGTGCTTGTTTGACCTTGTGTGCTGGTGGATGTTTTTGAGTGTGTTTGTGGCTGAGTGTTTGTGTCTCGTGTCTGTTTGGCGTTTGGTGTTTGTGTTTGTGAGGTGTGTGCTGTGTGTGGTGTCTGAGATGGAGCAGTCCTCTTCGGGACCTCCTCTCGCCTTATGGATGGTGCCGCACGAGCGGCGCGCACCCACGGGTTTTTGTTTTTCCGTTCTTTATGTGATCTGTTAAGTTCCATGTTTAGTTAAGTTTGTTGTTCATCCCCCGGGTTCCCACCCGCCATGGAGCCCGCACCTTTGGGGATGCCCTGTTCAGGGCACCAGGATTGTCCGGAGGGATATAGACGTGATGGGTTGGTGTTCATGCGCGACATCGGGGGCTGCAGACACGCGGCTGGCTGGATCGATCAATCCCCCAGGTGTTCCGCGTGCCCTTGCCCCGTCAGCATGGCCGAACACCAGCCCTCCCGGAGAGCTCCCACCACGTCTCGCCTGCGGCCCGTGACATCTCAACCTCACGGTGGACGCATGTCCATTTCCCTGCAGTGGCTAGCTGCAGGGCTACCGTTTTGCCGGAAATCCGGACCAAAGGGGGCGTGTTGTCCACTTTCGACTCAGCCCCCCAGGATTCCTTCATCCCAGCGTACGGCGTTCGACTGCGCAGGACACACGCAGGTAGGTAGTTAGTCCACCGAGCCCCTACTTTCTCGGTGGATCCGTTTTCCTAAACAGATTCCCGCCACCCCAACCTCCACTGAGGAGGCGGATGCCCGTATAGGAAAGAGATGGAGGGGGGTTGGGGGGGGAGGGTTAAGGGAGGCTTGGGTAGGAGGGATAGGTGGGAGGGATAGATGGGGGGGAGGGGGAGCGACCAACCATTTCAGTTACGTCCGATTCAGAGGGAATCGGACCAATAACAGGCGGCAACCACGTGAAGGATAAACGGTGAGGTCTTGCCCCTGGGGTGATAACGCAACCTGTGCTCGCCCAGAGGCCGTTTGCCAGACCACCCTCCGGACAGGAGGGTGGAATGAGTGTGCATCCATCTCATGACCCGACGACAGTGTGTTGAGATGGACCCACCCTCGCCCAAACGGAACCCTTATAGGATCACTTTGTTGTCCGTCTGTCCGTCCGTCCGTCCGTCTGTCAAGACCCTTTTTCTCAGGAACGCGTGGAGGTATGAAGCTGAAATTTATATCAATTACTCAGGTCTACTGTCCCTTGAAGCTGTGAAAAAATCAAACTTCTAAGCCAACGCAATCAAAAGATACAGCCGTTTATGCCGCAAATTTTCGACACTTGCAAGGGAATCAAAACCTACAGGGTGCTTCCCGTGAACTCAGAATCTTGAAATTTGGTACGAAGCAACGTCTTATAGCATAGATAAAGGAAAAATTACGAAAACCATAAATTTTTAGTTACATCACATAATATATTTTTTTTAATAATTTTAAACTTACTACCCATTTCCTCATAAACGCGTAGAGGTATTAAATTGAAATTCATACCAAATACTCAGGTCTATAATACCTTTAAGCTGTAACAAAATCAAACTTCTATGTCAACGCAATCAAAAGAAACAGCAATTTAAGCTGCATATTTTGAAACTCGCAAGTACTCGCAAGGGAATCAAAACCTAAAGGGTACTTCCAGTCGACCTAGAATCTTGAAATTTGGCATGAAGCAACGTTTTATAGCACACATAAAGGAAAAATTCCGAAAACCTTAAATTTTTAGTTACATTACAAAATATATATTTTTTAATAAATATAAACTTATTACTTTTTTCCTCATGAACGCGTAGAGCTATCAAGTTGAAATTCATATCAAATACTTAGATCTAATTGCCTTTAACCCGTGAAAAAAAAAAAATTCTAAGTCAACGCAAAAACGCAAAAGTACAACCATTGATACCGCATATTTTGAAACTCGCAACTACACGTATATGTTATGAATATCATTTTGCAATAAAAATACCATAGTTATGACTCGATTGTCGTAATGAACGAACTTTGTAAACCTTGCAGGTTTGTACGGAACCCTCGGTGCGCGAGTCCGACTCGCACTTGACCGGTTTTTATTTTATTTTTCCATTTGTGTTTTTTTTCTTCTTTTTCTATGTGTTTTTTTTTATCATTTTGATTTTGTGTGTCCTGTCTGTGTCAAATAAATGTTTCTTTCTTTTCTTTTCATCCACCCGTGAACATGAAGTCTGAAAAGACTTTGAAACGTCGGGATCTAAAATCTAAAATAAACCGCGATAAAATCCGTTAAAAAGTAGTTTTATTTCAATAATTATAATATTTTGATTTCATGCGGTTTAACTATGTTGCACATAACTGAGGTGGCAAAACACGCAAGTCTAAATTGTAGGTAATCTAATAACCGTTAATAAAGGGAATATACTTTGTAATCAATGCCCATTGTAGGTATGGTATGCGTAAATAGAGTGACCATGCCTAGTCTAGAAGTTAGTAATATTTAGACTTAAGGCTTAGGCAAAATTTACCTTTAAGCGTTCGCAGCTAGTGAAAGGAAGAAAACATTGCTCATGATATGAAAAAAATATTAAAATTGATAATATGGTTAAGACGGCTACATATGTTATAATGAACATTTTTGGTTGTAAATATAGTAATTAAGCATATTTATAAATTGGGTATATCAACCGAGGGGCATATTCGCTGTGGAGAAAAAGCTCGTTAAATAAATAGAGAGAAAAAAGAGAAACTGCACTTGTAAAAATGTAATCACTAGATAGGAATACATATCAATGTAGACATGATACCATCAATATCACTACTATACAACGATCAGGTAGTCGAGTGGAGACCAAAGATAAGTAAAAATATAAAGAGAAGTAACGTACGACACCTTCAGATAAAGCAGAGTGACAATCTCAGCAAGGTGGCTGGTTAGGTCAGAACTAGAGCCAACGAAAAGATGTGTTTTGTATTAGTGGTCTTTATAAATAATCCAGCTATGGATTAAAATAGGCTAATGACGATGATGATACTTACAAATATAAAAAATAAACAAATACGTACCTACTTTTAGATCAAAGACAATTATTGCAACAGATATCCTGCTGCTAAATGATTTCATGGATACCAAATAAAAGGTGTTGAAGTAACACTATTAATTAACCAATTAGCATGAAGCTTCTTATATAGCTGTCACCGATGATCTTGATGTCCATGAAATTACAAGCCATGCAAAGGCAACGATAGTTCGAAAACATGAACTTGATCGGACTAGTACAGTTTTTAATACTTGTGACATTTTGTGATGCAGTAAGTATAACACCAAAGACTTAATAATTCACTAAACCCTATTTTCAATAGCAAGAATAGAAAGAAAAATTTTAACTCGAAGGAATAATTTTGGCGTTATAAAAGTTGGAGACCACGAATGAGAAAACGTAGCATAGGACACCCTCAAGACAAGGTGGAGTAAAGATCTGCGAGAGCAGAGCAGCCGGCGAAAACTAGATGAAGCCGTGAATCGTGCTCAGTGGCGTGCTTTAGGAGAGGCTTATGTCTAGTAGTGAACTAGTAGAATAGGCTCATGATGATAATGAGAGTCGAAATGTGAAAAAATATTAGCAAATTATTTTCTGTGTCTGTTTCATATTAAACTTAAGGTCTGCGTACTTTTTTGACTGAAATGGTTCCACCATTGAAATAATGGATTTGTTTGTTCCAGTTGACTATGAAACAACTAAGAAATACAATGAACATGATGAGGAAAACGTGCCAACCAAAAAATAACGTCGAAGATGGTGAGAAGAAAATCCCTACTAATATAGTAAACGCGAAAGTTACTATGACTGTCTGTTACGCTTTCTCGCCTAAACTTTGCATTAATCTTTTTTATGCGCCTAGGATAGTTTCTGTACGACTACACATAAAGAAGATAATAGTTTCGAATTAAAAAAATATTTCTTTCAGCTCTACATTCTCTCTCTAATACTTGATCGAAGCAAAGTATTAAAAATAAGTAGTTGATTACCATACAAAACTTAAGTCTTGACAAGTACCTACATATAAAACTATCCTTTTAATTATTAATTGCTTATTTCCAGAAAAAATCAATCCTATTAATGATGGTGTTTTTCTTGAGGAAACAAATGTAAAATGCTACGTAGCGTGTATTATGAAAATGGCAAACACGGTTTGTTACCATTTATTTATAAACAATTTATACACAATTTACCTAAACGCATCATAAGCTGAATAGCTAAAATATGTTTTGTCCTTTTCTTCTTTATTACACTTCGAAATCACTTAAAAGTAACTAAACATAAAGAACGGAAACGCGGAATACGGAATATATTTTTTATGGGGTATCAATAAAAATATTATTTTACAGATAAAAAATAACAAAATGAATTACGAAGCATCTATAAAACAAGCAGATTTGTTATTACCTGATGATATAAAGGAACGGGCTAAAGAGGCGATAACAGCATGCAGAAAAGCTGGTAAGTTCTTACATATTTGGTCTAAATCAAAAGCTTATAGCATATGATCTCTTCCTGCAGCTGAGCGAATGCGAAACTAGCCAAAAGCGGTTTTCTACCCATTCACTTCACTTTTTAAAAATATTTGGCGTTCACCGTCTTTGACAGTGATTCTGCCAACGTCAATTTGAAAGAGACAGTGCAATAAAAAAAAGAGTTGTACGGTGGGCCGAACGCTGTTTTCTACCCATTATTAGGCATAGTTTAAGATTTTTAGTGTGATTATTAATGGGCTTCTAAAAAAATCTATTCATTTTTAATTTTATCCAAACAAATTTCATTAATTATATTATTATTATTATTATTATTTTCTACTTCTTCTTTCATTTTATTATATATTATTTTTCGACAAATGGCATTAGGAATAAGTACCTACCTACAATGAAATTCTAAATGAAAAATTTTAGGTACTTCCTTCCGTGCATACCTACTCATAAATGTGTATAAAATATTCAGTAGAAAATAATAATTTTGTCTGTGAAAATAATAATTTTGTTATACTTAGGTAAATAATACTTCTAGAAATAAATTGAATTTACTATGTCAAAGTCCAAATCTGAAAGTGTTTCAGTAAAGTGTACCTACCACAAAAATGTATATGTCGCAGTAAGATAGATCAAACCGTAATATAGTTATATCCCTAGGGATATAACTATATTACGGTTTTTATATACCGGAGTATAGTTGTAAAACGGTCCAAGTTTAGTGATCTATACTTAATATTATAAATGCGAATGTAAGTTTGTTTGTTACGCTTTCACGCAAAAACTACTAAACCGATTTGGATGAAATTGGGTATGGAGGTAGTTTGAGACCCGAGAAATGACATAGGATAGTTTTTATCCGACTGCGCAAAAAGAAGGTAATGTTTTGGCGCGATAACCGACATACACGCGGGCGAAGCCGCGGGCGGAAAGCTAGTTTACTGATATTACTAGATTAAGTTTAGTGAAATAGCTTTCGGAGTGTGCTGTTCGTATAACTATGTTACGGTATATAATTATATCCCTAGGGATATAACTATATAACGGCTTGATCTACCTTACTGCGACATATACATTGTGGATTAGAGTTAGGGCCCGCTTCGCTCGTCCATAAAAATGTCATTGTTTTTTTTTTTCAGGTGATGATTACAAGGATGTGTGCGATATAGCATTTTACGTTACGAAATGTATCTACGAATATAATCCTGAGATTTTCTTCTTCGCTTGATGAACACTATTATTTTCTTAACCCGCAGTTTTATTGAGTACCAACTAGATCAATTTATTTAATCTATTAAATCTATACCTATTAAGTACTTATTTAAATGCGTAGTTTTTGTAGTAGCTACTTATACTTATACTATGTTGAAAAATGAATATTATGGACTCTATTTGTAAATCTCAATGCCTAGAAAAATGTTCTATGTATAAAAATGAATTTCGTTAGGATATCTCACTTCAACTCGAGAACGGCTGAACCGATTTGACTGGTTTTGGTTTTGGAATATTTGTAGGGGTTTAAGAAAGGTTAAAACGCGATACAAATTTAATTATAAATCATCTACTAGAGGTAAGCATAAGTATGCCTATGCTATGATGTAACTAAATTCGATTCGCATATAGGTACTTACCTAGTTCCGGTGCACCCGAAACAAATCGATAGCGGAGCACTTGTGACCATTGTAATAAAATACAAATACATATAAATATATACTTAAATAAAAAAAACCGAATTCACTTACGGGTGTACGACCACGTGGTAGATACCTACATTATTTGAAAAGAGGTACAAAGTCAGTACAATACAAAAGCGATTAATTTGAGCGAATAGACTTTAAAGGACATAAGAGATCTAAAGAACCTATAAGATAATGTAGTTCATTATTTATACAGGGTGGCCCATTTAGGTCGGTCATTGTGGGAAAGTCAGAAACTATAAGTTAAAGGTATAAAGATTTCATCCATTTCAGTAACATTCGATTTGATTTCCGAGCCTAATAGGAACAATTTTTTTAAAGTATAAATGCAGTTTATCTTGTTACTAAAATTAATGACCAACCTACCTACTTAGTTGCTAAGAACAGATCTTCGGATGTCTTAAGGTTTCAGACTTTTCCATACTGATCGATCTAAATGGGCCACCCTGTATATTGAAACAATTAAGGAGCACCTTCCGTCCGCCAGATAAAGCATTACCAAGCAAAGTGGCTTTGCCGTGCTCTGGTGCGATGACTGATGACACCATTTAAGAAGGTGGGTCGGCATTGCTTCCTTTATAATTTTCAACCATATTATGGAAGAGCCTCAGTCCTTCTCACTGAAAATCATTCGTAGTGTAGTAATCATGAGTGCGCAGGCGCCTACTAGCGTAGCTATCAATGCTTAACATGGAGCAAATAATTGTAGTTAACCAGAAGCCTACTTAGGAATAAAAATATAATCGTATTTTATAAATTAATTTGCTTGCTTATATCGAAATCGACTGATTATGCTTTTTCTATTTCTAATTTAGGTATCTATTATGTGACATCCACCAACCCGTACTTGGCCAGCATGTGTGAATCAACTTTCTCAACTCGTATGATAGTTGAGAAAAGACTCGTGCCCAGCAGTGGGACACTAAAAAGGGTTGAAGTGAGTGATGATGATGATTTACCTATTACGTAGGTACCTACTGATACAACTACTTATTAAAATTATCTCAATCTGAGTTTAAATACCCTTTACCAAACATTAATTTTCATAATCGCCCGTCTCAATTACCTAATCGTCGTTATTTTCTAAATCTGTTACAGATAACATCGATATACAATTGTAATGATTTCCTGGTTTTGAATTTTCGTAATACCTGCAAAACACTTTTGTTTTATTTCCATTTCTGTTACGTTACCAATAACTAGGGTCCTAAAACTAAATACTTAGATCATAGAAATTACATTATGTTTATTCGTTATATAATAGCCTGTTATTTCTTGGTGGAACTTCAGACCACATCCGTAAGTACCTACCCACCTATGTTCCTCTTAATTATGTACTATATATTAACTTTTTAATGAAATTCAAAATAAACTTGTTATATCTAATCGTAGCCTATTTAGAGTATAAGTTCTAATAGGTCCAATTTAAAAAAAACGCGATATATTTATATTGAGTTATTGGTACCTAAGTATTATTCTGGTACACTAAATTACAACATTTTTAGAATTGTAGGCACAGTTTTACTCGTCAGTTTACATGCTAAATCTATGGCTTTACCCTAGACTACATCATTACTTAACATGAGGCAAGTTGTAGTCAACCACAAGCCTATTTATGAATAAAAAATTTGATCGTATTTTATAAATTAATTGCTTGTCCACCACCAACCCGTACTTGGCCAGCGTGTGTGGATTAAGGCCTAAACTCTCTCAACTAGTAAGATAGTAGAGAGAAGACCCGTTCCCAGCAGTGTGATACAAAAAGACTTGAAGTAAACAATAAAATTTCCCAACTATCTTAAAAAATCTAAATAATATTTTCAATAACAGGCTAAAACCGATATGGAAGTAAAAACCTTTTTCTTCCGCCTGGGTCTCGAGTGCAACAAAGATCACCACATCTCCCCTGAAGAGATGGTTATGCTGCATCACCATAAAATGCCCGACTCTAAAGAAGCAAAATGCTTGATGGCTTGTATCTTTAAGAAGGCTAATATGGTAAGTAACCCTAAGGATCATTTTAAACCTTTCATACCTAGTTGCAAGCAGATACCTAAACGATACGCAAAAGAAAATTTTAATAGGTAGGTAAGTATATCAAAAATGTAATTTACACAAAACTGTCCACCGCAATGTATATGTCGCAGTAAGATAGATCAAGCCGTAATATAGCTATATCCCTAGGGATATAATTATATACCGTAAAATAGTTATACGAGAGGGATTCATTACTATCTCACTAGGCAATGCTTAGGTGTTCCGTAAAAAATAAATTGAAACAGTGATTCGCAAATGGTCGCTTGTAAAACTTGATACGAATGGCGCGGCGCGCGGCGCTTATTAGAGGCTATTATTTTCAGCACTAGCAGTGGCACTAGGTAGTTACTAAAGTCTCTATGGATAATGTTGAAGTTTTTGCTAATGTAATTTAGGACTGAAAATCCGCCACCTTGGACCCGAATGCGCAAAAACTTCACATTTTTCACTACGGTTGGCAAAAATGTTTGTTTTTTTTTAATTACCGAGATGAAAAAAAAATGCGTAATCTTATTGCCGTCTCAGCGAAATTGGAGCCGAATATTTAGGTACGAACATATTTTAATAACTTTCGACACAAAAACGTGGTGCTATAAGTTAAAACATGTGTTTTTATCCGTGTACCTATATGTATTTGTGTACAAGTTTGTGGCATCTTAGCGAGTAAATTTAGGTAGGTAGCTGCATTGTGACTTTATACTTAAATGAAGTTTCCTACATAAATCACTTTTCCATACATTTTAAAATAATATTATTGTCTGTGGTTTGATATTTTGTGTGACGCTACTTTTGCTTGGTTTTTGGTATGAAGTTAGCCGCGAGTCCAATGATCCAGTCCTATTCTAATTTAAAACGCGTAGTTCTAAATTTAATGTAGGTACCCGTCGTAACGGTAGCAAGCATTTTACAGATAGACAACAAAGGCGTATTTGACACGGAAGCAACTAACTCATTAGCAGCAGCTGACTACGCGGGTGATAATACTAAAATTGAAAACGCTAAAACACTTATAGAAATATGCAAAAAAGGTAAGTACTCAGTCCTTAGCATACCAAATTTAATGATTAAGTATTTGTACTATGGTTTGGATCTGCCACCTATTAATAACGGTGATAGAAAACATTGAAGGAAAATATTATTTGCTTGCGATGTTTTTAATTTACTAAAAATCCGATGATAGCAACTTTTATGCGATCAAGCAATCGTGTAAGGGCAGCCGAAAAAAGTAGACAAAGAGAAGACTCATGCGTACAAAGCAGCTGCACGGTAAAAGGCTGCATTTATGAAGTACTAGTTTTCCGACAGCGGCTTCGCCCGCGTGTATGTCGGTTATCGCGCCAAAACATTACTTTATTTTTGCGCAGTCGGATAAAAACTATCCTATGTCCTTTCTCGGGTCTCAAACTACCTCCATACCCAATTTCATCCAAATCGGTTCAGTAGTTTAGGCGTGAGAGCGTAACAGGCAGACAGAATTTATAAATGCGAAAGTAACTCTTTACTTTCGCATTTATAATATTAGTAGGGATGACGTCCGAGGTAGAAATAGAGACAACACTTTGAACAATTTAAAGCTTAAACAATTTCTCACTCGGTGGAAAGGCCCTCTCGTTCTGACATATTGAATAGCTAAGAGAGACAACGATCATAGAGTAAGATAGAGGTGTTGCGACTGTTTATCTAAAAATTCATGCTAGATACATATGTAACGCCGAGGTTTTGGTAACCATTGATTTCAGTAAATGACGAAGCTGTAACCGACGGTGAAGAAGGATGTGATAGAGCCGGGCTTTTATTCAGTTGTTTAGTAGAAAATTCACCAAAGGTTCGTATACTTCTACTCTAATTATAGAAGAGTATGTATTTTGTCGGATCACTTCATGAAGGTGATCCGACAGAATGAAGTGTTTCGACAGAAAACTAAGGTAATCGACATAGCTCACCGAATTAGTAATCTGAAGGGGCAATGGGCCGGTCATGTCTGCTGCAGAACTGACAACCGCAGGTAAACGAGTTCTTGAATGGAGACCACGAATTGGCAAACGTATCGTAGGACGCCCTCAGACTAGGTGAAGTGTCGATCTCAGCCGACAAGAACTGGATGAGAAAAGCCGCAGATCGTGCTCAGTGGCGTACTTTAGGATAGGCCTATGTCCAGCAGGGGCCTAGTATAGACCGATGATAATGTATTTTGATGGGAAACATCTGAAACGTCGCCGTGTGCAAGAGACTTTGCACCTCTCCTCACTTGGCTCGGCGATATTCCATCTCGCTCGTCACACCGAATTCGTACTTGAAATAATTTCGAGATTTTACATCTGCCAGACGTCCCGAACGGCGCAAGTTGGCATAAACATGCGGTCTTCCGCGAGGTACGTGTATCGTTTATTTAAAGTGAATGTATAGCACCTCTAGTGCTGCATTTTCAAAACACATTTCTTCATACAAATGCATCATGTCATGGTATATTACTGGGGTCATGTTAGTAGGTACTAAAAAGCATCTGTAATAAGTCTATTAAAAGACCGAAGAAAAAATAAATATTCCTATTTACACACAGCTACACATCAAGCTATACATTTCCAGTAAAAGCTGATCTCGCATCTCTCGGATTTCCGTACTACGAGAGGTCAGCTAACACTGGAAATGTGTATAGGTTGATGTGTAGACGTATGTTCACTGGATTTACCTAGATATAACATACCTAAATTTTTTGTTGCTTGCAGTTTGGATTCCCGCTCAACTGAAATAATAATTACAAGATAATGCTCCACAAAAGGTTGAAGATAAATAAAATAAATATATGAGCAATAATAAAGTTTATTTATTAACCTAAAAACACAACAACAATGGCCTTACAAAGATATCAAATATTTAGATATAAGTAGACATTATGCGAAATATTATGAACTTTTAAACATAGACTGTTTATCCGCCGCCGACATCACCGGAAGGTCCATGAGAACTAGGTTACTTCTGACTGGGAAGTATAAAATATTCTATATATCTCGGCGTCTCGATGAGGGCGACAGTGGATAAATGGCCTTAAAAGTATTTCTATGGTGAAACACCTTATAAAACATTGTATGAGGGGTTTATGCGGGAAGTTACTCTTAGTATCAATTTCAATACCACTAAATCAATCAAATCAAAAATTAATATGTTGATATAGCTGTCTATTAATAACACATCATAAGCGTAGCTAGAGGAAATCTGCTAATAAGGTGTTCTTACATAATGGAAGGAAAGTTTCAATAGGTTCTGGAGAAAAACTACTTGAAATCAATAAGATATATTATTATTTTACAAGAAACATTAAATTATTTTTAAAGTCCCATTGAAACTTTCGACCTGCATAGAGTTCTAGTTACGCCCATTTACGAGTATCATCATTTGCAATGCAAAAAGATGATCTAACGATAATTCTGTTCTGAATGCTTAGGTATTATAGGTACAGTCAAGTTCATAAAATATTATTGTAAGAGGAATTTCGGAATATTTATGAGCTATTTATGCACTTCTATTGTTTAAATAATTGCATATCCTTAGGACACACACAGATATTTTTACATTTTAACGGTTTACATAATATTAACAAAGCCAATGCTAACAATAATCTGTTGTTCAATCTGTTCAGATATTTGTTTCCTTTTATGTACGGATATTATTGAATCCATGGGGAAACTCATATTTATAAACTCGACTGTACCTACCTGTTAAATCAAATTCTCTAAAAACTCAAAAATACTATGAAAAACAACAATTAGGTACTTATATATAATCAAGGACTCGGTAACAACCTTAAAAAATACAATTAGAAATTATCTCTTAATCCAATGATATTAGTCGAAAATTTTATTATTCCTAATAAAAAACTAAGAAATATTTTTTTTAATCTTAAATTTTTTTGAGAAGATGCCTTTATTTTTCTACTGGTATAGTCACCTGAAGGAATTGCACTTTCATCTTTTTGGAATACTACTGTTATAATAACTAATTCGAAACTGACACTGGCGTATAATTGAGGTTATAAGCACCATAGCGGTCTAACTATACAATGTCGCCCATGCGCATGTGACCGCCCGTAATATTCTGAATATTCATGAAAAAATATCGAAAATAAACTTTTAAAGGGGGGGTCTATCTGTAACATTTATCATGTTATTCAATTTTGAATTTTTTAAGTAGAGTTTGTAGACTTGCTTTCTATTTTTTGACACATCTCCGAAGTTTATGGGTCGATTTGTATTTTGTTTATTATTTCCAAAAGCTTATGAGTTATTTTAACAGGTTAATTAACATTTTACTAAAAATTATCGACTACGAAAAAAAAAACGGAATCGAAGTAATTTTTTCGGGAAAAAATTTGTGTATTTATTTTAAAAAAACTAGTGTAAGTCCATAAATTATCCCCATAGGACCACTTTTTTAATCATTATTTGTAATCTACTACATAACAGCTAAAAATTTACAGAACATTATTAAACCAAACTGTAACTAAATCCAAAGTAAAACTCTAAAACTCTAAGAGTCAAATTTAGGAAAAGAAAATGTGAAAGTCAATTAAATGTCCCCGCTTTTAGCAGTGAGTACTAAAAGGTTAAACTAATAAGGAGGATGATAATGGAAATAAAAACAAACAAGCAATAGCCAGATTTTTACTTAAAAAATAAAAAATACAAGAATTTTAATTAATTAGATTTTCGAAATGGTCCCCACCCTCCTGTAAACAAACTAAAGCTCTCATGGCAACACTTTTTATTGTACGACGTAATTCTTCACGGTTTTCTTTAATTTCCGCAGCAGCAGCAAAAATCCTAGCCGTTAATTGCTCGCGGCTTTCAATGGGCACGGCATACACTTTTTGTTTCATGTTGCCCCAAAGATAAAAATCTAAGGGTGTAAGGTCGGGAGATCGCGGCGGCCAAGCAATGGGACCTCCTCTGCCAATCCATCGCGGATAATTTTGATTTAAATAATCACGAACTAGTCGTGCGAAGTGTGCTGGAGCTCCATCTAATTGCAGATACATCCGCCTTCTTGTTTCCAGCGGTACTTCCTCCAAAAGCAACGGCAACGTATTGACTATAAAATCTAAAAATGCGTGTTGATCTAGTCTGTTTGGTAACACGAAAGGGCCAATAAGTTCACCGTCAATCATTCCAGCCCATACATTTATGGAAAATTGAGTCTGGAAAGTTGTTTCTCTAATGACGTGTGGATTTTCAGTGGCCCACACATGAAGATTGCGATGATTTGTTATACCCGCCCTTGTAAACGTGGCTTCATCTGTCCACAAAATCTTCCTCATAAAATTGAGATTAGCTCTTTGCTGTGCAATTATCCAATTACAAAAAACAGATCTCGCACCGTAATCGACATTTTCCAAATGTTGTGCACGTCGGAAATGATAAGGATGCAGGCCTTCTTTTTTGAGAATTCTCCAAACTCTTATTCTTGGTATACCTACTCTTATCGATAGAAGACGAATGCTTAGCATAGGGTTAGCGCGCACTAATCGTAACACATCCTCTTCCACGTCTACATCAACAATCACGCCGGGCTCATTTTGTTGCGGAAATAATCCTCTTTCGCAAAAAAGACGATGTACGGCAATGAAGGATCGGTACCCAAGTACTGGTCTACTTGGATATCGACGTCTGTACTCTTCGACAGCAGCGCGTGCATTTCCATTACAAACACCGTAAATGAAATGCATGTCAGCCACATGAGACGGCGGTAGATCACGCAATCGTACCATTGCAATGATACGAGTAGTTAACAAACTTTCCTCACAAGATTAAGTAGTGCACAAATCACAAAACACGTAGCGTCACGGGGTCAGTAATCAAGCGACTGAATGAAGTAACGCTAGCCGACAAGGGTGTGCACGTGGTAGGGACGCAATTGTTAAAAAGCTGTTTCTAGGAACCTGTTTCTACCTGAGCGACCCTTTTTATTTGAATAGTTGCAAATGTTCAACAAGTTGTTTGCTGGTTTTTTTTTAGAGATAGGTATTAGTAATGTTCTGTGAATTTTTAGCTGTTATGTAGTAGATTACAAATAATGATTAAAAAAGTGGTCCTATGGGGATAATTTATGGAGTTACACTAGTTTTTTTAAAATAAATACACAATTTTTTACCGAAAAAATTACTTCGATTCCGTTTTTTTTTTTCGTAGTCGATAATTTTTAGTAAAATGTTAATTAACCTGTTAAAATAACTCATAAGCTTTTGGAAATAATAAACAAAATACAAATCGACCCATAAACTTCGGAGATGTGTCAAAAAATAGAAAGCAAGTCTACAAACTCTACTTAAAAAATTCAAAATTGAATAACATGATAAATGTTACAGATAGACCCCCCCTTTTGAAGTTTATTTTCGATATTTTTTCATGAATATTCAGAATATTACGGGCGGTCACATGCGCATGGGCGACATTGTATAATACGCCGACCGTTTAACTCGCGTATCGCCTATCGCCAAGATTCTGACTCCTCAAGCTGCACAGACAGTGATGATGATTCAAGCGATATGGATATTAGTGACGAATAGTCTTACATTACTTTTATCTGTGGTTTAATAGATCTTTAAGAGATTTAATTAATGTTTTATGACTTTGTACCTCAGATGGCGATACGCGAGTTATACGGTTGGCCCGTGTTGTAAAAAAACCGGATGAATCGCACCATAGTGTTGGTGTTCTTTACGGAGTGGGAGTTCTTTACATAACATAACATTCACTCAAACTCTTTTTAGTGTCCCACTGATGTGTCTGAACTCTTTCGAATAGCTTAGAGAGTTTAGGCCTTAATCCAAACACGCTGGCCAAGTGCGGTTTGGTGGATGTCACATATCCTTAAATGATTAGTTCCTAGACATACCGGTTTCGACGATGTTTTTCTTTACTAATATTGAGCAGTAGCGATGAAGCAACTCACACAAAGATGTGTGGGCACAACTGAGGATCTAACCCGATAGGGCACGCCACAATCGTGGCGGTAAGACCCATCCTCTCGGAGTGGCTGCAGAGGCGTCACGGCGCCCTCGGCTTCCGAGTGACACAGGTGCTTACGGGCCATGGGTGTTTTGGCAAGTACCTGTGTCGCATTGGACGGGAGCCGACTCCCGGGTGCCACCACTGTGGGGCCCCGGAGGATACGGCGCTGCACACGCTGGCCGAGTGCCCGGCGTGGTCGTTGCAGCGCCGGACTCTTGTCTCGGCGACTGGTGCAGACCCCTCCTCGCTTGAGTCCGTGGTCACTATAATGACCCGGAGCGAGGAGGCGTGGTCGGCCGTCACCTCATTCTGTGACGAGGTGATGGCCGAGAAGGAAGCGGCGGAGCGAGAAAGGGAGGCGACCACCACCCTCCCTTGCCGCTCCAGACGCACCAGGCGCCGAAGGGCGCCTCGAGACGACCTGCAGCCTCCGTAGAGGCGACCTGCGGGCGGCGGGTAGGGCAACCCGCCGCCTTAGCAGCAGCAAATCCGAGAAGGTGGCGCGACGTGTTCCGCGCGCGCCTTTCTCCAGAGGAGGGGGAGGGCAGCCTCCCCCGCAACAAGGACGGAGACTTGTCTCCGTCCCGGACGGGGCTCGCCACTTTGCCGTCTTAAGGCAGGCGGGCCGACCCGCCGGGCTGTTCGGTGAATGCAGGAGCGAATCCCGCAGCCCGGCACAAAGGGTGTCCGACGGAACACCGGGGGGTTTTAGTGGGTAAACCGGGCCCGGCCGCTTGTAGCTGGAGACCCTGCGGGGTCTCGCTCGCCCGGGCCAATAACGGGATTCCCACATACCCCTCGCCCTGTGCCCATTAGGGGCGAGGGGATGCTTAAAGCATTTCCCCTCGAAAAAAAAAAAAAAAAAAAAAAAAAAAAAAAAAAAAAAGGATCTAACCCGATACCTTATATTTCTAAGGCGAGCCAACACTCCGCGCCACCGCTGCTCATCTAATATTTAAAATTCCCGTGTCACAATGTTCGTTCCCATACTCCTCCGAAACGTCTTGACCGATTCTTATGAAATTTTTTATGCATATTCAGTAAGTCTATCTATTTTTCAAACATATAGGTGATAAAGTGTGTCACCCCAAAAATTAGTTTTTATTTTATTGATATTCAGATGGCGATACGCGAGTTAAACGGTCGGCCTACAGCTAGAAAAATCTTTTTTATTTTATTCTGTAATAGGCTTGCGCTTGACCACAACTTGCTTGTTGCTAAACAATGATGCTGCTACGATGAAACGCGCTTACCCAATAAATACCGATTCACTCGTGATTTGAAGACAGGCAGATTATAGATATCGGGAAACAGAAATACCGGTAGCGAATTCCACAACTTGACAGTTCGCACAATAAAAATAGAAGCAAGATAAATTATAATGAATTATAGAAAATACGCCGATGTGGCACTTCAAAATTTGGTTCAAACCCATTACAGTATTAATGCTGCTATATAATTAAAAAAACAATTAATTACGTTTAGGCAAACCTAGTTCTAGAAAAATCAATGAGTTTTGACTGGTAGGAACAATGGAACGGAGCTTTGTAAGAAATGTAGCTACGCCACTACGGTTTTCATAGCTTCATTTTATTTAATTTTAATGTAAATTACTAAGTAAGCAGCGGTAGATATACAATTCCATATTTTTGCGTATCCTGAAAAAGATGCGATTGCCCCTTAACATCGCCCGGGTTATCCCCCGGGTATTCCCCCGAGTGACAAGTGTCATGTTTCACTTTTTTTTTATCAAAACTAATAGCCATAAATATTATCTGTTAGTGGTAGCAGGTAGGTATAGATTATTTTGCAGTGTTATTCAAATTTATTATGTTACAAATCTGAAGTTATCATTTGTTAGAAATCTGAAGTTATCATATAAATGACTAGTGCTGCATTTAGATAATTGTAATTATTTTCGAGATTCCGAAGGGCTCTTACTTTTTTGATTCACCATTTATTCATTTATATCTTATCTTTCCTAACTACACAGAGCTATGATATTACAAAATATGCTTTTTATAGACATTTATAAAATACTTTTTCAACGTCTTGAAACTGAGTTTTGTATGCTGAGTGTCAATTTTGCCGTAAACATTACGTGTTACACCGCGTGCATGTCAAGATGTCATTTATATGAAAATAGGTGTTTCAGATACGCACCGCTAATAGCGCTGTTCATTTTCTTTGTACAAAATGACAGACGTTTACGTTTACATCCAAAGTCACATTTCACTTATACTGCAATACTACTTATGTTATAAATTGGTGCTTAGACCAGGAATGTGAGTATTATGTTTAAATAAATTGGGCTCATTTTCCCGGTACACTAACTTAACATATGTGGTATTGCAGTATAACCGACATTTGGCACTCTTGAGTGTGATTTTGTCGTTAACAAGACGCCGTCTAAGTATGTTATTTATATATGAACAAAATGTACGTCACTAGTGGCACGTATTTGAAACAGATCTATGTACACAATTTAAAAAGCGAAACCCTGTTTCCCATGTTCAGAGACGGATTATCTATAAGGCAAATAAGGAAACTGCCTAGGGGCACCGTATCGACTAGGGCTCCGTGCACACACCAAGAAACAAAAACATTCCGCGAACGATTTATTTTTCGATTTAACGTCAATAAGCAATTTCAAAAAGCATGAAAAGGGTAGGTAAAAAGAAGGAGCTCCGAGAATTGCGTTGGCTAGAGGCCCTGATACGGTTTTATCAGGCCCTGCCCTTGGTTACTACATCACGCATTATTGGACAGATTTTGAAAGAAAAAAATAACATTGTTCAGAAAATTGAAAATTTAAGAATAAAAAACTAAACCAAATTAACTTTTCTAATGTAACCGTAAAATAAAGCGTTGGACATAACTGTCAGTTGCTTGATAGGATATCGTCTGTCGGATTCATAAAAATGACAAGCATACACTAGCTGTAGAACAGCCTCGTTTATGGCAAATCTCACACTCAATATACTGTTGTCAATCTTAACATTATAATTTTGGGGATACAAGAATACAAAGTTATTGATATTACCTTAGATATGTAATACAGAAAGTTATGGTATAAATATTGGTCCAACTAAATTTATACAAGGTGTAAATAATCAAAAACTTTAGAAATATAGATATAAATATAAGGTTACATTAAATGGACCCATAATATACATTTTAACTCATTTTATAAAAAAAACAGAAAAATTATAAAAGACAAGTTTGTATACGTTTATTATAAAAGTTTTGTTATATTTTTATTATAGTTATTATCGAGGCTGTATAACAGGTATGTATGATAAAGACAAAGAAATAGGAAGAAAACATAGCCTCTCATTCATTCAATATTTACAAGTAAAAATTATTTAGGGTTTTATACTGACGATAGAGTGATCTTACAAAGGTGTCGCTTTTTTTTCTTTTGAGGCTTCAATTATGCTTTTATGGAGTTCCCTTAAAATGGAACACGGAACCCGATTTGTCATTTGACCAGTTAGACGAGACTGTACAACAAATATTAAATACGTCCAATCGTATTGCTTTATTTAGCGAGACAGGATTGGTGTAAATTAAACACATGACGACTCTACCAACCAAAATGATATCTCTTTCGACTGACCGATTTAAATTAAACGATGCGACCAGTCATGTCGGTTTTACTTACGTTTATACAAAAGTCTAACATCGTTGGTTATTAAATAAAAATCGCAAAACAAAACACTTGCTGTTAAAAAGTCAGCATAGCATTCATTTTAGCCTGGTTTCCGTCTTTTATATTCATTATTTACACAAATGTTACATTTGGCTCATCCGTTTATTTACATTATGATATTATGTTATACTTAGATTATTAGTTAGACCATTTTCTAAATAAAATTTCAAAATATAAATATTGAAGCTTAATTATGACTTTATACTTACAACTGTTATAATGTCTTAAGCTCCGTTAAGTCGATTAGTTAGGTAATGGCATTATCAAATTGTTGATACCTTACATTTAGTACAGATACAAAAATAATATATACTTAAATTACAACATACATAATATAAAACTTTTTCAAAAAACATATGCTGGTTGCTTAAAAATATTCGTACGTTCGCAAAATAAATAAAATAAAACCTTACTTCATGATAGTAACAAGTCTTCAAGATGGTATAAAAAAAAGTTTAAAAACTACTCGACCAAGATTAAATGACCTTCAGAAATAGCTGGTTCTGTCTGATGTTATATACTGTCGTAGCTGTTGGGGTCAGGTGAAACGGTGGGGCCGGTACCACGGGCCGGCAGTTTGAACCCATTTATCATGAATAACCAACCATCCTGAAATAAATTATTGTGAGTATAGGCAAGGTCACTTTATTTATTATATAAGGAAGAATAGATGATGTAAAAAGTTCAGAGAGATGATTTCAGATAAATCTTGGTAAAGTTAAGGATTGGTTCCAATATTTTTTAATAGTCTACAAGACGAATTAAATACAATTTTGATTGTTGTACCCTATATCCTTGTATATTAACTTAACAAACTTTGGGCGACATTTTTAGGTTTGCTGCTGTGACTTCAAACTCATCATGACTAAATATAATTTGATTTCTATTGCATAGAAAGCCAGTCTGTGACACGTGATATGTGAATTGAAATGAAAAATGGTGGAATGATATATGGATCTAGGTAACTGTTGTTTCTATTTACTGACTCTGCCATCTTCGTCTTCAGTGTTACCATCAGGTAAAAACAAGAGTGCTGCCATGAATAAATAATAATGTAAGAGCAAAATAAAATTACTTACTTTGACTAGATTTGGTACATCTGACCAGAATGCAAGGTTAGGGACAACCTCAACGCCTGTAGCTCCCATAAGGAACTTTTTCGTGGCGATACCAAGTACAAGGTAGAATATGACAAACGAAAAGAATACAATCAATAGTGTTGAGCCAACTGATCTACCGGCTTCTTCAATTTGTTTCAGACATGCATCTCTTGAATAAAACGCGAGAACCTGTAAATTTATATAAATAGCTTCGTAAATATTTTTTTACTTTAATATGAGTGTCTCAGAGATTTTATGGAGTCTCAGAAATTCACACATAACATGGCTAAGCAGAACTCTAATTCGCTGTACCAGGGGTTCATTGAGGGAATTCGTGAGTGTAACAATAGATTAAATAAGTAATAGTTGACAATCACACTGTCGCTTTGGATGTAAACCTGTCATGATAATGTAAGATTGTGTTATAAATAATTATTTTTTAAATTCCAATTATGATGTTTTATTGTTCTAGAAAATCCTGAAAAAGGACTTTGTTGATCCTGTCTGAATCACAAGTTGTTTAGTCACCTAAAGGCTGTGTATTAAATGATCATGATTGCATGGTTATTCAACTCAGTTTCAGACGCATAGTACCAAATTGTTAAGAAAACCTGTCACATAAAATACAAAAACCTCAGTTGGATATCTTTAAAATGCTGTCATATTATTAAACCAATGTTTTTACTTTAAATAACAACTGTACTAATAATTGTTTAGTATTATGAATGAACTTTTCAATTCTATACCTACTTGTGGTATATGTAGGTACTTACGATTTTATCTGGCTCAGTCAAGGAGTACACTTGGAGATTGTTCTCTGTCTGAGAGCATTGCAGGAGCACAATAGTAGATCTGTATTGTAATAATCATTTCATTATTTTCTTTATAATGGGTACTACTTTATCACTACACATTATAAAAGCATAAAGGATGTGTGTGCCTCTAACTGTTGAAGTCACAGGGTTCAAATCTTGAAACAAACTAAAATGAGTGTTGAGGACTTTTCCAATTTCTTAGCAGTCTATTGCCTAGTTAAAGATAAGACAATTTTATCTGTATGCACATACAAATGAATAAAAATGCTTGCAAAGTGTGAAAAAGTGATCTATCCAACATGTTTGCCATATTTAATTGAATGAAGGGTACCATAGAAATTAATAGAGTGACTACAAGTGTATGTTAAACCATCATCAGTCTTGTACCCGATATTTCCTCAATTCTGTCATTTTGCCAAACCTATCAGAGTTGATAAAACAAGTAGCCTAACTCAGTGAAATAATACCTTACTAGACACCCAATTTATTCAAATACTGTATGAAATTCTTCAAAATTGGCAGGGTATTGAGGATGATCCTTAAACAGTAGATACTCAATCAAACTCTACACTTAGGACTCTTTTAATGAAAACACGATGGCTGAAGTACTCTGATTTTAATAATAAACTCAAATTAACGCTACACAAATACACGCGTGCTCTCGCCCTATGACATAATAAATCTGAACATGGCAGGGAAGCGCGCCGGGCGGAGGGCCAATTTCATCTATTGCTAACTTTATGACCATTTAACATAGTGAATAGTACCTACTAACTTTATTTTGCTAACAAAATGTTGATTATTTTGTTTGTTTTTAGTTTTTAAGCAAACCAATCAAAATTAGCATACAGCAGTACAACTAAGTGAGGAAAACAGGGGGCTCAGCTATGCCTTGCTTGTGGAATATTGTGGAAAAAACTTACGAGGGTCCATTTGCATATATAATTGAATCTCCACCATTAGAAAACTGTGATATATTTGTTCGTCCCATGAACTCATAAGAACCTTCATTGTATGTGAAGGTTTTTTTGGTAGGATCTGTCGTTGTCATAGTGCTTACATGCCGGCAAATCTGAAGTTAAGTAAAACTCAATATATAAAATAATGTTATACTAATTGCCTACTCTAACTGCACCCAGATGGTGTGGTTGTGTGAAATTAAAAATTTTAGAATCTATTCTCAAACTTAGGGATGATTTTTATTAGACCTGGTCTTGCCTGGGACGTGCCCAGCATATGGCCCGGACGGGGCATAGATTTGAAATGTTATGTACATTTTATATAAAACAGTTTGTTATCATCCAGGGCTCGTCTACTAACAATTGATCAGGTATCGGACCACGCTTTGGTCTGTCCTAAACATGGCCTTGAGTAATATTCCTTACTGAATATACACACCAAATTTCATAAGTATCAGTCAAGCTGTTTCAGACAAGTATTGTTACAAACACTGTGACAAGAATTTTACACAATTAATAGATATTAGATTTAATTTCAGTTTTACATACATGTTAATTTAGTTTTAGGATTGAGTTTTAGTTTATTACAGGTGAAGTTACTATAGATTTTAATATTTTTGGTATTAATTCATTATGATTGTAAAAAAGCTTTTTGAAAAAACAGTAAAAATAAAAATTATAAATGCATAGACCCATTTGACAGTTTTTTTAATGGGATAAAATCTGGGAACAATAAATACAATTTAATTTACATAAGATTTATAGTAAAATTTGCTAAGTGACTAATCAATAAATATTAAAATAATACATTACTGTACTGTAAACCATAATATACACATGATACCATAACTTTTGGCTTCATTAGCTAATAATTATGACTAAAAACTTTAACATTTTTTATGATAAAAAACAGGTTTGTTCAATGTCTTAACATAATGAAATACTTCTACTAGTTTACTATTGGGTAATAACTTTGGGAAATGCTTAAAATGTGTGCACCTTATGGTTATAGGTATAAAGATGACCCACTGACTCGGTAGAAATAGATACATTTTAATTGAATTGGTGAATAAATTGACCAGAAAACTTACCGATAAAGGTGAACTGCAACTATTAGTACTAAGAGGCAGCGTAGCATTAAAACCTATGTCGTAACATGGATGATAATAATAAGTACTCATCTCGAACTGTGTGCCATTCATTTTCAGCTGGTAAGTATCCACCGAGTAAAATGTCGTAGAAACCGCAGGAGTCAAGTCGATCCCGGTGCCATTGGGAAATACACAAACGCACGGTTCCTTCGCCACACAAGTATCAGCGTAAGAAATAGATGCTAAACAACTTAATAAAACAGTTAAACAACCAATAATTTCTATAGAACCCATTATTATGGTAAAATATCAAATTGCTTTTAATTTCAGCTAATGTGATAATATTAAACTTCCTTTGTTGATCGAACGAAGGATGTCGTCGTTCGTCGCACGCACTGACAGACAGAAGAATGACGGATGGAATAATGACGGACGGACGGTAATAATATTAAGATCAATCAAGAAGACAGACAGACAAGACAAGCAGGAACCCATAGACAATATCAAGGTCAGCACGAACTTTTTCTACTCTCGTCTTTCGCTAACGGCTTTACTTACGTGTATTTTGTATGGAAAATGACTTGCAAGTGCACGTCGCGTCGTCGTAAATTTTCCATACAAAACTACGCTTTGACATTACGACGATTGCAAAAGGCGATAGTAGAAAAAGTTTGTGGGGTGAGCACGAACTTTTTCTACTATCGCCTTTCATGTTAATGTTTAATATTTTTTTTATTAATAACAACTTTATGACAATATTATAATATTTATAATAGTACATTATATCAACTGGACTGTTACTAACGCTATTGATCTGTTCGAAAATAAAAATAAAAACTAATATTGAAACCATAATGATAAAAAAAACTTCGCGAACTCGCGTAAGAACCAATTTTTGCTAGTACGGTTCTTTGGTGTTCGGTAGTTGGGGATAGAAGCTCAATTTTTCCGGAACTCAGTTGAGAGGATATAATTTTGTTTCAAACAAGGGTCAGTTTACGTTATATATTTTTTACTGATTCTAGGGATGTTATGATATTGTTATTATATTTCAATAAGGATATTAAAATTTAATTAAATACTTATCTTTCTCTCAATTATAACATACTTTTATAAATCGATTTGTACTTCAAGGACCTTAAACACAATGTCCTTGTTATAATTAGATAACTCCAGTTTCACAGACTACTCAGAAAACCTAGCGGTTCTCCAGTTTTGAAAATAACCTGCTAGATGACTGTGACAGATAACTGGCAACTTGACAAATGAGGTAAGTATATGTCAGTTCAGTCAGTCAGCCTATATTTTGAGTAGGGATGGCGATTCTATCCGAAAAAGATCGATTTTTAATTTATAAAAAAAAATGTATTTATTTCGTTATTTACAGTATGTTTAATAAACAGTCACTTAGTTAATTAACAAACAAACAAATTAATCGAATGATGTGAGTGATGACGCAATGACGCAATCACAGCACATATTCAAAAAGTCAAAGATAATAAACGTAACTTCTTTTTTCTATTGAAGAGAAGTGAGCTAGTGAGGCGAAGGAGACTAAACACACAGCCATCTCGTGAGTTTTTGAATAATTAACCGGCAGTACTCTAGTAATACGGGCACCTACAACTAGTACTACCAGATCGTGGGTAAAATGTTCCCCCACTTTTACCATATTTAATGTGAGACGTGTGTGTAGACGAGAGGCGAAGGACCCCTCACTTTGTAGGACATACAAAGTGGGGGGGTCATTTTACCCACGATCTGGTAGCACTGCCTACAACTAATTGTAAGGTTAATACAAAAACAGAAAAAATCGAATGTCGATATTAAAGGGTTATGTATCGATCCAATGAATCGATTCAGTACTACATATCGATTTAAAAGGTCGATTTTCTTGGCTCGAAAAATCGATTTTTTGATTAATCGATCTCAGATCGCATCCCTAATTTTGAGCAATTTGAGAGCAATTCAATCAGTGTCAGTGTGTTAAAAATGTTTGTTTTTATTTTTCTTGCACTACAATATTATTAAGAAATATTACAAATAATATAATATAGACATAATAGATACAAGCTTTTAATAAAATCGCATTATGGCTGATAAGAAGAAGAAAATCTTTCTTACTTCAAAGGTATTACTTGTTTAATATTAATAATTTATTTAATACGATTTTAGCTTAATTTCATGTAACTAATATTTAGGGTCAGTGGATCATCTTAAGGGCGGAGATTCCGGGAGTAATATTGTGTTGTTGTTGTACTGTTAAAGAAAATTGGCCATTATTCCACAGTATTCATTCTGGTGAACAAATACTTTCCTGTACAATAGAACAAATACTGTACAATAGATTTTACACATGTTATTGTTATTTAAATTTAAACAGACTATAAAAAATTACAATGTAGTCAATGTACAACATATCCTATTTTGCTCCTGTTTATCTGAGTAATCTGTGTGTCTAGTAACATTCCTTTAGCCTATTTTGTTGTAAGAGTGACCTACTAATAAAATTGTATTCAACAACACTGGTTTTCCGACCGCAACCTAGCCCGCGTGACCTACATTTTATATCATGCCTAGGTGTAGGATAAAAGTAGTCTCTAGCCTTCCTCAATATATGGACTATCTAACAGTGCAAACATTTTTCAAATCAAACCTGTAGTCCCTGAGATGCTAATTTGGAGCTGAGTAGTTTGTATGTTTGGTTGAACACACTAGTATTCTTTGAACTCACTTTTAAGCTTTGTAGATATGCAAGTAAGACAAATTTTTTTGAGCCAATAGTAATAGTATATGCTCATGGAATATGGTCATATAATGACACATTATCTTATAGTTTAAACATCATCTCTTTTAATATTCCAGGATAGTGCTACACCAAAAAGGCCTGTCATTTTAAAATCAGATCGGGAAACATCAAAAGATCCCCCAAAAGAAAAACCGGAGAAAGAAAAACAACCAACAATTATCTTAAAAACCAGAGAGCAAAGTACATCAAAAGAGGAAAGGCCTACCAGTCCTAAGTCAATAAAAACATCTACATCAGAAGGTGATGGAATTCAACCAAGTAAAATAGCTCAGAATGAACACAAGGAAAAGAAAAACATAGGTATTTAGACTTCTGTTTTTATACTACCATGTGTGTAAGGGTATTGATGAACACAGTGGCCTAGGTGATGTTCACAACACTTTCTTTATGTCATACTATACAGGAAAGATTTTTAACCAGTAGTGTGCAATTTTCTGTGTTGGTGTTTATAATAATAATAATATAGTGGGACATTAACACACCCTTGTGTGTTAATGTCCCACTATATTATTATTATTAGATGACCGTTCATCTGATCCCAAACTAAGCAGAGCTTGTACTATGGAAACCAGATAACTGGTAATATACTACATATAATACTTTTCTTTTGTAAATATATGCTTAAATATAGATAATTACACCCAGACACAAGACAAACAGACATATTTAAACAAATGTTTGTCTCGGGTGGGAATCGAACCCACGACCTGCAGCGTGAAAAGCAAGTAGCTTACCGACCACGCCACCGGCCCGTCCATCGTTTCTGTATCACATACGGAACACATTTCCATTATTTGTTCAATTAATTTTTAATATATTTTTTACTTAATTTCAGCAAATTATGGACGTTATTTCGTAATAATAGTATTGAAAGCGCTTGCTTTCGTACAAATTTGCGCTCAGTGACCCTAGTCAGTATCAATAGTACCTGTTTTGTAGTACAATCAATATCAATAGTAAACATCTTTCATAGCAATTATTTTTTTTTTACTAAGATGATATTTATGTGTTAGTATGAAAAATTAAGTCAACAGAAAACAAAAAATATGTGTTTATTATAATTTTTTAAAGTTTATTTTCTAAAAGCTTATGCACTGATTAAAAAGATATATTAGAAGATTAGAAGATAAAAGTGCATGAAAATCTAATATAGATTAAATCAGTAGTCTAGTCTTGGTTCCTTGGGTAGGTTTAGTAGAGGAGCAACTGAAAAAACATAAAAAAAAACAAAACAAAACTGCCAGAATGGTGCCAAAATGAGCACTCAGTTACTTAATTTAAGTCTTGTTTGATTTTTGGGTTTAGACTTTTGCTAAATTATCTAACTCGTTAGAATTAAGTAATTTAGAATTAGAAGCAGTGCTGTTCAGAATAGAACATTATAAACTTTCTAGACTTGATATCTATAAAATGCAAATCATCACCACTTTCTCAGATAAAACATTTACACAAAATAGACACTGGTTATCTATATATATAAAAATGAAATCCGTTTTCCGTTGTCTCGACATCACACGTGAACGGCTGGACCGAATTCGCTAATTCTTTTTTTTTAATATTCCTTTAAGTACGAGGATGGTTCTTACGCAGAGAAAAATTAAAAAAAAAGAAAATTTAGAAATCGAAGAAGTGCCGAAAACCGGGTTAGATACCTATTATTTATTATTGGTTATATTCGGTAGGTCTGAGACCCGGTAGATGGCACTGCTTTACCGGGCAGAAATCTGAACTGCTCTGCCGGGTCCGCTAGTATTATAATAAAGTTCATACATACATACAATCACGCCTTTTCCCATGTGGGTAGGCGGAGACTATAGAGTGTCGCTTGCATGATATAAACATACTTCCTTAGCCTCACTAATGTTCATACATCTGGTCACACATACACGGCGGTTGTGTGTGCTACATACCTGTCCATCTTGAAGGACACCACCAATCAGATCAGGATATTCCCTCATAGGGATCCAGTTTATCCGCTCACCTCCGCTGTGTGTGACCTTTTGTCAATTGTCTATCATCCATCCTCTCCACATGACCAAACCACCTATGCATGCTATGCTATTGATAAATTATATATTTTTTACAGAACAAAAACCAAGTCCACCACTGAAGTATATGACAGAACCTGTTAAGTTGCTGGATGAAAACTGGGAACTGAATTCTGCTGCCCTTGAGTTCTTACATGATTCCAGTACAAATTACCTAGTTGTTGGTATTATTGGTGGGTATGGAAGTAGTTAGGAAAGTTTGATTTAAAGCTTATAGAAAACCAGTATGCTAGCCCCTAGAAAAAAATCAAGAAAAGGACCAGCAGTGAAAGCTTTAGAAAGACATGACAACTTATTTATTAATTCTAATTAATCTTCTCATCCAGGAACACAGGGTGTTGGAAAATCAATGATTCTCAATCTCATAGCAAATAATGTACATGATCAGAACTTATGTACCCAAATACTAAATTCTCACGAAATTCCTCCTGAAGGCGTGTTTGAGAACAATGATTTGGGAGGTTTAGAAAATCAGATGGAGGCACTGGATTTTGCAGGCATCCCAGATGCAAAAGTGGAGAAAACTAATAGTATATTTAAGTTTAAAATGCAAGACATTGAACAGATTGAAAGAAGTACACACTGTACTAAAGGTAAGTAACTGTTTTCTCTTTGGTTGATCATTAAATTTGAATTTGTCTAGTTGGTCCCGCCATCTTTGTCTGGGTCTCCCGCGACGCCTCCTCCTCGGGTCTGGGTCTGAATCTGTGGCTATCTTTGCCCACAGCTTGTTTGCTAACTTCAGCATAGCGGCTTTCGGAACTGTTCTTAAGAATAAGAACTTTAAATTCTAATTTTTCAATTGATGAAGGACCTCTAATGCTGTATTTTACTTTATTTGTCTTCAAATTTGTAAAAAAAATACCCTGTAAAATCGCACAAGAATATAAGTTTCGTGATGTCAGGCGTGTCATCTATTGTATCGCATTATACACCTGATGCACTAACGCATCATCGGTTAAGTGTGAAAGGTTGTGTTTTGCTATATATTTGTCTGTTGTGGCGTTACGTGACCATCGGTTCGACCGTCCCCGGACGGCTCACCGAAAAAGTCCGGTGAACCAATAGAGGCCCTTCAGGCTAATTGGGTTAGGTCATCAGCAAAAAAAAAAAAAAAACGTTACGTGACCCATACGTAACGTATCCTCCGTCAGATATGTACCGAACCTTTGCAAAAACTGCAAAAGGCTCAACAACACGCGTCAATCTCATAATATCTACATTACGACAGGTATTCGTTGTCTGATCCATCGTGTAGACTACATCATTGCTTCACATCAAGCAAGTTGTGGTCAAGTGCAAGCCTATTATAGGATTAAAAAAAGTGTGTGAGCGTTAGATTGTGAATTTTTGTGTCAGTTCACAGTTTTTTCGGTTCAATAACGACTAAGTATGTAATTTTATTAATGTTCCAGGTATAGACATGTACATCACAAATGACCGTGTAATACTCCTTGATTGTCAAGCGCTCTGGTCTCCATCCCTTATCGAAGAGTCTAACACGACAGTCACCGCTCGAAGCGCTAACGTAGTTACAGTAGACTGTCTTCAAGTCGCTTCCTATCTTATGGCTATTTGTCATGTGCTAATCGCTGTGCAAGATTGGTTCACGGATTATAACTTTTTAAGGTTAGCTCCATTTCAAAAGTGAATAATAATGAAAGACTGGTATTGTCTCAAACTTTTTGTGTGAAATTAATTACAGAGTCTCTAGCAACAACTATATGTTAATATACTTCATACAAAAAGGTTTCTTTACTATACTCCGTAGTCCGTAGTAAGTATGGGGAGCTCGTAATACGGGCCAAGTAATGCAAGTTCGCCATTTAATCAAAGACGCCTGAACCGATATGTAAACCTGTTAGATTTTATCAAAATCGGATGAGTTTTTTTGGATTCTGCTCGTATTTTTTACTATTATTGTATGAAAAATTTTAGTTCGTATTATTGCCGCTAGAGGCGTTGCGCTATAACTGCTCTATGTGTTACAAAAACGTGCCCTCTCTGACGTTATACATTTTTTTTAATACAAATTATTGAATGACATGCATAAGTATTTTTAAAACGCGTTAACGGTAACGTCAATTTGTGCCGAAATACGCGTTTACGCAATTTTTTCGGTTAAAAACTCACACTTGGTACAAAGTTCTCTGATTGTATGGTATTTATTATTTAACTGGCAAAATTTCGTTTAATATCTATTGCCTACAACTATTCAATATTTGCAGGTACCTTCAAGCAGCAGAAATGTTAAAGCCTTCGTTATCGGCATCAAACTCTGTACCATCCACACAAGAGTCTGAATCTACTGGCGGTGGAGAGTGCCACCCTCACTTACTGTTACTCCACAATAGATGCCAGCTAGAGGACTTCACATCTGAAGCCGTGAGGACTATGCAGGATTTGTATAGGTATGATATTTATAATAGTAATAAAACACTATTCACACACGACCATTTAATATCAAGCCAAACAGAGTTTGTAGAATTGAAACCAGATAATGTACTATGAAGTACTTACATAACTTCAACCCTTTTTAGTGTCCCACTGCTGGGCATGGGTCTTCTCTCAACTATCTTATGAGTTGAGAGAGTTTAGGCCTTAATCTACAAACGCTGGTCAAGTGCGGGTTGGTGGATGTCACATGTCTTTGAAAAATCAGTTCTTAGAAATGCCGGTTTCCTTACGATGTTTTCCTTCACCGATATTGAGCAGCGGCGATGAAACAATTCACACAAGATGTGTCGGCACGACTGGGAATCGAACCCGTAACCTTATATTTCTAAGGCGAGGCCCGTACGGCTGCGCCTCCGCTGCTCCACTGCACCCTGTGTGCTGTCCCATGATAATTATCTGTTCTAGGCAGATCTCTAAGTACTACTTACAATTACATGCATTTTTCTTAATGGGACTTACCCACTACCGCAATCCCGCCACAGCTACCCCTGTAAGCCAGGATCGACAGCGGCACCGTGAAGAGACCCTGGTTACTTACCTGCCTGCCAAATTTGATCAAGAAGATCAGCTTATGTAGTTTCCGAAATTTCGTGATACTTGAGTGACTTCGTTTATGTTATCCATGGTTTTTTTTTTCAGAAAAGTATTCCAGAAGTCCAATTTACAACTGAACTCCGGTTTGTACATGTACAGTGATACGAACAAGAACGGATTGAACGTAGACAACGTGTGCAAGGGCTATAACGTCAACGATTGTGGGACGCCTATTAATTTGTTCCTACTCCCTGAAATATACAGCGACTTCGGTAAGTCAACTGAGTAAAATATATGCAACTCTTTGAACCAAATCAAATGCAGAAGTAGACACATTTTTTTCTGCAATAGGCTTACGCTTGACTGCAAGTTGCCTGATGTAAGCAATGATGTAAGCTACTATGGAACGCGCCTGCGCTATATACCGATACAATCGTGATTACGAATAATTTTTGGTGAGACGGTGGCAGTGGAATGAGGCTGGTTAGAAATCATAAAAGAGCAACAGTTCCGACCCACCCTCATAAATCGTGTAACCAGACATCGCACTGGAATACGGCAAGGCCGCTTGACAATGTCGCATTGTCTGGTGGGTGATCACTAACCACAGCCCATAACCAGTTATTACCAGTTAATTGTCACCTGATTTGCGCCACCCGGGGACCACTTGTGGGGATTAATATCAAAGGTCACTCCCACGGACGAAGGTGACTCAGCCCCCAGCACACATGAAGTAGTCCGTAACAGTCTTTAGGGCTTTTTCTTAGAAGACAAAAATCATCAAAATCGGTTCAGCTATTTATTACTCGCAGTTTTTAACAAAGAAACACACACACACACGGTCTTATTTAAAAAAAACTTTTCGGCCTCTATAGCTAAAATGGATTTGGTCTCTTTCTTTCTAGTATAAATGTCAAGATGACAGACAAACAAAAACTAATTATAAACGTATTTTAGCTAATAAAAGCTTATAAATAAGGGTATTAGTTTAATTTAAATAAGGATAATGATTTTCTGTATCTATATGGAAACATTCTCCAAAAATGTTTATCCAGTCATGGTTAGTCACAATATGGATTTGATATCATACATTATTAATCCACAGATAACAAAGATATATACCGTGGACACCCACCATTCGAACAACTCGCTAAACGCCTTCGCTGGATGATTCTAGGCGTCAACAAACACCAAATCACCAACGTACCCAATCTTTCTGAAAAGGGTTGGTTCCAATACTGCAGCAAAGCCTGGGAGACTATCAGAAAATGTACATTTTTCATGGAATACGAACGGTTTCTACCCTGATATATAAAGCAACATTAGATACTCAATCAATCGATATCGATAAGACGCAGGTGTTGACACAGCTGCGCAGATAAAACTATGAATCATCTGTTAATTTAATTCTAAAGCTAGACAATGTGATAGAATAAAACCAATAATATATTTGGACCCAATAAATTTAATAACCATGATGCGAGTTTAATTATCACTGATAAACACTGTTTATTAAAGGTTTACGTCGTTGTTCAGGTGGCTTATATGAGTGTTGATAAACGCTGGCTAATCGCCAGTGCTCGGGATAACCAGTCGCGTTGGCATCTCGCCATATACTAAACGGGGGTGCTAATGTTGGGATGGTATAAGACTTCTTTGAGTAAGGATGACGCATTTTTGGCATTTTTACCCCCTTTGAGTCTGTGGTACTAGATACACTCTGCACAGAATTAGGATTGCCAGCTTTAAAAGCAAACTTATAGTCCTCTTTAAGTTTCGTGTCTGGAATCAATTTGGTGCCATTACAAGACAGGCAATTTTTATGTTTAACGTTCATAGAGTCGCTGTCTTTATTCGATCGGCGGGAAAGCGGCTGGGAATCGTTAGGCGAACTGTGATGCAACTTTCCTTGAGCTAAAGGAGTTTTCTCATATGATTCTAAACTATGACGGTTACGATTGACGTCAAAAGCATTTTTAGTCTTGTCCTTTGTATTCCAAGCTTCTTTGATTGGTTGTAACTTGTCTGGCCTTAGGTCGCCGCGACTGGACTTGCGGCTTTCAGGTGGTGTGCCACATCCGTGAATCCCATCACATTCCGGTTTCTTTACTGACTGTACGGAACTTTTCCTACTACTAGAAACTGTTCTTGAGCCTTTCAAATCTGTAGTATGCTGTGGGCAATACTGGACATCACATAAATCTTTTCGCTTCTCTTTAGTCATGTCCTTTTCAAAATACGGAACTGGGTGATGGCCCATGTCTCCTACTAAACGATTTTGATTGAAGATAGGATTAGCATGTCCATCGTTAATTTCTGTTTCTTCTTTTGGCGTATGGACCATAGTAAAAACCGCAGGTGCTTTCGATCCATTCGAACCGTCTATGTGCTTGGGTGGTCTCGGTTCCTTTTTGGGATCGTCCGGTCTAAAATCCCAGCATATAGCAAGATCCATGAGAGACATAGGTTTTTTGTACTGTCCTCCTAAATCCGGGCCTGATGTTGAAGGTCTTTGATTCTGCCCATCTTTGTCTGCCTCGAGTTTTTTCGCGTCACATGTTTTAGGTCGGTGAACGCGCATCTTAGTACAACACGTAGGTCCTGACGCACCAAAACCTTTCCAACCTATAGCATATGGCTTTACAATAATATCCGAATCCCGATGTTCTGCTATTTTCGTCAGATTCCGGTATCCTAAAGTATCAGGTAAAGGTTGATGTTCCAAATTTCCAACATGCATTTTCTTTGCGAATTGAAAATTCTGTGAAACATTAACATGCGGCAACTTTGGAGTGGTACTGATTTTGCCTTCTTTCATGTTCTGTTTAAGCAGTTCATTTTCTTTTGCATTCTCCGTTACTTTTCTCCAAAATTTGTCGGAAAAGGGCTCCTGCGGACCGTGGAGTTGTTCGATGGCCTCATTCACTAGAATATCATGGCTATCGTGTCTTTTGTCTAGATCGGTTAATGAGCCCGGAATGTATGGACCGTTTCCATCAGCGTCTATTGGCTCTTTCTTTACAAGTAACTCCAGAGGATCGTCATCCTTATTATTCTCCTGTTCAGGTCTATTATCAACATCTATATTATTTTCAAGCTTAGAATTACCGTCACCCTCAGTGTTATTATTGGTACCTAGATTTTCACTAACATCCGATTCCTTTTTGGCACAGACATGTAAAATTTAGAACCTATAGAATATTTAATACTGAACTCTATGTTTAACAGTGCTTTTATTGAAAATAAAATTGTACTACGTGTTTATTCAAGTATTCTTATAATTGGTTTCTTTGGATGTTTATGGAACGGGCATACATGTGGCTGAAATAAAATAAAACAAACTAAAATCAAACAAATGTAAATAAAAACTTGAATCACTTCTAAAGTGAACCACAGAAACTAATTATTTTAAATTCTATAGTAAAATACTACAGTTTACAGTGCTGAAAATAAACTATAAAGTTCTAAACTTGTACAAGCCACTAGATATATGGATGTGTATTACCAAACACTGACCTACATACAATCCAAGTTTCAAGGTGATTGGTTACGTCAACTCAAGTTACAAACAAGAAACACATTTACTATACAAAGAAAGCAGTCGCGTGTAACCTCATTCACTCACTTTGAACGTCTGTGCGTCCTGCGATTCAGCCTTAGCTTTCTCATCCTTTTTATCTTTGGCGCGTTTTGAACCGCGCAGGCGTGATGCTCCCGCCTTTGGCCTTTGCACACGAAGGTTCAACCAGTCCGGAAACCTTCCAGGCGGGGGTTCCTTAGCTAATTCTTCAGCTGAAATAAATTATTCAACTATTATACCCCAAAATCTAAGACTCAACTATTACTCAGTTATGTAATTGGAACTTTTACTCTCCTTTCAAACGCTGCTTCTATAACATATTCTTTATAGCATAGGATCCCGCTATAGAACGACCTTCACCGAGCTGGTTAATGGATGAGAAGTATTTTATATTCAATTAAATATCTGAATAAATATTGCAAATGGGTTGTCTAAAATAATTCAGTCCGTTTAACTGGTTTGGTTAATAGACAAATTCTATTCCAATCGAAAGTATAGAATAAGCAAGTCAAAGTTCAATTCATTAACCAGCCTGATGCAAGTTGCTAGTATCGATTTAACCTGTTTATACCTGCCTACTCGAAAGTCGCGACGGGAAAAAAATAGTCAACCTAACGTTTGCTTCCTATGGGCTTCATACTTTCGATTGTTATAGAATTTGTCAATGAACTAAACCAGTTAAATGTTAAAAAAAGCATTTAATTGTAAATTAATCTAGGTACTCTGGACTGAAATGTTTTAGATAACCTATTTACCTATTTTTAACCAGCTCGGTGACGGTCGTTCTTTACCGGGATCTTAAACAATAACCTAAATTTTGCGTGATGGCATGTCAATACATCCGCGTATGAAAAATTTGCGTGCACCCAAATTCTATGGCGATGATATTAACCTAACTATGAGTAGATATACTTATTTATGGCAATATTTAGCAAATCGTAACTAACTGCATGTCGAATACAAAAATTTAACTACTACGCATCACGATCCTAGAAATAAGGAAGTGACTCGCGTGTATGTTGACAAATAAATTACGCAACTTTACGGTTTTTGTCAAGGACGAGCAATAACGCGATTTATGGATATATTTGATTTATTGCGAAATAAGTACCAAACCTTAACGATTACATTACCCCTTACATTTAGTCCCTGGCTAGATCAACATTTTGTGCTAGACTTCAAGATTTTGTCGTACACCTATTCTTTGGCCAGCATCGTTTGGACTGTGTTAGTTTTAAGTCCACCCGACTTAAAACTAACACAGTTGGCAAATCCTCGAAGACCCATATCCAGTACAGAAATTCCAGTGGATAAAAGAGAGAGAGAGAGAGAGAGAGAGGGAGATCTTTGTATAATTCCTTTTTGAAAGGAAACTTACCGACTTGTCTCGTAATTTTCCGTGGCAGATCCCATGTGCCAGTATAATGTCCGAAGCATTTGGACTTGCCCCTTGGTGCACCAGGGTAGAAATGCCCGTTCGTATCGCAGATAGGTTTAGGGTTAGGACGCATCTCTTCAGGGCGTGCCCGAGTTGGCGCCCATCGTGGGACCTCCCAGTTGCCCAGTCGCTTTGGCGTCGACTCCCTGTTAAACTGAAAAATGCAATTTATTACATTAATAACTGCCCCACCTAGCTTCGTTCGTGTCCTGTTACATAGGTAAACCTTGTCCTGATCATAATATGCAAAAAAAGAATTATTCTTTTTGGTGTAGTCGTTCGGAAGCTATGAGCGTACATGTGTTTGGTTGGCGTGTTAATCTAGCGGTTAGTGACCCTGACTGGTGAGCCGCAGGTCGTGAGTTCGATTCCCACCCAGAACAAATCTTTATGTGATGAACATGATTGTTTGTTCTGTGTCTGAGTGTAATTTATCTATAATATGGTATATTTGCAAAAAAGAATGTATTTAACAGTATTATACTACTTAAATAACTTTTTTTTTTGATAAAAATAAGCAAATATAATGGCTTAATTCTGGACTAGGTAGATGCCGCTGTGTATAAAAATATTAATATTATTATTACATATACACTATATTTGAGATATTTCGAGCAGAGGTGGCGCAGTGGTATTGGCCTCCCCTTAAAATATAAGCTCGCAGGTCGATTCCCGGTCGTGCCCACACATCTTTGTGTGAATTGTTTCATCGCCGCTGCTCAATATCAGTAAAAGAAAACATCGAGAGCAAACCGGGCATATCAAAGAAATAATCATTCGAGGACAAGTGACACCCACCTACCCGCACCTAGTGTGTGTGGATTGAGGCCTAAACTCTCTCAACTCTTAAGATAGTTGAGAGAAGACCCGTGACCAGAAGTGGGAAATTTAAAAAAGTTTCAAGTTGTTAGTACAATGTACGAAGCCGTGAGCGTGTGCCTAGCTATACTTATGTAGCAGTAGCATGAAGTAAAGTAATGGTACGCATATAGCTAAGTACCTACTTATGTATGAATAAATGCGCCAGCGCACGGCGCTGACTACTGTTAATGTTTTTAGTTACTAGCCGTGTGCTGCAATATCTCTGAGGAACTTAGCTCTGCTAACAGAAGTAAAGTGAAAAGTGAAACGTATGTTTCGACGATTTATATTTATACAGATTTGATTATAACCTATTTTTGTAACCTTTAACTTAAACAGGTCATGTGCTATGTTTAGGCTTTAGTTACAAAGTTATTTCGGGAAACTACAAAGGTTCTATGCTAAAGTTACCTACATCGTTAATGAAAATGTAATCATGACAGAAATAGCGCTGCGGTTTCGTGTGAATAGTAATTACTTGATGACAGCCGACGCGTGCCTGCGGTAGAGCCACGTGCCGATACAAATTTACACATTTTAAAATATTAAACAAACACCCTTTCTGGATGATTGCCTTTCATAGTACTGGGGAGTATAAGAAACCATACTACTGTCCGCGAGGTCTAAGCTATGCTGTGCATTTGTGTAAGTGATCAGTGATCGTTTTGTACGAGTTGCGTCGCGCAAGGGATGCACCGCGCCTCAGGCCGATTATCAAAAAGCAGTTTAAAATATAATATATTCACACATAGGTACACACAGCTCCTTCTAGTCGCAAATCAAGAAATTATATTTACTGTTATGAGTACTAAGAACGGATAAGTCTACCACTCAACGTGTGACATGTAACGTGCAGTCTATAGCATCATATGTCGATTTCATTAGTTTTCAATCGACATTCTCTATTTTTTTCGATAAAATATGTCGCGTTCGAGATGTCTAAAGCGCGACAACCTAGTGCCCCGATATTCGCGATACTCTCTAATAGACATTTGTCGAACATAAATGGCGATTTCTTTTGTTCCTCAATAACATCCACCATTTTTTTTCGACATTGGTCTATTAAAGATCTATGTCTAAACCGCGAGAATCAGGGCTCTGACCTTGTGACATACCTATCTAGGTACTTATTATTACCTAAAGTAGGGATAGATCACAGTATAGGTACTTGTTCTCCAAATACATTCTATTATAACAAAGACGATCTAAAGTGTAACATTTGTGACTTAAAAAGCCCTTTGTATTGTAGTTACAGTTATAGGTAAGTACATACCTACTTACAAGTGCATTCATCAAAAAAATATCCTATTATACTTAAATAAGAGACATGATGTGGACAATAGCTTCACACCCGTCGCATTGATCAGGTGTCAGATCGTCCCTCGTAACAACCGTCCCTAACAAAGGGTTGCAAATTGTTATTTACCCCATACATCACGCCTATTTGACTAAATTATAAATTCCCGCAATAATTTAGCATTACCCTGTCATAAAATATGTCGAAATAATTAGAGCGGACTTACTCTTAGGCGTCGCCCTACGAATAAGTCCGCGTGGGTTGTAAGATGCGTTTTTCGTTACAAGATCAAAGTGACCCAAACTGCGGGCCCACCGCCTAACTCAAAACAAGTGTGGTAATGGTCGCGGTCTTGACTGCGATTCAGACTCGGTTGCTTTCATCTTTACTTCTAGCTAGGCTACCCTATAATACGGACGCTAAGGTCTGAAAAATTATAATTTAATTAGTTCGTCAGTAAGAATAAAAAAATACGTATTTTTTGCTTTGTCATTGAAATCAAACGATAATACCTACTTGATGTAAAGCATTATTATGAAGTGGGAGTGCGCTACATTATACCTGTACGAAACATAACTGTGACGTCACCATTCGAGATTTCGCTTGAACGTATCGCCGCGCCGTACAGTCCATCAAATCTAAGATGTACCTACCGTTTGACGTTTCACTGTTTTCTATTAAATTAGCTTTATAGAGGCGTAATTCACACTATTTTTATTAGCTTTCCTGTAAAATAATTGAATTATAAAGCTATTTTTATTTTAACATACCTAACATAAACAATTTTCATACAAAAAATAAAATTCTAAATATGCTACGTTTAGAACTGTCAAACGGTACTTCTGAGATTTGATGGACTGTAATCATTAATAATTAAAAAAGTTAACCGTGTCCAATATTTTTAATTTATCTATATGACGACGAAAACAAAACATAAAAAATGTCGTCAACTCTATTTACTTCTACACTTACCAATTTCTTACTTCAATAGCAAATTAAATAAAAATAAGTAACTAGCGGCGATAAATTAAGCAAGTTTTATTTCCTCTATCCTTTTAGCAATCAGTTGTCAATGTAACCTATTGCGTGTTACGTAATGTTAAATGGTATCAAATTGGAACGGCCCTGAACCTCATCATTTGTCACGTGCAAATTCCACCACACAACTACCAAGGTACCTAAGTCCAAGATAAATTAAACTCTAACGGCCTTATTCAGAATAAAGTTATAAGACGTTAGTTAAGATGGACTTTGTCCCTTTCTTACTAGTATAAATGTCTAGATGACAGACAAAGACAAACGAATTATAAACCTACTAGCGGCCGCGCGCGACTTCGTCCGCGTGGATTTCGTTTTTTTTTCGCAATAAAAGGTAGCCTATGTTCTTTCTCAGGGTTTAAAGATTGTATGTGCCAAGTTTCATCAAAATCGGTTGAGAGGTTTAAGCGGGAAAGCGTAACAGAGAGACAGGCAGAGTTACTTTCGTATTTATAATATTAGTAGGGATTTTAGCTATAATGAGCTTTAAATACGTTTATGAATACGGGGGTAAATGTTGAACCACAGGAAAAACAAGGTTTATTTTATGGGATTACAATATCACTTCAACCCTTTTTAGTGTGGTCCGGGGATGTGTCTTCTGTAAACTATCTTACTAAATATCTTTATTAAAATTAAATGTTTCATATCACAAATTATTATCTACGTATTATGTGCATAGAGCAGCGGTGGCGCAGCGGTACCTACAAACCTCGCTTTTGAAATATAAGGTCGCGGGTTCGATTGCCAGTCGTGCCCACACATCTTAGTGCGAATTGTTTTATCACCGCTGCTCAATATCAGTGATGGAAAACATCGTGAGGAAGGAGGATTGTAGTGAAGGCCTCAATCCACACACGCTGATCAAGTTCAGGTTGGTGGATGTCACATCCTCAAATTATTATCTGGATAGGTATTTTAGACATCCTCCTTACGATGTTGAGCAGCGGCTATGAAACAATTCTCACAAAGATATGTGGTCACGTCACAGGATCGAGCGACCATAAACTTCAAAGGCGAGGACGATACCACTGCGTCATCGCTGCTCTATGCAAATTTTAGATACATAATAATTTGTGATATGAAACATTATTTTTATTTAATAAAGATATTAAAGAAATCGTAATAATATTGAGTGGTAGCTTAGCATCAAATGACCGTGTGTGTTAATGTGCAAATATCTATATATATAAAAATCAAAAGTTGTTAGTTAGTCTCGCTAAAACTCAAGAACGGCTGAACGGATTTATCTTATATTGGTCTTGAAATGTTCGTAGAGGTCTAGGGAAGGTTTAAAAGGTGAGAAAATAAAATTATACAAAAGTATAGGTCTTTTATTTATCGATTGAGGCAGTACGAAGTCTGCCGGGTCAACTGGTATTATTATAATTAACTTATCTGCAAAATATATTAACCGTCATAATATGTATCTATAGGTAATACCTTCACGCATCTTTTGTTAGCCATATCTTTAGTAGCATTTAAATTGATTAAGTATCAGTTGTTAATCCTTACTTAATGCGAAAGTAACTCTGTCTGTCTGTTCGTTTGTCTGTCGCGCTTTTACGCCAAAACTAATGAACCGATTTGGATAAAATTTGAGACCCGGGGCAGGACATAGGGTACTTTTTATCCGACTGCGCTAAAAGAGGTTAATGGTTAGCGCGATAACCGTCATACGCGCGGGTGGAGCCGCGGTCGGAAAGCTAGTTAATGATAAACAATGAAACCATACGTAGTATGAGTCACTTATTGTAAAACCTTGCTTTCGCTACATAACTTGCAGCGGTGTCGGCCTCGGCTTTGAAATCTAAGGTCACAGGTTCGATCCCTTTGATCGCCGCTACTGAATATCGGTGAAAGAAATGTTGTAAGGAAACCTACATATCTATCTAAGAACTAACCATTCGATGATATTCATTTATGACATCCCACCAACCCGCAATTAGGCAGAATGTGTGGATTAAGGCCTAAACTCTCACAACTCTTAAATAGTTGATTAGGAGAAGATCGATGCCCAGCTGTGGGACACCAAAGGGTTGGATACTGTCTATATTAGATAGTACTATTTCCAACTCTTAATATCTTTCTAAATGGGCGTTTTCACTGCACAACAAAACATGATACAAGCATAGTCTGATCTCTTTCTACTCGTCTCTAAACGATAGAGATAGATTATTGCTTCCAACATGTTTTCTTGTGAATGTTTCGCCAGTGGAAACTAGGGGTAATTGAATTCATTCGGGATCCAAGGCAGTTTAGGTGTCCCAGGACTAAGCCAGGTTTTAAATACCCAGCTTCTTTACGCCGCATCGATCCTGGCTGACAGTACTAGTAGCAATGGCGGGATTATGGTTGTGGGTTCAGTTCAGTCTCATTAAAAAGTATGATTAGATATTCTGTGCTTTCGCTCTGAACTTCTTCCGCTTGAAATACCAAAAGTAAGCAAGAAAAAGAAGTATATTTATTCCAGAACTAAATAATAATATAGATATGTAGGTAGGTAGACTAATGTTTAACAATTTCTAGGTAAGTTTTTATAGACTACTGTAAGGGTAACGAATTACTCAGCTCAATAAGTCATATTTTCTGAGTCTCTATTTAGACTTTCGCTCGTTCACCTTAGTTTCACTCACTCCATCATTCATTCATTCCCGCCAAAGATCGGGAAGAAAAATAAAAGGCAGAGCGCGAAAAAAACAAGAAAGCATCGACAGCCACTCTGTGGCTGTATATTTTAATTATTATCGTAATAAAAATAATAAAGTGGAGACTAATTTGAACAAGGAAAGTGGATCACATTAACTAAGTATAACTGCCAAAGTAAGTCCTGTTATATATTTTACTTTACTAAATTGTCGCGTGAGAAATGGATCTAAGATGAACGGCGGTTTAACCAAATGTATGGAATTCTGTAGTAGTGCCTGATTAAAGTAATGTAAAAGCAATAATGTTTTCTTTCCCAATGGATATAGTACTTCCCTTTCACTACGTAGCAGATATGTATATGGCTTTTATGATAGACACGCACACACCACCTCGTTAAACCTCGCCTTGTAAACGTAGACAGACAAACCACAGTCCAATCAGAAGCTCATTCACAATGCAATTCAAATAACTACCAATTTTGTGACGGACAGTCATTAATTTAAATTTACCGATACCTAGTAGGTAGATTTACTGGTAGCTAGCTATTTATTTTGGAGCAAATCCCTGTCCACCCGTAACTATAAAGTCTGAAAAGACTAAAACGTCGGGATATAAAAATTTTTAATAAACCGCGATAAAATCAGTTATAAAGTAGTTTTATTTCAATACAAATACTTGCTTATCATTAAAAATACGAAAGTAGAGTTACTTTCGTATTTTTAATGATAATGATCTTTTTGTATGTCGTGTTTTCAGGCCAAAACTACTAAACGGGTTTGGTTGAAATTCGATATGGAGATAGTTTGAGACCAGGGAAGGACATAGAATAGTTTTTGTCCAACTGCGCGAAAAGACATTAATGGTTTAGCGCGATAAGCGACATACGTGCGGGCGGGGTCACGGACGGAAAGCTACAGATACATAAGTCAGTGTCAAGGCTTGTAAAGTAAATCCTGTAAAAACAATTACACTTGTTTGCTAACATAAATCCCTAGATTTGGGATTATTTCTATAAAAGCAGGACAACAGAAAACAATTTTTTATCGCCGACACGAGAGCTATTAACTAAAGTCCACCAACACTACGTGTCAAACAGGGATTAACATTACACACAATACAGTAAAGAATTGTCATTACACTATTCCCGTATAAAAAAATCTCCCCCTTTCAATGATCCACACCAAAAAACACAGTTACAACATATTCCCAACCCTACTGCGTTGAAATAAGATATTATTTTTTATGACAATGTATAATGGACGATGTTTACGATGTAATTGGATGTATCTAACATGGATTAAAGGAATTATAATATGTAAGTAAGTAAAAAATGTTCGGCGTTTTAGCGTTGCAGGTGCAGAGATAGATTGGGGAAGTTGTAGTTAAAGGCGTATCCTAATAGATTTTGTCTTCTAATTCTTACTAATATTAAAAATGTGAAAGTAATTCTGTCTGACTGTCGCGCTTTCACGCCAAAACTACTGAATCGATTTGGATGAAATTTCGTTTTCTCTAAGTCGAGTCTTTATCTAAGACACTCTAGAATACCCACTTAAAAATTCCATGGTAGCGAAGTGTTTTTCTAATATAATTATGCCTTCTCAGCACTGAGGGTTAATTATTTTCTTTGTGTACGATTTGAAAGCTGTACGAGCCGAGTGAGCAGACTGTCAATCAGGCTTGAGGTACCCCATTAGCCAATCTTCACTAAAAGATACTCAATCATTGCCATGAGAAGACCCTTAGGCCCCAGTCATTAACATACTTATTCATATACATAGGTAACAATAATAACCAGCACTTACTTGACCACTATCGAAGTTGTATGCCATTTTCACCAATTAAAAGTACTAAATATAACTAATTTAAAAACTATTGTAAATAAATATCACAGAGAAGTTGCTCACGCTAGAAATGTCAAAAATTGCACTGTAATAACTGTCAAAATCTAAAATCATTGTAAAAAGGTTGTAATAATATACTCCCGGAAAAGATTGGAAAAACGGAAATATCTATTGGCCTAACTACGGTGTTGTTATGGCGACGATATGTTTTCACTTGCTGTAGGCTTCGTAGGCTTCGGAAAGTTCAATGCCTCCCCTCGATAGAAAATCTGGCATGCGCCCTAGAAAATAGGTAGGTACTAAACATACGAAAATAAAACTGCTTGAATTGTATTTCAGTAGGTACACATGCCACACAGGGTTAACCTACACGCCTGTTTGTAATTTTATTATTTATTTTAATTTATTTAGACGTGCGTTTTTTTTAACATGTTTACTGTTTGCACATCTAAATAAATTAAAATAAATAATTAAATAACAAACAGGCTTGCAACAACCCTTTTAATGTCCCACAGTTGGCCGAGGGTCTTCTCTCAATCCTCCTTAATCCTTACACGCTGGAGTTCTTAGACATGCTGGTTCCGATGTTTTCCTTCACCAACATTAAGCAGTGGAGATGAAACAATTCACAAAAAGATGTGTGGGCACGACTCGTAAAATAGTTGAAAGAAGACTTTTACTCAGCAGTGTGACACTAAAAAAGGTTGAAATGATACATATCGTACCAGAGTATGCCATTCTATAAACTGTCTACATACCATTGTTAAATAATGTGTGTATAGCTATTTATGGGTAATTGCACGCATTTATATTAGAAAAATATTGCTTTATTTATACATCGCGTGTAGGCGATGTCACAGTAGGTATAATAAAAGAAAATTAGCGTTTGCCGTGACCTTCACAAAATATGTTGTCATTGTAGTTGTTAGGTAAGTAGATAGACTATACAGGATGCTCGGTAAATTGAGACATACCTTGTAAGTGATTTAATAACAGCGTATTGGTCTAAGATCCGAACCTATATCGACCTTATATTTGCAACTAGATCCTTAAGTACCATCATTCAAATCTTAGTTTTTTCGGAGTTATTCAACGCACGTTTTCTAACAATATATGTAACAGACAGACAGATAGTCACGGTAGTAACGAATTAAAAAGAAATAATATTAGAGAGAAATAATAATTTATTACAAGGGTTATCCTTATAATAAATCTAACATCTCACTCACTATTAAAGGGGACCACCTCCACGCGGGTTTAACTCACACTTGGCTGGTTTTTGGTTACTAAGGCTTCCGCTTGGCCACATTTTTAAGCGATGGCCTACGATAGATCGTGCTTGCCCAATAAACTTTGATTTACTCGTAAAACTTAGAGGTGTTCTATATTATTTTCGACGAGAACACTGAATTCAGCTTCGAAAATGGTGTTCCCACACATCGTACCTACCGAAACATGGTAAGTCTAATGGCTAGCTCGACTTTGTCTGGTAACTAGTTAGGTGATTACTAGCGATAGCCAGAGTTGCACTTTATGAGCCATTTACTCTAGAACTACAGTCGAGACAGAATAGCAAGTCACTAAAAAGCATCGTATACTTAAATAAGGACAATCCCAGCCAGGACAGTGAAATAGAACGGTTGACTGGCCTGGTGGCGTAGTGTTTAGTGACCCTGACAGCTAAACCGAAGGTCGTGGGTTCGATTTCCACCCAGGTCAAATCTTTGTGTGACAAGCATGATTGTTTGTTCTTTTGTTCTGTGTCTGGGTGTAATTTATCTTTAATACTTATGTATATCACATCACAAGCAATTTTTGAGGGAACTAAGTCGCACTGTGTGTATGTGGGAAAATAATATTATTATTTAGAATTTTTGGAGCCAATAGCCTAATAAATGGTAGTCCTTGCAAGAAAAGTAGATAGGTACCTATAGCTTTCCGAGCACCCTGTATAGTTTTAATGCAAAATAGTGAGCTAACATTAAACGGAGGATGTCGCAGGGCGGTACTTGTTTCTTTGCATAAATTATCTTAGTTTGTAAGCAAGTAAATCAATTTATAGGCAGTAACATGGAAATGAGCAGCGATTTAAAATCAGATTGAAGATTTCGAGTTTCGAATTTATTGGCCAGCAATTGTAGATAAAACTATGTTTTAGAATTTAAAATCAATATGGATATCTGCCTACTTCAATTATTCGTGGACTTAACATACCCAGGTTTTGTTTTGTGGAAATAAGTATTGTAAGAACTTTTTTGCTCCGGCTTCCCTTTTTCAGATTTCCACCCTACGCCACTTCTACACATAGCTGTAATCTCGGTAAATTCAATTATACATTGTATAAATAGATACAATACTAAATGTGGTAATTTTATAATACAATGGTAGTACATTGCATTGTACATACAACATTGATTAATTCTTCCAGAAAAAATATATTTTTGGTCTAATATTTATATATTTCATTATGAAACGGGTTGAGTAAAAATACTTTAATATGCTAAGAAAATGTAGCAGCACTGACCAACCCTTTTTAGTGTCCCACTGCTGGGCACGGGTCTTCTCCCTTCTTCGCTGGCCAAGTGCGGGAATCGAACACGCGACCTTATAAATTCAAAGCGTGGCCTGCGCAACCTCTGCAGTATCACTGAATACTTTGTAGCATCTCGAAATTTGCAATATTATTAAACTAGCTTCCACCCGCGGCTTCGCCCGCGTGGTTTTAGGATAATAATTAAAAAAAACGTATTTATTTATTTAATGCCAGGAGCACATCTGCGAAGTTTTGAATAAATTGGTCAAAGTAATCTTATATCTCCATACAAACTTTGGAACCTCATTTCACCCCCTAAAAGGGTTCTTAGTGCACCCCTAGACCCCATATGGAACCTATGTGCCAAATTTGGAGTCTCCAGACCCAGCGGTTTGGGCTCTGCGTTGATACCTATGTCAGTCAGTCAGTTTCTTCTTTTATATATTTAAAGATAGAAGATGGAATATGGAAAGATTTGATTAAATATTTGTTTGTTTGTTGCTATTCGCAACTTCTGGACTGATTTTAAAAATTCTTTCACCATTTGAAAGCTACATCTTTACTGAGTAACATAGGCTATATTATATGCTGAAATTAATTAGGGATCCTTAAGAAAACTTTGACAATGTAAGCCAAGGTATAAAAAAAAAACTAATAAATATCATTATATCGCGTACGCTGCGGAAACTATTGAAATTAGAGCAAAGTGATGTACCTACTACTGTATAGTAATAGGATAAGCTTATATAGGTCTATAAAAATTGTGACAGAATTTGTGTTGTTTTATTTAGTAACTTCTGAATACGAATCGAACATTTATTGCATATTGTTACAGCTTCGGGTGTCAGAGGAAAAACCATTTCCATCGTCAATTACCCGAGAACACCTGTGTCCCGGGATCGATAGGCGGAGTCGGCCGGGATTGGTGCATCCCTGGTTTGGGCGGGACTGGGACACAGATGCTGCAAGTTACTCGTACAATGAATTTATAAGGAATGTTACTTAATTGATGAAAAAACAAACATTACTATTTAAAAAAAACTTAAAATAACTATAAAATCTACGTTATGTAAGAAAGCGTACCTATTATAAAATTTCAGACTATCTAACGGATAAAAACGCTTGGAATTAAGTCGCTCTAATTCAACACAATAAACAAACAAAATGTAAAAGATATAGACGTATGTACTTCATTTCAAAAGCCTACAGAGTTTTTTGGCAGTAGTTTGTCTCAGTAGTTGCCAGTCATTCACTGTACGGTAGGAAAAAAAATTGGACTGGTTTTAAGTAGACTCGCGTCTCAAAAAAATAAAGCATATTTTCATTTCATTTCATTTTCATTTCATTTTATTTCATTTCAAATTGAAATAGAATTTTTTATAATATAATCTTTATGTTTTTAATTATGAAATACTTGCTGCATATGTATGAATTGAAACCTGAAAATACTACGTCGAAGTGAATAGATAGATAGTAATAAAAGAATAATCAACGTATCGCCACCCCATATCTTTAGTGATAATATTAGTCCAGCTGCCGTTCTATACCTGGTCATAAATCCTAGATTCTTTTTTTTACGAATGACGTAACCCAATTAGCTGGAAGGGCCTTTTAAGTTCAGCTAAATTTTCCAATCAACAGTCAATAGGGCAGGGGGCGCTGCGAGCATGTAAACATAGGCTCCGTATTTAAAACTCATTTAAAATTCGAAATACGTAAATTGGACTATAATAGTGAGTTTAAAGTGTCAATAAAAGTCAGATTTAATGTGTGTTTAATTATCTAGACATAAAACAAAATAATAATAGTGAAAATTTAATAAAGTGAAGTGCAAATGATTAATGTGACAAACAATAAATTATAGCATTATATAATCCAAAAACTACATTATTACAAATACAATTCCGTTACTAACATAAGTGAACATAAAAATTTAAACAATATTAGGTATTGTGAGTAAACTAGAAGTGTTTGGTGCGTATTCATTCTCTAATAAAAAAAACGGTCTTTAAATTTCAAAAATACAAATTCACACTTGAATAATGTAGTACCTAATTTCAATAAATGTATCAACTTCACAATAGCTGTGAAGACTTTAACTGACCATTGACTTGATGAAACCAAGTTCGATCCTCGTTTCATTTTAAATGGTCTTTTTGAATAGTATAATAAGTATCCGAAGAAAATAAAAATAAATATAGTGCCATCTATTGAGTAATTATCATACTAAGTGAGCAATGCTAGTAAACTTACTGCAAAATTATCACTATTAAAAGTTTCCAAGTATTTCAAAAGAAAATTGATAGAGGGCATTACTTACTAACCCAATTGTTATTTACTACTAGCCACTAGAGGGCATTTACTGGAACTTGATCGTATCTTCAATAAAATAAGATAATAATTATCACTCTGTGCAATGGATTATCAAGAAAATATCACGTTTAGAAAAAATAAATGCACAAACTATACGAAAAGAAATTCGGCTGAATCACTCAATCTCTCTTTTATGTCTACTAACTCTGAAAGACTAGTAAACAGCTTGCCAGATTTATCTACAGGAAATAACTTTTATGTGTCGGATTTACAAGAGGAAATTAAGCTACTGAAAAAACAGCTGGAAGATGCTTATAGCAAGATAAATACGCTCGAATTAGAAAATGTATCACTTAAAATAAAAAGAGATCAACATGAAACTAAGAACAGCATAATAGATCAGAGGGCAAATAATATTAAAAGTTCGCAATATCGGAAACCAGATCTTCAGAATTGTGACTCTCCCTTTTTAACAAAGCCAAATATAGATGGAGCTGATTGCAATAATTTTAAATTGAAACAAATGAAGCGAAAAATATATTTAATTGGTGAACAAGACTTTAGAGGGCTTGCCTCTAAATTAATTAAGACTAGAATTGATTCTTTAAATGAACATTACGATATTACTTCTTTCACAAAACCATTTGCTAAATGTATAGAGTCATTAAACCTGTGTTACAAATTGAATATTAATAAGAACGATTGGATTATAATGAATATCGGTCAAAATGATTTTAATCCTAATATAATCCAACAAGAACTCTTTACTGTACTAAAATTGCTAAGTGAGTGTAATATTATATTATTTAGTGTCAATAGCAATAAAAGTTTAAATGTATCAAAGCTTAATTCACTACTTAAATTCACATGCAGTATGTTCAAAAATTGCCATTTTGTTGATTTATTTAAGGGTTATCAATTAAAAAACATTAATTTCTTACAACATTTAATGTGTACACAAATAAATTTAATAATAGATTCGAAAGAGTACATTCAAAAATATATCCCATCAGGTAAAAATAAAACAGTGTTGACATCTATAGAAACATTACCTATTTTAAACCATAACACTGATAAAAAGCGAACTATCCCCCAGTATTTTCATTATATGAAGAAAACTTCTCCCCAAACTGATTCCAATACAAAATTAAAAAAAGGTACTATTCCATATTACTTTGCCGCTTTGCCTAAAAAACCTCAAAACCCGCCAACAATTACTAATATTAATGAATCTTTTTTATTCAACAATACGATGAGCCCGATAACAATAAGATAAGATTACTTCATCAAAATATAGCGGGTCTTTTAAATAAACTAGACCCCCTTGAATTATGCTTAAATGATTATACAAATAATAAAACATATTTACCACACATTTTATGCTTGAGTGAAACTTTTGTGAAATCAGGGGATGAGATAAATATCAATGTTAAAGGCTATAAACTAGCTAGTTGGTACTGCCGAAAAAAACAGAAACGTGGTGGTACATGCATAATGACACTAAAAGGGCTAGAGGCTAAGCCCATAGATATATGTAATGAATACTCAAGTGATAACACCTTTGAATGCTGTGGTATAGAAATAGTCAGTTTGAACTGTATTATAATTTGTATATACAGAACGCCAAACTCTGACTTAAATACTTTTTTTAATAAATTAGAAATATTGCTACATAAGTTAAGTTACAAAATATTTAATAGGAAATGCATACTATCTGGAGATTTTAATATAAATATGTTAGTTGAAAACAAATACTCTCTTGCATTAAAGTATATTCTCTCTAACTACAACTTAACGTTAAACATTAACCAACCTACAAGGCAAAAAAATTGCATAGATCTCATAGCCAGTAACATTAGTGATGCTGTTGGTATGACACAACAACTCTTTTTATCAGATCATGATACCGCTCAGATATTAGAATTTTCAGGTCAATTTATAAAGTCTAATAACTTTTGGTATAAGTTAGTCCGAGACTTCAGTATAGAAAATATCGATAAGTTTTTATATTACATCTCACAATTATCTTGGCAGGAAGTATATGATGGAAACGATGTTAATAATTCATTTAATTTACTACATGACACACTTATTTTATTTTACAAATTATGTTTTCCTTATAAAAAAATAAAAATATCTAATACGTATTCTCCAAAATGGATCACTAAAGGGTTAAAAAAGGCTAACTTAATAAGAAGACAATTAAGGTTTAATGTATATAAATATAAAACAGAAAATGCTCTAAATAAATATAATAAATATCACAAAATATTAAAAAAATGTATAATTTGGTCAAAGAAAAATATAAATAGAAATCTGATCCTTAAAGCTAATAATAAAGGTAAAGCTACGTGGAATGTAATAAAAGGTAAAAATGATATAGTTTCTACAACAGATAATATAAACTCCATAAAAATAAATGACAATACCTACACAGAACCACAGCAAATAGCAACAGAATTTAATAAATTTTACTTAGAATTAACTAATAAAAATAATATAAATAATACGAGGTCAGAGAAGAACCCAAACCCCTTAAAAACAAATGCTAACTCCATATTCTTAAAACCAACTACAGAACAAGAAATTTTTAATATCATAAAGTCACTAAAAAACACAAAATCTGTTGGATACGATTCTATCTCAACCAATATTCTCAAATGTAGTGCACATATACTGGCTCCTATTCTTTGTCATGTTGTAAATCAGTCTCTTGCTGAAGGAGTGTTCCCAGAAAAATTAAAATTCTCTATTGTTAAACCAGTACATAAAAAAAATGATCGTATAGATCCTAATAATTATCGCCCGATTACATTAGTTTCTATATTATCTAAGATTTTTGAAAAAGTTTTTTACAAAAGACTAACGGAGTTCCTTAATAAGCATGAAATTATTTGTCAAGAACAAAATGGATTTCAGAGTAATAAATCAACATCTTTAGCTGCTTTCACTTTAATTAAATATATAACAGATTATTTAGACAAAAAAATACCAGTTGTAGTAGTTTTCTTTGATATGAGTAAAGCTTTTGACTTCGTAGATCAAAATATTTTGATAGATAAGTGTGAAGCCTACGGAATTAGAGGCACAGCTTTAAACTGGATAAAAAGTTATATTACTGACCGTCAGCAATGTATTGAAATAAATAAGCTCAATGAACATCTAGTTAATACTTCATACAAATCTTCCTATAAAATCAATAATTGTGGTGTCCCCCAAGGTAGCGTTTTAGGGCCTCTTTTATTTTTAATTTATATAAATGACTTACCTGATAACCTATATAACAAATGTGTTCTATTTGCCGATGACATTTCTGTAATAGTTCCTAACGATAAACAGCATATAACACATGAATCGAATGTAACTAATACTGTTAAGTCTGTACTAAATTGGATGCGATTAAATAACCTTAACGCAAATATAGAAAAAACTAAACTTATAAAATTTCGCACATACAATTCAACAGATTATAATATAAATGTTAAAATAGGGGAACAATGTATCAAAGAAACTGATACCACTAAATTTTTGGGTATCACTCTGGACTACTTTTGTAATTGGAAAGCTCACATTAACAATATTAGTAAGAAAATAAATTGCTTTGTTTATGCATTAAAAAAGTTGAGAATTGTAAGTGATGAATTAACGTCACGTGTAGCTTATTGTGGATATGTAGAGTCTATATTGAGATACGGGCTGATTATATGGGGTAAGTCAACTGATATAGACAGGATCTTTGTAGCACAGAAGAGGTGTGTTCGAGCAATATGTTGTGCCAGTCCACTTGATTCTTGTCGACCCTTATTCAAACGACTTAATCTTTTAACCCTCACATCTCTGTATATACTAGAAATAGCATTATTTGTAAGAAAACATCCTAACCTATTTAAGACACAAAAAAACAATAGTAAATCTAGAGATCCAACCAAAGTAGTATTATCATATTGTAGAACTAGCCTCTGTAAAAATAATGTCTATCACATGTGTATTACAATTTATAACAAAGTACCAAAAAATATAAGAGAGTTTCCATTCCATAGGTTCAAAACAGAGTTAAAGAAATGGCTGATACACAGCTGTTTTTATAATTTAAGTGAATATTTAAAGTAAAATAGTATGTTGGTTTTATATTTGCATGCCTATGAATGGCGGAATATGGCTGTACTATATACATTTGTCACCTTTATTTGACCTGTATTCTATGCGAATAAATTATTTTTGATTTTTTTTGATTTTGAAGTCAATGATGAAGTACAATGGCAACTGCCTTGGCTCCCAATATGGGGATGAACCTCGGCTAAGGACGTTGCTGAACCAAGATGTATCTGGCTGTTACTTATGATTCATCTATATATTTAACTAGCGGACCCCGCAGACGTCATCCTGCTCGGTAAAGCAGTGCCACCTACTGGGGCCGAAAATAGATTACTACCGATTCTCAGACCTACCGAATCGTTTGAGCTTTTTCTGAGGAAGTTGTTTTTTTTTTCTTTGCGTAAGAATCATCCTTGTACTTCAAGGAGTATTCTAAAAAAACAATTATCTTTTTTTCTTTTCTGCCGTTCTCAAGTTATGCGCTTACCAACTCATTTTTTGATTCATTAATTTCATTTTTTTTTTTCATTTTTCAATTTTCTTTGCTATAAACCTCACGGAGCCTGAGACCTTTCCAACGAATGCAAAACCGTGGAAATCGGTTCGTTCGTTCTTGAGTTATAGCGTCAGGAAGGAAAACCCGACTTATTTTTATATAGTAGATATACCTATTTAACACGTTGACGCGAACATATTATTACAGCACCTCTATGCGGTATCGCACACAATTTTTCCTTACGAACGGACGAACGTCTAGTGACGTTATGCTAATTACTTGTGAAAAAAAAAATCTGTTTGTTGTAGCACTAAATTGTTGAGAATGCGAAGTGTTATAACTTATAACAAAGCGAATGAACTTTTATTTGCTAGTATAACCAAATGACCAAATAAATAAACATTCACGCTGTGCTCTATAGAAATTTTGCAAGACATTATTATACGTTATTTCACCGCACGCTCACCATGTGTGACGTATATATGCGATTGTTTGGATCAACGTGTTAAGGCTGTTGGCAAGTTATGAATTGCTATTTTAGCCTTTGTACTTAGGTAGGTACTCATATTATTTATGCAAATAAACCATAATTTTTTGGCTTCAAACCAAACTAAGTACTTTTCGCCCATCATCCAGATATAACCAACAAGGGAAAAAACATCTGATATCTGCGGATTATTGAATGATGTCACCGTAGGATGTATCAACATAAATTAGTATATTTACCTACAGTCTAACTTCTTGATACTTAGCAACAATACAGAGATAAGATTATTAAACTATTTTTTATAACGAAACGTGATTACAACAATTAGGATCAACGGCCTAAATTAATCCTAAATCGAGACGCTATAATTCTTTTAAAAGGTTTTTCTTTTTCTCTAATCCTGAACTGGACTAAAGCTCGCTTTACTTTTGGAAACTAATTATTAGAAGCTATTATAATTTTATTTATAAACATATAGAAGTGACTATACCCATAGTGTATGCAATATTATGTAAACTTGCACTAATGTTTCCTTGATAAAATTAACTTGAAATGAACTTAAAGTGTAACTAAAAACTCATTAAAGTATTCCTGACATAAATCCTTTGCCACCGCTTCTTAATCACTAAAAAGTTAACAGTTAACATGCTTTAGTGCAATGCTTTCATATACCTAATGCACGTAGTAAGTAAACTTTATAATCTAATTTAGGCATTCAGGTATTCCATACCACATAACGGTTGCATTTAAATTATTATATTACATAGGTTATTCGAAAATATTTCCTCACTATAGTCTCTACTAGATAAAAATAGTGCTTATTTTTGGAAAGATAATATAATATTATACTGTATTATTATCACACCTTTACTTTTAATAAGAATGTACTCCTGTTAGCAAATATGTAGATTTTTTATTTTGCTGAATAAGCTTAGCACCGCCCTCTTGGTTTGAGAGGGTTGGTCCATCCCTCTACGGAGGAGATAAAACGGGAGGGATGATGTCCTCTCGTTTAGTATCGAATCCTAAGTTACTGAGTTGTTACATTTGAGTGGTGTAGTTAGAAAATGTGAAAATATTTTATTTATTACTTTATAAATTTCTAAAACACCTTTTAATTTTGTGTTTTTATTTATATCAAAGGATTTTCGTTGAGTTAAAAGATTGTTACAATGTAAGTATTATGGCCTTCTTATCTATAAATGTTTTTAAGTATAGAACCGACAACGGTTGGGGCACAAAAGTAGGTACTTGATTGCAGTGCACGAAGCTAGAAACGTAGCTTATGTCGAGGTACATTAGACTAGGTAGATTTATGGTCTCTTTAAGCTACAAGAGACTGGAGGAAGAGGCCTATTAATTACTCGAGTCAATCGGTTATATTAACTAGGTAGATAAGTTGAAAATAAAACTATTTTATAACGGATTTAATCGCTGTTTATTTTAGATTTTAAATCCCGACATTTCAAAGTGTTTTCAGATTTCATGGTCATGAGTGGACTGGGGTATTTGAAACCCAAATTTATTTATCAAAATTATTACTGACTACCTACAAACATTATAATATTTAAATTGCGTTCCGATTTAAGCAAACTGAGCTCACAGTGTCTTGAATTCTAAATGGATTTTGCTTGGGTTTTGGTACACATTAACCACTAGGTCTTAAGCAGATGGTATATTCCAACCCCTTTCTTTGTTGAAATTAGGATGTTTTTTAATTTCAATAGCAAGTAGAAACCTGTGTTTTATCTAATCTCAGGTAACGGTTTGAGTTTTTTTAATGTGCTCATACACTGCACACTTCGTGGAGCGTTGATATTTTACGTCAGCTATGTGTTCTTTATAAGTTACTAAGTTAATAAGTTTGGACGTCAAATACCTCACCACCCACAAGTCTAAAACGGCTTTAAAACGTCGGGATTTCAAATCTAAACTAAAACGCTTTAAAATCCGTTATTAAAAAGTTTTATTTCAATTTGTGATTTATGTGAATTAAGAAAATACTCTAGGTAGAGAAGTAGGTATGCTGCTAGTGCACCTAGCAGATTGATAATGAAATGCAGGGAATTAATATAACACCGTCCTAATCTTAATAAGTACGCGGTGTTGATCCAGTGTCCGCAACACCGCGTGAACAAAGTACTTACAATTAATACCGTGCCCAGCAGCGTAATAAAAAGTAGGTATTTAACCACTAGTCTTCCTCAATAAATAGGATATCTAACAGGATATCTTTTTTTGTTCCTGATAGTTCCTTATTTGTTTAACAAGTTGCTTTTTTTCCATGTTCCTGAAATTAGCGCGTTTAACCAAATAATATGAAGTAGAATAACTCTATATAATCTCGCTTTATAATGCGAAATACTTAGATTGACTCGGTCAGAAGACTAGAAAAGTCTACGAAGACACAAAATCAATAAAATCTAGTGGTTTATTAAATTCTCGTGTTGTTAGATACATTAATAAGCATCTACATCATCAAAAGAATCGATTCGATACGGTTACCAAACTTGATTTGATTACTAAAGGGTTGGGGTGATATAAAAAGAATAAATACGGATTTATTATCCCCTAAAGACTCCGCTTAGAGCTAGGTGTGAACGCATGTTGTATTATTTATCTCGACGACCCTTGTGGCTAGTAAATTTGATTTGATCGGGAATCAAAACATACTGACTATAAGGGGTTGAGGCAAATGTTTTTGGAGAAAGCTTGAAATATTTTCGTAGATTATTTGAGACTGTAATGCCAATGGAAAAAACTTGTATCAATACAAAGCAGTTAAATTTTCGCAAGGGTGGGCAGGGACAGATATAGTGCACCAGAAGACAGATACAGGTTACTTAAAAGTCTGGTGGACCGAAATATCTTATATTGAATAACACAAGTACGTATCGACCTAATATTAACGACAAAAATAAAATTAGAACAACGAAAAATGTGCATTGTCATTATTTTATTTCGTAGATCAAAATGAAAAGTTGGCTAGAGACAGCTGGTAGCATGGAGGATGGCTCACTGACCTGCATGCTTGCAGAACCACGCGAAGCACTCCTGCCTATCACGGGAAGAGAAAATCTAGCTCCTAGAAAAAGGTAACACTTAACACGCGCAAATCTAATTTTACCTCACAGATTAATACAACACGGTTAGTAAAATTTCTGGAAAATACTTGTTAGTTAGTAAAGAACGTAAAGACACTGAGCTTGATTAATTAACGTACCTACCTAGTTTCATAATTCTTTGCACAATCTGACAATCTCAAGTCCAATCTAGTGTCCAATATACCTAGACTAATGAAATCTTTTACTATGTCCTAGAACTTCGTATCTAGAACTTCAAACACACGTGTTGTGTTCAAGCCGTGGACATAATTACTTTATCAGCAGCTAAAATTTAACTTGCAGAGATCGCCTTTTAGAGCCGTGCGCTATATCCGAAGAAGCATACTTATCCAGTGGAGCTGGGTCTCCGTGTGCTGGTCTTTCTCGGGAAGAAAGGCGCAGAAGACGACGAGCCACCCTCAAATATAGAACAGCTCACGCCACCCGTGAAAGGATCCGTGTTGAGGCCTTCAACGCGGCGTTTGCATCCCTCCGACGTCTGCTTCCAACATTACCACCTGACAAAAAGTTGTCGAAAATCGAAATTCTTCGTTTAGCAATCTGTTATATCGCTTATCTTAATCACGTGTTGGATGCTTAATTACGTACTTTGTTAATTATGTTATTATCGCTAATTTGTTAGCTGCATATCATTGAAAGAATTTAGATATCTTGCAAGTAGGCTAGCTACCAAAGACCTAATCAAATCCGGCGATGTCACTCTAAAGATCTACTCAGTACTTACATCGAAAACTACTTCCTTTCCTTACAAAGAAAGTAAGCTAGGTATTATACTTCCAGGCATGTGCCCATTATCAATTTACCTATTATATTATCCACCTTTAAAGTAATTTTATCATTAAATCGATAAATACATTAATCAATTAATGATCTGCGTAATTAAAATGATTTAATGTAGAAATTTAAAATAAGAATTATTTTTGTAGATACTAAATTATCTGGTAGGAGGTATGTCCGATGTAGTTATTGCTCGAGCAGATTAATTTGCTTAAATTTTTATATTCGGCTTCACAAAATAAATGAAATTGAATTGGATTGATTGAATTCTAAGCTGACAACCCTATCTTTAAAGTATTTTAGAATAAACAGAATCTTTTTATGAAAAGTTTTGTTGAAACATCTAGTCATTGTCTTCCTTATAATTTGTAATATAGTTATTTCTAGTCATTAGATTGTAAATAAAAAACATTAAGTACAACTTACAAAAAATTTGCTTTATTTACAACTTATCAATAACACTTATGATAATTAACCGTATAGACACGATCAAAGTCTATTCAGTCCGAGCCGGTAAGGCTTTCATTCCAGACGTTAAATAGATTGTCTCAATTGAGATCCGAGCCCATTTGATCCATCTATACAAATCGTGTCTACGCGACCATTTAATTTAATCGATATAATATCGATAAATTTTCGATAATGAAGATCGATTACAAGTAGGTACTTAGATGTAGGTGATGTCTGCATTTATACAATGTAATGAGTTCATACATGCGTAAAAATAAATTATTTATTTAATTAGATATTATTTTTTTCTTAGGTAATCTAAATAGCTCAACAATACCGGAAAGAACACCATTCCATGCAAAAAGCCAATTATCACTAAACTAAAGAACATTCTAAAGAAGAAAACTTCAATTAATTGCGTATATGAGAAAGCTAGAACTATAATAGGCAGATTAGTGAATGTAATACCAGTTATTATACTAGCCCCTACAGACTCAATAGCATGTTCTACTCTGTCTTTTAATGGATTTCGACAAGTAGCATATGCATGAGCAATGTGTGTACAGAATTCCACAGAAATTCCTATTGATACAATCAGGTTAACACAAGACACTGCATTTAAAGGTATACTCCAAATGTACATGACTCCCATCATAGTAATAACAACCATAATAGCGTTAATCATAATAGCAAATGTAGTCAAAAAGTTCAACCCAGACGCTAACAAATTTAAAAGCACGGCTCCAATTAAGCTGAAACCGATAGACGCAAAAGTGTCTTCCCACATAGTCAAATATTGCTCGAAGTATACGTAGAATACTGCGTACGGATAAACTTCTATATCAAGACCAGTGTGTGATTTTATCGCAGAGCTTATATTGGCACTTATTTCGTAACCATATTTAACACAATTTATATAATCTGACGAAGTACCAGCAGGCGTGTGGTAAGACATAAAGTTTGTGTCGTGAACATTTGCTCGCCCTCCTGAATCAAGTACATAATTAACACTGCCCGAATAACTAGCTAAGCCAGCTTTGTTACAAATTTCGGTAGGTGCGTCTTGCAAAAAGAATGGTATGTATCTTTCGAAAGCTTCTTTACTAGGCCTTAAACCATTTCCATAGTCAGATCTACCAATAACACAATATTCACATTCAGGTGAAGTATCTGTGCTCTGACAGAAACCGTTGTCAGTAGTGTTATATTTGCAGCAACCACCGTATAAACTTGACCAATCGATGAAATCATCTAACCAAGACGTCGCAGTCTTTGCAATTGATGTGACGTTACTATGTTGTGAAGCCAAAAACACTTGTGTTACTAAGGAGTCATCGTGACATAACTGGCCACCACAAATTACATTTTGATGCTCTGGATCCGTGTAATTAAGGCCACTTTTGACTACAAAATACAATGGAGGACCAATATGCATCAGATCGTTGACGGCTTCAAGATAGCTGTATACATAGGAATCAGTTGGTAAAGCCATTTGTTGGTCTAATCCTATTTCGATCTGTGGAATTAAAACCACACTAATGGAAACTATAAGCATAAACACAATAGCTACTACGATTTTAACTCGCCAGTTAAGAATAAGCTTAGCATACGGTTCCATCAGCCGCTGCGTGACACCTCTATGTGGTGTATCAGAGTCTAAAGGCCGTTCGTCGTCTAAAATTTTCTTTTGGATACAACATAAAACGTCAAATCTATTTTGAACTGTCCGTGTGTAATCTAATGATAATATAGCAACTACAGTAGTAATTTGAAAAATAAAAAGATAACATAACGAAATTGAAGCAAATACAGCGAAGGTCACTACTGCGGGAAACTTAGCTAAAGCACCAATTCCAAAACAAGTTATTTGTGTAACCGATGCAATGAACATTGAAGGACCGATTTTTCCTAACATCTTTTCAAATACAAATCTACGTTCCTTTTCAGGTGTCATATCTACTTTATAATCATCGAATGATTTTAAGCTACCCTGAATTTCATTTAAAGTATTTACCATAAGAAAAACGTTATCGATACCAATGGATAGCACGAAAAATGGAATAACGTTTATTGCTAATAGAGTAGCTGTAACGTTCGCATATCCCATAGTTCCCATAGCACAAAATATAGCTAAAATTACTACTATTATACTACCAATTGCAACACTAACTTTGCTGTCTATACACCAAGTTTTAAGTGACCTTATATTCCCTAATGATAACGTAACATAAATAAACATGATGACATAACTGATTGCTATAGGTACTGCTTCAGCTACAGATACTCGTTCTATTTCGTCTTCGATAGATCTTTCTGCACCATATGCAATGACAATGTAGTCAGGTTTTCTATTATCAACATAATCTTGCATGAGTTCTAAAAACTTAGCTTCCCATTCTAGTACTGGTTGCAAATCTGCTTCCAAAAGGTAATTGTTTATGGGAAAATTAATAAGAAGCGTGGTAGCATTAAAAATATCATCACTTTCGTAGCCACCAAACGTAATATCGGGTTCAGAACCGCCTCCCCATGATGCTAAACAATCTAACGAGTAGTGGTTATTTAAACAATTTTGAATCTTGGTTAGGTATGTATTGCTATTAATATTATCTCTTTCATCGCCCAAATAGGTAGAAACAGACATTGAAACACATTGGTCTAAACTAGGCTCCGTGCCTGGCACCCGATTTGGCGCGTAACAGACATCTTCTAGAACTACACCACCAGTATCTCTTCCTATGTTAATTATAGCATCTTCGAGATCAATTAATGCTTGTATTGCTTCTACCCTATAAGCTGGGCCATATATAAGACCATTATACTCAAAAGGATCTAATTCAAATGTCATAAAAACCTGAGATGCGCGGTAAAATGGACCAAATCTCGAATTAAAATGTTCTAAGTCGTGTCGGCTACGAGAGTCTGGTGACGACCAAAGTTCGATAGGATTTGAAGTCAGATTGAGATTCACAACTCCGAAAAACATAGCAAACCCTACCCATGATGTAAGCATAATCATTATAATAGGATGACTTGCTGAAAATCCTCCTATCTTAGCGAAAATAATTTGGAATATTCTAGTTAACATATTCGGACCTAGTCCATTTTTGTCTAATCTCTGTGTTCTATCTAATTTTAATTTTGATCTGTACTCCAACAGTGCAATAATTATAAATATAGTTACACTGATTACAAAGAATACAATACCTATCGAAAACCCAATGCAATTCACTGATAGTATGGTACAAATATCAGGTACTACGGGTACTGTTACTGGACATGTAGAAACACAATCAACGCAACTGCACGGTAAATCACCTTCATTTGTTTCATTGCATGGTAAAGCATGCACACTCATAGAACCTTCTTCTGTTGGCCACCGCAAGAAGTTTACTTGAACTGGCGCTAGAGGATTCATTGATGTGTCACCCGTGTATCCGAACCAAGAATCTGCGTCACAAACAATGGCACTGCCGCACATAAGATTTATAGCTGGTAAGCCCGTTTGAGGGACAACAACTCCAGAACACGAAGAGTGAGCGCCATCCATAAATTCACCGTGAACTCTGTAGTCGATCTCATTAACATATTCAATTTCACCCGCTCCTACCTCAGTATACACGTCTACAAATTCATCCTGACTTGGTGAGCAGTTCATTTCACAGATCTGTCTTGCAAAGTTCCTGAAGCAAGTCGGACAGCGACCGAGCACGCCATCGGCGAGTGTCAAGCTTTCAGACATTTTAATAACTTGGTCAGGTGTACAACAGGTTACAACTTCATTATCCGGCAGTCGGTTTCCTTCAGCATCTAATAGTAACGTTGGACATCTATTATTAAAGATTTCTATAATATTTTCTGCTTCTTCGGGTGATAGTCCTGCTAATAGAGGACTGGCTTCTTCGTCAACAGGGCATGGCTTGTCGAAGCCGTTGACTTGATAACACTCTCCGCGCATTCGACATCTCGCATTCGCACTGCACCAGAGAGTTACAAAACACAAAACCAGAGCTGGTAACTTCATTTTGTCCCCAATAAACGTATGCACGTTTTAGATTAAACAGTTTTCATATTTGTCACTAATGCCTCTATAGGGCCTATCGAGTATCAATGATATACTGAAGGCCTCGTCCGGCTGCGTGTGTTAATCATACATCATTTTTTGATAACGAATAGATATGATGTATGTGGCAAACGCAGGTGTGAGATAACATTAATTTTACTTGTTACTTAGTAACTTAATTAGCTTTAGGTTATTATCCTGTTTTGTCCCATTCTATTTTCATATATTCTTAATTTATGTAAATAATTAAACTCCGCCCTTAGGATGACCCACTGACCTTTTATTAATTAATTCCCAATGCTTCAATATTTCCAAAACGTTCTTAAGTAAATTAAGTAGTGTTGGTCTTACGAGAGGTTCCTCATCTTCGTTTGTAAACTAAGTAACTATATTTTGTCAGTTTAGTCAACCCAAACTGTCTAACTACCTAAATACCTAAATCGAAGTTATCAGGAAAGTGAGTAAGCAGGTGTTCATGATTCAACGCCCAAGTGTTTCGTGATGCGTTTCGCAAGTCCCTGGGGAAAGTAACCCTCCGTTTTGCAGCTGAGGCCGACGTCTTCCGAAGTTCTTATACATTTATTATGAGCCTACAATAATAACTCACGACAACATTGGGTAAAGTCTTTTCAACCACGTCTTGAGATATACTAACTAATAGATACTAAATCTATTCTAATTCTAGTTAGGTCAATTAATGTTTAGTTTTTTAGGTATGCCCAATTATGCCCAAACACACTGACGTAGGCATGTCATATTCAAAGTCATATTTTCGTCATTGTTTTTTTTTTAATAGGTATATCTAGGTTAGGAATAGGTTGCACTGTTAGCTGCGATTACCTATAATTGAATAAATATAATTTTGCTATAGAGCAACAATCTTTCTTGATTTCGATTTACTGACATTAGTTTGTCTCACAAAAACTCGAAAATAGCTAAATGGATTCGGCGAATTTTGGTTTTCAAATATTTGTATGTACAAGGATACGCGGTACGAAGTTCGTTGGGGCAACTAATAAATAATATAATTATGCAAGTACGACAAAATAAATTATCTAGATTGAATAGAATTTCAAGCGAATTTTCCGCCAATGTTCGCACGTGTCTAATAGAAAAGGAGTTGACCGAGGGTGACGATTACTGTGCATGTGTACATCAGTACAGACAACCGTTGGGGTCGAGTAATGAGTCTTAAGTGGAGACCACGAAATGGCAAACGTGGCGTAGGACAACCTCAGGCCAGATGGACTGATAATCTCAGCAGAACGATGATGCTTGTGTGTGACACTTCATGATGCCGTAAGTATAACATCGAATACTTATTAATTCACTAAACCCCGTTTTCAATACCTAGAAAATTTCAACCCAAAGAATAATTTTGAAGCTAAAAGAGTTGGAGACCGCGAATGGGAAAACGTAGCTAAAGACCTCAGACGAGGTGCAGTGACATGACAATCTTAGCAGAGCAGCCGGCATGAACTAGATGAGAAAAGCCGCGGATCGTGCTCAGTGGCGTGCTTTAGGAGAGGCCTAAGTTTATCAGTGGACCAAAATAGGCTGATGATGGTGTTCATATACATCATTGCTCGAGTGGCAGCAAAGTTTGGAGTTCGATTATGGACATGTTCCTATTTTTATAGATACCTTGAGCCTCAGCCTCGCCTTTGAAATATAAGGTCGGGTTCCATCCCCGGTCATGCCCACGTCTTTGTTAAAACTGTTTTATTGCCGCTACTTAATATCGGTGAAGAAAAACATAGAATTTCGTATTTCATATACGCATTATAAATGGATTCATAATAATATTTATAAGTACTTTTGGATGTAAGAAACCGTTAGCTTTTTTTAGAAACGACTTTAAAATTGAGGTTATTGGGCTTACTATCAGCTGCAACGACAAGGGTAAACCTTAAAGAGAGAGAAAGCGAAGAAATCTGTTGTCAAGGGTCCAAGTTCATACTAATCTTGATAACTGCTGTTAGGTAATTCATACTCATTACAGGTGAGGACTATTTATATTTAAGCTACGGTCATCACAGCGGTCGATACTGGCACCGCCGATAATTCGGAGGATTATTCTAATCCTCGTATCCAAAAAGAATAAGTTTAATCATTTCAACCCTATTTATTGTCCCACAGATAGGTACCGGTCTTCTCTCAACTATCTTACGAGTTGAGAGATTATAAGCCTTAATCCACACACGCTGGCCAAGTGCGGGTTGGTGGATGTTACATGTCCTTGAACGATTAGTTCTTAGACATGCCCCTTTCTTCTCGATGTTTTCTTTCACCGATATTGAGCAGCGGCGATGTAACAATTCACACAAATATGTGTGGGCACGACCGGGAATCGAACCCGCGAGCTTATATTTCTAACGCGAGGCCTTGGCGATTGGCGATTTGAATAAGTATAAGCTTTTAAAAAATACGAACTTTTTTTAATGTTATAACAATAACTCAAAACGAGCTCAACTAATTTTGATAAAATTTAAATGGGCCCACCTAGAAAGTATACCCTTTGAAACAAATAAAGAATTAGTATGTTGTTCTACGGCCGCCGTCATCAACGGAGCTCTTTCGCTGGATCAGTCTGCTTGCGACCACGACAGGTGCAACCCGTGTCGAAACGTACATCCAAATTAAAGGTAAGCGCGTTAATTGCCCGTTATGATAAATATATATATATATATATATATATATATATATATATATATATATATATATATATATATAAATAAAGAATTATCAAAATCGATTTAAAATTGGCGGAATTATCGTCTTCAATCTTCTGTATTACCCAAAGGTGTAGGCAGAGGTGAATATCAACCACTTTTCACGTAAAAGAGGGTGAACTGCCGTTCATCGGGCAAAATTTCAAACATAAAGCATCAACTAAGATTCTGGTAAAATAGAAAAGTCTTTATGCACGACCCGCGGTCCTCGAATCGAACCCGGGGCCTCGCGGTTATTGAACTGACCTTTGAACCACCAAGGCAGTCATATCCATAACACAGATAATATAATACTATACTTGTATTTTTACTAATATTATAAATGCGATTGTTACTGTTTGTGTGGCTGCGGCGCTTTACGCCAAAACTACTCTACCTATTTGAATGAAAATTGGTATGAAGATAGTTTGAGACCCGAGGAAGGATATAAGATCATTTTTATCCGACTGCGCTAAAAGACGGTAATGGTTTAACGCGATAACCGACGTAAAGCTAGTAATAAATTAATATCGTTATATAAGCAACTTTTGTGTCAGCTAAACCATCTTGAAAACCAATCGTTCAAAAAATGTAGTGACATGTCGCGTGTGTTTATTAGATTGATGTCCTAATCGGGGTCTGGGGAAATCAGGAGCCCACGTGACGAATACAATAGTAATCCTAATGCCGTGTAATTGATACCAATAATGGGGGGCCGGCTCTTGGTCTACTGAGGCGTTAATTTCACACGTATATTACTAATTTATTTATGTTACCTACCTACTTACTAATTTGTAAGGTTTAGGTAATAATAATAACAAAGTTTATTTTCTCAGAAAAAAGGTACAATTTTTAAATATGACAGAGTTACAGGCAGATTCATGTAAACCTTTTTATGAGCTGGAGTCTATAGTCGGTGCGGGACCTGTGTCACAGATCTCCAGACTCTCACCCTAACGTTACAATGTAGGTCGCAAATAAGTATCGGAAGAGAGGTTTTTAAATTCATATACCTATGAAGCATAATAAGGTAATTTAAGTACATATTTTATAGATTTTTAAATATCCTACTTAAGTTGTAGGTACCAAAAACGTGATTCAGGAGGAATTAGCAGATATACTTAATACAGATTACAGAAGCGAAAAGCCACTTTGTTTCGTATTATGGAAAAATTACTGCTACGAAGAAACATGCCGAGCCGATATTACTAAAATTGCACTGATTGCCCAGTTCGTGGTGTAAAATTCGACCTTGTGCTGCCATCTATCTAGATAACACATAACTAAAATGTGACTGTCTATATTAGTAATGCACGGTACTGCTAAAGGTTTAGTTTTACAAGTACACGTGGTGTCATCTAGTGCTAAAGAGCACAGACTTTTAATTTAACTATTCGACACTAGATGGCGTTTTGTAAATTATGTCCGAATGTAGATATCTTTATTCATAATTAAATTATTATGTTACAGCTATTGATCTTGCAAAATCTATAGATATCATTTTTTTAATTATGTACTTATTACAATAAATATAGGAATGAGATCGTAGGAATGAATTTAGGAAGGAGGTTTACATTAAAATTTAATAATTTACATTCATACATTTAACACAACAAAATACAATAGGTACCTACAAAGGCGAAGCAATTATCTACGTATTTTACCACTTGAATATGTTAGAACAAACTCCAATTTCAGTCTACAATCTGTTGATAAAATCTTTTATAGTAAATAAACGCAATAAAAAATGCTGACTCTACATTTTCTGTTACCTAATTTAGTGTTATTGGGTATTAGGAAGACGATGTTAGCAATGAACTCTACACGTCATAGAGTCACGGGCGCGCCGGGATAAACAGATTCTGTGCCAAACTATGAAGATATCGCTATGTAGAGTACACATACCTACTGGCGTTTCGGATTTATTTATGTACATTGCCACAATATATCAACAAACCCTACGTTGATACGTGATAAATAATACATGATTAATAAATCTAATTAAATCAAATATTGCATCATTCTTAAAGGCAAAATTTACGCACAGTTGAACCATATGGCATTAACTACTCTATTTCATGCTTAAAAGCAAATCTATTGATAATCCAATTGAACAGAAATGTGACCTAAATGAATAAATATCTCAAAATTAACATAATGTACCTACCCACTTAGTTCTTTATTTTGGTTAATTGTAGGTAGGTAGGTAGGTACTCATGCTTGTTGAAATAACATTATATTAAAAATATATTTTTTTCGAGTTTCTGGGATACATAACATTATTTGTCCATTCTAGTCATCCCATCTTTAACCTCGAGATACGTAATTTTTTGGCAATAGAAACAAAAACAAACAACTCTCACAAAATGTAGCTGCTAATAAGTAACATACTAAATATAATGGCGTTTTAAATGCAAAAATAATTGTTTGGTACAAAAACTAGAAAATATTCGTGCGCTGTAATGAGAATGGAAAATTCCGTGACGATTTAAGCAACTCGATAGGCAGCATACATGAAATTACTTTTACTTCTACTTTTGCTTGTAATTCTCTCAGAATGTACACATACACGTTATTAATTCGTCCGTGATTTGTCATCAACTTGTAATAATATTTGTATCAACATTCAGGATAATTGAGAACGAATGAGGTCAAACGAATGGCAATTAAAATCATCTGTTTACGAACGCTTTTACAAAATATTATCATATGACTTTACCTGAATAATAAAGTGCTAACTAAATTTAACTGTGTATGTAATTTTGTACTGAAATATAAGATTCAGTAAATAAAATTTAATTGGGAGGAAACTGATTTAGACAAAAGAATTTATGAATAATCTAAGGTTTTCAGAAACAAAAGACTGTCGATTACCAAGGTTTTATTTCAATTTGAAGGTAAATTAATTTTTTAACGTTTTGAGAAATAAATAAAATTAGGACTTAGAGAAATCTGATTTTACTTAGGTAATACGCTATTTACTCAATATTCGAACATATTGAATTTTTAAACAGTGCAGATATTAATGTATGTGGGTATCAGTGCACTTTATATTACCTAGCCTTAACTTATCAATACTGATTGAGTTTGATAGGTACCAGGCAATCTAAATAGTGAAGCTTTCATAATGATAGTATACTATGCCATAAAATATTAGCTACAGAAGCGAGAAAAATGCCGTGAGAAATCGCAATGCTCCAATTAACGGTAAAGTAGTTGTATGACTCAATAAATGTTTATTTATTTTCAATGTTATCTGTTATATCAGTCGTTAACCTCTGGAGCACGTGGTTGTAGTATGTAACTATAGTATTTTGTTGGGTTTGAAGCTGTAGCTCTGAACCAAGAAAACAAAATTTGCTTCATTCAAGCTCTAGAGAAAGACAGGTAACAAAAATCATTTGAACAACGACCGAGAAGTATACATAGCACAGAGCTATTCGTAAAATAGAACGTCATGTTACCCTGAGCGAAAGAGAAGAATATATATGTTAAACACTAAGTGCGAGGAGTTTAAAACGGTTAGGTCAGAGCGCCTGCGTGAATTTTGTCTGAAAGAGATGCACTTATACTAATTGTGAAAGGTAAGAGCAGTACAATCGAAGGTTACATGTTTTATCGTGGAAATTTCCACTGCAGACAATTGAAACTTGAACGTGGAGGTCTAGTGATGTTTATACTCTACATATCGATTTCATGATATTTTTACAAAAAGACAAAATTATTACTATGGTACTTACGAAAGAAGACGAATGTATTAAATAAGCGAAGTCAAGACTTTTGTTAAGATGATCGACATCAAAAAAAGTGTTTTGATGGTTAAAGTAGACGTAAGTACTATATTTTTAGGAACAAAAGCCCATTACATAAATCATCACTTTATCTAAGGCCAATAACGGTTCTCCATGATTTTTCTTGATAAATTTGAAGTCAGATCTTATTTATAGACGTATCAAAGTAAGTAAAATACTAGATATGTACTTTACTTAATACATAAGTACATGTATTAAATAACTACCGGCGCGGCGTATACCTAGTTTGAAACTCATAAGAAAAGTGGTTCCCTTTTTTATAATCGTTTCATTATATGAATTAGTTAGTGTCTTATCTCATAATTACAGTTTAAATAAAAGATATAGGTACGCTAGAGCTGGCCCTTAATAGATTTATTTAATATGTAATTTCAACCGCTGGATAGGTTCGACTACAACTAAATTTTGATGGTTTTTAAGGATTTTTAGACACATTGAGTGGACGGTACATAGTTTTATTTAAGACTATAGCCATCACCACATTTCCATCACTGCTGCTCTTGTAAGCAAGAAAAGATTCGAAAAGGGGTCGGGTGTTGAAATCTTATTAAGTCACAATACATCTGAACCATCTTGGATCCGAATTTAATCAAACGAATTTAATCAAAAAGATAATAGGAGAAGTTGGAAAGATTACCAAGAAAATTTTGATTACAAACTTTCTTCCAAGCATAACGAGATATAGCACAGAACCGAAACGTTAAAAGTCACATCGAAATGGACCAAACACTACGTGTAAGGGAATTTCAGTGTAGGTTAGGTTAGGTTAGGTTAGGTTAATATGGCAACAAAATCTGAATGCACAGAAAATCGCACCGGTTGCTCCGGTTATTGCTGGTCAAGCATAATGTAGAGTTGCCTCCGCCAAAGACTAGGTACACTCTCACATGATGTGAAGCGTTGATTTTTCATACTGATTTGCTGCTGTAACACATGACAAATTGCAGACGTAACTAGTTTAAAGGAAAACAATTCACCTTTTGCTATGTCTTGTGAGAACTTAAGCATTGCGTTGCTTCGCCTACATTGACAACATCGTCAATCCCAAATCACTTGAACCCTTTTTAATGTCCCACTGCTGGGCGAGGGTCTTCTCTCAACTATCTTATGAGTTGAGAGAGTTTAGGCCTTAACCCACACACGCTGGCCAAGTGCGGGTTGGTGGATATCATTATGTCCTTGAATGATTAGTTCTTAAATAATCCGGTTTCCTCACTATGTTTTCCTTCACCGATATTAAGCAGCGGAGATGAAACAATTCACACATAGATGTGTGGGCACGACCAGGATTCGAACCCACGAACTTATTTTTCTAAGGCGAGACCCGTACCGATGCGCCACCGCCGCTCTTATTACTACATGATGATCATTTTATAAAATTTTCCACAACGTCAAGCCCGTGATTGAATACCATTTCAAGAAATTATTGTTATGCTTCCACTTAATTACACGTGGTAAGTCATAACTACTTTATTTCCACGGGTAATTTTCTAAAGATTAATTTATCCCATATAGAACTGATAAATACAACCAAAACGTTCACACCTGTATTACATGAAGATGTGTAAATATCATTCAATTTCAGCGGTTACATTGAAGTCTATGTTAGCAGCCTATTGTGTCTATCGGATACAATTACTGTCTTCGAAGTGCTACTAAGATTTTTCTATATTAGAAACGTATTTTGTAATGCGATAATAATTTTGAGAAACTATATTTCTATCGATATCGATAAACAAATGACCTCGAGTTCCCATCACTACTGTCGGAGCCCTCGTTTGTGGCTGCTTGGTCGTCTGTTCGTCGACTTGCAACTAGCAGGCTTGCTTGCATAATTACTTAACGGTCAGCCACACTATCAAATGCCTAACGTTCATTATTTTCTTAGTAAATAATTACGTATTATTATCAGACTTCCAAAAAAGGAGGATGTTTCTCAATTCGACCATATTTATGCTTCTTATATTTTTTTATGTTTGTTGTTAATATTATTATAATCTAAGCACTCTATTCTATCTATTAACAAACATTTACTAAAATAAGCAAAAACTAAGTTCCCTTGAATGAAAAATAAGAAAAAAAGAAACGAAATTTCAGTATGTTTTGTATTATAGATTGTATGCGACAGTATGCGATTCATTTTTATACTATAGATTACCGTGGACTTTGAAAAAATAATGTATACTTTGGAATAAAACTACTAAAGGATTTTATCGCGGTTTATTTTAGATTTTATAGGTAACCCAACGTTTCAAAGGCTTTTCAGACTTCATGATTCATTGTCACTGGTGGACTGAGGTATTTGACGTCTTAAAGGAGACGTTCAAAAAATGTATAGAGCCTGGGATTAAAATAATTGTAAATTTGAACAGCAATCTGAGTTACATAGGTTAATAGAGCATAATTAATTAATTTTTTTGGTGTATTTAAAATAATTTTACACCCCCCCGTTTTTTAAAAAATTGAAATTGAAAATAAGAATCCTTAATGCAATATTATGATTATTGCAATTGGCAACCCCATGGTCAAATGACAATTGAGCAACCAAAAAAATCAAAATTATTTCGACGCTGTCAATCAAACTGATCAATGACAATGACATCATGACATTTCCCGTAATTATATTTTTTTCCACGCGTTTTGTTATTACACTAATAAGATAACAAATATTTTTCGTCATAATTACATTAAGCTGCAGCTAGAATAATATTACAAGAGAAAAGTACTCTAATAGAATGCAATTATTGACGTGATTGCAATATTTATACTGCTTAGGAAACGGATAATTAAAGGTAATGTGCGTTTTGTTTTTCTATTACATTTTTTTGATTTTTACAAAAATGGTTGCTCCTAAAATTCGTGTTTAGTTAAATTCTAACAGCTTATTAAATAAGCTTTCCAATGAGGTATATCACATTGGTGTTCAAAATTCTAGCCCACTTTTGACCTCTCCTTTATTAATCACAATTATTACTGGCTACCTACAAAAACATTAGGTATACCTATTATTTAAGTTGCGTTCCGATTTATGCAAAAAAGTAAAGTAAACAATAGGTACTTTCTTAGTTTTCTTTTTAATCTACCCGTGACCATGAAGTCTAAAAGGATATCAGGATATAAAATCTATAGTAAACCGCTATAAAATACGTTAAAAAGTAATTTAATTTTTGTTGTTTGACTTGAACCCTTAAATACCTACATATTTTTTTAATTTTTAGTTGACAAATTAACGTTGCAATGAATGTAATAGTTTTTTTTAGTCTGTACTACACCAAGTGTGGCCCTTAGCTTTTGTTAGTGTCGTTTCGCATTTTTGTATTTATAATATTGCGATGACGTTATTTTCAAAAATTACCTACCTACTACAAAAAAAAATATCATTGGTATAATAAATAATATTAGTATATTACTTTTCATTTTAAATAATAATTTTCAGCAAAATAAACTATGTAAACGTTTTTGGGTACAATAAAGATTTACCCCCATATTCATAAACGTCTTTTAAATGCTCTTTAAAGCTAAAATAGGTATATAATTCGTTTGTCTTTATCATCTTGACATTTTTACTAGTAAGAAAGAGACAAAGTCCATTTTGACTAAAGAGTTTCATAAGATTTTTATAAAAACGCCGATAAAAAATGAACATTTTATTTCTCTCAAAAAGGTACAATTTGGGAATATGTCTTATTTAAAATTAACAGCATTTAAAAAGGCACTTCTAAAAAGTAGTACATAGGCACAGTACTTAAGTACTTAGGTATGTACTAGTAAAAAAACATGTTCAAAAACATGTTGATGTCAGAAATATCTAAATCTATTCTTGTCCGCCATAGATATACTCATTAGGTACTCATACCTAATTAGTATAACATAGGAACAAACAAATTACTGGTATACGTATTGACCAGTACATACATACATAGTTTAATGATGTATTTTATACATAATAAGGAAAACCTAGAGCTATTTATAAATATCTATGGCGGAAAAAAATAGATTTAGATATTTCTGACATCAACATGTTTTTGTGATCTGCAGCTAACCTTGATCATCTAATTCTAAATTAATAAAAAAATATTATACATACTTAGTAAAATTAAAGAAACTATAAATTGAACTCTGCGTACACCTTCTGGCAATACAGACGTGAGAGCTGTTATTTCTATACATAAATATGGAAATATCTATGTACCTACCTACCAGTGGCGAAGACTCCATATAAGCATTATTTTTTATGAATAAGTACCTACTATTTTTGACGGGCCGGTGGCGTGGTCGGTAAGATACTTGCTTTTCATGCCGCAGGTCGTGGGTTCGATTCCCACCCGAGACAAACACTAGTGATGAACATTTGTGTTTGTGTCGAGTCTGGGTGTAAATATCTATTATAAGTATATATTTACAAAAGAAAAGTATTATATGTATAGTATATATTAGTTATCTGGTTTCCATAACACAAGCGCTGCTTAGCTTGGGACCAGTTGACCGTGTGTGTTAATGTCCCAAAATATTTATTGCCTGAATAGCCCGGCTGAATATTACACAGCCGTGGAATAATAAAAAGGGTGGAAATGAATATACTTACAATAATAACTACTGTAGGTTGGAACTTTGACGAAAACAAACAAACAACCAGAATCTTTCCAGTTTGGAGTGAAAAACATCTTTGCGACACTCATCAATCTTGCATTATCATGTCATTGTTGAGTTAACATAATATTTTAGTTAAAATTTTACTTTGGCCTAGAAATTTCGATATAAATAATTTGTGTTTTGTTCCATAAAGAAGTAAATAATATGATATATCGCCCATATCTGTAATTTAGATTTGTGGGCATCATTAACATTTAACGGTTATGTTCAGGTCTCAGTAACCATTGAATAAATGAAATTGAATTAATGAAAATGTCAATTTATATGTCAATGAATGGTCAAGGTGAACAAACAACGTAATCAAGTAGCTGTCGTTAACATCATAAGGTAAGTAAGTAATTAATTAATTAGGAACTGAAAAAGGCTAAAATCGATCCTTGAGGTACGCCCATGGTGGCTTTTCTGGTGATGCCATTGTAGTCTATTATTTTCTAACAAGTTCTATTGTTACTTTTTTTGTTGTTCAAATGTTCTTGTTGTTGTTCTGTTGTTTTGTTGTTGTTCTGTTTAGATGACAAGAGTTTTATTTTCAATTTCGAGCTGCTATTAATTTTTGTTCTAAATATTAAGAAAGTGTTTTGGTCCACCTGAGATCCTAAGCTAGGACCTCAGGTTTATTAAACCAAACGTTACCCCTGAACCACAGATAATATAATACTGTACTGAACTATGAGAGAGAGAAGCAGATGGAAGTATTTTATAAGTACCTATTTTCTTTCAAACGATACACGAATTTTGAAAAGGAATCCAAATTTGTCAAAAGTAATCCTTTAGTTTAACTTTGTATGTTGGTCAGCTAGTTTAAAGTATGAGGTAATAAAATACAAAACGTATTTAGAGGAACACTTTATTTTAGTCAGTCACGGAGTTCGTTGACCCCCGGCGTTGCTTTCTATTTCGTATGCTCTTGCGCATAGACGTTGCTAGAAACATTTTGCGAGTTTGACATTATTTTTGCGAATATGTCTATAGATGCAGATGCCAATTCTACATGAAGATTATTTTTAAATGGATGAATCATGAATGAAATGAATGAAAATGAATGAATGATTTTTTAAAAGTAAGATCTGCAATCTCCAGTATTTCCCTGTTTTGCATGCGTAGTGTCACCATATTAAATGTGCAACTTTTTTCATTTAGTCTACACATACCTTTCTTTAACTATAACAAACTAAATAAATAAAAAATATAGGCAAGTACAAGGGCTTGTGCTTATACCAAAGATATGCACAACAATATCACATTAACACTTTTTACAATAATAATTATGTACAATAGAAATACCTATTTAAAAAGAAAAATAACAAATTAATTTAATAAATCGCATTATTTATCTGATCAGTGCTTATATTTAAGATTATTAATATTTTCCTTGAGGGTATTGCAGAGATTCATGTACCGATAGATAAAGGATTGGATTTTATATTAACCTCTACATTTTATAAAAAATATACTCACTCAATTAAACTCTATTAATTAAACCGTTATGAAAATACACTACGGGCAACGTTACAATTGGAAGCAGGGTGTACACGGTAATTCTCTAACTACGCATTAATAAATTTTATACTACAAACCTACAGATCGTTGTACTAATTTAAGAGTAGGTACCTACATTGTAATCTTTAAAATTAAGATTCAATTATGGCTCAAGGTCATGTGTAATAATAAAAATAAAATTTTACTTCATATAGGTAAACATAAGACGCCCTTAGATTAGGTGAAGTGAAGTGGCTATGCAGTGACCGGCAAGATCTGGATAACAGTAGCTACGGATCGTGCTTTGATTGGATTGAAGAGTGGAGTAGAAGAGGCCTTTGAGCTATGTTCAGTTTATGTAATCTAAAATAGGATGACAAGGCAATTAATCAGAGATTACTTCATCTACTACATCATGATACTATATTAAATTTTTTCCGCAATGCAACAAACCCGTGATACCATAATGATATAATACCAGTTCAAGTAATTATTGTTATGCCTCCACTTAATTACGTATGGTTAACCATAACTACTTTATTTCCCCGGGAAATTTTCTAAAGATTAATTTATGTATAAACAAAGTCTAAGTCAAAGTCCTTGAATAAAGTCATGATATTGTATTCGGGAATTAAACATTCCTTGGCCCTAATTCACGTAATTTCTTGACGAATCGAGCAATTTGCGGCCGTTGCAATTACGTTAACGTTTTACTGCAAAATAGTAAATTATTGTAATTGTCATGTATAAAATGAAAGAACTTGCGTAACGCCGTGGCCAAGGGACACTGCGTCGGGTTACGTTATGCCTATTAGTTAACCTCCTTTTTTTAGGTTTGTTTAAAACATGTAGTACCTAACCGCTATAGTGACAAAACAAAACCAGCCAGAAATAATGAAACCCGGCTTTGTCTCTTGTCTCGATTGGATCTCCAATGACGTTTCTATAAGAAACAACATTATGGATCTCACACGAATTTAATCACAAAGATAATAGGAGTAACTGCTTGCTTTTGTAAAGCGTGACGCTGTTAGGATAGAAGATTCCAGAAACATTCATATTCCCCTTGTACGTAAAAATAGGGGACCCACCCCTGTTTCTTTACATACAATAAACCAATAAAGGGTAATTTTCGACGCTGATACTGTACGAAAACATCTCTTTGCGCACTAAAATTTGTTTTGATTATACTAGGCTAATTTTATTTTGATTAGCTACGATTATCTGTACTGAAATTGCTTATTCAAGCTTGTTTATAATGTTTGTGCCGTCACAGACTAAACATGAGGTAATAAGTACAGTGACACGGAGTGACCACGTGGTTGACAAGGTCGACCGTGCCTCGTGCTTTGATGCTCCAGTTTGTGTTACCTGTATTTTATACTGCACACAATTTAAAACTTTATTTATAGGTGTTAGTGTTTTATTTTGTGAAAAAATTGAGTACTTCCTTTTTGGATATATTTCTTTTTATGTAAAGTCGGAGTACCCAGTCCAAAATGTTTTTAATGGCACATATAACATTACATATTATTTAGGTTAGTATTTATATAATTATGGTACCGGGTCTTTTAGAATCATATACCATTTTCGTTACGAGGACCTGTACACAATAAGCCATGAGTACTTACAAGAATGGACGATATACTGTTGCCCATATTTTGCCTGTGATATATTTCTGCGTGTGCTATTGCCCTCTGTAAAAGATCTTGATAGACTTTTAGGGTCGATTGTGAGCTAGGGCCTTTACAACATCTGAATCTCTACCAACAATGGCGTGTCCTTGATACAAATAAATGTTAAATATTATAATACACGATGATGATGATGTATACGGTAAAATTAAGTAACATACAAAATTATGAGCAGGTTATTTCGACAATTTATAATGTTAATTTCTCACATAAAAAAAAAAATTACAATTGAAATATTTTCCGAAGGCACGTGTAACATTCCAAATACTTCCAAAAAGATATTATTCATCTTTCATGTTATTTTAATTAACTAACATACTTAATAAAAGCTAACTAACTATGAAAAAAATACACGAAATTAAATACGAAAAACAAACAAAAAGGTAACAATACTTTGAAATATCTACTAATTTGTCGTTAGTAACTTATTTTTTTACTTTTATCAGTTTCCTTTTTGAAGTCGGTTTAGTTTTTTATTAAAAATATTATTATTATTTTATTTTTCAAATTTTAGTGATAACCCATAAAGGTAGGTGCAAAGTTCTCATTTACAGAAATGAATTAACTCGAAATACAAGGTAAGTATCTACTTTAAACCGTTGACAGTCAAAGGAGACTTTCGTTCGCCTTCAACATCAGACCCCTCAAAATACTCACAAAACAAATAGGTGTAGGTATAGTTCTTATCAATACAGATTAATCAATCCGAAACATCAGGTATTTGCTGTAAATCGTTGAGTAGTTCCCTCGACTTTTTCGGATGCATCATCAGATCGACTCCAGACTTGTATTAAATAATAGTGTTTTAAAATATTTCATACAAAAATTAACATAATCACTAGTCGCCCCTACACTTTTCGATGGCTCCCGTTGATTTCTCTGGGATCCTGGTTTCCTTATCATGGCACTAGTGTTGGGATAACACCTTTTCAACAAAAAATAATCATCAAAATCGGTTTATAACCGACGAAATTATCCGCAACTACACGTAAAAAGTACGTAAATTTCAGGATTACCCGCAATTTTCCTAGAATTCCATCATCCGGTCCTAACATACTGTTAATAGAACCACCGTAGAAGTATACTCTTTCAAATGAAAAAAGAATCATCAAAATCGGTTCATAAAGGATGAAGTTATCCGCGAACACACAAAGAAAAGACAAATGTACACGGTCGTAATTGAGAAACTTCCTGCTTTTTTTGGAAGTCGGTTAGAATAATTCAACCATTAATCCGAGTATATTTTAAATTAAAAATAAACAATAATAGTATATAGTTAGATTTTTTTTTATAAGGTTGATAAATTTCTTAGATTACATTATATTTATATTAATTGTTATTTGAGAACCAATAAATTAGTCAACCAACCAGTCACCCTATATTTCGATTTAGTTGTCAAGTTTTAAAAGTCGTTTACAATATTCAACGACTATTGTATTGTACTATACAATAAATTATACTTATTATCGTTATTAGTCGATGTAAGTAGTACCTACTACGGTAGTAAACAATTTTATTTCCTCGATGCTAAATTATTGCCACATTTCTATCATCCTCCAGATGTTTGAATTCGTGCCAGTAATTTAAGAAATCGCCTTCATAATAATGTGTACCTAACTTTTGAGTGTTTTATTTTTGCTGTGCGATTTACGAATGATACGGTCAGAGAGGTTACTGGTTACTCTTGAATCTCGATCCCAATCTCAAATTCACGAATACAGTACAGTCTATGACACATCATCAGCCTGGGACGTCCATTGCTGGACATAGGCCTCACCTTTAGAACGCCACAGCAATCGGTTGCTGACCGTTAGCATCCATCGGCTTTCCGCAATTTTAACATTGTCATCTGTCTTCCTTGGGGCGCCAGGCGGGCCGGCTAATGTCAGGCTGACACAGCTATTTAATGATTTCAAATTGTAAATTGTAAATCATAAATTGTTTCTTAAAGTACCTAACAACCCCTTTGTGCCCCACCCCACAGATGGGCCCAAACAATCAACACAAAATCAAAAAACTTCCCTCTACAATCGTAAGAGTTGAGAGAGTTTAAGCCCTAATCTACACACGCCAAATAAGGGTTGGTGAATATTACATCACATGTCCTTGAATGATTACCTAGTTCTTAGAAATACCGGTTTAGTCACCACATTTTCCTTCACTAATATTGAGCAGCGGGGACGAAGCAATTTACACAATTATTACCCAGTATATTTTTAACTACCTCAGTGATCCAATGATAAGCGTGTTTATTTAATAACCGCGAGGTCCTAGGTTCGATTCCTAGGTCGAGCAAAAAGACTTATCTAAAATATTTAAAAATCTTAGTTGTAGCTCAAAGTTTAGAATTGTGCCGAATGAACGGCAATAGGCTCGCCCCCTATTTCGTATGGGACCTAAACATAGCCGGCGAAAAATGGGTGACATTTACCTCTGCCTACACCTTCCGGTACCTAATACAGGCGTGACGCTATTTATAAATAACTGTTATCAGTGTAGCGTTCAAGAGTGCAAATCAACTTCTCGAACTCAAATGTAAATTTAGGATCGAGATTCAAGAGTAACCCGTCAGATTGGCACTTGAAATAAATTCTATAAAGATGTTGAAGGTCATTTAAGTCAAATGTTTGTTACTTGCCAATGTGCTGCGCAGTTTTGTATGGTTAAAATTAGGTACAAAAGGTGCACCTATTCACCTATAGGTATAACTAAGTAAGTTATGTAAAACAAGTATTCATTGTTCAAACATTCAAACAAGTACCTATTCAGACTTATTTTATTACATGTTTTTAGTCTTATAGTCATCAGCCTGGGGAAGTCCACTGCTGGACATAGGCCTCCACTTTAGAACGCTACAGCGATTAGCATCCATCGGTTTCCCGCAATTTTTTAACTATGCCATCCAATGATTTTTATGTACTATTTATCTCGAGAGCAGCGGTGGCGGCGCAGCGGTACGGGCCTCGCCTTGGAAAAATAAAGTAAGGATTGAAATAAAACTACTTTTTAACGGAATTTATCGCGTTTCTTTTTTGTTTTGTTTTTGTTTTTTATATTTTTTTTTTGTTTTTTTTTGTGATATTCGCGTAAATCTAAGACAATACTAATAAGGCCGTGGGTTTGAATCCTGGTTGTGCCCACACATGTTTGTGTGGCCAGCGTGTGTGGATTAAGGCCTAAACTCTCTCAACTCGTAAGATAGTTAAGAGAAGACCCGTGACCTGCTGTGGGACACTAAAAAAGGTTGAAGTAAATCACACATGCTATTGATACAGTACCTAATAGATTTAATGTCTAAAATGTTGTTGGTCACGTCTAGAGCCATCCTAACCTAATAGGTAGGTAATAGACACAGAGCAGCCACCCACCCGGTAGAGGGTAGAGGATTTAACAATCTATTGGGGGCTGAGTTACCATCGTCCGTGGGTGTACATCTTTAATTGAATGGTCCCCACACATGGTCCCCGGGTGGTGCAAATCAGGTGATAATCAACTGGTGGTAGGCTTAGGCCGTGTTTGGTGACCACCCACTAGAGAAAGCCTCAAAATGTTAGTGGTGGATAACCCTTATCACTTAGGAGGTATGAAAAATAGATAGCAGCCTATTCTTAGACTATGCATATAAAATTTCTTAAAAATAGGTCAAGCCGTTTCGGAAGAGTATGGTAACTAACACTGTGACACGAGAATTTTATATTATAACTAGATTTTTTTTATATTAGATAAATATATTAAGTTTATAATTTAATATGATTTTTTTTAAACTCATGCTTTTTTTGTCCGAGGGATTACTACTTACATTTTAATTCAATGTATTTTTACAGGAAATTGGCACTAGTTCCATATTAGTGCTCTTATTCGAGCAGCTATTGTGGAACAAGTTTAAATTATAATCATCATGGTTCTAGTACATCATCAGGCACAAATCATGACATCCAGCGAGTAGATACCTAAGATTCTTCTTTAAGAAAAACTGTACAGCACCTACTTAATTCCATACATTACATTCACTCGTGTTTGATACATATGCGTCGACAATTACTTAACGACATTTATAAATCCATGATTGTCGTCACCGATGTCCAACCATTTAAATCAATTAATAAAAACAATCAACGTCACATGCTGTCCCGCTTTCTGCGAGTTATTACGGGACTGAACCAGTTTCAATGTCATTTCACTATTTTATTTTACTTCCTCAAAAAATATATTTTAGTAGTAGGTCACTGGACTTACATACGTATAGGTACATGATGGCAGTTGGCAACAATAATATTAACGTAAAAAGCTATGTATTCATAAAACAGCGAGTTTTATGACGGGGTACTTGGTCCAAAACTCTTTCTTGCACACTTCCAAGAGGCAAAATTGACAGATTTGAGACACTGTTTCATTTGCGTGGTAGAAAACCCTTTACGATGACTCCTGCGGTGGCCACTGTTGCTCTTGCATCACTTTCGAAAATTCTGTACATATTTCTGTTACAGTAGGCTTTAAGCGACAAACGCGCTTTTCTACCTGACAAGCCATGATTACAGGAGTAGCATTACCAGTATGGTGTTGGTGGGTTACGTCCATTTAAAAAATAAACCAGTCTGCTGGAAGTTTACTAATGTCCCGTTTCGTGGAATAAACTATAAATGACTCTGCCTCATGGGGGCAGCGAGGTATGTAGAAGTCCCTGCCTGCCTAGACGACATTGTCACGTTCACCAGTAAATCCTAAGTCATTTGTCTCGCTAAAACATTACCCTCTTATCTACAAAGACTTTTATTATTCGTAGCCTCTTATACACTTGATTGAAATAGCATTCTAGACCTTTATCGTCAGTTGTTTTGATCGAACCTTTGATAATAATAATAATAACCATTTATTTCAGGCTAAAAGGCCCATATAAAAATAAACTATGACATTAGGTCGTTTCACCTTTTCTTAATTCTGCAACAGGCTTGCGCTTAACTAAAACACAATGATGTAGATTTACAATGGGACGCACCCGCCCAATATAACGATTCACTCGTGATTACAAATGATTTTCTGTACCTTCGTACAGAAAATCATTGCAGCAGTGGAAGGAAGCTTCATATGGTTAGAACACATAAAGGAGCAAAAATTACCATCTATTATTATTATAATTATTACCCATCACCCCCCTGCTGCTGAGGTGAATTAATGGGCCGTATAAACAAAACTTTTGTACATTACGATTATAGTAATTGTTCTCCAATTATTAAGACTAGAGTATTCGTCCTTCGTTCAATACCAAAACTGGAGTAGTAACATGAAAAATTTAACTAGGTTTGTAGAACAAGGATATTCTACAGTCCAATACTAAAATATTGATCATATAATTGCTGTCTCTGTGAAAACTTTGTACGTATCTATTCTGTTACTGATATAACTGTGTGATGTAAATCTTTTTGACATACATTTATGCCATTCACCCCTGTGTCCAAATAAATAGAAATAATTAACTTAGATTATAAATTACATAATTTATATAAGTGTTTAATGAATTATATATTCAAAATCCGTATCATGAATATATAATTCATTAAACTGCATAAAACAGGTACTATAATTCATTACCACATTTCGCTTCCATTGGATTTACCCTTGTGATTTTTGCACACATGATATCTGGTAAAGAATTAACGAATATATTCATATTAGGTTACCAGATATTAGTTTATATTAGAATGATATAAGGTACACATGGGTATACATAAAGCTATACAAATACAGTATACGCTGACCTCTTGTTGTACCGAGGTCCTATACAATGCAAGATCGATCAGATTATATTTCACACGAGTAAAACATTTCATACACAGACATTACAACCAAAGAGACGCAACGATGGTACTAAATTTTAATGACCTGCACTCATTGATGGTAAGTTCCAGCCACCGACTTTTTTACCTCATAAAGTCGTAACTGGGAACTGGTCTGCACTATTAGACGAATAGAAAAGTGTTCGTTCTCAATGTATGTGAATGACTAGCTTACGACGTAATTTCATTATTGTCGTAAGCTATTGTCATTCCCATACGTTAGGAATTTTATTCTATTCGTTTATCGTTTATGCCACCTGTCTAAGACCTGTCACCTGGCTCGCATCATAAGCATTCGAAATCGTCCGGAACCGAAACAAAACAAAGAAAAATTCGGGGTCGGGTAGCCTCTTACTATAAGTAGTCGATGCGGTAAAAATTCAAATGATTGTTCGAGATTCTGATTGAATTCGGACTCGTCCAAGGCCGTTTTTTTTGGGTCCGGGTGATTCCAGATATTTATAGATCTAAGGCCTAAGGGTGCAGGTGAACTGTGCTTGGACTATATTATACCAACCTAAGTTATCAACACTTTAATTACCTACAGCTAACTAACTTACTAATTAGCTTTATTAATTAGTGGTAGGTTTCGACCCTAGGTGGTTAGTGACCACCCACCAGACAAATCCGCCCCGCCAAGCGGCCTTGCCGTGTACCGGTGCAATGTCTGTGCCACCATTTGAGAGGGTGGGTCGACAACTGCTTTTTTGTGGTTACTAACCAAATAGAACCTCATTCTACTGCCACCTTCTCACCGATTGTCAAATCATTCTTAAACACGAGTGAAACGTGTATTGGACGTCATTCATATACAGGACAGGCGAATTCCATCGTAGACTACATCATTGCTTAACATCAGGCAAGTTGTAGCCAAAGGCAAGCCTATTGCAAAAAAAAACTTCTGTACACTCTTGAACACAGTCAGTCTTGTCCGCAGATCATCGAAATTTTAGGTTGGCTGCTCTACGGTATCATCTCTTTCAATAAACACACACATTATTAATCTTTAAAAATAAAACGAAAAAGGTTGATATTATATGAATGAAAACATAGTATTTATTTTCATTAACAGTATCAAATAAAGTGCCTCGTAATCTCTTTGGCATTTACAGAACGTCCTTGAAAGCGGTTCATCCTTGCTGGAACCTCGACCCAATGACCTAAATTGTATGTCCATGATCTACAGCGTCCTCACTTCCTCACGTAGCCACTATCTCTAGATAAACCTGGAAAGGGATCAGATTATACGTACTTAATCGTTTTATAAAGATATAATGATAAGTTATCGGAAGATATTTTATGTCACCAGCTATAAATTGTTTGGGTGTCTAAACCTGATAATTTTGAATCTGTTACATGTGTATGGAATTAGAGTTAGGTAGGTTCAAATATTTTGTAGTTTCATCTGTAGACTATACCAATATTATAAAGACGTATTTGTGTTTGTAATGAATAAACTTAAAAACTACTGGACTGATTTGCAAAAAAAACAAAAGTTACTGAATATCATAATACGTTTTAACTTAACGGCTATAAAACTTAACGGTTCGATGCGACTGGGATTAAATTGGACTCAATGTGAGGGTGAAAGCTATTATATTGATAAAGGTGTTTAAATCGAAATTTCAGTTTTTCACATAGAAATAAATAAAGAGGCAGGAACTACGCAGAAAGTATGCATGTTTCAGTCGTAGTACTAAGCTACGACGCTACAATGACTACGACGCACGGCAACAAGGCGCGACGGTGCTACGACGCAGATAGAAGTTACTACGATTTTGAAAGTTGTGTATTGAAATAAAACTACTTTACAACGGATTATTATTATTACTATTATTTGGTTTAGTTTTAATTCAATGTGTGACATTCGCCTAAATTTAAGAAAATACTAGTCTTTTGTATTTTCAAATAGATATAAACAAAAAATACACAGTACGCAGATAGTGTGCAAATTGCAGTCGTAGTACTACGCTACGAAGCTACGGTGACTACGACAACACTACATGCTACGGGGATGCTACGACGTAGACAGCAGTTACTTCAAATATGACAGTGTTTTGTATTTTTACATTGAAATATACAAAGAGGTACGCACTACGTAGGAAGTATTCAGATTCCAATCGTAGTACTACGCTACGACGCTACAATAGCTACGACGACACTACGGTGGTGAGCTACGACGTAGTTAGACCTCACTACGATTTTAATGGTAATATTTTGTGTGTATTGAACAGCGGTGGCGCAGCGGCACGAGCGTCGCCTTAGAAAAATAAGGTCGCGGTTTTCAAATCTTGGTCATGCCCACACATCTTTGTGTAAATTGTTTTATCTACGCTGCTCAATATCTTCAGGAAACTGTCATGTCTATAAGAACTAATCAATCGAGGATATGTGACATCCACCAACCCGCACTTGGCCAGCGTGTGTGGATTAAAGCCTAAACTTTCTCAACTCATAAGATAGTTAAGAGAAGACCCGTGCCCAGCAGTGGAACACTAAAAAAGGTTGAAGTGATTTTATATTTCTAGAGCAGGCAGCTGAAAGCAGCTGCCGATTGCATACATGACATGCAGCCGCGCCGTTGACTAAAGGCTAAAATACGTCAGTCAGCACTGGCTTCATTTTTTTGCAACCCTCTTCGGAATAATACCTAAGTAAATAGGAGTACGTACGTTAATGGGATTTCTATTGTGTTTTACTTTTTTTCCCCTTAATTTCCTATGTCGCAATGAAAGTATGACGCATACGAACATTCCTATCCACGCAACTAAATAGGTAAAACGTAAGATTTTGTAGTGAATCACAAGAAGATAATATGTAATAATGATTCATTGAGTACTTAAGCTATGAATAATAATGTTAATCTAATCATATGTTATCTTGTCAGTGTTAGCTTTATTAACTAGAATAAACTTTGTCAAAGATGTTAAACCCTAACTACACAGTGATTAACTACCACTTTAGTATATACATACACATAAAAAACATTTACTTTGGTCCAATTTTATTACCAAAATGGACTAATTTGAGGTGATATTTAGAAAAATAGTAAAAAAACTAAAAGTTATTTAGCGTCATTTTTTTTAACTATGATCTACGAATTCTAGGTTTTTGAAACGAATATAACGGTACTCTAATAAGATGAATAAAGTTTGATATTTATTAGTATACCCTTTTTTTTAACTGAGGTCTGTTTAACCCATCCTCCCTACAATCAGGAAACCCTCTACCGTCCTATTATGTAATAATGAAATTAACTAACCGCGAAAAACATTATATTTGCATAAACATTTAGGTACTACCTAACCGCGAGGTCCCAGTTCGATTCCCAGTTCGAAAAAATGCCTAATTTAACAACTTAGAGAACCTTAGTTGCAGGTCGAAGTTTGGAATTGTGCCCGATGAATGACAACAGGCTTACCCCTATTACGTTAAGACCGGCAAAAAGAGGTTGATATTCACCTCTGCCTACATCTTCGGGTAATACTGGCGAGAAGCTATTTCACTACAAGCGTTTTTAGTATCCTACTGCTGGGCACGAATCTTCTCACAACTATCTTACGAGTTAAGAGAGTTTAGGCCTTAATCCACATACGCTGGTCAAGTGGGGGTTGGAGGAAATCATATGTCATATTATCTAAATATATAAAAGAAGAAATTGACTGACTGACCGACTGACAAATCAACGCAGACAACAAGATTAGTGAGACCAATTTCGCGGGCGAAGTCGCGGACGGAAGCTAGTTATTTATATGATTAGTTTTTAGACAATTTGACGGGCCGGTGGCGTGGTCGGTAAGATACATGCTTTTCACGCCGCAGGTCGTGGGTTCGATTCCTACCCGAAACAAACATTTGTTTAAATATGTCTGTTTAGTCTTGTGTCTGGGTGTAATTATCTATATTTAAGTATATATTTACAAAAGAAAAGTATTCTATGTAGTATATTACCAGTTATCTGGTTTCCATAGTACAAGCTCTGCTTAGTTTGGGATCAGATGACCGTGTGTGTTAATGTCCCACCATATTATATTATTATAATCATTGGAGGACATGTAACGCTATTTAGGTATCTACTAGGAATAAACCCAGCGATCGTGTCATAAAAGATGTATAACAACTATGTTTATGTGTTTGTTGTTTTATCGATGTCATTGACCTTACATTTCGGTATGCTAATGAAAACATTGACGATTGAATGACTATTTTTAAGATTACCTATCTCGTTGCTATGTAATATTAGTTTTGATTTCTTGTGAAGGGTGAAGAATCCAAATACGTACAATAAACAGTAGGTAGGTTCCTAACAGATTATTGATGTCTTCGATTTACATAGTATTGTCTTAGATTCACGCGAATATCACACATTGAAATAAAACTACTTTATAACGGATTTTATCGCATTCAGGAACACGAAGTCTGAAAAGACTTTCAAAACGTCGGGATCTAAAATCTAAAATAAACCGCAATAAAATCCGTTATAAAGTAGTTTTAATTCAGACTTCGATTTAGTTCTAAGACATGCCGTTACAAAATTTTATTCATTGAGTAATATTGGTTAAAAAAAATATCGTGACGAAGCCGTCAATGAAACAATTCACATTTAAACGTAAAAGGAACGACTGGGGACTGAATTTTCGAACTTCGCTACGTCATTAAAATCAAATTGTTCCAAAATTCACCGCTTCTTTTCTGTTACCAAATTACTGAATTAATCGTGCGTTTTTTGTAGATATATTTGTAGATATTGACAAATATATTTAAAACTAATTGAACCTAATTACAATATTATTCTAGATACCGTATTTATGCTTCATTAGAGACCATTCTCAAAGAAATACCAAGACATAATGTAAGGAGACACACACGTGACTAAGTAGGTAAGTAAGTTCTACGTCAACAACAATTACGTCCTTCATTAGGTTATTATGTAGCTATTTATATCTTACATACTTCGTTTAAAGGGAAAATGATTAAAAGGGAGGATATGAGAGTACCAGAATATTTTGGTTTATTTTTTTTTATTTTTATGCGATTAGCGCTGTCTATTGCCCCTTTACTATTTCGATACGAATAAGACAGAGCGGCATGAAGGGGTTTAGGGTATCAAAACCCGATCAATACTTCATCAGAACTATCCTGATTCTGCACGAACTTAATCAGATTAATGGAAGGTGGATTTGTATAGGTAAGTACTTACAGAAAAGGTTTTTAATTCCCTGTGAAAAAGAAAGAACATATTAACCTAATTTAACAAGAAAACACATGTAAACAAAATGTAATAGATTTAAGTACTTATTTTAAAAAAGAAAAAACTACTGAGTTTTTTGCAGTGTTTCTTAGTAGTTGCCAGTCATTCACTGCACGGTAAGAAAAGAAATTGGACTGTTTATATTTCCTTCCAAACGGTTTTACAAGTTTTACGTGTGTATGTCTGTGTATCTGTGTACAAGTCGGTAGCATTAACACCTTAACGAATGGTCCAATTTTAATGCGATGTTCATAGCTAGGTTTGAAGTTTCATTATAAAATAATGTTCAGCCTATTTTAGTTTTTCTTAGTCACCTTATTATCTCTACCAAGTGCACTTACTACGCCTAATTTAATATTGGCAGAGCTTCAAATGACGTAAAACATTTTAAAACTACAAAGACTTGTATAACTACAACATCATCAAACATACAAAAACACAATTCTCAAATTTGAAACGTTCATAATTAAATTTTCTTTGAGTAACGTCAATCAAAGTCTGGAATTCACAAACACTTACTGTTGTTTCACCACTATACCCAGAAAATAACGATTTGATAGCTATTTTCTAGCTTAGATTAGAGAAACATAATTATACATATTACAGTACATAGTCCAGGTAGGACCAACAGCGGCGCCGTGACAGCCTGATTTCCTACATCTAGAGGCAACCTCCGGCAACGTCCTAAGCTGAGGTTCGTCCCCACATAAGGAGCCCTCAAGGCAGTTGCAGTACTTGATCAGTTCGAACGTCTTCGGACGGCTTACGGGAAAAGTTCAGTGAACCAAAAGACCGTTCCGTCTGGTTGAGTTAAAAAAAAAGGGTCATCCGTAAAATACCGGCGCACTGTCTTCAGTTAGTTTATACACCTTTAAGTAATCCTGAGTCTCTTGACTCAGGATTACTTAAAGGTGTATAAACTTACATTGTAATAAAACTATTTTATAACGGATTTTATCGTGGTTTATTTATGGTTACGGTTGATAATGAAATCTGAAAAGACTGAAACGTCGGGATTTAAAATCTAAAATAAACCGCGATAAAATCGGTTATAAAATAGTTTTATTTCAATGTGTGATGTCGCGTAAATTTATAAAAATACAACTTACAATGTGTAAAGTCCACATAGACCGTCTTATACGAATATAATAACTGTTTATTTTTATTCTTCATTTTTCTGAGGTGTTATATAGTGACGTTATAAAGTACCTGCCAATTCTTTTCAGTGTCCCTTTGCTGGGCACAAGTTCGTATTCTCACATCTATCTCAAGCTTATGCTTGATAAAGCTGCTCTATACGATGGATTTTGCGCTTTTCCAGTGCAGTTTGGTCATAGACAAAAATACATGATAGTATTTTACTATCATTTTATATATAGTTTGGTGCAGGTAGATATTATTTGAATGAGACCCACAAATGTTTAGTTAAATACCTACTATACAATCTGTGGTTCCAGCCGGTTTCCTAACTAGTAATGACTTATAAGACTCGGTTAATTGAAATGTCCTTAAATAAATCAAATAACAAGAGCACAAACATTTCTCAAGTAGGTATGAGTCAATAATCTATAACAAACACAAACTCATTTAGAACTGTGCAATAAATAAATCACCATAACACTTATGCTAATATGTAGGTATGCTCATTTCTATTTATTTTCGGCAAACAGTTCGCGTCATAAATAACTGAAAGCTGAACAGTGTTTGCCAGCAAACAAGATCATTGGTAGTGTTGGCCAAATTTTAAGCTATTTTCTACATACAAATCGATGACAGCAAAAATTTTAAATTTTGTGCCCAATTATTATACTTCTTCTACAAGCGTAGAAAATAAACTAACATTTTTTAATCCCACGGAACACTTAGCTTATTTTAAATCTGAAGAGTCACAAACATCTGAAAATATACTTTTCATTCACTTACCTACTTATTTACTTTTCTTCATTCCGATAGCTTAAATTCAACTAATAATAAGACGTAATGAGATACAAATAATAAATTGTTTAATAATAAAAAACATATAAATTTTAACTATGAAAATAACCCTCCCTAATGAGCCCGTTGCATAGGTGCCCAAGACGCTCTGGCTGCATTGTCGCGCCGTGTTGAATAACAATAATTAATGTTTGCATCAGGTACGAGCCGGAGTGGGAATCACCAGTCTTTTCCCTTAAGCGGCGACCTATCTCCCAAATCAAACCTTCGGCCTCCGTTCCCCAACAACAAATGGTTTCTACAGCAATTGGTACAAGTAAGTATTGCGCTTCCTATACTCCGTACTTTTTTCGCTTTAACCTAGCAGCCTTTTGTGCTGCAGCTGTCGGTCACCGGACGGTGCAACCCAGGTAGCTGGCCGTGACAGTGCTGACGCCCGTGGCATCCCAAACCATGTATAGTTATTACCATTTTTCTAGGGCACTGAGGTCTATGTTAATAGATCCCAACGAAGTTTTATTTAAGGGGACGAAGTGTAAATTGTGAAATGCTTGCTACTACCTTATGTCATTTCTAAAACTACGCCTTCTGGTAATCTCTAATTTAATGATAAACTAATGATTAATATTTAATATTAATATTTATGCCTACTTATATAAAGAGATAGCATTATAATCACATTATCGTTTTTAGCAAGTAGATAATGTCGAGGTAACATTCTCGAATGTTTTCATTTGCAATTTTTTTAATTCAACACTACAGCTTTTAGGGCTCGGTTGTAGGAGAGATTGCCTGCCTGTCCTCCCAGTCTTTGGACATAAGAAAATACTTAAACAAAACACACGCGGCTGACGTGCCCAAACATGATAATCACATACCTACTTAATCGTTTTTAGTAGATAATCACTTCGAACCTTTTTATAGGCTCTTCTCTCAACTGTCTTACGAGTTGAGAGAGTTTAGGCCTTAATCCACACACGCAGATAATATTCTCAAATGCTTTCATTTGCACTTATTTTTTTTTAATTCAGCACATCTCTACTGCTTTGAGCGATCGGTTGTTGGTGAGATTGCCTGCCTACCTGTATTCACAAGACAAAAACACTATTCCCCAGGCTTTGGTCATAAGAAATATAAAGAAACAAAACATACGTGGCTGACGTGCCCAAAAACCCGTGTACAAAAGAAAAAATTAGGATGCAAAAAAAAAAGTAAAACTACAGCGCAGAAACTACGTAACGCCACACCTTCCTCTCCTTCCACTTCGACAAGGACAACTTAAAATAGGTACCAGTACATAAACAAATCATAAACTACCTACTCATTTTATTACTATACCAATCTGTGAAATTATTTATTGGGGATATTAGCTCCTCACAAAACAGGTAGGTACATAAAAATTCTATTTCCAGTATAGAAATTAGGCGCCATTTCATGTCGCACCAAAACGCCGCACATTATTTTTACATAAAATTTCACATTTGGCCTTGTGTTACTTCCTAACTATAAATAGGATTCTTTATAGTACGGCAACAGCGTAATAAAATCAAACGTAGATATATCTCAGTAAATTTGTCTTTTACACATTTTACCTAAATATAAACGTCACGAACACCTTAATACTTTATATTAAAATGCGAAAGTAACTACTGTCCTTCTGTTGCGCTTTCACGCCAAAACTACTGCACTGATTTGGATGAAATTTGGTATGGAGATAGTTTGCGACACGGGGAAGGACATAGGATCATTTTTATCCGACGGCACAAAAAGAGGTTAATGGTTTAGCGCAAGAACCGACACAATAATATGCGCAGCCGCAGGAGCTAGTACCTATCGTAAGATTTGTTTCATTGCTGCAGCTTAGTGCACCGGTAAGACAGCGTTATTGCACTCGATTTTGAAATATAGGTCGTTGGTTCGATCTTGGGCCATGCCCATCTTTGAATGAATTCTTACATATCCATACCACTGTTCAATATCTGTGAAAGAAATTATTTTTGGTGTGATCATCATGATCAGCCTATTTTAGTCCACCATTGAGCACAGAGAGCATGATCCACGACTACTCTCATACGGCCATCTCATTACCAGCCACCTTGCAGAGATCATCATTCCCCCTAATCTGAGGACTTCCAACACACTTAGATTTCTGTATCCAGCTATAGAATACCTAAGAGTTTATTTAATTTAACTTTACGTTTGCCAACACACTTAGAATTTCTGTTTCCAACAATAGAATACCTAAGAGTTTATTTACTTCAACTTTACAAGTCATTAATAATTTAAAAGTAAGTACGAAGGACATACAAAATAAACAAATAATTAGTTAGGTATTAAGCAATACATAAATAACATGCATTTCAAAAGAAATGTTTTAAAAGATTGCCCAGTAATATCTGCTTTTTGTTATGATAAAGTAACCAACACAGCTCATTGTAATATGCACTGTAATACAGGTGTAAAGATTTGCTTACTGATACATTGAAAACATACTTACTCAACGTCACATGATGTATTTAGCTCGTACGAATAAAGTAAAAAAAAAACTATCTAAACAGTTATATTAACTGCTTTAGTCATAGGCATTATAGTACTTTTTTACTCTTCGATAGGCTGGCGCTTGACTACAACTTGCCCGATGTTAAGCGATGATGTAGTCTACGATGGAACGCGCTAGCCCAGTATACCCATTCACTTGTGATTACGAATGGTTATCGGTGAGAAGGTGGCAGTGGAATGAACCTCGATATGGTTAGAAACCTTAAAGGAGTAACAATTCCGACCCACCCTCACTGCATGGTGTTACCAGACATCGCACCGGAACACGGCAAGGCCGCTTGCCGGTGTGGCTTTGTCTGGTGGGTGGTCACTAACCACGGCCGAAGCCTACCACCAGTAAACATATATAATAATACGGTGTATGCGCAAACTCAGGGGTGCACTCTCTTTCCTTTACTCGTGGGAAGCCCGCCCTGCTTTCCAATGTACAAGGATTACAAACCACAAATTTTCTGAGTACTGAGTACTATGGTTACTGAAAAATATGAAAAAAATGTGAAATATAAATTTTAGTAGGTATGTACAGCGCAGAATTCGGACCTCAACCTCCTTGGACTGTACGAAGGGCGCAGTCCTACAAAATATAGTTGACATGTAATTTATTTATTTAATACTGTTTATACCTAATAGTCGTACACATCTTTGTGTGAATTGTTTCAAAATAGCAGGTTAATATCGGTGAAGGAAAACATCATAAGGAAACCATTCGAGGACCTGTGACATCCACCAACCCGCACTTGGTTGGTTAAGGCCTAAACTCTCTCAACTCATCCCGTGCTTAGCAGTGCCACACTGAAGGGTTGATGTGAAGTATGAAAGTAGCAAATTAGGACCATTTTATGGTACCTTTCTTAAACAACTATACCTAAATGTTTCATAACAAAGAGCATTTGATTCAATTCGAAATACCTAAGCATACATTACATTTAAAGTATCTACTTACCTAACAAAATAAAGAAATGGAAAATATTAGTGTACTCTAACTACTTACCTACAAATGTTATGCACACCCTCGTTACGCCGCGCCGCGCCTGTTTAATTCCACGACAATTCATCATCGTCGTAACCACTAAAAACTACTGTAGTTTTCCAAATGAATCAGATATCTAATATAAAATATTCCGCACTAGACTTTTCTAAACTGTTTTTAGCTGTGTGGACATGTCGTTCTAACTAAATGACACGTATACAACATTAGCACGTTTTAATTTTGCTAACATTGACTTCAACATTTAAGGGGGCTTTTGGGGGCTGAGTCACCTTCGTCCGTGGGTGTACACCTTTAATTGAATCCCCACACGTGGTCCCCGGGTAGTGCAAATCAGATGACAATCAACTGGTGGTAGGCTTCGGCCGTGGTTAGTGACCACCCACCAGACAAAGCCGCACCGCCAAACGGCCTTGCCGTGTTCCGGTGCGATGTCTGGTGACACCTTGCAGAGAGGGTGGGTCGGAATTGTTGCTCCTATACGGAGGCTCATTTCACTGCCACCTTCTCGCCGATAATCATTCGTAATCACGAGGGAATCGGTATACTAGGGTGGCGCGTTCGATCGTAGACTACATCAATGCTTAACATCAGGCAAGTTGTAGTCAAGCGCCAGCCTATCGAAGAATAAAAAAAAAGGATAATACAAACTCTAACTCCGGAATGAACAATGATCATATTGATTTGGAAAAAGTAAATACAAATATTTTTAAATTACAGGAAACCTTTTTAAACAGTGTGCAATATTTTTTGGTGGTTCTGTATCTAATATAGAACACATTTCATTAATATTTTCAATGCGTTTTATTTTATTTTTTTGTTCGACAAAATCAGCAAATTATGAATGATTCGTTATATTATCGATGAAAGCACGCGGTGTTAAATTAGAGGGCAGTGACCCTAGCGAGGGCACAGCTGATATGACGGCGGCACAAAGACAATGGTACCCTTAGTATCAATAGTAAACAAACATCTTTCGTTGGCGATTACTTAATTTTTTAGTACTAAGACATTTAAAAATAAAATTTAAAAAGTGTTTATTATTTCAAGTTCTCCCGTATTTGGTGTTTTATATGTAGAACTGTACCTACATTCTCGTAAAACTATAAGTTCTACTCTTGAAAAGTTATGAGTAAGTAGGTCACTAAAGCATTGTCTTCATTTTTCCGCGCTCCACTCACCGGTAGTTTTCCATCCGTCTTGTCAAATTGCGCAAGTCTGCAGAATACGTTGACCTTTATCGACCTGTGACGTCACTCGACTCGATGTCCTAGTAGGAAGGGCAGGCGAATATGTGAATTTAACTTTGTTTCGTTAAGCACCTATGTGAGCATTTGTTAATTATCCTACTAAAAACGAAAGTTTGTAAGAATGTATGGATGTTTGTTACTTTTTCACGCAAAAACTATAGGACAGAATTGAATGAAATTTAGCACAGAGATAGATTATGGTTTGGATTAACACATAGGCTACTTTTTATTCTAATAAGTACCACGTGGGTGAAGCGGTGGACGAAATCTAGTAACTAAATAATATTTACAGTGTTTTGTTTAGGTACCATCAGAGGCGAAGGGTGGAAATCTGAAAAAGGTAAACCGGAGCAAAAAAAATCTTACTTAGGAAAATAACATCTCTTCACTACCGTCACCGATCGTTCTTACACTTGATGCTATAATTCTTTTATAGTGACATAACATATTATTCAGTGCGTGTGACATTGATTGTTTCCTAAAGGGAAGCCGATGGGAATCGGCTTGTATGGACCTTTCGCCACTGGCTACCATGATATTTAGCTTAGTGTTTAGGTACCAACGTAGGTATTGGATATTTAATTAACGTCTTACAGGTCTACAGATCCTTACGCAATGTCAATAAAAGTGAGTACATATTTAAATACTCGCACTATGTCGTTCATTACTTTGATATGTATTCAAGTAATTTTCTGCTCTGTATTAGTTACTGTGACAAAAAGGGATAATACTTGTTATACCTACATGGAACTAAACGATGGCATAATTACCATCGTTGACAAATCGATACACAAACAGCTGCATCTAAAACAAAAGAACTTACAAACAGTAGGTAGGTATATTCCAACGCTTAATGGAGAACCACTTAATAATGATACCGTATTTAGTAATACATTATTCAATTATACCCTTTATGTTAATAGCTAGCGTAATATGTTAGTGTTATTTAACAGTTAAAGTCAAATAACTATGACTCAAATTGTTAGGCAAAGTTTAGTTAGTTTTTCTCAGCGTTACGTTGGTATTAGCTAACGCGCTGCAGAAATATTGTAGCAGGAAAGCCAATATCACAACGGAAGATATTCTTTCATGAAACGTTAGAACATGTGGTCTGCTAACAATCACACGATCTGCTAATTACATACATAGTTATAAGATGGATGTGTAATGTAATTATTTTTCTCAAATAAAATAACATTTTGCACACAATTTAATTTACTTAGATTACATTTTGTCCCGGTAATATGTATGTATGGGACGGCCTGGAACACAACGGGAAACCATAAGGAGGATAATATTAATCAGTATTCAGCTCCCTCAATATACAGGTGGCGATATCTGCCGTCATAGGGAAAAAGACCGCATCTGACTTTTTTTCGTAACTTAGATAGTTTCACACACTATCAGAACCAGTAAAAAAGCTATTCTAACAATATTTATAACTTAGTTACGATGAAAAATTCTATGTTTGTGACTCTAATGGATTTTAACCCCGACAAAAAAAGGGGTGTTATAAGGTTGAGACGTGTATCTGTGTATCTGTATTTTGTGCATATGTGTACAAGTTTGTTGCCATGTAGCGCGGATGGGCCGATTTTAAAGCGGTTTTTTTATTAGGAAACTTTAGTGATAGAGATCAGAATAACAAAAAAAATGTGTCGCGGATAATATTTTTTTATATCATTAGATTATATCGACAACCCTTAAATATAGCTAATGGTTCCTGTATGTGTAAATAAATGTGTGTTACATTTATTTACACATACAGGAACCATTATGGCTAAATCTCTCACGGGGTAGACAGAGCACCAAGAATGTAGGTATGTGATGATGAGAAATCTAGCTTGGCCTATTACTTCTTTCCAGGTCTGCCAAGAGTGTGTTAAAGTTTATATAATTCCTGTATGTATAATGTAACACCACGTCTGGGTAGACAGAGCGCAAAAGGTGTATATGGTCTATTACTTATTCTTTTGCCGGGGGGAAATTCTTTATGGATCCCTTCGCACCGTGTGTGCTCAGGGCAAGGGGTATGTGAGACTCCCAAAGGGTACCCACTAAAATCTCCGTGGTATTCCGTAGCACATTTGTGCCTGGGGGTTACGGGAACCACATGTGACACAACCGGGACCGTTACTTAAGTAGATACCTAACATTTATTTGGGTGTCTATCTGTGGGTTATTGCGGCACCATAGCTATTAAACTAATGATTTTGATTATTTGCTTTGCCAAAGCAGACTTGATCAAGTATTCTAAACATGGAAAGCCTGCCAAGATGGTGATAAAATTTTTGATGATTAAAATTTTTGTCTAATACCGATATACTAATATTTGGTTATAAAAATATTTCCAGGACCATGTATGTCTGTTCGTCCGTGGCTTAGTGCAGAAATAATTGTTACCAGAAAGCTGCTAATTTGCCGATGCAAGACACGTACTTAACTTGTTTCTATCAGTAAAATTACCCAAGTTCAGTATGCACACAATTTTCCGTTCTGTACCATTGACCTTAGACCTCTACTGTGGCAGGTATTAGTTATAGCTAGAAAATATTCCATTGTAATTTGAACGCAACTTAAGTGGCTTACCTATATGAAAACAAAATACTTTAGGAACTATTGGAATGGAAAGTTTCTAAAGGAAAAAAATTGTAGCTGCCGTATGATAAGTACAAAATATATTGTTAATATATTGTCTTAGGAAAATATATTGTTACAATTACAGTGAATTACAGTCATCCAAATTACAACTCTTGACAAAAGAAAATAATGTGAAATTCTATGTTAATCCACATTATCAGATAAATGGAATTGTGGAATGAGTGCCTATCAGTCGTCGTCGTCATACATTTACTATCTCACCATCTAATATTATAAATGCGTTTAGTTTGAAGCGATGTTTGTCACTCAATTACATCAGAATGGCTGAACAAAGATAGATGTAATTTAGCACAGAAATAGATTATAGTCTTCCTTTTTTTACTCTGGATTAGGTTTGCGCTTAACCACAACATGTATGACTTAAAACAATGATGTGATCTACTATGGAACGCGCTTACCCAGTGTACGAATCACCTGTGATTACGAGTGATTTTCAGTGGCAAGGTGGAAGTGGAATGATGCTCTATTATGGTTGGAAAACAAAGGGTTAACAATTCTGTAACATTTCTTGGTCAATAAACATTTTTCATTTTCATTCCTACCCACCTCCTTACTTTTATATCACCAGATATCGCACTTGAACATTACCTAGTGGATGGTCACTAACCACGACGGATGCCTACCACCAATTTTTGTCACCTGATTTGCATCACCCGGGGATCACCTGTGGGGATTCAGATGCTCGTTTTATTCTGGTGCTAGCCGCAGCAAGAAACACTAAGAGCCGACCCCAATAGAAACAAGAAAAAGACAAGGGAAATGATAATCAAGTTTTTTTTTTAGTGTGATATACAAAGCAAGCCAGTGTGACCGCTATATTTTTATGCAATTAAACTTATCAACCGACAAAGGCTGCAATTGACTGTGTGACGTAAAGTAGATAAAATTTATTGGAAGGTACATCGATACTAAAATTCTTATAAGTCAAGCCGTTTATTGTAATATCATAAACTTCCGGCGTTTTAGCAGGAAAAAAGGGGAAACATGAAAATAGCTTACAGAGTTTTTCCAAATTTGTTAACGAAAAATATGTAAAGCCCTACCACATTTTATGTTCAAAATGAAAGTAAGAAGTATTTGTAAAGTTGGTCGTAGTACTTCAAATTTAAATGTAAGAGAGACTTTCAAGACATGTTTTATTCCTCTTACATATAACAAGTCTCATTAACTAATAATAGCTTATTTACATACTTATATGTATCTACTGTCAAGCAATTCCAAAAGGTTAAAAAAGAAGAAAGAAAAGAACATATTTTAGTTCTTCTCAGCTTAAACTTCATTTAAAAGTTAAGGGGGTAGGTTAATGTGTACATCCCGTCCACAGACCGACAAAATTAGAACAAACAGGCTGTAAATACCGAATAAAAAAAAATGTATTGAACCATAATTAGGTAGGCCATCATAGTTCAATGCATAAAGTACCTACATTATTTTTAATGCTAAGTTTGCTGGTCTGGATTGTTGTCAGCGGTAAACTTAGAACGAACGGGTTGTAAGGTTTTATTGATAAGTTTGACTTTTTAATTTTTGATGGAATGGCTATGATTTCATTGGGGGGTGTCCATTAAGACAGGAGAACGACGCTGTTTAGTGTACATACATATCTAGTTTATGAATTAAAGAGAAACATAGATACATATCGTCAGATATCATATAACTATCACCAGCTTTTTCATTAACTCAATATTATACAGGATTGACGTCATTAAAACTTATAAATAGACTGATCTGAATAAATTGATTGTAAGTATCTAGTATCTTTATGTATCATGCAGAACATAAATTGAACTACATATGTGTTGAATACTGAAACTAACAGTTCTTTCAAAATAAATAATACCAACCGAATTCAATGCACTAATGCTCAAAAACCGCTTGACCTGTTTTGAAAATTTAAAAGGGACCACGTGGAACACCATAACCTTTGGAATAAAAAACAACATTTTCTAAATCGGTTCGTGTCTTGCAGTAAACTAAACTATAATTGGTCTAGACATAATTCAAAATTATGGATTCAATTATGAAAAATTGTCAGGTTTTGGAGAAACCTATTGATTCGAAAATGAAAATGGAAATATGCTTTATTTTTTTTGAGACGCCAGTCTACTTAAAAATAGTCCAATTTCTTTTCCTACCATGCAGTAAATGACTGGCAACTACTGAGAAACACTCCCAAAAAACTCAGTAGGCTTTTTTTCTTTTATATATGAAGTACTTATATCTATTACATTTTGTTTGTTAATTGTTCGTAAATGATTCCATAACGTGTAGGCAAGCTCTGATAAAAATACTTATACTTATATTTATTTTATATGAGAGCTTTTTAACGAAAATTATTCATTTACAGACTATGTAGGTACTTAGTTAGTTCAAATGACTTCCAATTACAGGAGTATAATTAGGTAGGTACTACACACTCTCATTGTGACAGTACATTATTTTCAAAGTTCAACTTCAAAGTATAATTGATTGGGTTAATGAAAAGGGATTGCCACGGTGGTCCAGTGGTAAGCGTGTTCGCTTATTAACCACAGGTCCCTGGTTAGATTCCCGGGTTGAGCTAAAGACTTTTCTAATATACCTAGAGAATCTTAGTAGCAGCGTGAAGTTTGGAATTGTGCCCGATGAACGGCGATAATAGGTATGCCCCCAGGCGAAAAAGGGGTAATACTCACTGCTGCCTACACCTTCGTATAATACAGGCGTGACCGTTTTAGTGTCCCACTGCTGGGCACGGATCTTGTCGCAACTATCTTACAAGTTGAATTGGTGGATACCACATATCCTCGAATAATTAGTTCTTTGATATGCCAATTTCCTCACGATGTTTTCCTTGAGCAGCGGCGATATAACAATTCACACCAAGATGTGTGGGCATGACTGGGAATCGAAGCCGTGACCTTATATTATTTCAAAAGCGAGGCCTGCTGCACCACCGCTACGAAAAGGGATAAACTCATTATTCATTCAACACAATGAAACTAAAAATAACTTGTCATCTGATCTTTCTCGAAGGCTGTCTGTGGTCTAATATGCCGTATCAGATTTATCTATTAATAGAAACGTCACATTAATGGAGGACTGACGCAAACGTACTAGAAACTTCTATGTGTTTGAATGGCGGGCCCTCCACTTGACGAATTGACTTCGAGATCAATAGGTCCCTATGTCAAATGTTGTTATGGACCGTCATGAATTAATAGTTCGTTGTTATAACTAGGCCAGATAGTAAGCAGTGACAAAATAGCGTCTGGAATAATCTAGATTTATTATATCAAACTCAGCACCTTGTACCAACCAATTAACAAAGAACTAAAGAGGCCTGGACTCTTAGAGTATTTAACACGGGAGGTGTTATACGCAACTTCTAGTACTAAATTGTGTCTGCCAGTTTTTGGGAGAGAGGAGGTAACCACGTACAGCACACATGTGTTGGCAACATTGGATGACGTAGGCGGCGCGATAGTAGCGGCTGCCAATATGACGAGCGAGATCTACTAACACTCGCACATTCATTCAGAACGGAGTGATTGATTGGCTCTTATGGCTTCTTTGATGCATTCTTTGGAGAAAGCGCGCGACACATTGTAGTCGGAATTGATATTGGATTTATAGGCGGTTGAAATAATTTATAAAACAATCATATAGATGTGCAGGTTTTAGGTCATAACAGATAGTAAATTAACAAATGTAAAAGTTGAAGCGTCTCTACAAATGCACACGTAAATAAAAGCTACACAACATGAATTCCTAATTACGATAAATGATTTGCCTAATGTTATCTCTGAATCCGAGTGCCTAACGTTTGCTAATGACTTAAGATATTATATCGGTCAAACACTACAGCTAAGGCTGCATAGCGATGCAGCAGGATATTGATGGAATAGTGAAATGGAGAATTTCATCTCTTTCCATACATAGCACATCATATTCCATATCTCCACTCTTAACAGTAACTTCGCACAGACGGACACTGGCAGAATTGTGGCAATTGGCTACAAAAGCCATATATAGTTACCTACTAGCTGCCCCAGCTAACTTCGTACCGCGTATTACTAATTTCGCTATTAAAAAATAGGGGTTGGTTGTGTGAAATTTAGGGTTGTATGTATTTTTTAATGCCACATAAAAAAAATATCAAAAAAATAAAAATAAAATTTTGGGGTGAACCCCTTATCACTTAGAGGTTTGAAAAATAGATAGTAGCAGATTCTCAGACTGAATATGCATAAAAAAAATATAATAATCGGTCAAACCGTTTCGAAGGAGTTTGGGAACGAACATTGTAACACGAAAATTTTATATATTAGATAAAAAATACTGTTAATTTTTCCAAAATAATGTTTAATATTCTTCATACTCCTGATTACTCCTGATACTTCAATTCTTGTAAAAAAAAAGGTTGGTAACACTAAGCCCAGACATTTTTAGTATCCTAGCTATCAGTGGCGAAGAGCCCATACAAGCCGATTCCAATCGGCTTCCTTATAGGAAATGGTCAATATCACACGTACCTACTTAACTATAGCATTAAGTGTAAGAACAATCGATGTCGGTAATGAAGAGATATTATTTTCCTGAGTACGAACTTTTTTGTTCCGGCTTCCCTTTTTCAGACTACCACCCTTCGCCACTGGTAAGTAGTAGGTATCGATCTCACCCTTTTGAGTGTCCCACTGTTAGGCACGAGTATTCTCTCAACTATCTTACTAGTTGAGCGAGATTAGGCCTTAATCCACACACGCTGGCCAAGTGCGGGTTGGTGGATGTCACATGTCCTCGAATTTCCTCACGATATTTTCCTTCACCGATATTGAGCAGCGGCGATGAAACAATTCACACAAAGATGTGTGGGCACGACTGGGATTTGAACCTGCGCCACCGCTGCTCTGTAGGTAGTATACTAGTTAATAGCTGATCTTGTATGATATTAATAACAAACATACAAACCTTCTCATTTATACAGGATGCAGTGTGGTTACTTTTAGTGTCCGATGTTTAAAGTAGAGCTTCATTGACGCACGTTTTGACTTTTTTCAATCAAAACCTCGTGCCAAATATTTGAATGACGTGTTATATACATTGGCCTGTAATTGGCCGTCGGAACATTACATTGTGTGTGCAGCTAATTAATATCTCGATAGTATAACAAATATTAGCCTGTTATAAAAGGTTACCCTTAGTAAGAGGTTGCAATGCGAAAATAGTTTCCGAGGGAATACTATTTAACCGACTTCAAAAAAAGGAGAAGGTTCTTAATTCGTCGGATTTTTTTTTTATTAGAATTTTACTAATAAAAAAGATATTCCGACAAATTGAGAACCTCCTCCATTTTTTTCAAAATGGTTATATACAAAATTATCTACAACTTATTTGGCCTAGTTTATTTCCAGTTTATTTTATTCTACTTCTAGCAATTTACTCTCTTTTTTTATATTTTCAATGAAAATAATGATTTTGAAATATCATTTTGATAGGTTCAAGATAATATTGGAAAACTTCTTCATATTGATGTAGGTACCTACTCGTACTAGTGGTACAGATATATAAGCAAAACGTAACCAAAGAGTAAGGATAGAATAGATAGTCTATGTTTTGCTACTGATGACTGATAAAATGATTTCAGTTTCAGAAACGAGAAAAAAATAAAACAATATAGCCTCTTTTATTTGTGACATATATTTTTTATTGTTTTTTCTTATATTTTCTATACTATTGTACCTGTTTTGCTTAAAATGTACTTAATAAATACAACAGCCTAATAATGTTGCGTAGTCATGAGCGAGACCTTACCAGCACGTATGTTTCCGTGTACATTAGTACATAAAAGTCATAGATTTGATAAGATTAGATCAGAGCGATCTAAGTACCTCAAACAAGATTTACCATAAAAATAAGAGAAAATAAGAAGAAAAATTAAATATTCCTTTCTTTCTATAGCGTACAGGACAATTCCCCTAATACTTACCAACTTACAAGTGAAAAATTTACTGAGCGCTAATATACTTTGGATGCAGTTGACAATAACCAAATATTGGTCCGGAAGATAAAGATGCGGAAAAATTTTTGACGCATTAAATTAAGTTAAGCATTAGTTTAGTTCTTTATTTAGGTTAGTGTTGAGATTGTTATTCAGTTAGGTAATTTTTCCAAATATTGGTTACATATTTTCAGCTTCTTTTTCCTTTATAAGTAAAGGTGTTTCATTGATTTATCCCACAAACAAAGCAACGTGTGTTAACTTCACGGTCGGGTAGAAAAGCCAATGGTTCAGTGACGAAGGCAATCGCATCCGCTATACTGGTTAAAACCGCTTTTTGTTATTGACACTACTCGCTGGAAACACTGAACAGACAATTGAAGATACGACAAGGAAAACATTTTTGCAACAATTAGTACTTAAATTGGCTATTAGCTGCGATTTGAAAGCATCCAAAAGAACCATGTCTTTTAGTACAAAGGAATACTAAACGTTAATCTAAGTAATTGTCTATCTGTTTACCTAAGTTAATTCAAATCCGTCAAGTCTTTCACTTACCTGAATTTGAAGGATAGTTATGTTAGAAGAATACATAGATTCGTATATTTATGGTTTTATCACGAGGTTTACTCATACTGAACTTGATAGAAAAGAAGAAAAATGTAGCAATATAGCTTCAATCACAGCAAAAATTCATTGAAACAAAACTATTTTATGACGGATTTTATCGCGTTTTTTTTAGATTTTAGATACCGATAGACCGATAAGTTTCAAAGTATTTTCAGATTCCTGACCACGGATGGAAAAAATAAACCGCGATAAAATCCGTTATAAAACAGTTTTATTTCAATGTGTGATATTCGCGTATTTAAATTTAAGAAAATACTACAGGAAATTACATGATTTAAAAAAAACGATAAAAACGAAAAATCAATTCAATTCCTAAAGGAAAGCCGACTCTTCGCCACTGATGTACATACCTACACACTGAAACATATAAAGATGCCATAATTCGACGTCATGCCAGGCATAAACTGTTTTAGATCACGTCAGCGAATAAATTGAAGTGTTTGTGTCAGAATCCGTCAGTGTGACCACATGATGACAAAGTCTGATCAATGAACAGTATATTATTCTCCTTTGGATTGGAGCATCATCAACAACAGCAAGTTTCCTAAATATTTACAAAAATAAACTGACTGACTGACTGACATACCAATGCACAGCCAAAACCGCTGAGTTTACAGACTCCAAATTAGGCACATAGGTTGTAAGGTCTAAAGTACCTGCATTCCCTTCATTTCAACCTTTCTTTTGTGTCGAGCTCCTTTCTCAATTATCTTATGAGTTGAGAGAGTTTAGGCCTTAATCCACACACGCTGGCCAAATGCGGGTAGGTGGATGTCACGTGTCCTCGAATAACAAAGATTAGAGCACTACCTAACTAGAGAACTACCTCTAATCCTGGATCATGGACAATTTAGGTGTCCCGGGACTTGGCAGGGTTTGTAATCCTAAGGAAGGTACTTGACTTTCACAGACGCCGCTGTCGATCCTGGCTTACAGAAGTAGCAGTGGCGGCTGTGATAATTGGTTGAGTCCTAAATATTTTGCTTAAATAACCCGCGTTGTAAATTGTAGGTATATTTTGAAGGAAACAATAAATTGTTATTGTTGACAATGTTCCAAACATCTGTTTATTTTTGGTTTTGCACATCGTTTTCATATTGCACATATTTATTAAACGCCAAAGCAAGGACGAAGTGATAATTTTATTCTGTGCTAATTTACTTCTAATAAAATACAAAATCTTTTGTATTTTACTATTAAACTCCTGTCAGATTCACGGTTTGCTTCATTTGAAGTCTAAGATTTGTATAGTCAGTAAAGTTCTAAATTCTAATTATTATTTATTATTAATTAACGGGAATTATCACGTTACATACAGTGGAATTTAGAGCCTCTATCTTATTGAAGTCGGTAGAAAATGTTATTCCATACTAAAATTAGCAATGCATTGTAAACGTAGTTTATTCAATCTCTGTGCTACATCTGGTACGTAGATGTTATTGAAAATAAACCTCGTCACTGGTGTCGTACCAGTTTTCCTAACCAGTGTTAACTGGTGTAAACTATAAATTGTCTACATTCAATTACCCACGTTTACGTATCAATTGTAAACGGTTATGATGTGTGCGTAGTTATCCTGTCTTATAGGACGACCGTTTAACTCGCGTATCGCCATCTAAGGTACAAAGACATAAAACATCAATTAAATCTCTTGAAGAACTATTTAACCACGGGTAAAAGTAATGTAAGACTATTCGTCACTAACATCCATATCGCTTGAATCATCATCACTGTCTGTGCAGCTTGAGGAGTCAGAATCTTGGCGATAGGCAATACGCGAGTTAAACGGTCGGCCTATACTTATTTCGATGTGTGATTTTGACGGGCCGTTGGCGTGGACAGTAAGATACTTGCTTTTCAAGCCGGAGCGGAGGTTCGCTTCCCACCCGAAACAGACATTTGTGTGCACGAACATGTCTTTTTGTCAAGACAAAAAAAAACTGTTCGTGCACACAAATGTCAGACTCAAGAGTCTGGGTAGAATTATCTGTTATATGTATTTAGAAAAGAAAAGTAGGTAGTATTTGTATATTACATACCATACATCTTGTTTGCAAAACATAAGCTCTGCCATGCTCTGCTTAACTTGTGATCAGATGACGGTGTGTGTTGTCTAGATATTACTATTATACACATATAAATAAACCGATTAATACCCAAATATGAGTCCATCTGGATTTATATATGTATCTGTTTGTTTCTAACTCCATCATTATAGACAACTAAAAAGTTCTTCTGTAAATAAATAAATATTCTGGGACATTAACACACACGGTCATCTGGTCCCAAGCTAAGCAGAGCTTGTGTTAAGGAAACCAGATAACTGGTATATACTATATTTATTTATTTATTTATAAATATAGTATATATTTATAAATAAATATGTATAAAAGTATATACTATACATAGGTACAATACTTTTCTTTTGTAAACATATACATAAAATAGATATTTACACTCAGGCTCGACACAAACACAAATGTTCATCACTAGTGTTTGTCTTGGGTGGGAATCGAACCCACGAGCTGCGGCGTGAAAAGCAATTATTTTACAGACCACGCCACCGGGCTGTCAAAAAAAAAGTGACTTAAATATCTTTTGATTTTGTTTAGGCTTTAATCCACACACGCTGACCAAGTGCGGGTTATTGGATGTTACATGTCTTCAAATGTTTAGTTTTAAGACATGTTTCCTAACAATATTTAGCTGTGGCTATGAAATTATTGACATAAAGATGTGTAGGTACGACCCAAGATCGAACCCGCGACTCGTTGTCAAAGTTAAGTCTAATACCGCTGCACCACCGCAGTAATTACTAGCTTTGAAACAATTGTACCATTTACATAGTAGGCAAGATATTCAGGAAGAATGTAAATAGATTTGAATAAACTATTTGTAACCTACGTATGAACTATTTGACAATCATTGACCTACATTATTTACTACCCACATAGTTGTAAAGATTGAGTGCTTTAAATTTAATGTTGTCTTAAAATAAATGAATATTGTACATTAAATTTTATTTTTATTTAAATATCAACACAAAAGATGAAACACAATCAATACTTAAAACCATACCTACAAAACTAACTAATGGCAGTAATTGAAGCTTATTTCACTTCTTAGTAAAAAAATGTTAATACATAAATAATTACATGGAAAAAAAGAAAGCATGCGACCCTGCCAGGATTCGAACCTGGAATCTTCTGATCCGTAGTCAGACGCGTTATCCGTTGCGCCACAGGGCCTTGCTATGGTGAGTCAAAATATGTCATCTGAATCCAAAGGGATAATAATAGCAACGCAGCGCAGGCGCAGCACATCGTGCTCAGCTGCGTGCTTTAGAAAACCTATTCAAATGTCAGAGCATTTAACACTGTAGGTTTTATAATAATTTTTATAAACAAAATGATATAGATATGTACTTCATTTAAAAAAAAATCCTACTGAGTTTTTTGGCAGTGTTTCTCAGTAGTTGCCAGTCATTCACTGCACGGAAGGAAAAGAAATTGGACTATTTTAATGTAGACTCGCGTCTCGAAAAAATAAAGCATCTTATCATTTCATTTAATTTCATTTCATAAGCAAATTTTACCTACTCAATTGTTTCTGTCAGTTTTTGGGGAAGGCGAGGTAACCACGTACATCACTCATAAAAGTTGAAGCGTCTTTACAAATGCACCCGTAAATAAAAGCAACTAAAAACACGAAACATGAACAGTTTTATTCATACAAACTGTTCATAACGCGCGGAAAATCAGTTCCGTGTTATATTTTCTATGAAATGTACCTACTTAGTTTGTTTTCATCCAACCAAAGATGACCATAATTAGGCCGACAATGATGAGTATTTGTTATTTACTACTACTTACATTTTTTCAGTTCTATTTAGCTTTAGTCCATAGAAAACACCAGTTTTACATTAATTTAATAGGTACATTTTTTTTATAAAATACATACTTACCTTTCAAATACGAAATGTTTTTTTTCTTTATTTAAAGAGCTACGAAATGTTTGGAAGTATGACGTACGTGATACACTTCTTCACTTCAATTTTAATTATGTAACATTTTAATGTCCAGCTGGGCACGGGTCTTTTCTCAACAGAATCTAGGCATTAATCCACACGGCTGGTGGATGTCACATGTCTCCAAATGATTAGTTCTTTGATGTACCAGTTTTGTGATGTATTCCTTCGCCGATATTGATCAACAATGATAAAATAGTTTACACAAACCTGCGACCTTATAGTATTTAAAAGAAGGCGCGACTGCTACCCTGTATGGTACAGTTAATTACATTAATAACTACGGTAAATAGGTATATGCAAACTACATATTATATCAATCGATCCAGTAAAAACAGCAGTCTTAATTTAGAACTAGACAAAAACGAGATGCAGACAGTTAGAATTAGATTCTCGCATGTTCGAATCCAAATAAAACTGGAACATATAAAAACAACAAGTATTCTATTAATTTACTGTGTTTTAAAACATCCATGTACTTCCGTACAAGTAGTTATATGTCGTAGTCATCGTAAGCTATAATAATAGTGCTGTACATTTTCTTGGCACATAGACAAACCTCGTGGCATGAAACTCAACGTGGTCTGATAATTTTAATCTTTACTCCATCTGCAATTTGCATACATTGGTACCATCTCGATTTGTTCCACGAGCGAGGGTGGGTAGTGGCTATAGTATACCTGCTATCTTAAATAATATACTTCCTTACACTCAGCTCACTCAGCTGTCTAAATTTTATACAGTTGATCATAATCATAGATTTCTTACTTTACCTCGTAAAGACAATCTATCACTGCAATGCCGTAAGACAAATTAGGTTTGTTTTTGGATGCGTTTTTAGACTTGTGACCTATCCCTTTTTGTTTAGTTGATTTCAATAATATCAGTCTACGTTATAAATAAGTAGATAGGGACAATGGAAATTCTATCAAAGGTATACCTAAAAACTAGCATAGTTCTAAAAAATCTAATGAAAAATGAAAACATCTCGAGATACACGACGCACATATCCCGAGCATCTTCCTCTGAAAGATACAGCCAACGCCAAAAGTGATCACCATCAAAACCAGAAATTCAATACGGTTTATAAATAACTATGGATATTAGCCTATAGTATCATTAACTCACAAAGGTCAGGTCACACTATTTACACTTATATTTAACTGTACCTGCGTACGAGTAGGTACCAATCCATGGAAGAAAGAAGCCAAGTACCAAGAATATATAAAAAATATTTTATATATGTATATTAAAAGTAAATAATATTATGATGTATTATACCTACTTGTAATTAGATTTTCTTTATTTCCTGACATAGTTAAATACTTATAATATAAACTAGTTCAAACTGGATTCTCCAATTACAACGTCAGATTGTTATAAGGCTTCCGCGATACTTGGCGCTTGTACTTGCACTTAATTTAATTAAAGTAATCTAATAGCAGCATAGCAAGAAACCTTCAATAGTATTTAATCATGTTTACACTTCGACAAGGTGAAAAAAAGAAAAATATAAGCATCTAAGACATCACAAAGTAACCAATCTGTTAAAAATTGTCTGATTGGTAGAAAACTGCAGTGCCAGTGTAGTAGGTAAGCGTGTAGGCTTAGAAACCAAAATGTTCTGGGGTCAAATCCCGGGTCAACAAAACGGCGAACTTGGGAATAATGCTCAATGAACAGCTACATTCCAGGAAGCCGTCGGCAACGTGAAGAGTCTGCTAGGATTCCTCCAGGAGATGGGCTGGCAGTAGCTACGGACTACTGGCTACCAGACCACCACGCAAAATAGGCGCACAACTAACGTCGAGTTGCGGAAATCCAAGCCCGCTACAATCTACAACAGCTATATGAGCAGGCGGTGACGTACGCAGCGGTACGGGCCTCGCCTTAGAAACATAAGGTCGAGGATTCAATTCCCAGTCGTGCTCAGTATATGTGAAGATAAACATCGTGAGGAAACCGGCATGTCTAACAATTCATCATTCGAGGACATGTGAGAACCTGCACTTGACCAGCATGTGTGGATTAAGGCCTATACTTTCTTAACTCGTAAGATAGTTGAGAGAAGACCCGTGCCTAACAGTGGAACACTAAAAAGGGTTGAAGTGAATGTTTTGGTATGTATTATTGGCAGAAAAAAAATTTCCGGAATTAAATACAATCGATGTTTCTAGAGCAAGTATTTATTTAGATGGAAAGATTTAAGAGCTCCACCCACCTGAATTATTTACATATCAGCAAAAATAACACACTACAGACGAACGTTATTTTTGTAAGATAAACAATATGAAATGTGTTCTAAAATAGAACTCTGCAAATACCACAATGTTCACTTCAACCCTTTTTAGTGTCCCACTGCTGGGCACGGGTCTTCTCACAACTGTTTTACGAGTTGAGAGAGTTTAGGCCTTAATCCACACACGCTGGCTAACTGCGGGTTTGTGGATGTCACATGTCCTCGAATGATTAGTTCTAAGACATGCCGGCTACCTCACAATGTTTTCTTTCACCGATATTGTTCAGCGGCGATGTAACAATTCACACTAACATAACATGTGTGGGCACGACTAGGAATCGAACCCGCGACCTTATGTTTCTATGGCGAGGCCCGTACCGCTGCACCACCGCTGCTCTAATCGGAATGGTATACCTATCATCAATAGCATTGTATGCCGAAATAGGCCGATCATAGCGTTTTTTTTTTTAATTGTAAATATGAGCAACCATTGTACCTACTTAAGCATCACAAATAAACTATTTCGGATTTCTGTGACGTTTAAATTTTAATAAATCATTTGTCATGTCCTTACCTATCGGTGAAGGAAAACATCGTGAGGAAACTAGCATGTTTAAAAACTAATTATTCGAGCTCATGTGACATCCACCAACCCGCACTGGGCCAGCGTGTGTGGATTAAGGCCTAAACTCTCTCAACTCGTAAGATAATTGAGAGAAGACCCGTGCCCAGCTGTGGGACACAGGGTTGCCGTGATAACATTCCGGTTCACCTTAAATATCCTTATGTAGGTATGCTCTCTTATACGTAGTACTTACCTAAGCATTGATTGAAAGAATAGTTTACTCAGACTTTATCGGTTGGTAGTATTTTTCCATAAATTTTATCGGAACCGTTAGATTAGGTTTTGTTGCAACATTGATTAACAGTTCAAGTGCTTACTGGAAGTAACATCTATCTACCTACTTATCTACTTACGTGTACCTATGTTGTCAGCGTGTGTTGTCAACAACATCACTGGACGGGACCCATCCCTACTAATATTATAAATGCAAAAGTAACTGTCTGTCTGTCTGTTACGCTTTCCCGCTTAAACCTCTCAACCGATTTTGATGAAACTCGGCACAAACAATCGAAAGAACATATGCTACCTTTTATTGCGAAAAAAACCGAAATCCACGCCGACGATGTCGCGGGGGGCCGCTTCTAGAAAATAAAACTTTAGTCTTAGACTGGATCATAATACATAATATTGGGCTACCTTTTAGTTATTATGGTCCAGTCTTATAATATCAAAAACCTCTCCATTCAAATGTGTCTCTAACCTTAATAAATAAAATATATAGTGCTCATGGCGCTTCCCGAAAATCACGTCTGCGGTGTTCTAGGGGGGAAGGGATCAAGTTATCTTTCCAAATCTAACTTTAAGGGGAGGGGGGTGTCTTGGCAAATATCACGTAACTATTTTTCTCGCAGAAAACGGTGTAAAATTGCGTGAAAAATTATTTCAAAAATAAAATTTTATGATTGTGATTTTAAAATAAGGTAATATTTACAAATACTAGTCTTTGGTAGTCTTCAATAAAAGTAATAGAACAAGTTTCGTTCTTAATTCAACATGATTACAGCCCAAATAGAAGTTTTGAAGAATCTCGCGTGAGATTAGGTGGAGGGAGTTGAGGAAAATCTTACGATATCTCAACAAGGAATATATATGGAGGCTCATTCTACTGCCACCTTCTCACCGATATTCATTCGTAATCACGAGTGAATCGGTATATGTACTAGGTTGGCGCGTTCCATCGTAGACTATATCATTGCTTAACATCAGGCAAGTTGTAGTCAAGCGCCAGTCTCTCGCAGAATAAAAAAAAGAGGGGGGAAGAGCGTCGAAAAATTCTCAAAAATGCCTCACGTAATAAATGCACGCCGCCTAAGTGTTTTTCCGACTTAATTCCACTGGCATGACCTTGTTGACAATACGCGGTACAACTAGGTAGGATATTTTGTCTATCAAATAAAAACCATAACTCACATACCTAAATTGCCTTTTGTTACGTGGGGAATTCTTTTATGGAACCGCCACTGAGGAGGCCTTGGGTGCTCGTAGATGAAACTAAATGTCTTAGTAGTCACACTCTAGTAGGTTCAGTAGTTACGAATTAATTTTATCTACGTACAACTCTAAAAAGCTTAACACTAGCATTGCGTATTGCTACAATTTAAATAAAAGCGCCACATAGGTACCTAAGCCTATCTTAGTTCAGGTAGGTACCCCTGGTGGTTTAACACTACTCTATTAAATTTAAAATCCCATGGCCTCCAGCAATGGATCACCGTATTGCCGGTATGTATAAGGATGAATTACCTAATTTAACTAGCCAATAAAACGCAAGCAAGGTTTAGCTGCTTACTGCGGCTCGATGTTACAAGTACATAAATAATCAACTTTTAAGTGTTAAATAATTGATTTTATGAAGCAGCATTAAGACCTAAGTTCATTTACTAACATTAAGAACTGACTTAGGTAAGGAAATACCCAAGTAAGAAAATCTGATGTTTAGTAGTAAAACATTTTGATTAGCTGTTAGTGAACTATGCTAAGGCCTTGATATTTCAAGTAAGGTGGTGTGAATGAACTTCAATTAGTTGTTTATATATGAATATGAAGTGTATGGGCAATAAAAACGTCAATTATAGAACAAGCTTTATATTTGAATAGATTAAAAACATCAGATCAGACATTGATATTACATGCAATATTTATTAATCTGCTAACAATACTTTAATTATTTTGTCACGTATAAAATTCTATAGAATATACTTAGATAGGTATGTTTCACATAAATCTGAAATCCGACTAAAATATAAAGGAACTTTGATAAGCAAATAAATAAATACTGTCTGTTCCATAACACTATAGCTATCTAATCTCATTGAGATATGATATAATTTAGAATTTACCCTTATTTCTTACAAAGTGTAAGTATAATTTTTATATCGTCAGTTACACTGATTGATACCTACTACATGTTACGAAGCTGGTCCAAATACAGTCATGAGTTAACACCTTATAAATTCAAGTTAAATCATAACAATCGTAGCCAAATGTTGGTGCCTTACAAAAACTATAAATCGTATCGATGTCTACAATACAACATGCTTACAATTATAAATATCGACAGTTTGCACTACGTGTACATTTTTGTTAATATAAAGATTAGGTACTCTCATTACAACTAGGTATGTATGCTAATAAGTATACAGCATAAAACACGGCAATATTTAAGTATCTAGTTTTCATTTGATTGATTAAGTGACTTTATTTGTCATCAAAATGTGATTTTGTTACATTAAGGTGTTTATAGACGTGCCTGTGTCAAAGTAAACAATAAGGACTCTCACAAACAATTAATTGAATGCAATTTCCCTTTCAACTTAATAAATAAATAAAACCTTCTTACAAATAACGAATCACAGATACCCATAGCGAACTGCCATTAACTAACCCCTAGTGACCGAAGGGGTGATTTCTAAATAATACTCATCAAACCCCAAGGTCGGCTTAAACTAAACGCAGTCTTAATATCCATACAACATACTTTCCTATGTACAACCTTCTCCTACAACCCAGTCAGAAATATTATCGGTACGATGAGGATTAACGAACATGCAACAGTCAAGGAAAGCGAATCGAATGTATGACATCTAAATCTATTGCATTGTGTCGATGTAACCAATGTTAGGGCTCAAGACCACATCGTCCGAAACACGAAAGGCGGTTAGTCAGCACATAACAAAACGTACTCATCTCGTCGTGTTCACTATCGGGAAGAGATCACAGATAGTGTGTCGGCGCGTCCGGCGAGGGTGAGAGTCACAGGTAGGGCACGCAGGCCCCGCAGCGGGAGCGCCGCTCTGGCGAGTCGGCGCGCGCCCTGCACACAAGCACGCGTTAACTCAGGAGGAGCGCTCCTCGGTGCGAGACTCCGAGCGCCCCAGCGCCCGCTTCAGCTTCTCCACCAACCTGGTGTGGAACTTGTCGTCGCGCGAAGGGCCGCGCGGGCTAGCCGAGCCCTTGGGGCTGTCGACGCAGCGCAGTGAAGCGCGCGACGGCGGCGCGCGGCAGTAGGACAGCGAGCGCATCGCGGGCGCCGACCGGTGCGGGCTCAGCGCCGCGCCGCGGCCCCCCAGCACGGGCCCCTCCGACCGTGACTCCGACACCTTCCGCACGCGACCCCCCACACCTACACCGGCTACCTTCTCTGCCGACTCCGAGGTCCGCCGCGACCTCTGAGAGTTGTATATGTCCCAGTCGTTCTTTACTACAGGCATCATGAACGCCATCTCGGCGGCGGTGACGGTGGCTCTTGAGTTTTAACGTTTTTGGTGGAATATCGGCCGCTTACCGATGAAAAATTCCGAACGCGGAAAATTGCTCACCGATCGATAACTTTTAGTTGAAATTTTTATTTATAGTTTATAGGATGTTGCACAAAATGAATGTATTCTTTCAAAATGTTGTATTTAGTCGCAAAATTTTCCAGATATGTAGTAGTTATTTGCTGGAAATGCTTGCTTTCACTTCAATGTCACTCACAAGGTACTGATTACAATAGGATGTTAACCCTAGGACGAATTGCTATAGAATGAAGTATTCTTGAAAACACACCCTGATTATAAGGCAAACATAGGCGCCACTGTCGCAACGGCTTATATTGGAAACTACACTGCTTAATGATAACCACAAAAAGAAGCGAAATGAGTAATGTTTAGTTTTAGAAAAAATAAATAGAATATAAAGAAAAATACATGTAATCCGTGTATACGTTTATTTTTGTTAATTAATACACATACAATAATTAAACTTTCAATGATATTAAAGTTGCTATTCGATACAAGATGGCGCTAAACTTTGTTTATTGCAACATATAACATTTCACAACAGATGGCGCTGTTAGCAGATTTAAACACTGACACCCAAAAGAATGGAATGAATTTAAACACTGACACCCAAATTAAAAGAATGGAGAAGGTTGAAACTTCTCCATTCTTTTAATGAATCTTAGAACTATCGGATTTATGAAACGAGTCTTATAAAAAAATACGTGATAATAAAGAAATTTTCAGACATATTTGGGTATCTGATAGATACACCAAACGATGATCAAGTAAAAATTAAATATTTTTACATTCACTTTATTATAAATGAAACCATGATTATTAAATAATTAATTTTATTAAACAAGATCCTAAGCTGACATTTGCTTGAATTAATGTACACAAATTATTATTATAAAAATGTTAAATATTTAATGATGTTGTTAAACTAATGGCATTTAATCAACATTATCTAAGTTTTACATAACATAATATTATAGTACAGTCTTGCCGACTGTACTATAATATTATGTTATGTAAAACTTACTCGCCACATGACGGTCAACGTAGCGTCTATATAACGCTTTCAACACCTATGAGCTAAGACAAAGTCGCATTTTATGTCGACAGCCACTTGATACCTTACTCGCACCCAGGACCACAACCAAAAGTTATTACCTATTACAATAATACTCCATAATTGTTTGTACTATTAACATTTGTTTAACAACGGTGTAAAAAATAGTGTATCACGATTTTAACAATAACTACAATTAAATTAGATAATTAATAATATTAATGTCATTTTAATAATATCTTTATATATAAAATGTTGAACAAACAATAATTACGTTTTAATTATCAGCTAATGATGAAGAATAATAATTAATTATATTTTATATTCATAATTTAATACTACGTCTAGTAATAAATTGTTCCTGTCAGTGTTTGGGGGACGCGAGGTAACCACGTACAGCACACATGTAATAGGTGCACACGTAAATAAAAAACAAACACAAAACATGAACAGTTTATCCATACAAACTGTTCATGTACCTCGACAGAGGGGAAAGCGCGCAATAACAATTCCGTATTAAATTTTCAAATAGACTACCTATCCTTTTCAGATCAATTTTTCTTTTAGATACAAAATAATATGCTGAGACATAATTTACATTCGGCCATGATCCTTAATATTATTTTTCCTAAATAAGATTACGCTTGACCACAACTTGTCTGATGTTAAACAATGAGGTCGTCTACGTTGGGACGCGATTACCTACGAAGGTGTAGCTTTAACAACAAGCACCTATTTGTAAGTAACATTAACAATTGATCAAAGCTAATATTAAATATTACAACAATTACATTAATAATACAATTAAAATATTAATATAGCTAATTATTACTCTAATAATTAATAATATTTTCACTAAAAACTTATAGCAAATGTGTAGGCGGAGCTGGGGTCCTAATTTGACGCCCAAAAAGATTAAGCGACGTAATGACATACATTATTTTTACAAGACAAAGACATACAGAAAATGCTTTTGTTACTCACCTAATTCCAAGCTTACAGCTAAGAAAACAGCTGCACTTAGGCTAGTTACATACGGTTTGTACAGTTCCCAATGAATCATATGAACTTAGCCTAAATTGCACCTATTATTGCAAACAAGAACCAACCCACAGCAGGTTGGTTTCGAGAAAACGAGACTTTTGTAAACAAAATATGCACAAGTGCATAATATATAAATGAATGAATACCTGTTAACCTGTGTGGGATACTGTAGCCTATTTAAAAAAATCAGGTTTATAAAGTTTATACAGCTATAGTAAACCCGGTTGGTTCTTTTTTGCAAAAACATATTTTGTTGCATAGTCCCTTCTTGCAAATTGGACAACCTAAGATTTCATTGTGATATTTCTAAATATAAATGTATTTGCTATAGTTTGCATAATAAAAATGCTTACGTTCTAAAAGTAGCATTACCAAGGGGCTTGCTGGAGCATGGGTCTGTTCAAGGTTTAGTTATAAAGCTGGCCAAAATAGTTAGTGCTGCAAGTGTCAGTGTTATATCTCAGTAGTTAATCGGTAAAAAGAAGCCAGAAGCCAGAAGAATTTTTGGTAAAAAAAATGTGTGATTTGAGTGCCATCTATGTACTAAACTCAATTTAACTGAAACTGTGGGTTTATTCTTGTTTGCAAAAATGGGCCCAAATAAGTAACCTTCACAGAAGATCACGACATCCAGCAAAACACTTTTCAACTTGCAGCTCCCGTTTAAGAAGCAGATTGTACACTCACATTATGGTCCTTCGATTTGTCTGGATCATAATACCCATTCAAATTAATCATAGTAAGTAGTTCCACTAAATGCCTCTGGTATCCACACTCCATTAGTTTAGTGACCACTTTATGTAGATATTTTGCGAGTTTTTCGAATAAGTGGAATAATTCCACAAGTTGGGAAAAGCTTGTGTGTGTAAAACTGCCGCTAGGTTCACTTTGTTGCCATTCACTGAAACAAATAACTTATTAAAAAGCAATAAAATACGTAGTAAAATAGTACATTTCCCTAAAAATGCACGATACTCCACGTCAAATCACGCAAACTATAATAAGTATAGGTGAAAGCGTAACTAGTTTAGAGTGCGAGTCAGAACTCAAAAATCACTAAACGCTTATAGAGCTACAGTTAACTTAGACAGAAATAAATTAAGAGAAGGGATGTGATTGCAATGGGATGCAGTGACATCAAGGGCAGTGGGGTACCGTAATGTTCCTATAGTCTATTTTTTCTTACGATGCATTGCATAACATGTAAACAAATATGGCCACCTTGTGACCAGAGACAATTTTATAGGGTTGAGCTGCCATGATTGAACACATTTAATGTTTTTTTTTTAAAGATATATATTTCTAATCATTCATTGTTCGGAACTAAGAAGCTTTACATTAATAAAACACTGGAGACTAGATAGTAACATTATAAGTACACTATTATGTGACCCTGTAGATGTGGCGCATTCTGGACCAAGATGGCGGTTTTCCAGTCCTATTATTTGAAACTCATAGTAATTGCGTTACAACCAATACATCATGGGCATCGCTAGACTATCGTTGAGCGAACATGTAGATCATTAAAACAATTATAGACTGATTGACTTATAATATAAATACTCACCCAGCTTTTAAAACCCGACTAAATTTCAATATCACAGTGAACATATCATTCAACAGTTTCATAACCGGCGTCGATCTGTTATTCAGTAAACATCTAAACAATACTTTTTTTATATAAACCACGTGACATTCGTACAAATCATCGAGCGTTCTTGCTTTTTTCAGATCGTTCTCGAACTCCGTCCAAGAGGAGAGTATGCAAGTTGTAACGATATAGTTATCGAGAGCTCGGATCATAGATGCCATAATATGCCTATATATTTGCACTGAAATATATTGGGGAGACCGTAGAAGCTGTCGGGAGTGCTGTTTTGATAATTTTGCTGATAGTTTTAGGGCCTGAAACAATTGTTACTTATTTATTTTCTAATTTTATAAAATTAGGCTGGTGTGTGCGTCGAATGCTCATACACTCCGCAAGGCCTGCATGTTTGAGAGCACAAAGATAGATGTGACGTCGGCGTAGTGCGCGACGCGTCATTTGCTTGGTTAAAATCGGTTTATACTGCTTTTTGAGAATTGGCCTGAGGCGCGATCCGTCCCTTTCGGAAAGAGAAAGAAAAGAGTAGAACTCGGGAACTTCGGGAACTAAATTTTTTCACAGTCTGTGGCGCCCTCGTTAATTTTCTACTCTTTTCTGTCGCACAGTGACAGTGTCGTAAAAAAAAGAAAGACTACTTGAGAATTGAGGAGGCATATTATTAAGAAAAACCTTAACAACGTGTCAATTCGTAGATCCATTTATTTATCTAATAAAAAAAATGATATTTTTTTGCTTGTGGTCAAGTAGACCGCAACTTACCTGTTGTTAAGCAATTATGCAGTCTACGATATAACGCGCTAACCCAGTAAACACCGATTCACCCGTGACTTGAAGACAGGCAGATTATAACTTTAGGGAAACAGGGAAACAGGCCGGTAGTGAATTCCACAACGTGGCAGTTTGCACAATAAAACTAGAAGTTCCAAAAGTTGTTAAATTTTACTATCTTATTGTTATTGCTAAAGCAAAGAAATTTCCGTTTTTCAGGTATCCAAAATTGTTTAAATGAAAAATACATGGTAAAAAAGAAATGTTAATGTTGTTAACATTTCTTAAAAGTCTTAAAAGTGGTAAAATTTTTAAGAAACGAACTGCATTTTGTTGGGCCTTAACCCATTACTGCAATCCCGCCACAGCTACTCCTGTAAGCCAGGATCAACAGTCGGGATTTGAACCCAGCCAAATCCGGGGACACAAACTGTCTTGAATCCCGCACGAATTTAATCAGAAAGATAATAGGACTCATGCAAAATAGGCGCACTTAGAGACGTCGAGTTGCGGAAAATTAGCCCACTTCAAACTAACTAAACTAGGCAAAAGTAACTTCCTAGCAAAATTTAATATCATATTTCATCTTCAATATCTTAATAATTTGAATCAAATATAATAATATAAGTTAATGTAGCATATTTAAAATTGTTTATTCCTTTCACACTTACTTCAAAATCTTCACCCAGCACCCAAAATATTCGCCTCATCTTGACTAGAAATTGAAACACTTTGGCGTATCGCAACAAAGCCTCTTGTGACAGGATAATGTTTAAGGGCCAACTCACAGTGTAAGTAAGCGACAAACATTGTAACACATCTGGAGAACTGTGTTGGAAACTTAATGGCGATTCTGATATAGTGAACGAGAGGTTTTCTGAGAACTTGTGGACATCTGAAAATTGTTTTTTAAATTATAAGTACTGTAAACTTAGGTGTTTTCAATACTTTGTAGAACGGTATAAGCTATCTGATTGGTCTAGCGCAGTCAGTGAGATGCGACTTGGTACAATACTTTTAACCCAATGCATTCCGCAAAACTTCGAAAGGATCCAACAGCAGTTAACAGACGTAAAGAGATAATAATAATATTAACACACACGATCATCTGATCCCATAGTAAGCAGAGCTTGTGTCATGGAAACTAGATAACTGATATATATGACTGATATTTTCTTTTGTAAATACATGCTTATAATAGATAATTACACCATAACTCAAGAAAAACAGACATGTTCATTACACAAATGTCTGTCTTGGATGGGAATTAAACCCATGACCTGCAGAGTGAAAAAGCAAGTATTGTACCGACCACGCCAGTAATGTTCGTATACCTAAGAACATCTCATATATCGTCATACAAATAGGCTATAATATTCTAACTATAAAGTTGAATAGTTGCTAGTAGTAGAATGATGGACTATCCATTCTTGAAAAAATAAAAAAGTAAGACATACGTGATATGGAAGATCCCAATGCTTTATCCAAAATATTGTGCAATGTAGCAAAATTCAACAACTCTTGAGGATTCAACGTCTTTACCAACTTCGTAAACAAGTTATGACAAATGCTTCTAGAAAATTCGCCGTCCATTAAAAAGAAATAGTCCTTTAAACTCCTTAGATGTTCATACATATCAAGGTTTACCAAAAAGTATGTAAGTATAGAGTTGTTAACGACTTCCAATTGGTAAGTCAATGGCAACATTACAGATCTTTGCAAACATGCTGTCAGTGTTGCTATATTATCACAAGTAATTTTTTCTTCTTCATCAACAGCAAAGTTTGAAGTAAAGATATTATTGTATGGCGGTTTTTTCACCTCTTCCATAATAACGGCGGGATGTGTATAACAAGATACCGCCATATCCACATCCATTTGACTACTCAAATGGTCTTTAGAAAACTGTTTTAGATCTTTAATACGAAAAGGATCAAAGTCGTCTAAATTGTATGATCCATCTAAAATACTGAAAAGTGAATGTTTAATTTTGCAATTCTGAACTAAAGGCATATCAGAAGTTTTTGAAGGCGAATTATCAGCAGAATACGTGTGCGCGCTTGTAATTTCTGAGTCGGCGACTTCATCAACAATGATTGGGAAGTTAAACCCTTCGGAACTAAGAAAATCTTTTTCATTAGACGGTTTTGATGATTCTAAATCTTTACTTATTTCACTTCTTGGGGTGAATATGTCAGCTGTGACTGCACTTTCTAAGGGTATGTCTGCTGTCGTAGGTGTTTCTAGATCAAGCTGAAAACCGAAAGTATCAGAATTAGTATCTTTTTTTTTACATTCTGATAAACATTGTCACCTATCATTAAATTATTTTTTATTAGATTAGATTGCAAGGCTATTTAGAAAAGAATTAGAAATTGAAGTTTTACACAGGGAAAGACAATTAAAGACGTAAATGTTACGTAAAGTTCGCTATACTTACCCCTGTAAAATAATCTCCTGGGGTTACTGCTCCTGTATCAGTAGTCAAAGCTTCCGCCAACTCTGATACTTCACCATAAGGCTTTAAGTTTAACACCAGATTAGACCTTTTGAGACTTTCTTTCTTAACATTAAATTTTGTACCATCATCGTCATCATAATCTGAATTTAGAATTCTTTTTTTGTTGCGCAACGCCTCTTCCTGTGCGACATTCATAGGTTCTTTCTGAGAAAATTTTGATAAAGGTAAATTATATTCCACACCTAATACTTTTTGTTTGTTCAATAAAGCCTCTCTTTGTGCCTCAGTTTTTGGTTCACAAATTACAGGTCCCTGTTCTGGTTCGCCTCCAAATTCTGCTCCAAGTACTTTAAGCTTGTTTCTTTTAGCTTCTGTAAAAGGTGTCCATATTTCTTCTACATTATTTTCACTGTCGATCGCAGGTTGGAGTAACGGCGGGTCTTTTATTAGATTGTTTTCTTTATCTGATTGCCCGAATTCGTGTGCCATTACTTTTTCTTTGTTTACTAATGCTTCTTGTCTTATTTTTAGATACTGCATATTATCATACACATCATCTAACTTTCGACCTATCTCACTGGATGATTTGGTTGGTTCAATATTAAAATTTATTTCAGATTCTGTTGGAACTATATTCCCTTGCGCATCGACGTTTTTGTTGTTGTCGCAGTAAGTTGTTTGCTTTCTAGAAACACCAAAGAGACTTTTAGCAGCGTTACATAATGCACTGAATACAATATTAGAACTTTGCGCCTTAGCTTTATTATTGTCATATTCATTGTTAGTAACAATTTTATCCGATTCAGCCATCACAAATTCATTTGATGAGTCAGTCTTAGTACTCTGACCAGGCTCCACATTATTAATAATATTTGTTTCAATGTCATCATTAGCATCGATTTCATCGTCGAATTTGGCATCACTTTGTATTGACATTGCCATTATTTCCTCGTTCTTTTGATGTTCCAGTTCTAATTTCTCCCTCTTTAGATTCCTTTCTTCAGTTGACAATAGCTGCATTCGACTTTGGTCTAATTGCAGACGTCTTATTTTCCAATCAGTGTGTAATTTACTTTTTTCCACCTCCATATTCAATTTCGAATAGTATTCCATGATTTTATTTCTATAAACAATAAGTTAAACCTACATATAATTTTGTAAATCATAACTATTACGTTTAATCTAACAGAATTAGTGAATCGGTTACCAGCTTAATATTGTCATTAACTCATTTTTAATTGAACCAAACAACATACCTCTCATCGTCCCTAAGTTTAGAATCTACTTCTTCTGTAGCTTGTTCAACTGCCTGTTCTAATTCATGTCGAATTTTTTCACGTTGCTTAGCCTTGCTTTTAGCAGCTTTGGCTTCAGCCATAGCCGCCTCCAAAACGCGCAAAGAATGTTGTTTTTCCGCTATAATAAGTTGCGCTAATCTTTTACGTTCGGCTGAAGACAAAATATACATTATACAGTCAATTAATATAGATTACAGTCTTAAATTTCCTAACAACTCATGGCACAATTTCATACAGTTTTCTAACTTACCGATAATCTTTTCCATAGTTTCAGCTTGTTTTAAAGATGCCATTTCCGTAAAGGCTTTCCTCTCAGCCTCTTTTTTGAGTAATATTTGATCAAAGGTCACCAATTCACCGCTAACAAATAAACACCTGGTACGATAGACGTCTAATACTTGTTGTTGGCGTTCTAACTCAGCAAAACTGGCACAACATTTCACTGAAGGGTGATCTGATGATATCAGAAGGACTAGAGGATCCTACAAAAACATGGAGAAAGCATTTTATTTACGAGTACTTTAATTTCTCGAATACTTATTTATATTACCATGGCAGTCGTTTAAGTGTAAATAAGTTTAAGATGCTATTCTCTCGCTTTAAATATTTATCTCGAACACGACTGACGATTGATAGCAAATTTTCGTAATATTCTTCGAATGTCACGTTAGGCATAAGTGTACCTCTCATCGGACGACATGCAACGAGTAGTCTATAGTAATTCATTTTTTTCGACATATGTCGCCTTCAAGTTAATAATCTAAAGCATAAAAATCGTGCTCCTGGTTTTTGAATCCCAAGTCGAATTAAAGTAAATACTGCTAAATAAATGGCTCAAAAAAATCTTATTAATAGCTGGAATTTAAGGTAAGAACTGCGTTGCATAGACAACTGATCTCTAAGGATATCTGGTGAAATCTGCGTCTGCCAAAACATCAGATTGATAATGAAAATTAATCAAAACTGACCCAATACATGGTTTTTTTTGGATTTACACCCACGGTCAACTGATCCCAAGCTAAGCAGAGCTTGTCTTATGGAAACCAGATAACTGGTATATACTATACATATAATACTTTTCTTTTGTAAATATATACTTATAATAGATATTTATAAATGAATAGTGCAATCCAGTTCCGAGTTTATTTTTCACCAACTAAACCTTATTTAAACAGACTGTCTTCAACTAACGGGAATTTCTCAACTATGTATAAGCTTCTAAGAAAAAAGCTAATTCTCACATTTGGATTACACAGTTTCAACAGCCTTAGGGACTTTCCACAGAGCAGAATATACTTAGCCAAAGTTTTCAAGAATTCTGGTATCGCTATACTTTGTATGAGGTGGAATCCTTTGTCCCAATACCTCTTCGAACGACAATTAACGTATTGACTATCCTTGCGAATGAAAAACTCATTGTATCTATCATCAAGCTCTCCCTCAAAAATGAAGTGTTCTATAAACCTGAAAATTAATTTAAAATTATTATAAAAACTTTATTTGAAATACATAATGAATAATCTAATGAATAATGAATTGAATAAAATTAACTTACTTAAAGTACACCTTGCAGATACTAAATAAAGAGTTATACATAGTTAATGTAGTATTTTTATGAGTTATCATAGAAATTTCGTTGAATAAGTATGACATCAATTCAGCTCCGTACGGTATTGATGATTTGCAATCTGAATTAAAAATTAATATTAAAGTTATCACAGACATAATTTCAAAATGACAAATATAACACAAAATTTAATTTTGAAGTTAGGTTGTGTACCCACCGCCGCCCCTGAGAGCGAAATTATTTCTAGCCAAGATTAAGATGCGAGAGGCTTGCAGCAGGCAATACAGGTAGTAAATATATGTGTCCCTACCTCAGCACCATTATCTCATGTTCGTTGACGTTTAGGTGTCGAAGGCAATGGACAAACGGCCTTACAATGGACAGTCTTCCTTCGTTAACTTTCTGGTTACGTATTGTAATTGAATCTTATGGGTTCGCGTCACCGACATGCTCATGACTGGCGCTTGCGCAAAGGAAGTGTGGTGTGCGCGTTAGCCTTTTTTTCGATGGGTGAAATCTCATGCGTTCGCGTCACCGACATGCTTAACAACAGTAAATCTGTAGCTATAGGTACACAGCTGATGTACTGTGTAACATTAATGTAGTGTATATCTTGTGATTTCGTTTGATTATTATTTGAAATACTAAAAGTTATAAGTTTTCACTACTTCTATCGGTAGTTCCTATAACTGCCAATATTTTTTTGTTAGTATCTTTGTTTTTCTTTTATATAGTACTAGCTTTCCGACAGCGGTTTCGCCCGCGTGTATGTCGGTTATGGCGCTAAAACATTACCTTCTTTTTGCGCAGTCGGATAAAAACTATCCTATGTCCTTTCTCGGGTCTCAAACTACCTCCATACCCAATATCATCCAAATCGGTTGAGTAGTTTAAGCGGGAAAGCGTAACAGACAGACAGAGTTACTTTCGAATTATTAATATTAGTAGGGAAGTAGGGATTGTTAAATACTAAACCCTTTATTACAGTTATATCACAGAACATTACAGAGAAACGTTGAGTAAAAATAATTAACATCAAAATTTCTCCCACCTACCTGTATCAATCAACATGTAGATAGAAGCAACAGTCTCTATTTCTTGTTTAAGTGGTTCTAAATGGAACAAAATTTGCAACAACGTCGGCAGATCTTCTGGACTATTTTGTTTAGCTACTTCGTAAATATTTGTAGCTGTTAAACGAAACTGTAAAAGGTATCTCCTTACTACCTCTCTTGCAGCCTTCAAAGAAAATTATTTGTGGTTAGCAAGTATTGACTTAGTAGCTGAGCACGGTGGCGCAGCGTTATCGGCCTTACCTTTGAAATATAGGGTCGCGAGTTCGATCCCCGATCGTGCCCACATATCTTTGTGTGAATTGTTTCACCGCCACTGAGTAAACATCGTGAGGAAACTGGTATGCATGTCATGCAAACACACAGTTAGAGTGCGTTTCCACTAAAGTGGAGCTGGGTGGAGAGAAGAGTAGTGAAAAGTGGCAAGTGACGCAAGTATTTCCATTGAAGCGGGGCGGAGTGGACTTGAGCACGCTGATTTAGGGCCATGTTTTCATAATTTTTTTCAAAAATCCTCACCGCTCAACTTATACTGATTCTACTGATGCAAAGTGGATATTTCGAGCACTGTGATAGTTCAATCCACGGTCCACTCCTCATCACTCTGCCCAGCTGCGTTTCAGTGAAAACGCACGCTAATACTGGGAAGTTCGAAACTGTAGTAAGTACTGTAAGTAAGAACTGAAAATTACTATTATGACTATCGCCAATTTAGCCAAATTACAACTTACGCATTATTTTCATTATGGACACAGAATTACTAAATAAAAGATACATATTTTATTCTACTTACCTCATAGATAAGTCCGTTGGTGTGAAAATGATTTTCTAGTGTTTCATTAAAAGCAAACTTGTACAGCCTTCGATAGTATGTTCCTATAGACAGCAAAACTGTCACATAATGTTTGATATGGTGTTCAGATATGCCTACTAGAACCAGATTTTCTTTCATTGTAAACCTGTTGCTGTCATTATTAAATGGAAATGAACTTGTTTCTATGCCAACTGTAAAGAAATAAATATGCATTACAATATAGACATCAAAACCGTAACATAAGAAAGTAAGGGCTATGAATTGTGAATACTTACCGTTAACACTTACCGTCACAATATACAATAAAATTCCACTTACTAAAGGAACTCAATCTAAGTTTATTTAAAAAAAATTACAAAACTATTGTCTTGAAATGTTACTACAGTAATAAGGATTTCTTATACGATCGTAATTTGTAATTTATATTAATTTTATAATGGTTTTATGATGTTAAATAAATATTCTTTAATGATATAATAATAATATAATAATGCAATACATGTTAAATTTTTAATTACTTTTATTAGATCTTATTTTTAAGTTATATACTTGTATGTCTCCAATAGACATAGACATGTTGAAACTCTCTAAACTGTAACCAACATAATTGTACACATGTTTGAAGCAAATAAATACAAACTGGATTATAATAATTTGATTGTCTTTGTCATCTTGACATTTATACTAGTAAAAAAGAGACAAAATTAAGCGAGCCTGTCGCCGTTTATTGGGTACAACCCAACTTCACGTTGCTAGACCTAAAACCTCACACGAAGTCAAGGTAGAAATATATTTCTAACATCTTTTTGCATGACGCTGGATTCCAACCTGAACTATCTAGTTACTAGGCAAACACGCTTACCACTGGACCACCGAGAAAACAGTAGTGTATACTTACTTATTAAATACATGATATGTCTTATAAATTGTCTTTCCGATACAATGTTTAGGTCTGATAATTTTCCTTCATATGTTTGACGCCATAGTCCGACTTCCCTAACAGAAGATGCTAATAACTGCCGTTCATGTATTGGAGGTAATTTAGCTAGAATCATAAAGCGAAAATACTTATTTAATAAAGTTTGTTAAAACATGCTAAGCTAGTATTTTCAGTAGAATTCGGGAAAACCTTTAGGTAGATATTTTTGTGGGTTGCAATTGAGCGGTGTCCAACAATCTTTATATATATAATTCTTCTGTGAGTGTGTATGTCACTGAACTTCTCTCAAACGACTGTACCGATTTTGATGAAATTTTTTGTGTGTGTTCAAGGGGATCTGGGAATGGTTTAGATTCACAGTTTTGCGCGGTACGAAGTTCGCTGGGGCAGCTAGTTTTATATAAATGTAGTCTTATAAGATAATGAAGCTAATAAGTGCTATACGGTGTTTCATTTAAGTAGGTAGATTAAGTTTTCACAACTGAAGTTTCAAAAAGCTCTGAGGCGAGCTCTTGCCTGCGTTACAATTTCTTTTTGTAGATACATATCTATAATACAAAAATTTTACGCAAAATGTGTTGGTAAGCGCATAACTCGAGTACGGCAGAACCGATTTCGCTAATTCTTTTTTCAGAATTTTTTTTGAAGTACGAGGATGGTTTTTACGCAAAGAAAAATTAAAAAACTCCTCCGAAACAGCTTGACCAATTTTTATGAAATCTTATAGGTCGTATTCTGTTTTTGGACCCGACAGGTGGCACTGCGTTACCGGGCAGAACGAAGTCTGCGTGGTCCGCTAGTTATAGATAAATTACACTTAGACAAAGAACAAACAATCATGCTCATCACACAATGATTTGTCCCGAGTGGGAATCGAACCCACAACCTTTGGCTTGGCGTACAGGTTCACCAACCACTACACCAACAAGTCGAATTTAAATAATTAATTGAACTGCCTTATCTATAGTGTGCTTACATTACTAAAAATAAATAAATAAATCATATAGCTACATACACACAACTTCCCATATATTCTCAGGAATATCCTTGTCAATTTGAATGGCTAGCTCCCATATATCTACTGATTCTTTAGTGTCTTGGGCTCGATATACTTCTTTCACATCAGTTTGGACATCTGTACTGGCTAATGATATCTGTAAATCCCACTAATATTATAAATACGACAGTTTGTGACGATGTATGTGACTTAGTCACGCAGAAACTACATGACGAAATTGGATGAAATTTCGCAGAGAGATAAATTAAAGTCTGGAATAGCAAAAAGGCTCTTTTTCATCCTAATAGTATGTAGGTGAAGCCGCAAGTAAAGATAATATTAAAATTTACCTGGTGGTATGTGTCAATGACGACCTATGATGACCTGAGTCTATAAATGAGAAAGGCGGTTGAACAAAGCTCAACAACCACAGTTCATTGATAGGAACACAAATAAGTTATTTAGCAACCTGTCTAGCTAAGTACATAGGTAGTAACTAGATGGAGCTCATGGCGCCAATCACCAGTGGTTTTGGATGTATTTCTATATTAAATTATAAGCCTAGACTTTAACCATGAGAAAAGCCTAACCTAAACCTGAAAACAAAACGGCCTTAGACAAGCCCAGATTCTATCAGACTCCCAAACATTCATTTAAATTATTCCAGCTTCAACTACAATGAATCAGGTTCAAACCACCCAATACCAAATATTACCTGGAATGAATTTTGCTTTAGATTTGGACAATTTCAGATACTTAAGGTCCGGCAATATGGTCCCTTGAAATCCGACATTTTCTGAGACTTCAGATTTAACCTACATTTAGACTTCTCAAAACATTATACCTTAATATTAGCACCATTTGATGATGATGAAGGTATCTGCAAATCTCTTGGGGCTGTCAGTCTTGGGTAATCCAATATCATATTCTCACATGTGGAGTAAGGGGTCATGTATGATGATGCAAGTGATGCTATAGACATCGGACTGATGAATGTCTTGAGTTCTACTTGCTCCTTCACTTGGGAGTTGGAATTTCGTGGTAAAACTGTGAAATAGTAATTACAATATAGTATTTTGTTTAATCCTAACCCTTCAAATTACTCCAATTAGCAGCAAAATAATAAAACTTTAACAGTCTTATTCATAAATATCTTAAAAGACTCTTTATTTAAAATGGACTTGAAATATAAAATTTAATTAAAACAAGTTTTTACATAAAATATAAGAAAAAAAAAAAAAAAAAACAATAGACTAATTCTAAATGGACTTTGTCTCTTTCTTACTAGTATAAATATCAAGATGGCAGACAGAGACAAACAAATTATGAATCTATTTTAGCTATAATGAGCTAATAGGACGTTTATGAATGTGGGGGTCAAAGTTTACTTACAACCAGTTTCAATATCTTACACCTATCTATAAATAACATGCTTCAGTCAAATGTATCATCATCAAAAAATTAATGGAGATAGATTTGACTGAAGTATTTTTTATGGAGTCAATGTCAAATCCACAGAGAGGATATTAAAACTGGTTGTTAGTTTCACTGTACTAAATCACATACCAATTTCTTACATTTTATAGAATAAAAATGAACATTTCATTATTATAAACAATAATGTATATTGCATACTTCAGGTAGGATAAAATATATGAAAGTATTTTTGTTATGGGATAATGCAGCACAGTTTAATCTACACCAGTCTTAAAAATATAGGTATTACAATCTCCACAACTTACAAGATCTTGAATCAAAACTCTCCACTGTATATTCAGTGTAAGTTTGTGATTCTGGGCTCTCTAGAACAGAACCGTGTCTGTTTAGAGAATACGGCAGCTCGAATACATGTGGAGGAAAACATGCATATGGCTGTGGTGACCCAAATGCTTCTATTCTAGGTTTTGGTAGCATTTCTTCAAACAACCCAAATGTAAAGGGGCTCTGAAAACAATAAGACAGGCTTTTGGTTATGTTACATACTCATCTTTTTCTTTATACATACAATCCATCAACATCAGTTAGGAGTTAAGTATTTCAATTTAAAATTGGAGTTTAAAAACCCCACCGGATATAATAGCTGGATTCATTATGAATTACAATGTTTACATAAGTTTTATATTACACATTACAAATTGGAGAGGTTCGATGTGGAGAGTAAAGATGATAGATGATTGACAAAAGATATATACACAGATGCACAAGGAGGACATTTTCTGATCTCATTGGTGATATCCTTCAAAAGGAGAGGTGCATAGCACTCACAACCACCATGCATGTATGAAAATGAATGAGGCTAAGCAAGTATGTTTAGATTGTAGCTATAGCTTTATAGTATCTACCTACCCTCACGGGGAAAAGGCCTGATTATATATAAATACTAGCTTTCCGCCCGCGGCTTCGCCCGCGTGTATGTCGGTCATCTCGCCAAAACATTACCTTCTTTTTGCGCAGTCGGATAAAAACTATCCTATGTCCTTTCTCGGGTCTCAAACTACCTCCATACCCAATTTCATCCAAATCGGTTCAGTAGTTTTTGCGTGAAAGAGTAACAAACAAACTTACATTCGCATTTATAATATTAAGTATAGAAGTATAGATATATGAATGTATTATAAATAAATAACTATACACAAACCTCAAACATTTTAGCAGATGTGTCTTCATTACTTGTGTTGGTTAAGCCAGTTAAAAATCTCAAAATATTATAAATAATATCTTTATTTTCACCCAAATCCATTTGCCGTAGAGTGGATATCACTTTCTTGAGTTCTACAGCTCTTTTGTACTCCACTACATTCCTAGAATTCTGCTGAGATTGTAAATAGTACGATAGCAAATCTACAATAGGCTCACGCTTATTTGTTGGGAAATCTTTAGCTGTTTTCTTCAATATTATTTCGTAAGCACATGACCGCATCTGTGCTTTAAGTTTTTTCTGTGAAATTCTGTTATTACAGCTGTATTTAGTAGCTATGTTGGCACACAAATCAGTAACAAGTTCGTAAACACCAGAATCTCCAACACTCCGTTCAGACGGTAAATGAGACATGATTTATCACAAAAAAGTGCCTTCTGCTGTGTTTAATATTCTTAGATATTTATCAAATATGTACGATATCGTTTTTAACACAAGGGTCGCTATTAAAACTAAATCACAAAGCGCAAAATACTACAGCTGAAACACAGATTTCATTATTCGTTAGTTGCATGTTTCTGCTCTAAATAGGTAACAACTTTTTTATTATCCAAATCACAGTGGTTAATTAAATATCTGCACATCATTAGAGGCAATTTTTAAGTAACTAGCTTTAAAATTTTCAATTAAAAAATTGAAATTTAACCACCAATTTGACGTTTGTTTATTTTGACCACAGACCAATAATTGTTGTTGTTATTATCAATCAATCGGGCGCAACTTCTCTATAAATTTCGAATCTATAGAATTTGATCATAAATTAATGGCAGCGTTTTCTAAACTACTCTAACATATAATCTTGTCTCTGTCTTAGAAGAATGTCAACGTCATTGTCTTAATCTTCCGCCATTGTTGTTTACAGTCCACCGACACGCCAAATTATTTCAAACGACAATAGTTTAATTTCACGTTTGAAACTGTAAACCAAGTGCATTTTCCTGATTAAATGACTTAGACAGTGTAAAAGTAGCGCGTGTTATATTAAATATGTACTATAAAAGTTGTAAAAATTTAGTAAAGTCTAGGTGCAATGGACATGACAAAAGTTATTTTATGGCGAAATTTTCATTGTACGTGGCAAGGTACATTATATTTCTACTATTATAACAATATTTGATTGTTGTTTCACTATTTTACATAGTTAAAAACGATTCGGTAGTTGATATATTTCCATACTAGTGTTGTTCCGTCAAGGGAAAAAATTATAGACCGATAGATTTTTATGACATAGCTTTGTCTACCAAACTTAGCGTGTAAATCAATCGGTTCAAGTTATCAGCTTCAAAAGAGTTGCAAGATTCCACTCAAACAAATTACACACATTTTGCAATGTTTTTTTTCAATATTATTTTGTTCAATATTTTTAGTTTTTTTTTGTTTTTTGGTGCACTAATGCTATCTTTTTAGGTGTGTAGAGTACGTTTATCTCTATATCTTGTCATTAGCATATCCAATTCCAACATTTTTATCTATTTTAGAATTGGTGTTACCAACCAGCACAGAGGTTTACAATGAAGTAAAAGTTGAAATTTTTATCGAAAAAAGCCCATGAGATTTAATCACTTAACCTTCCTTAGTGTCCCACTGTTGGGCACGTGTCTTCTTTCAGCTATCTTAAAAGTTGACTGAAAAAAATTTAGGCCTTAATCCACACATGCTAGCCAAGTACGAGATGGTGGATGACACATGTCCTCAAATGATTAATTTTTAGATATTCCGGTTTTGTCACGATGTTTTCCTTCACCTATATTGTGTAGCGGGAATGAAACAATTTACACACCTTTGTGTAAATTGGGCATGACCGGAGATTGAACCCGCGACCTTATAGTATTTCAAAGGTCTTTGAAATAGTAGGAAAGTAGTAAATAAATCTATAATACACTTAATAAATGTTACGTAAGTTTTATTAATAAATATTTGATACAATACAAGTTTATTATTTTTTTATTTCTTAATGCTTGGTATTAGTCGCATTGCATTGCATCATGGTTAAACTTCCATAATAAAATTCAGAGTTACGTCCCCATGCCGCGCGCCGCTCCCATCAGAAAGTATCGACAACATTTAATGTAGGTGCACAACATTATTTTCGATTTGCTGTTATCAAGCCAGACAGATCATTTCTGTATGTTTGTAATGGACCATTGCTCAATTGTCATATATTTATTTTCTCTATGGAAGTCCCGCCTCTTCAGCGTAAGTGTTTATATGCTCTTTGATCAAAGCGTTTTATGCTCATTGCTAACCATCAAAAATGTCGCAAAGCAGGCAAAGATTTGGATCATACCACCTTGTCAAATTTTTATTTTGTTTTGGGCATTAATCAAAATACATGCCGAACGCCAAGTTTAATTTATCAAATTCATAAGACTAACGCCATGTCTGTATTTTTCAATGTCCAATAGGCTGATGCCAAAGATATAAATCACGACTAATGTCATTAGTCAGGCTAATGCCATGTCAGGGGCATAGTGGGCATTATGGTCTGAAATATTCAAACCAGCTTTCTAGGGAAAAATAAGGTTAATAAAAAAAAAACAAAATACATACATAACCTAAAAATTTAGTTTAATTTTTCGTTTGTGCTAAAAATTAAATAAAACTTAATTATTTGGTTAAATAATTATAATCACTACATCTGCATCCTAACAAAGGTACAAGATGAATCAGGCAGACGTTTCAAAATTGGTATCGAAGCTCCGGGTTAAAGTAAAGCCAAATCACCGAAAATTAAACAACCCTAAAGGACCCGAAGGGAGACTAGATAAATTACGTAAAACAGTAACTGGATTAATTAAATACGAGAGAATTGAATTAAATTACAATAGAGCTGATGAAGCTCGTCAATATGCTGAAAGAGTAAGCAATTTGAATTTACTTTTTCTAGCTACGAAACTTAGACTCTGTTGTTCTTACCTTTTAGCTGTAAGTTGAGACCACATAAGTTAGCCATTGATGAAAACAGAGCAACCTTATGTCCAAAATGATTGGACCTAACCTTAAAAAAAGATCATAGAAAAACCTAAAGAAATCTAGGGTATATATGTATAGTCTGGGAGCTGGTGGATATTATTGGGTATGTGCTTGAGGCAAACCGCCTGTGCAATTTAGGCAAAGTCAGACTTGCACATAAGTGTTTATATGTATTAGTTAGTGTTGTAAGTTATCATATTGTGCCAGTATTTATTACTGTAAAGTATTACAAAATATAATTTTAAATGTTACAGCTTATATCTGAAGCCATACAACATGGAGACTGTCACAAGCCAACTATGAAAATGGCAGATTTCTGGCTACTAGAAAAAGAATTAGTTCACAAACTGTTTAAAGTTCTTGTCCCAAGATATGAAACATCCAGATTATCTTTTACTAAACTGTATAATGCACCTAAACCGAAATATGCCCGTGTTTTGGAGAAAGTTGTATTAGAATTAAGAGGCAATCCTTTTCCAAATTTGGTAGATAAACAAAATAACAAATATTTAATACAGAATGTATTACTGGATGCTGCTAAACATGACTACAGGCAATCAAAATATGCAGAAATAGCTGATAAAATAGGAAAACCGGAGAATAACAATACAGATATCAAAAATCAAGTAGAAGAGAAAAGTAGTAAAGATTGAATTGTCTTGCCTAATCTTTATTGATAGTCATATTAACTTAGCCTTAAGTGTGTAGTAATGTAAAAATAAAAATATAGGTATGATACAGTGTTCATATTTTATTTTAATAGGTAACAACCTGTCTGAATAGTCCTGCAAGTTCTACTTTGTAAACACGGCTACACATCAAGCTATACATTTCCAGTATATGCTGATCTCGCACTGTATAGGATTTTTGTAACCACAAGAGGTTAGCTTATACTGGAAATTATAGCTCTAGGTGTGTACATTATTGTAACACCGACGTTGGTGTAGGTTTTCTATCATTGGTTGGACATATATTAGCAAGAAAGAGTGTAGGTATAGAAGTAAAATAAATTTCGTAATAGACATTCAACTACATTAGGAGTTTATTCAGTTTTTTTATCCCACAATCTAAAGAGTGTACAAGTTTGACGCGTGTATCTGAGTACAAGTTTGTTGCCTCGTAGAGCCTAAACTAATAGACCGATTTTGGTGCTTCACTTTTTTAGCTCTTGATTAAGATAAGAATTTTGAGCATGTATAATAATGTCTTGAGTTCTTTACTATCTCATTGTTTATGCGTTAAGTATCATTATCGTCTTGTTATCTCAAGAAATAATAGTAAATGCGAACGTATAGAATTAATAGCTATGTAGAATCCTTATTATCGCATATGATATAACTTTACAGCTATTGCGGTTGCTGTTCTGCTAGCTGCTACAGTTTTTTGCAGTGCCAGTGTAAAACCAGCTTTACCAAAATAAAATAATTTTCGAAAGTGACGTCACAAGTGACGTACCCGGCGTGACAAGTCAATTAATCAAAAATATGTCAAAAATTTTGGTTCTCGGATCTTGCAGCGTTGATTTTACAACGTATGTTATTTTTAACTAGACTATTGCTTTTAAAGTGCTAAAGAGGCATTCAATTGATATGCAAAACTACGTTATGAATTTCATAAAACATTATAATAATACGTATACAAAACATTCTGTTATGCATTCATACTTTTTTAAAGGTATGCAACAAGGTTGCCTAAACCAGGAGAAACTCTTCATGGAACCAAGTTCACGACAAGTTATGGAGGAAAAGGTGCTAACCAATGTGTGGCAGCAGCAAAGTTGGGAGCAAATGCTTACATGATTTCTAGGGTAAGATTGTTAACCCTAAGTCAAGGTTAATTAAATTTACAAGATGACCCTGCAATCGAATCCTAATTTAATTAATATTATTTCAGCTTGGCGATGATCAATGGGGTAGAGACTATATAAAAAACCTAAAAGAATGCAATATAGATACTTCTCATGTGAAACTAACAGCTGGCATAACAACGGGCATTGCTCAAATATCAGTGGCAGAAAATGGAGAAAATCAAATAGTAATTGTATCGGGAGCTAATGGATACCTTAGTAAGCAGGATGTTGAAGATTCTAAGGAGATAATTACTAATGCTGATGTTATTATAGGCCAATTGGAAACACCGTTTGAAACTACATTGGAAGCATTTAAATTGAACAAAGGAGTAAGTTCTGCAACTGTCATTTTCTAACAATAGGTACTTATTATATTTTAAGAGCAAGCACATACTATAATTTTGTAATTTTAGAGTTTTAACAGTGTCTTGCAGTGACAAAAAAGGTTGTTACCTACCTTGTTCTAAATTCAAACATCATATTCTTTTTTGCAGATAAAATTATTCAATGCTGCCCCAGCCACATCAGATATAAATGAAATCCTGCCATATGTTTCTATACTTTGTGTAAATGAATCCGAGGCATCCTTACTTACAGATTGTGATGTTACTCTCGAGTAAGCTTACATTTACATACATTTAAATCACTTTTTATGAATTTGTTACAAGAAATATGGTTGTTGTGTTTACTATAAAAAAAGAATTCGAAAAGTATCATGGGTCGTTGTGGCATGGTTGGTAAGATACTTGCTTTTTAAGCCACAGGTTGTAGGTTTGGTTCCCACCTAAGTCAGACATTTGTGTGATGAACATCTGTTTGTCTTGAGTCTGGGTGTAATTACCTATATTTACGTATGTATTTACAAAAGAGAAGTATTATCTTTCTATTAGCTCTGTTTAGTTAAAGATCAGATGGCTTCTTCAGGGACATGTCCCTGAAATTATTGTTATTATTATTTTAATTTTAGGAATGCAGTGGATGCTCTTAAGCAATTGCTAAGTATGAGATGTGAAACAGTAATTATAACATTAGGCGCAATGGGTGCAGTTTATATTACTAAAAATGATTGCCAGCCCGTTCATGTAGTATGTGAAGAAGTGGTACCAGTTGATACAACAGTAAGGACAATAAAAACCATTTTAATCTTTACTAATACATTATACTACCTATGTAAAGACATTAAATACCATTAAAATCTTTAGTCATGTTTTATACTAGCTATGTTAAGAATCTTTACTAATATTTTCATACTAGCTGTTTTCTCATGGCTTCCACTTGCATGTGTCAGTTATACCATATCTATGTCGTCATAAAAAAATTAAATCAAAGTAAACCATTTAAATAATTTCACCTGTGATATTCTTCCACTGAATGAATAGCAACTGTTTCAAATCACAGCTCCATCTATCAATCTTTCAGTAAATTTATGATTCAATTGCATTATAATATCTTATGCCCTTCCTCAGAACTGAAAATACATACATTCATTTAAATTTGTTTAGTGGTATATGAGATAAAGGTCAACAGAGTTACTTCCGCATTCCTGTATTATGTATGTAAAGTGACAATTGTTATGTTACCTTTTTATAACCAAACTGCAAAACTGATTTCAATAAATCTTCATAATATATGCATCTGTCTACATATCTGAATTTCAAAATGTTCTGTGGAACTCTTGAAAGTTCGTGTTTTTGTGGGCTGAACAACAAAATCTAAAATTTATTAGCCTTATGAATGAGAAACATGTTTTTTTTTCAGGGGGCTGGTGATGCGTTTGTGGGAGCTTTCGCTACATATTTAGTTTCCCACAGAGACAAGCCTTTACATCAAATAGTTGGTGCTGCTTGCTATGTGGCATCACTATCAGTTACCAAAGAAGGAACTCAAACAAGTTACCCAACAAATATTGATGCGTTTACTAAAGAATACAAATATTTTAATTTGTAAATAAATTTGTAACAAATACAGATTTACTGATTTAATCATTATTTTATGTAGGTACCTACCATGTATGTGTCGCAGGTCGCAGTAAGATAGCTCTATAGCCCTTGTATAACTACATCACTTGTGATATCTTTCCGCCCGCGCGGGAGTGTCGGATAAAAACTATCCTATGTTCTTCCCCGGTTCTCAAACTATCTCCATACCAAATTTCATCCAAATCGGTTCAGTAGTTTTGGCATGAAAGTGTGGCTGAGTTACTTTCGCATTTATATTAGTAAGGATAAGGTGACTGGTAATTGTTGTAAAATACGTTACCATGTGGTATTGCTCATGATCATCAACAAGTCCCCTGAAGATACTTCTTGGAAGCAACTTTTTTGAATTGAATTCGCTATTTTATAATGAGTTTATGATAATGGACTGTTCAGTAGGGAGGGCTAAACTCTCAACTCGTAGGATAGTTTAGAGAAGACCCGTGCCCAGCAGTGGGACAATAAAAAGGGGTCGAAGTAGGGAGGGATGAGGTGACGAGCCACGACGGGGTGCTCGATGCGTCAACATGGTAACAATTGTCGTCTCTACTGGACGACTCGATATTTTTACGCGACTATTGGAAGGTTGTGGGTCTACATTATCAGTATTCAAGACGGGCACTATGAACAATGAAGTTTTAATAAATACAATTCTTTTATCGATATCATCATTCGTAAGATCACTATTATAAAATGATCTGATAGATAGGTTCATTACTTATGAAAATATATAGGTAAGGAAGCAAGGATCGGAGGCGAACTAACTTTTGAACACTAACTTTTTCTACTCTCGTCTTTCGATAACGTCGTATGGGGCCGTCCATTATCACGTGATCTTTTCTTAAACATTTTAACCCCCCCTCCTCTTTGGTGATATATGGTGAGGTTTAATACTACCCCCCCCACCCCTACCTAACATTACGTGTATTTTTAGTATCTACAAAAAATCTAAAATTTTTTAGAATATTATTTTAAATAAAATAATGTATAAAGTAATTATTAAAGTTATTTTATTCTGAAGTTAAGGACCTTGATAATTTGTATACAGAAAGGTAGCAGGTTGTTTCGCGCGTTAAATTAATAAATACACGTGATATCTTACTACACCCCCCTCCGCCTTGTGACATTTCGTGATTTTTGTCAACCCAGGGGGGGGTTGACAAAAATCACGAAATGTTCAAGCTTGACGTGATCAATGGACGGCCTCTATCGTCAAAATGTATTTTTGTATGGAAAATAAAATTAAGAGATGGTGTTGCCCTTTTTCATACAAAAATACGCTTGACATTACGACGATATCGAAAGACGAGAGTAAAAAAAATCGTGCTGACCCTACAGAAGAATGCATACCTAGTAGGTACCTAGGAGGCGTCCATTAATTACGTGAAGCCTTTTGGAGAATTTTTCGAACCCTCCCTGTCCCCCTGGTGAGATATCGTAAGATTTTTTTGGACTCCCTTCGTCCTCCTCTAATATCACGGGAGATTCTTCAGAATTTCTGTTTGTTTGAACTGTAAACGTGTTGGATTATTGAGAAAAAAAACTTGTTTTATTACTTTTATTGAACACTAGCAAGCAAATACTAGTATTTGTGAATATTAACGTAATTTACCTAAAATCACAACCATAAAATTAAATAATGAATATTAAACAAAAATTATGAAAATATTTACTATAATTCAGTCCATGGAGACTCGTGCACGGCCTCAAGAGTGACTACTAGACTACTAGAAAAGTAATTACGTGATATTTGCCAAGACCCCCCCTTCCCCCCAAGTGAGATTTGCAGATTTAATTTAACAATAGTAGAAAAACGCTGATAATTTTAGATGTTTCTGATGCGATGTCGTAAATTAACGCATTTTTTGTGCTTACATTGCAAACGCTGGCTAAACCCTACGAGATATATCAAAATAATGTACTATAGTATTGCACACCTTAAAAAGATCAACAAAAAAGTCTGTGACGGTATATGTCTATCTCTTAGGGATAACCCACAATAACCATTTTTTGTCTTTTACTTTCAACCAAAAGTACGAAGCGGCTTATTTACTAAGCGATTTTAAGAAATTTTGCATTAATCCTTATCTAATTAAGTACCTTAAATACATTGTCTATCTAATATAAATCATTAAGATTAATAGAGAATTTTTTAACTTGAACTGCCTCGGTGGCCCAGGTGTAGGCGTGCACACTTAATAACCGCGAGGAGCCGCGAGCCGCGTGGAGTTTCGATCCCGGGTCATGCAATTTTTTTATAGTAATTATGTTTAGCAAATCTTAGTTGCAGCTCGGACTTTGGAATTGTGCGCGATGCACGTAACGTAGAAAGGGGCGAGCCTATCAGCAATAGGCTCGCGGGGCCCCCTTTAAGAAATATTTTGAAAATTATATCATAATATCTTATATCTTTAAATGAGCAATTCTTGTCTAAATATACTTGTAATCTTGGAATCGGCTCCAACGATTTTCATAAAATTTAGTATTTATGGGGTTTCAGTGGCGATAAATCGATCTTTTAGCTAGGAATCATTTTTAGAAAATGTCATTTAAAAAAAAATACCGAGCAAATCTCGGTCATCCAGATATTTTGTATAATGCGAGAAGATAGCGCGGATGCAGTAAATATTTCGACGTCTGCCTTTGCTGAAAGTGATGTGAATGGGCATTAAGTGAACATCACACTTCCTTCGTCCCTGCTAGGTAGTTTCAAGTGAATTATTGCAGACATCATGAGGAACAGTGGTATGGACTGGAATGTAAACGATGTATCTATCATACTCCGGCTAAACATAAGAATAGCACCTGCTCTGGAATAATAAGAATAGTAAATAACTTTTTGTTTGTACCAAACTCTGTAAACGGTTTGTGTAAGAAGGGTATAATTTTTGTATTTTCTAATGGCAATACAAGCAAGGAATGGGATTTTGTAGGTACGTACAGTGGTAGGTACTTATTCTGACTAACTGACGAATATCATGTTTCGATGTTAAATTAAGTATTATAATAAAACCAAGCTGTGTCATTTTATAGCTTTATTTAAGTAAGTATTGATAGCAAAAATACCTCGCTACACGAAGGTGTTTCTGAATATTCTAGGTAGGTAGGTAGATATATGAATATAAACAGCCACCGACTTACATAAAATTTTATTCAAATATATTACAATGTAGACGTACAGACATATTATTTTTATATTTCAACAAAATTTAGAATGAATCAATAATTATTAGTACAACTACATTAATATAGAGGTTCAATAGAAAATAATGACTACTGCAATGTTTTATGCTAATTTAAATAACTAAGGTCTTGAAAAGGATTCAATATAGTATTTGCCTCCGTTTTCCCAATTTACCTTTTGTCTAAAATAGGTACAGGACAGGAAAACGAATTTTATTAAGAGAGTTCAGATATGTATACATTTTTAAAATAGAATCGAAATACAGTGAATCCAGACTAACAATTATTACCAGTGCATTTTTTACATTTGGTAGATTTATGAAAATTCTGAAAGACAAAATTAATGACAGATAGGTACTATCTGACAGTATATGTGCTAATACTTACCTAAGTACCTACCAATAGCAGAATAAAGTTGCTATTTCTATTAATACAGTTTAAACTTCTATGATAAGTACCTACAGTGAGTGACATAAAGGCGTAGAAATCTGGTATTAATTTTTTTCATTCCGTGTGGCGCCCTCATTGAATCTCCACTCTTTTATACCGAACTGTACACGGTACTCATTTATTAAAAAATATTGTAGGTATTTATTATTTTTTTTATAATTCAGAACTAGCCTAAAAAAATAAAACACCTTTATCTGTCCTCTTTCATACATACCATAGCAGGGTTGCCACCTCAAAAAATGATTAAATCTTGAAATCCTCTGCATATGTATTAGAAAATAAATGTGCCTATTTCGAAAATCAAGGAAATCGTGAAGTACTTCTAAGAGATCTAACATAATTAACAGTAACTGATTACAACTAAAATGTATATTCAAGGGAATAGCCATACAAAGCATCCAAGTTATTATTGTACTGTCAAATAAAATAAAGAAATTATATTTCTATTAAAGAGATATAAATATGATTTCTCATACTATGTTTCTTAAGACACCCTACACATATACAATATGCCCAGGGCACACACCTTAAGTGCTTTGAATCAACTCCCATAAGATTTATAAATAACAGGCAAAGTAGGTAATATGAATGTTCTAGGTCTAATTTTATTTTGCCTTAAAAAATAAAAACTAAATATTTATTATGAGAATACATAATACATATTATGTAACTAATATTTAATATACAATATCTTAGTCATTAATATATAGTTAAACTACAGTTTTTGTTTAACAGCCGAAGGGGGATAGAGGACCACAAATGCAGCTAAGCCAAAGACCTTCCTCATGAATTGAGAATGCCTGTATTCCACAATTTCATTTTGGTTAATTAAACATAATAAGTTTGCCAGATAGACAGGCATTAAATGACAAGTTCTTATTACAAACTAGTTGCCCCAGCAAACTTTCTACTCCATATTTCTCACCTTTTAAATCTTTCTTGGGCTTCTCTCTTCAACTCGTTTAGTGTCCCACCACTAGGCACGGGTCTTCTCTCAATAATTTTACGAGTTTAGACCTTAATCTGCACCAACTGGCCAAGTAGGAGTTGGTGAATGTCACATGTCCTCGAGAGATTACTTCTTAGACATGATGGTTTTTCACCAATATTGAGCAGCGGCAATGAAACAACTCACATCAAGATGTGTGGAAACAAACGGAAACTTGTGACCGTTGCACCACTGCTGCTTCTTGGGCTTCTATGAGCACTGTAAGAAAATCTGGGAAATCAGATCAGCCATTCTAAAGTTTTAGCAATACAAATATCTGTCAATTCGTTTTAAATATAGAAGATCAGTCACGTATGGTATTTCATTAAGTATTCGTCTCTTACATCATGAAATTTTAACAGAAATTTTGTAGGCATTCTATACCTTCACATAATTATACAGACAACCTATTACAACTACACATGCTTGAGATATTCTTTCATTGTCTTTTAATTAATGCAGCACATATAAACTATTTAGGTCACTCTCATGTACGATTTCCAAAAGTACTTGTAAGTCTTCTAAACTTGATATAAACTTAGGCGCCCCAAGAAATTGAACAGATTTTCCTTCAAATTCAATACCATAGTTTAAGTTCTTGGGACAAGTAACAGACTTGCAACATGTGCCATTTTTGGATTTCTTGAACACAACATGTGTGATTGCTTCTTTTGATTTTCCTTTAACACTAGGTTTTTCTTTCTTCTTCTCGCTGACTTTTTCTTTGGATGATTCTTCTGAAATTTGTCTTGATTCTCCCTTGAGTTTGTTAAGGGTAGAATTTGCTATTGCATCATCCTTAGCCTCTGTGTCCATATTACAGGTTAATTTATGTTGGTCAACTAGAACTGCTGGCAAATGTTCTTCAATACCTTTTTGCAATGCCTCATCCAGAATTGATGGGCTGTTTGGATTATCAAATTCTTCTGGGACACTTGGAGGAGGCAATTTATCATCAACAGCAGAATTTTGAATAGCATTCGGTTGGCTTTCATCGTCTGCTAAGTTACCAATAACAGAACTACCAACATCCATTGGAGTTGGTAAAGTATCATTGGTTGAATTTACTTTGCCAAGTAGCATAGCTTCGACATCACTAGATTCTAAATTAGATTTAAATTCTGGTGAGCTACTTTGATTATTAGCTTTTTCATTGCTGTTGTCATTTAAAATGTCCATTATTGATGGAAAGTCATCAGGTTTGGTCCCTCTTTTCTCATCTGGCTTACAGACAGGTTTTTCACTGTACATTAGATCTTCTAATTCAGCTGCTATTCTGTCATAGACCTTGTCATCTTTCGGTTCTTCATTTTTTGGGAAATAGTCTATACACCATTCATCAGATGGTAGAACTATATTTTCAATAAATGGAAGTAAATCTGATAATGATGTTTTACATGGCATGTCATTCTTAGCAATATCCATAGGGTCCTCAAAAGTTATACCATATAGTTTTAGGTTAGAATGATTTTGATTATTGTTGTCCAATTTTGGTTTGTTCTCTTTGGGAACAGGCTTTTTCAATCTATTATTCTGTTTAAGAATATTAGGCACAAGATTGGTATCATTATTTTTAACTTTTTTTGGGCTCAGGAGCTGTTTAACTGGATGTTGATTGTAAGCATTTCTATGAATAAGAACCATACCATTTTCGTTGGTTTTTAATCTGGTATTCGAACTGGGTGATGTATTTTTGGAGATCTTTTTGGTTTTAGGGGTTTTGGCACTCTCATACTGAATCTTTACTTTGGTGAAATTCCCCAAAATCTTGGCAAAATCCATTCGTGTAATCACTACTGCACAATCGCGACATTTCCCTTCTTTGTACATACGTTCTATGTTCTTCGGCAGCTTTGCCGTTTTCAATCTTTTGCTTTCTCTTGTTTTAGTAGGAATCATGACGCCTGATTTGTTGGTAAATTAATATTCAGGCAATAATCTTGAAAATGAAAAAGCTATTGGGCGCAGTTACATTTCCCGCGCAGATAATAATAGCACAACTGGCAAGCAGATTTATTCACAAATTGGTTTCTTGTATTCCAGAACAACCAGGCATGTTGTTTAACAAAATAAATAACTTTTATTAGTTTTTGAATGGCAAAAATTAAAAGAAAACAGACAACAAAGTGATTACAATCCCAATCAACTCGAAAATGGCGTCTCTCTCTTTCTTTAGTGATGAGCCACACTATTATCGACTGTTTTATTTACTCACCGTGTCAAACTGTCAAAGTTTCAATAACAACATAAATTAGACATTGTCTTTGGCATATATTTTGATTGATACCCGGAAAGAAAATAAAAATAAGACAAGGCTGTTTGTACAAAACCTTTGCCTGCCTATTGATGAATAATAATAACAACAACAATTAAATGACAACCAAACGACTAGCGATTGGTAAATTCTACCCAACACCTAAGCGCTGGGTCAGTTGCCGCCCCTCAGTCAGCTTTATTTATTGACCTTATATGCCAGAAGAAATTACAAAAAACCTAATGGACAAGGACGCTGACATCTCATAGGCATACTAAGACGCGGGCAATCATTTTAAGAGGTGCGCCGGCAGTGGACGTGGGTTGGCAGTGGCACGTATCTTCTCTCAAATTCCCTACGAGTTGAGAGAGTTTAGGCTTTAATCCAACTATGCTGATCCAGTGCGGGTTGGTGGACATAATATGTCTAAGTAATTAGATATGCCGGTTCCCTCACGATGTTTTCATTCATTTATATTGAGCAACGGCGATGATCTATTCCACACAAAGACCGGGAATCGATTGGGAATGAAACTCACGACCTTATATTTCAAAGGCGAGGGCGATACGGCTGTGCTACCACGACACATAAAAATGTAGGTACATTAAATATGTTGGTATAATGGATGAAAATTGAACATAGAAAAGGCATGTCTTTGTCGCATAAATGCAACACGAGTGCTAGGGGGAAAACCCCACATTGGTTGCATAAATGCAACACAGGCGGCTAAAAAGTTAAGGTGTTATTATTGCCCATAATGTATTGTGACGACTGGCAGCTCTGCGTAAAAATAGACAACCGTCAAGAGTAAACAAAGTGTTGTATCTTTGCTCAGATAATGGTGTAAGAACCATTCAAGAAATTCGAAATTTATGTAACAAGCTTCGAAGCCGAGTGGTCTAGGACCTCGGCTCAAACTGTACAGGTCAATCGCCGGTTCGAGCCCCTCTATAGATTTTCTCGTAGAAATATAAAGGAAAAACAATTACAGATAATTAGAATAGGACAAAAATAGATTCAACAAAGTTCTAAAAAAAATGAATGACTAAATAGTTAATCACTCCGGGGGTATATATACCCCCGGATTGATTTTTTGAAGTGATTGACTTTTTTAGTTGAGGAACTGTAGCTCAAGGCTATATAGCGCTCTATTACCAGCCCCGATGTCCGGTAGTAATAGCCGGTCAACTCCAATACGCAACTGACGCTCTAGGCAAATGGTTACGGAAATCGCCGTACACTTCTCTAGGTCCAACCCACCACCTATCTGTTCCATCTACATGTTCGGCTAGCCGATCCCTTGGCAGAAGCAAGCCAAATATCTAGGTGTCATCCTAGATCGGGGACTCACATTCAAAGCGCAGCTAGCCTGTACGTAAGCGTGCGTCTTTAGTTCTCAGCAGACTGCATTTTCTTATCAGAAGTAAACTCTCGCTTCGTAACAAACTGAAAACTTACATGGCGTGCGTACGATCCATTATGATGTACTCGTTTTCTCCCACACTAAGCGCTCTTACTTGCAACCCTTGCAAGATCTTCAGAATCGATTCATGCGTAGATCCACGGAAACTCTGTGGTTCATACACAATGAAAACACTTATATCGATTTAGACCTGCCGACTATCGGGCAGTGGATGAAGAATGCATCCAAACGTTTTTTTAACAGCGGTGTTAAATATCTAAATATCCGAAGAGGCGCGAATTGGCGACGTTCACTATGCGTACACACACACCGATCCTGCGATCTAAAAATATCCCCGATCCTCAAAAACTAGAGTGTCTGACAACGTCCTGAGCCGAGGTTCGTGCCCACATGGAGAGCCCTCATGGCTATTGCCACAGTTCTTGATCGGTTCGATCGTAGTCGGACGGTTCACCGAAAAAGTCCGGTGAACCAATAAAGGCCCCGCGCGCCGGCCGATTGAATTAGGTCATCCACAAAAAACAGCGTCTAAGGTTAGTATAACCACAGATAATATAATACTATGTATAACTAATTCTGGCGAAAAAGCAAGAAGGAATGTGTATATTTTATTTTTACGTAACTTCTTTCAAGTGCCGTAAAAATAAAATATGCACAAGTGAAGTAAAGTACAGTTTAATGGTGAATAGTGCAGTGCAATTTGGGACTCTGTTTTTGTGGACTCTGTGTCCATATTCGTTTCTTTTCAATCACGAGACCCACTTCCACTGGTCTTCTAACTTCTCTAAAAACTGTAGATTAGTGTTACTCATTTTTCCTCTTCTTGAAGTGGTAGAACATGTGGGAAATGAATAATGGCAGCTAATAAGTTCCAAATTGTTAAGTTTTGCTTTCATTTCAGTGAGGTAGAGCACCACTTTATAATCCTGTCACAATATGAAGTCCGAGAATCTCACTTCTCCTGACGACCGCACCAGCAGCTCCGGCGCACCTAGCTCTAACGTTCGTGATATCAACTGACTTGGCTTTGCGAAATTATTTTTTTCTGAATTAACGAGAACTATAGTATTGTCTTAGATTTACGCGAATATCACACATTGAAATAAAACTACTTTTTAACGGTTTATCGCGGTTTATTTTAGATTTTAGATTCCGACGTTTCAAAGTCTCTTTAGACTTCATGTTCACGGGTGGACTGAGGTATTTGATGTCCAAAAATATAAATCACAATTAACTAATAACATAATAATAATTAATTTTACTAACTACCTCCAAACATTAATACATATCACAGTGTCTTAAATTCTGAGTTGATTTTGCTTGGGTTTTGGTACAAGTAAATTAAGCACTGGGTCCCAAGCTGGTGGTATATTCCAACCATTTTCTCTGTTAAAATTAGGATGTTTTTTAATTTCAATAGCTTCGCGGATCATTCTTGGTAGGAACCAGATTTCTTTGACATGAACCTGTGTTTTATCAAATCTCAGGTAATGGTTGGGGCCTTTTTGAGTATGTTCACACACTGCATATTTCGTCGAGCGTTGGTGTTTTACGTCAGCGTTTTAGTTTTATTTCAATTAACGAAAACTGTCGGTATTTGGAGTTGGTGTTTTCTTTTATGTCTATGGGACATAAAAGATCTTTACCAGACTGCTTTTATGTCTAAAGGCGTGGTGGCGGTTGTTTTGACTCTAGCGCGATCGAAGTATGCGCGCTGCTCTCGATAATGCGGCACGCTTAGCTTTTGTGTCATTTTTGCGAAGTTGCCAACGCGTGTCATTTATTTTCCGAATGCAACCTTTCAGTTTGCGGTAATATTAACCTAAAATTTCATACACAGTTCATTTATTATGACCTTTGTTTTGTCGCTACTCACCTCGCCTCTAGTTGGAAAATGTCATGCTGGTATATGTAAAGATTTGAAAGAAAGTATTTTCCGGATTTGCAAAAATACGAAATTAAATTATGGTCTTCCGATTCGTTACTTTTGATAAAAATTTTCGGGTTTGCTTAGCTCGTTTTGATTTCGCTGCCTTTTTTCTATAGATACATGCTTGCATCTTCTTATTGGTAACCTCTTTTATAAGTCGGTTACTAAATTGTGTTTAGCTATGGATTATTTTTACAAACAATTTTCCCCTACTCCTAAAAAAGCTTGGTTAGCTGTTTAAATATGACTTTTGATCATGAACGACGAGTGTAGCAACGAAGCGTGTATATTGCGGCAGCGGCACCAGCTGGCACGTGCTCGGGGATGTTAATCCAAAAAATTGGCACTAAAGGTCTAATACAAAGTAGGCTTTGACGTTGATGTGGATGTTAATTTCGCTAACAAAATAATTTATATCGATATATTCGGTCGATATGTCACGTTACTAACATTAACAGCGCCGCGCCGCGCATGTCAGTTGTCAACGTACTTGAACGTAAGTTACGTCAATCAACAAGAATGAATACTTTGAAACAAAATGGCTGCCGTTCCTGATGTTACAAGGCTTAATTGTTAATTATTTTCGAAGAAGTAAATAGTTATGGTATACGTATAAGTTTATGTATTGAAACTTGTTTCCTATCTTAAAATCTTCAAAAATTATATACTTAGTCTGAATTAAAATGGCGTGGCCGTTGCCAACAGCCGGTTCATGGAATTCAAGCATGCCTGCCATGACTCCAGACATGAATATGGGCTCCTATTCAGCTGAGCAATGGGCTGCAGTGCAACAACAAAACTGGCAACAATGGAATCAGTGGCAGCAGCAATACGCTCAATGGCAAAATCAATATGGAGGGAAGGTCAGTAAATGCTTATAGACTATTTTTAATTGCAATTTAGTGGATAAGTTAAATTTCCATAAGTGCCTATTTAAATTACCTTTGCATTTAATGAAGTCGAAAAATGTCTGTAGTACAGATACAAATCTATAGATAGTAAATTAACTAAAACTTATTTTCAGTTTGCTGAACATATGCAAGCTATGCAAGCAATGGGCGGCATGCCTCCTCTCCCCCCGAGCAATGCACCACCGCCAGCACCACCACCACCATCTGAAAAACCACCTCCACCACCACATGAAAACAATCAACCTCTGTATGGTCACAAACCAGCACCAGTTCCCCCACCTACAGTAAATGAAACAAGGAGTGTGAACCCTGGTAATAATATTAGTGTAAATATTAACCAACCAACAGAAAATAGGTCTAACTGGTCTTATGCTGACCAAAATCCTCAGAATTCTGCAAATGCAGAGGCTTTGAAGAAATTAGCAGAGGAAGAAAGGCTCTTTGATATACAGTTTAAGAAATGGGAAGAGGAGATTGAGAAATGGAAAAGAGATAATGTTAATCATCCAGATAAACAGGCATACAAAGAGTATGAAGAAAAGTTCGAAGCATGTCGTGCACAGCTTTTGGAGCGAAGACAGCAAATGAGTCAGAAAAGAGCTAAGCTTACTAATACTGTGCCTACTACATCTCAGGCTTCTTCAAACATTCAAGTAGTGGGATTTAACACACAGAATGTGCCTACAGGTGTGCCGCCTCCTATGGTGCAACAGCAGCAACATAACCAACTTCAACATAACCAACAGCAACATAACCAACTTCAACATAACCAACATCAACCACAAAATCAACCATCCATCAAAAATCAAAACCAACAACATCAAAACAAGCCACCACCACAGAATTATAACAATACAAACTACAGTAACCAGGGAAATCAGTATCAGCAACAACAACAGCAATACAATATGCCTCAGAAGTCACAAAATAGAGGCCCTAACATAAATATTGACCCTCAAGATCGATCTGAGAGTTACCAAGATACAAATAGTTACAGTGATAATTATTCAGACCATCCTACACAAGCTCCATCCAACCTGTCTTTCTTGCCTACAAGTAGCAGGCCTAAAGGAATACCTGGTTTGGATTTAGTACCTGAATCTGCATCCAAAATGCCGAAGCATCAGGACAATATTAAGATAGGGGAGAATCCACAAGCACCAAGACAGCAAGGTCCAGATTATACAAAAATTTCCAAGGGTATAAATAATATTCTTGGTGATGAAAAAATAATGAATATCCTCTCTATGGTCAGAGGACAATATGAAAGTAATCAAAATACACCAAATAATAATACCCCAGGGAATTATGGTGGAAACAATCAGTCTGCACCTTATGGGAAAGGAAATAATCAGTCTTCTGTTCCTTATGGGCAAGGGAATAACAATCAGGGTTATAGTAATCAAAAACAGCCACCACAGAACTTAAATGACAGGTCACCAATGCAACAAAACCAACAGATGAATAACTATAGATATCCCCCTCAAAATCAACCTATGAACAGAATGAATGAAAATAGACCTCCCAACATGCATCAAGATCAGTATAATTATGATAGAAATAATATGCAGTATGGAGAAAATAACATGGCTCAATATGATAATGCTCCTCCTATGCATGGACCTCCAATGCGGCCAAACATGGGTCAGGGTCCAAGGCACCCACCACCACAGTCAAGGCCTATGCATCAGGAATTACCCCCAAAACAGATGCCTAATGATTTTCATAGGGGACCACCTGCAGATAGAAGGCCTCTTCATGACAATAATGTTAATCCTGCCCCAAGAGAACCACCAAAACCTAAATGGGTTGATGAACCAATAATTACACCATCCATAATTGTTGAATATGAGCATAAAAATCTTAGATTGAAAGGTAAATTAATTTCTCTTGGTAATATTTGTTTTTGGTTGCACATGTCTGGCCGTAATGACTTTGCTCTGGCTTTTCAAAGGGTAGCAATAGTGACCATATCCTTTTATTATAATAATATAGCCTAGCCAAATAACTCTTACATTCACTTCAACCCTTCCTAGTGTCCCACTGCTGGGCACGGTTCTGCTATCATCTAATCTTAACTGGGTCTTAATATATACACGCTGACCCAAGTGTGGGTTGGTGGATATCACATGTGGATTGGTTACTTTTTAGACATGCCGGTTTCATCACGATGTTTTCCTTGATCCATATTGAGCAGTGGCAATAAAATAATTCTGTGTGTGGCACGTGAGGGCACGAAGGGGGATCGACTCACGTCTTATATTTCAAAGGCGAGGCCGATGTTTTGTTTCAGTATGTCACAGAGTTCAGGGTACCTCTTATCTATTTCTACTGTTTTCTTTCTCCCTCGACTCTTATTGTTTTTGGGGTACCATTTTTCCATGGTTTTGCTCCATTTATCATAAGGGCTGAAGCTTCCTCTCTTTCTCTACTGCCTATTCTTAATTCAAAATATAACAGAAAAACTGTCATATCTTTATGGACTGCTCATTAATACAAAAATAATATTTTAACCACACAACACCATCTAGTTCCAAGCTAAGCAAATATTTGCTGGTGTAATGAGTACTAGAAACTGATATACTACATAAACACATTTTTTTTTGTAAATACATACAATTAATACAGATAAATTACTCCCAGACACAGAACAAACAATATTGTTAATCACACAAAGATTAATGTTGGGGGAATCAAACCGGCTTGGCAATCAGCATCACTAGCCAGTAAGCCTACTTGCCAATCAATTTAATTACTGCAGAAAATTAAATATTGCATAAATTTTTCAGCTCGAGATTTCATTGAGCCAGTTCATACATTTGATTACAACCACAAATCAAAAGATGGTGAAGATAGAAGGGATTATGAAAAAGAAGCTGAAGAGTTATTTGTAAGAAAGCCCAGAAGACAAGAGTCAGACTATGGTCCAGATAGATATTATCGCGACAGTTATTCCAAGGATTATGAAAGAAGAGTACCAAAAGATGATTATAGGCCGAGAGTGCCGCCACGAGATGCTTATGATGAAAGAAGGTGGCCAGGGCCTGATAGGTATGACGTCAGGAGAAACTATGATGATATAGATAAGATCACACGGCGTGAAGACAGTTACAGAGATAGAGAAAGGTTACGAGACGACGATCGAGACAGGTTTGACAGTCGAGATCGTGGTCGAGATGCAGTATTCGGCGATCGTGATCGTAGCAAAGAGTTGAGAAATGACGATTATAATTCAAAAGATTTTAGAAGCAGTGATCATGGACGAGATTACCGCAGTGATTCACGAGATTATCGGAGCGATGAACGCGATCGCCGTAGAGATAAAAGAAGCAATGACCGCGATAGCCAACGCGACAGGAGTTTCGACAGAGATTCCCGTAAAAGAGGTCTGAGTAAAGAGAGTGAAGAAAGTTCACTTTCCAAAAGGTCAAAGGATGACGGTCCCGCAAATGCCAAAACGCAACCTACTAATCACTTAGTTATGATTGATGATATTCTAGAACCCCCAGGCCGGACTATGAGGCCAGAAAAAATTGTGATAATACTAAGAGGTATTTTAATGTTTACCTTAATAATTAGTCACTGAGTACATTATAAAATGATCCTTTATTAATAGTTTACAACATTATTTACAGGTCCACCAGGGAGTGGGAAGTCCTATTTAGCTAAATTAATAAGAGACAGGGAAGCTTTCCATGGAGGCACTGTTAGGATTTTGTCTATAGACGATTATTTTATGCAGGAAGGCGAGGTTGTAGAAAATGATCCAGCTACAGGGAAACAAGTGTGCATTTGTTTATTTTTATTTAAATTAATACAAATGATTTTGCTTGCTTATTGCAAACAAATCAGAGCATTCAAATTATAATTAGGTAGTGGTTTAGGTAAAACTCTTGACAATTTCTGTATCTCATTCTATTCTTTATCATCAATTTACTTAAAATATGGATCTGGATCGTTCCATCTAGATGTTAAACGCCATTCCGTCACTTCCCTGGTCCACTTCAAAAACAGTGATACATGTTTTAATGGCTGAAGAGTTTTAGTAAGTGATTTTATAATTTCAGATTAAGAAACCCACACTGAAGTATGAATATGATGAGTCCAGTGAAGAGTCTTATATAACATCTCTGAAAAGAGCATTTAAAAGGACTTTGACTGATGGCTATTTCACATTCTTAGTGTTTGATGCTGTCAATGAAACACTCAAAAGCTATGCAGATATTTGGAATCTTGCGAGACAAAATGGCTTCCAAGTACGTAAATGGTTTTATATCTTAATTTAAAACAACCCCAACTCCTATTTTGACATGTATCATCTTTATATTAAGCATAACAACCTATCTGATAAAACAAAGAGCAGTAAAGGAGAGTTCCCACTATTTCGTAAAAGTTAATCCAGACGTCGTAAAATTCCGGACGACTATCGTGTCAAGCTGTTTCCATCATAGCTAATATCGTTAAATTATTTTATCGATTAGCTATCGTATCTAGCTGGTCCCATATTATCGCGACATTTTATCGTTTCACGGCATTCGCTTTGTCCTTATCGATTAGCGACTATCGGGAGTTGGTCCAATAGGATCGCGACCACATTTTATCGTTTCACGGCAGTCGCTATGTCATTAGCACACCAGTTACAACCTACAACTCTAGAGTCGCGTGTATACGACGACGAGACGATATTTTATTGCGGCCAAGATAGTTCCACAAGGATACATTGTTTGTAGCCACGATAAATTCGGGACGATTTTTATCATTTTACGACTATCATACTAGCCGTAGCTGTTCCCATTGGAACACGACGACATTTTATCGATTTATTTTTTTATCGTTTCACGGCAGTTGTTTTGTTGTTTGGACATCAGTAGCAAGTACAACCCTACAGTCGCCTCGCCGCTCTCTTGGAGATCAGATCAGCTAGAGACGATAGTCGTCCGACGATAAATTAATCGTCATGACACAGTAGGAACGCGCCCTTACAATAACAGGTTTTAGGCTGGCAATACAGAAACTTATAATTATAATTAAACTTCTAAAATCCGAATAATGTTGTAGGCGTACATATGCACAATGGAGTTAGACCCGCAAGTATGTTACAAAAGAAACATTCATAATAGAAAACTAGAAGATATTGAGACAATAGCAGCTCGTTTCTTTCCTACACCTGCACATCATATTGCGCTGGATGCTACAACGTTGCTGCAAAGTGGTTCTATTTCTGAGGTCGAAATGGAGGATGCGGATATTGAAGTCATTATGGAGGACGCTGAATGTGATGATAATGAGGTGAGATTTCGTTAGAGTACCCAGAACTAAGATGTTTAACCCTAGACCTCATCACTTTTCGTTCGTACTGATCTTATGTAGGGATTTATTCTACTGAAAATCGCGTGGTTGTAATTATTGTTTCGTAAAAACCCAAATTGTCCATCTAAAGGTAAAATAAGACCAATGTGTAACACATTACAATTTTATCTTCCTTTAATTTGGAATTAGAATAGTTGAAATGAAATGGTTTTTTGTTTAGAAGACTACAAACTACATTTTGATGAAATGGAGTATTCTTTTGATACATATTTTGTTTGCTGATTTGTGTTGTAATTTGCATTGTATAGCGTTTATGTTTATGTTGCTATTGGTTAGGATAGGATTAACTGTATTTATTCCAGCATTGTAACTAAAGTTGTAAGGTGCTGCCCCATCACAGGTCGAAAGCGTTTTTACATCCAAGTGGGAGAAAATGGACGACGTTACCCAACTAGGTAGGTTATGGCTGATGTTTATATGTATTTTCATTTAAACTAAGGTTTAGTTAAGTTTTAGTTTACTTAGTTACTTATGGGGTTCTCTCTTCATTCTTTTTAATGGGAGAATTTTATTGTTAGGTTTTTACAGTAGTTAAATATGTGTGTATGTTGTTACAGCAAAACTCGATGGCACCAGCAAGCCGCTCCGGCCGTCGCAACTCTCCATGGTAGACTACCTGCAACTGGACGACTGGACTCCCAATACAGCTAAACCGGGGAAGAAAACTGTAAGTATGACTTTGTTTAAATTCACTCTACACTTTGTTTAAATTGACTCCTTTGTGTGTGATATGGTTGTGGAAATGTGTGGATACATTTTTACCTTGTGTTAGGGAAAATTTATTGATGGTAAACGACTACCTACATTGGTGTATGCAGCATTTTGCTGTTATTTATAATACACCAAAAAGACTTTTAAGCTATACCACTTTAAACAAGTTTAAAACGGTTCGTTTAAGCACATCGTTTTCTAAAGAAAACCGGTAATTTAATCAGATTATAACCTTAAGCAATTTATTTTTAACAATTTTACAACCATGTCCCTGTTATATTTGGGATTGCCGAAATAATAAAAAAACGGTCTTTTTTGTGTACGCATGTTGCGTGATTGTTGTACCTACTTACACATCTTTAAAATGTTGAAACAAAGACTTTGGGCTTATTATTTGACGTGTTGAAATTGAGGTGAGTTTAATTTTTAAGTATACTCGGAAGCGTTATACTGGGTTTTCATCATGTAATAATTAAAACAGGTACGCTGGGCGGACATAGAAGAGAGAAGAGAGCAGGAGAAGATGCGTGCTATCGGATTCGTTGTAGGCCAAACTGATTGGAACCGTATGACAGACCCTACCATGGGCTCTAGTGCGCTCACTAAAACTAAATACATTGAACGTGTGAGGCGCAACTAAATTACGGACGCACTTAAACGTCCCCATTGCTCCTGGAGCCAGCAAATACAAAGTTTTACTAGAAGTTATAGTAAATAAACACAAATTAGATTTTCCGTTACTTCACTATAACTTCTCGGTCCTCTAAACTTGGTAGTTAAGCATGATTTTCATAAATTACATACATTTTTATTTAAAAAACTCTTTAATTGTGAAATCTGTAGTCAGCTTGCACTATAAATTTTAGTGCATATGAAAACATATTGTATGTTTTCTAGGAAATATTAGTGAGTAGGGCACCTTGTGCTTTGAATTTAAAACATCACTTAACATAACATTTATGTACTTTTTAATACAATTCTGACGAACTTAAGTATCTTTTTAGAAATAAGTTAGCTTTTGCTCAAGCAACAAAGTACGAGTAGATAATTAGGTACTTGGCGTAAGGTAAATTAGAATACAAAATAGATACTGCATGAATTAATAAATGTTGTCATAACTTTGATTAGCTTATATACCTATGTGAAAATAATAATTCAAAATAAAAACTAAGTTAAGTAATCGTGTATTTTATTGAGTAAACATTTTTATTCTTCATCCATTGCACTAACAAAACCTCCGAAATTCGTACTTTGATTTGCATAATTTTTATGCACAAATGTAAACTTACCTTTATTCGATTTTGTATCGATTCTTGTAAATTGATTTTTATTTGAAACATCGTCATCTTGACTGTGTTGTTCAGTCCATTTGTTGCGTTTATTTGAATTTACTAGACCGGTATCGGAATTTTTGGAGATGATTTCTACTCCAGCCTTATCGCTTTTTTGCGATGCTGATTTATAAACGTCATGTTCTTCGCTTTCTCTTCCCGCAGACATAATGACAACTGGGGGCGCGGCCATTTCTGTCATGTGGTCCTTAATGCATTGTTGCAAAATGTGGAGAAAGAATAAAAATGCTAGCAGCGTTAGCGCTGACATTGAAGCATTGCTTTTGTGGCCACCTCCATAGTTACTGAAAAAAAAAAAATCCGATTAAAAGCTAGTGAAACTCACACGGCGAGGGTTCCGTTTAATACCAGTGGAGCTGGTAGATAGTTTTGAGTAACTGGTAGATAGTCTTTCCCGTGACTGTCCGTATGCCACAGCGTCATAGCTGATGTGCTCCATACTACTGAACTACCCTTAGTACGAGTTGTCAATACGAAAAAAGTTTTCTAATACTGTCATGAACTCTTCGAGATAAATTATTTATTTCGACAGGTTGATGTTATTATGCGAAAATGTTATAATTTTTTTTCCTTATTTTATAACAAATTCATTTCTATTTTATGCATTTTATTTTCTTTTAATCGAACGTTTTAAATAAAAAAACGAAGTGAAGTTATTTGAGAAAATAGACGAAATATGAACGAAACAAACAAAACAAAACTTTTCAACAGATGGCGCTGGCAGTACTAGTGGTAGTTATTTTGGTGCTGTCTGTACGTTTATTATAGGAACTGTGTATACCTTATTGTTGTTTATATGTTTGTGATCTTGTTAAACATCTCATTCCTAATTTATTTTGACTTTTCGCTATACCTACATATTTTTATTTATATAGAATTTGAATAGTTGTTCCGGTGACTCGTGTTTATTCATTACGCTATACGGAGTTAAGACAAATCGAATAAATTAAAGATTATAAATATTAGTCCATCTGTTTTTTCTTATGTAACTAACACATCTGATGTTTTATAAACATACTAGGTACCCTGGTGAACTTGGTACTGCGTATTTCTGACCGTTTAAATCATCCTTAGACCTATACAAATATTTTAAAACCAAAATTAGCCAAATCGGTCGAGTCGTTTTCAAGTTTGAGGGCGACAAACAAACTTAATTCATTTTTATATATAAAGTATTTAGAAGATTACTTACTGTTTGGACGAAGCCACGTGTCCGTGTGAAGGCGCCGAAGGTTCGTAAGCGTATAACACGTGATGGTCTTGGATTGGACCAGCATATTCCGAATGCCTACCGTTAAAAAAAATAATTTCTAAAAGTATTTCTTGTAACACACAAATATTATATAATTAATTTAAAAGGAATCGTTTGCAAATTATAACGTTACTAACTACGTTGCAATGACGCATCGCAAAAACGATGGATGTTTGGCAATATTTGTAGCTTCGGCCTAATTTTGGGTCAGTGATCGAAGTCACTCGGCACTACAGAACAAACCCTCTACTTAGGAGTCCCTTTGTATGCCCTGGGTGAGGTTTTATTCTATGTATCATACATCCAGCCTGTTAAATCTGGTGTGGCTAAACGTTTTTCGATGTCATTTAGTATTGTTTATTTTGGCAGACAATTACTTTATTGCAAGTACCTGCCAACCGGTCTATCATCTGTACTGTGTTTATCTTAACTTTTGTTTATTATTGTGATCGACGTAGACTTAATTCTTAGCATAATTATAAACCTTAGTGGCTTTCTTATGTTAAGTTACATACATACTATATGTTTTATAAGATTTTTTAAGTGATAAAAAGGAAAAAAAGTTTACAGGAGACTGATAAGAGAATTGCATTGGGTCTGGTATTAGACTCCGTCTGATAGAGTAGCTCCATAAAACACCACGTCTTTCTAAGGGCTGATGGCAGCTCTGTGATCTACACAGAGTTTTATAACGTTATGTAAAGGCTGTTTTACTAAATTACATGCCTCTTTCGTTCACACTTGAATATTTTTATTTTATATTAATCAGCTTTGTTTTGAAAAAAAAACAGTGCAAAGAATAATGCAATCCTCCTTGCTCCTAATAGAAGGTACGTATTAAGTACATATTTTAATAAATTAATGACTAACCTGTCAATAAGCTGTTTCGTTCCCATTCCTATTTGGGATAGAAATTTTTCCAGAGTCATAATGAATGACTTGAAGCGCACTTTGCTCTCGAATGTCAAGGTTTGACTGACACAGGCACGCAGGCATACCGAGTGCATGGTATGCTCTAAATCATACGAGCGACTAATGCGAAGTTATTATAGCGGTAGTTTGCCTTGTCAATCTCTAGAAAATGTGATTTTCTATGTCACACATTTGTAACTTCTTATTCCAGTTAAACAGGGAGGTTATAATAAAAAAAAATGTAAATATTACTGTTTATTTTACAATCACAAGCACACAAGGACGTCCTCAATCATTCAGTCGCAACAAATATACATAAATAACTAACTATTAAGTGATATAAATAATTATTTATATCACATTTATATCTTTTTACATCAGTCGTGATATTGAGAAACTGGCGGCTAATTTCACCGTTTATACAATAAACAATGAGCCAATTAAACAAAAATAAATTACTATATTTACTCATTTTTAAGATAGAATGGACTGTTGTTTTCAAAAGAATGTGGGGTAATTTCTAAACGTTAAAATAATTTCACTTTATTTCTAAAATAAGTTAAATAAATAAAATAATTTAAATAAATTATTTAAACACTACCTATACTTCACATTTTTCAATTATGCGATGGGATGTTTTGACACTACCAATAAATAGTTTATGGCGTCAATTAATTTAGATACTACCCACGCTAACCCATCTAAGTAAATCGATTAAATCTAGTTCGATCGAAATATTGTCTCGACTATTGTAGCTATTATTGTGTCAAAATATTGAAAAACGAAGTGGGAGAAATATTGGATATGACTTTGGAAACAAACATTACTCTTAATATTTGATATCATCACTAATTTGGAAGTCACACTACGAGACGTTTTAGGCAAATATCTGGTGGTTATTATACTTCATTGCACTGCAGATACATTTGACGGCAGTCTACTCCAGAGCGTCCCCGACGACCTGCCTCATAGAAGTCGTCGAAAGTGCCTCCAGATTGTCTTTCCAAAACAAAGCTTGCAGCATAGCTATGAACAAAAGATTTAATGAGATAAAGTGAACTTTACAAGAATACCCGCTTAATGCACCTAAGTATAATCTAAAAACTTACGTTCCGAATTGGCAGAAGACACTTTTGGGTCCGATATCGTCCGAACATTCCGTGTTAGCGTCGCAAACGTATTTCTGCAGACATTTGTCATCATTGGTGCCAAAAGACCTGACATAAGTTTTGAGCATCGCAATTCCGGCTAGAGCAGCATCGCTAACAGAGTCCTTGCGGCCCATGGAGCGCGCAGAGAGCGATCTGTGAGAGAAGGAGGTCTTCAAAGCGTCCAACAGGTTGACCACTATGTTAATGAACTGCGAAAGAAAATATCAAATGTTAATACTAATGAGAGACATTTATTAAAACCTAGAAAGAAGAAATGTAGTGGTGAAATGAAGATTTTGTGAAAGATTATAATCAAAGGAGAAGGGTGGATGGGTACCGTACCTCTCCTGCCTGCTTTGCCATGGAGGCGACCTGGTCAGGATCTTTTGCACCGAGCACCGTCGACAGAACCGCAGCCAATATACCCTGAAGCAAGCGAGAAGCGACACCGTCTCCGTAACCAATATTTTCTATTTACATACCAATGCTAGGAAAACCTCAAGGAAAACTTGTATAAAATTATTGAGTTGCTTTTGAATTTCTCTGAGGTGATCCTCGAGCGTGAAGGTACTAGTTATTTGTAGTGAATTGAGGCATCTAGTAACTACTGTTGGTTTGGATCAATCCGCTACAGGTAAGGGTCAACTTGCATGTGCTTTTATACACTATTGGAGTGACTGAACATTCCAAGTATCAATAAATATCTACAGAAATTTTGTTAGTGGATCAGTATGGATAAATAGATAACTAGTAGATAATAATTTGTAATTGATTTTTTTGTACACTACAACACTTCGCTGCGAAGCTTATGCGGTGAATAAATATAGCAATTGATTTAATTTTTTCTTGGGATATAAGTACATTATATCTTTTAAATAAGAATGTACCTGCATGGGAGACGATCCATTGTCTACTTTGTCAATCCCGTCGCTCGATGCCCCTCCTCCGAGGATCGCTGTTAAAATCTTGAGACCCATGGACAGTAAGTTGGCCCAGGGCGAAGGCGACACAGAGTCTGTGTCAAGGCTGTCGCTCTTGTTAGGTCCGCTGCCGCCAGGGTTAAAGATCATTTGCATAATCATACCTGGAATGCCATCTAGGATTTATCATCAGTATTTTCTTTATTAGATATTTAATTTTTCGGAAGCAAAGAAGACAGCGAAATAATGTTATTTACTCAATTGTAACTTACCGAGCATGTTTGACCACGAGAAACCTCCATCAGAAATAGAATTGGTTTGTATTTCGTCGAGGTCGTCGAGGGCTACTTTTTTAAGCGCGTTGGGCTTTTCAGCAAACTTCCTCTCTTGCGCGGGTTCTTGATGAGACACTTTCAGTGAGTTGCTGTAATACTGTGGGTTGCTTGTCCGCACATTACTCGTCGCCTGAAAAAGTTGGAAGTGGCGTTTAAGTATCTATATGACAACTGTTGTCCTCGTCTGCAAATCTAAAGGACTAGGTACCTACGGTAATGAGATGATGAGACGGAATTTTCAATAGGTATGTATTTTCATGAAAGAGTGATAAGTACTGTAAAACCTATTTTAACTACTGTAAAAGTTACATTATAAATCTAGCTACTTCCTTCGAAAATTTGAGTCACGTTAAAGTTGGCAATTAACGATTTACGGAGTAATCGTAGGTAAGAGGTACCTAATTTGTATGTTTACCTGCGTTATGAGAGGGACGTGTTGAGGGTAAGCAAGTGTGTGGAGGATAGCCGATGAGCTGATCAGCGCCAACAGCGCCCATCCTGTCACTTTGTGATGCATCTGTAGACAAACGGATATTCGTAAGTATTCAAACTGTAAGTACTTGCTAAAGCTGATTATACTATTAAAATTTTAACTAAACATAAAATTAACATAAGTTTAATTTAATTGTGCTCTCGTGTGGTGGACGTTGTCGATTAGAAAGTGTTCTGATGAGTGATTCGCGCAAATTGATTGCCTAGTTGCCTTTAAAGTTGCTTAGAAAGTGGCCCCTTGCGTCGCCTTCTTTGCTATGTTTACAAGGATGCACTTTTATTTAATTAGCTACTGTTTAGACGATGGAAAATAATGTTCTTTCAAAATGACAACATTTTAATTGACTTGGAGCACGTTAAATAAATTCACTCCTCCGGTGTCAATGAGTTGTATTATTTCTGCAAGTTTTCTATAATAAATCCAAATAAGTTCCTTTCTATGACCAAGCTATATTATAAAACATTTCCTTTTATTAGCAATTTATGGAACATAAAATTAAACGGTCAGATTTAATGTTCTATCTACTTACTTGTATTTAATGCGCTTACATAAACTCATAATGGAAGTATGTAATTAATTTGTACTTGTAACATTTATAACGTAATAAGTTACCTTCTTTTCAAATAATTTTATTTAGGTGTCAAGATATCGACAATGGTTTTTAACTCGTCACTATTTTGTTAAATACAACTGAAAAATATTGATTTACCATTTACAATTTTACAAATACCCATTTGATTAAATTACGGAAACTGTAAAAATAAAGTAATTCAGCATCTTATTAATATAGGCATTTTATCAGTGTGTCGATAACAAAATATTAGGGCTGTCTCTAAGTTATCCGGTACTAAGTGTGTTACCAGTTTTTCCGGCAGTCCTCGAATGCAGGTGACCCGGTCTTTTATAACTGTTCATCGGGTGTCACCTCTCGCGACTTAATAAAGTGTTACTTATATAAATTGATGTAAATTTTTAACTGCTAGTCACGACTCACGAAGTATCACACGTGGGCTACTTTCTTCTACGATAACGCCTCGTATTTACACCTGTCTCGTCTTCCGGTCTTGAAACCGGAATATTTCACTGTGACTATAGAATCTTTTTTAATAGTATTGATAAAATAATAGGTACCTAAGCTCTACTTGGTTATACTTATTCGATTATTAACTGATCGTACAATTGATAATTTTATAAAGTGTGTTAGTCATTTCATGAAATGGAAAAAAATTTGCTGCCCATATCACCGTCATCGTGATGTGACCTGGCCAGATCTATGAGTTCACAACGAATAACGATATGAACATCTAAACGCATGGCCACTTCATGTATAAGGTACCTAGTCAAACATATGTCAAAGATCGTAAAATATTTGCCTATACTTTTCGCTTTATGAGACGCTGGTTTCTGTTTCTTTTGTGATGCATCCTGGCGGTAGACAATTCTTAAAATTTTTACTAATATTGCAGTAGTACGATTTTAACTTTAAATCGTAATAAGATGTTGTTAAGACACAAAAAATACTTGGATTATAAGCTAACATTAATGGTATTTTCAAACCTTGATGGCGGTATCGTTCAGCGTTAACGCTGTCGGTCAATGTGGCCGATTTTTTTTTTATTTTTATCATTTCTCAGTATTGTAGGTACTTACATAGCGCTCATCGTTAAATCGTCTCATAGACCCAAATAAGCTTAGATCTTTTAAAAAAAAGAAAACGGATTTGGTGTTCAATGAATGACGTACTTTATACTTCCACAACTTCGATTTGAAATAAACATGTGCACGCGCCAATAGTGCGCGCCAACAGCGGGTCCGCCGAGATTCTCTCTGGAGAAATTTGCTGTCGCAAGACTTCGTCGTCATTGCATATAGAAATGATTCATATTGGTACATTTCTAGGTACGCAATCTATGCTTTACTGCCACATTACCAATGCCAATGAGCAGTTTTATATCGTTTAGGAACATAGATAAAAATAATTATTTTTATTTTATTATAGCTTCCAAATTAAACATTTCCGCTTCGGTGATAATATTTATTTATGGAAGAGTAATATCGTACTCGTATATTTAAATTGCGTACCTACGTTATTTTATTAAAACTTTTCATGAATTAAAATTATCGTAATATACCAAACGTAATTTGTCAGACAGTCAATAAATAATCATGCCGGATTTTATGGTTATGTCGTGCAGCTTAACCCAGTGACCCTGCGCCGGCGCAGGTGAGTGAACTTGCCGTTGCAACGAGAAACTAACCACACTTTCGATCATGGCGGATCTTCACGTCTAAAATGACCCACTTTGTGGAAATTATTTTAGAAATAATTTGCAACTTGCTAATTTGACGTCTCTGGTCGTCTTGTGTTTCCACGTAGCGACATCAAACAAGTTACTGTTTATTCATTTTTAATAATGCCAATATTGTAAGCAACCGTATACCTAAAGATAACTAGGTTTTTAGTGTCGATTTTTTATACATAGTTTTTATTTTATTTCCTTTCAGGATTCTTTTCCTTTTAGTTTTAGCTATTGCTACGACTTATACCTCAATACTCTTGTATATTATGATATCTGGTATTTGATTAGGTACAAAAAATATAGAATCCTGAAATTAGCACGTCCAAACGAATTAACATCAAAACAAATATTGTCTTCAGCTTTATTATGTAGCATTAGATTGTGAAGTAACGCAGAACGACGCAGGCGCTTGCGAGGCGCGGCTAACATGGCAATGGGTGAAAGCATCGTGGTCCGGTCGCGTGTGTGCCACTACCGTGCAAGGTTAACGTTTTTCTAATTTCGGAGCGAGGACTTGGATCTGCTATTACGTTGTCTCGTTCCCAACTTTCATCGGAAATTCACCGTAGAAAATAAGAATCGCGATTTTCTTTCACCGTCCATTTGACAATTTTCCTCATGTGCGTGCTCTGCGGTTTACTAGATCAGTGGAAAATTTATTCTGTAAATTACTAGAATTTTCTAACGTTTAGACTCTCGAGAAGGTACCTAGGATACATAGAATTCTACCTACTTTTATTAAAGACGATATTCTTATTAATCATTCATCGTCCGCGTCGCCTCTTTACTATTTCATAGTACCTACCTACCTATTTTTTATCTGCATTTACCATTGATAAATCGACTTGTTATCTATGTTAATACGTTGTGTATATTAACTATTTAATTATTTAAATTTTCAACAAATGTTTTATTTTCAACAAATTTTTTTTTTTGGCTCGTTTCGCTTGCTTTCTGACCGGTCCAGCATGCAAGCAAAGCCGCTTTCTAAAACCATCCGTAACTTTACGACTGCGTGCGTGTTTCATACGCGGATATGTGCGGTTTAAAATTTATTCATTCGTTTGTTCAAAAATATTTGTATTATGCGACAAGAATTTAACTGAGTTTAAAATATGTTTCAGTCCATCTAGGTGTGACTTTAATGTCACTTCAATTATCACGTCATTGACATCATTTCTTGTCTTTCTTCGTGGGAAGAATATTCTATTCTTAAAGGGGTGCTTATGTTCTTAGAACTTTATCACACCTGTATCTGTAGTGGGTAGGTAGATATTCGTATCAAATGGTGAACAGATTTCATATGAAAGTTGTAACATTTCAGATAATAGATGCGCATCATTGATTCCTTCTGTTAATTAGCTCGTACCTAATGATAGTGTTACTATCTACAAATAGTGATCCGCACACACCGTTACGTAGCTCTCGATGCGGATCAATCGTACGGTACATACACCTGATTCAAGATGCACTTTTAAAATCAGGTCGACAGCTATGTGTTAAATAGTTTCTACTTAGCATGTCCATTGATGTAAAAGAGCCGTCGTCGTCGCACCTTTGCTAGACAATATTAACTTTCACATTATTTCGATCGGTATTTTTATTTGATTGGTTTATGAAACTTTTTTGTACATCCAAAAGGGCCGCGTTGCTTGAGGCAATGCCGGTGTCTATACAATTTTAGTTTTAAAAACCATTTCGATTACCCAACGTCTCCGGTGACTGACGAGAGTGCTTCTCACGTGCCGACAAAACTTTCACTTAAAGTTTTTTGGTCATGAGTGAATCGAGTAGATACTTGTTTTTGATCGCCCAAGATGACGGAAGATTAATCATCTTTGGAGTCATTTGTTATATTAACATTCCATTGAATTGGTTTTTAATAAAATTGGTTATAGCATTGGATGATGTTCCGAAAGTTACATTTACAGTCTAAGACTATTTAGGTATAAAAACTATTAGCATTTAAAAAGTTTACATCGCACATCGGTCACGTTTACTATCTAACCAAAGATGAGCCTTGAACAACGCAGCAAATTTAATGCCCAAAACTAGTGTGAATCCTAGATCATATGATGTTTTGCACAGACTAGGAGGTAGCACCTACTTGAGTGATAGGCATCCCTATCACTCGGCAACATCAGCTGGCGCTACTTCCTTAATACTTTATACCTAGTAGTCATCGATATCAGGAGTTTATTATGACAATGGTGTTATATTGATATAAGTGAATTTAAGTAAGTAGGTAGGTATCTCCACGGTGGTCAGTGTAGTGGTAATAACATTAAAACATGTATGTATACGAGAAAAGTGGCGACAAGACGGGACCGGGCAGTTAGCACGCAAGCGGATTATTGGCCATTCCAATCGCAACAGCTTTCCTCGCCACTTTCAACACAGCGTCGGCACACGTTTCAAGACTTTTAATTACTTAAGAACCTGTCACAAACTTCATTAAGCGCTTGTTAATATATTTAGCTTTCTTACGCTTTCGAGCTATTGTGACCCTACTTATTCTTTGATATACCATTATTTGCTTTCCTTGAACTTGATTTTGTAGCAAATAGAATTGATTGTTGCGCTCTATTTGTAGTCTAGAGCAATTAAGCTACCAGTTAAAATATGAAATTGATTATCATTATAAACGCAACTATTTTCGTTCAAATGTAGACTGAGGCAAAAACTCGCATGGATTCACTCGGTAGAAACAATGCATCTTGTCTATGAAGTACCCAGATATGCTTTTGCAGAATAACGATTTCATTTTTCTATTCACCATTGTTACGTCAAATTGGTTACTTAAGTATGTTTTGTTATTTGCATTATCCGCGACGAATTCAGGGTTACAGTGTATTATGTGAAAATTTTCACATTTTAGAAAGTGAACGTCCATTTTTACATGACCAAAACAGTGAAAACGTGTCAATAGAATTTGAAGATGCTTGTTGCTAATTTCATAAAAGTGGTTAGCAAATATACTTACCTACCTATATAATCATAACTATTAAGTTATTACCACTAACTACTGAGTAATATCTAGATATAAAGCATGGCTAGACGTGTTCCTGATAAGGTATTGACGATGGTATATTATTAAGTTTGCTTAAGGATATTAAAATTCAGAAACTTTGATGTCTGATGTATGATTTAGGACGGATTAAATTGCTGCTTGGTTAAAAAAAATTCAAGGGTTCTAAATTGATTGGCATTTGAGAAGAATATATGGCTCTTTTTCATAGGAGAGGTTATTGATATTAGGTTGGTACCTAGCTACATAGAGGCGTATAAGATAAAATCATTAATCATAGCCACCACAACAGTTTCTCATGGGTTTATTATCGCGATTCAAGAAGTTCAGGTGCTCTGTTCTCTCAATGTTCAATGTTCGTTCTGTTTAGTTTATCAATTGCTTTGCTTAATTGCAATCAAACTACCTAGAGTTCTTTTCTTTTTAATCGATTTCGGATTTAATTTTTATTTTAGGTTTGTTCTGGCATAACTCCTTCATTGTGTTTAGTCGGATATGATTGCTTTTTGTTACAAAGAGGTTATTCCGAAATTGACACTTATGTTTTATTTTTGTTTAAAAAGGATTTGAAAGAAGTAATAGCCAAAAAAATGTTATGAAAGCTTTTCTAACAAGTCATAAACCTTACATATTTCGGAAATTCAAATGCCTTTTCAGGCAGGTAGACAAATGCTATAAGAAGTTATATAGCCAACTCAAACTGAATGTGTATGTAATTATAGATAGGTACCTACGTAAGTTGAAAAGCAATATATATTGGTACCTAAATACTTAATTAGTGAACGTTTAGGTAACGTACTTACCTGATTACAATGTTTTCCTTTATTTATTATAATTACTAAATTAGTCTGTCCACCTAACAATGATCACCAGAATTTTGATGACGCAAAAGCGAAGTGTCTTTACTTTCACTCAACCTGTTATTTTTTAGTCTTACTGCGTTTATTAAGGTGATTTATAAAAATAAAGCTGGTTTTTGCCTTTCGCTCTCTAATTCAGTCTTATTTACATTTATCTTTTAATTCTAAGTAGATACTTAAAATTTTTCATCAAACATTTTTTATTACATCTAGTCTAGTCGTAGGTACCTACTTACTCTACTTTCGCACAATTATAATAAAATTTATCTGAAGATAATAGATAATATTTACGTATGTAAGTAGGTACCTATTTTTATTTTTAAGAATCTTTTTAATAAATTCCGAATATGGAAAAAAGTTAAACTATTGGCTATAAAAAATGCGCTACTTTTTAACGTATTACCTACCTATCTACTTAATTGGAATAATTAGTGTAGGTCTAAGTGCCTAATTTATGGTTAAAAGTATTCTCAACATCGATGATAGCCAAATCAATAACTCATACAAATAATGTTTTAAAAAAAAAAATTCTAAGTATGATTAAGGTAAAATTAACTTAATATTTAAGTTAGCTGTTTTGTTTATTCCCAATTGTATCCAATAAATAAAAGTGGGTTTTTAAGTTAGGATTATGTATTTTATTTTTTGTTTTATCTATCTCTTAACTTTGAGTTTAATTACGATCATCGATATGTAGAGAATACCTTGTTTTATTATCCGACGAACTTTTTCCACAATATGTATTTATGTGATAATCACAATTTAATACACGAAAAACACTTAGAGCACCATAGATGCGTATCACGTGGCCACAAGAGCGTCCCAAGTTTCACACATTTTGACACGACAACACTATATTATCACTATCATATCCTAAATGGACCAAAAGCTTACCTTATTTACTGGGATTATCACTGAACACTAGCTATGTAGTTAAAACACTGGTGAAAGTGCGTGTAGCTCGTGCGAGAGTTTACCTTGCATTGAGTGTTGCGCCTTGAACTTCACTATATATATATGATGACCCAGTTATGGTGGCAGCTAACTGTGCTAGTCTGTCTGTCTGAGTGTCCAACCTGTTCTCCCGTTGGGAGTCCCGAATGAACCTTGTCAAGGACATTCGGTTACCGAACTGTGGTACTTAACCAAGCCACCATTAACAACACCTACCGTTGTTTATAGACGAAATATCTTTAACGATTAATATTGATGATTTAAATATAGTTTTTATTGTTACAGGTATTTGATGGCATGTTCCTGGTGAAGTGGATTCTGTCCGTAAGTATAGTGGTACAGGTAAGAGGTAGTTCATTTGATGATCTACACATCAACAACTGCTAACAAGAGTAGGTCAGTATACATTATACAAATATGAACACCTGCCATATTCGGAATGCATCAAGACCATCATTAGATAGGTAACCAATTCCAATAAAAAATTATGCCACTTGATACACTGTCTCTATGATGATGGTCCCGGACCACGCGATATAAACGCTGAGATGGGCAGCCCTTAAGGCAGTTGTCATATTACTTGATCAGTTTGACCGTCCTCGGACGGCTCACCGAAAAAGTCCGGTGAACCAATAAAGGCCCTTCCGGCTAATTGCCTTAGGTCATCCGTAAAAAAAAACATCTTGAGTTGTCCGCCAGCGTCCCAAGCCGCGGTTCGACCCCATATGTAGAGCCATCATGGCAGTAGTCAAGTAGGCTCGCTGAAAAAGTCGGATGAACCAATACAAGCCACGAAGTTCGTATGTAATTTCTCAGAGAAATAATTTTTGACTGCTGGAAAATATGATACATTTCTGAGGTTTTAGTAATTATCTAAATTCTTAATACTCGTAATTATTCTAAATATACATATTCTAATAAATAATTAAATTTTTTTCTGTCTACTTTGAAACTTTTCCATTTCCATAAGAAAATTTGTAAAAGAAATTTAGTTACAAAAATCAAAAAATGCAGGAAGATTTACAAATTTAATTTAATTTTTTAAATATTACTTAACAGTTATTTATAACGACGGTATTACGTTTAATTTAATTAGTTATGTATGTTATTTAATAGTGTTATTACCTGTTTCCATTGTCGGTTGCAATTCTATCAATTACTTTCAAAGGAAATAAAATGTTCTTACTGGACATTAAAGCGAAAAGAAATTTTAATACTCTAGCTATTAAGGCCTAAGTTCTCCGATTTAGAAAAGTGTACCTACTTAATTCTCGATTTCCTGTAACAATTCTATGATTAATTTATAAACGTTCGTTACCTGTTGATGATTTTGTCTCTGTTATTGTGAGCTGATTAAGTGTTTGCGACAGCCGTGAGAAATAGGAGAATCTAGCTCATTGACTTGTTAGCTTCAGTTTCCACGAGACGCATGAGCATTATGGGAAAAGTGTGGAACGGATTTGATGCTAAAATGATGGGAAATTAGCTTCCGGTTGCGGTATCTTCCGCTTGGTCCCCGTTTTACCTCCTTGGGGGGAGAGGAGGGCGAAGTTTTAAAAATACTGTCTTCTAAGTATCATAAGAGTTGCTTTTATCCACACACGCTACACAAGTGCAGTTTAGTGGATGTCACATGATCTCGAATGATTAATCCTTAGACATGCCGGTTTCCTCACGATGTTTTCCTTCATCGATATGAAGCAGCGGCGATGCAAGAATTTACACAAAGATGTGTGGGCATGACCGTAAATTGAGCCCGCGACCTTCAAAGGCGAGGCTGATATTGCTACGCCATCGCTGCTCACTGTACACAGCTAAGATTTGGTAAAGGTGGCTATTTATCTTTTGATTAAATCAGTCCTAGGAATTGGCCGGGTTCAAATCCCGGGTTCAAGTCTCTTTACGGCGCGGCGTCGCTGTCGATCCTGGCTTACAGGAGAAGCCGTGGCGGGATCGCAGTGGTGGGTTAAGACCCAATAAAAAGTACCTTTCCTTAGTGTGTAGATAAGTAACGTATCAGTATCCTGCACGTATAACCCATTCTGGTCATCTCAGATAAATCCCAAAATCTCTTGTCTACTTATATATTCTTATATATCTACTATATAAAAATAAGTTGGGTTTTCCTTCCTGACGCTATAACTCCAGAACGCAAAAACCGATTTCCACGGTTTTACATTCGTTGGAAAGGTCTCGGGCTCCGTGAGGTTTATAGCAAAGAAACTTCAGGAAAAATTTCAACAGAAAAGCGGGAAAATGTTACATAAAACGAAGCCATCTGGTGGCGAAACGGAGTTCGCCGGGTTTGCTAGTTAGATTATATTTGCAAAGTATTATAAGTAGTGTATTACCAGTTATCGTATTTCCATAGTACAAGCTCTGCTTAGTTTGGGATCAGATGGCCAAGTGTGTTAATGTCCCACTATATGATATTATTACTTACTAATTGTGAAAATCATTTCAGGTACATATCTGCAGAAAACATTTTTTATGTAGATTATACTGGTGAGTAAGTTGTGTACTAAAATATATTCAAATTGTGTAAAATTTGTATGTATATTTGAATTTAAACAATAAACGAGTTATTTAGATTATGATGGTGTTTAAATTAAAACTTTTATTGCAGCACCATGACGGATATAATAATTCTCTTTTTACACTAGTATGCTGATTTTAAAGGTGTAGATCTGGATAGTTCGAGAAGTTATTTAATTAAATAGCTGATAATATAGGAAAGCTTTTTAACCAGCGCATAGAGTTTGAGAAAGGATACTGACGAAATAAACTTTTTTTTTTAATAAAGACTTTTTATTTTGACGTGTCTTAGTACCTACTAAAAAATGAAATAATCGCTAACAAAAGATGTTTTCTGATACTTATTGTACGGTAACCCTCGGATCGCCGTATCAGCTGTGCGCTCGCTGGTGTCACTGACCGCTAATTTTACGCTGCACGCTGTCATCGATATTATTACGAATAGATCGTCCATAATTTGCTGATTTTATATCGAATACAAAATTAAAAAACTGTGTTGAGCAATTAATGAATATATTCTGTTTTAATATATTCTATTTTTATACATAACTACCAAATGCGCACTGGTTATAAAGGTTTCATGTATGACTAGTTTACAGGTCGGGGAAGGTTCTGGATTTAGTTACTCTGTTATTGTATTGGACTCTACTATGCGTTTCAAATAAGAATGACTTGCGGTTAACTTCATACCAAATACTAAGCAATAGTAGCGTCAGCAAAAAATATCAAAACGCACATACTAATATTATTTTAAAATGTATGGATAAGTTTATAATTATGTAGAAAACTTTACTTAGGTAGTTCTAGTACTAGTACTGCTCTAGATTTTTGAGGGCACGCAGACGACGTAAATGTAGAGTCATATTTAAAGCAAAATTGTACTCACTGTACGACGGTGACGACGTCTGCGTTTAACTAATTAACTAATCCCTGAACGCCCCAAGTCTCCCGAACTTAGGAAGTTCCAGTTTACTAGATTTACCTCCAGCTACCATACAGCATAAACAAAAAAAAGACAGAATTTTGTGTTCTGTTTTGACTAGATAGTTTGAAGAAAGAAGTAGGTATGTTAATTGCATCTTCATAGTCCCAATGTGCAGTGTTATGGTATAGACTCATACTCGTAGTCTATAGACTAATAGAATAATTTATAAAAATTATTCATTACCCTCATTAAGTCGGGCTGATTCATTATTGTGTTAGTGTCCGGTGTGCGGAATTAAATAAGATATTTTTAATTAGGTACATAACTATGAATAAAGAATGAAAGTTGCAAGTCGAGCAAAATGAGAATTCAGTTTCGCTTCCTTGAAGTATACGTAATTTTTAATTTAATCTGTTTGTTTTTAAATGCGTTCAGTGTAAATTTCACTAACCTCAGACCGTAGCTTTGCCTGTGTAAGTATAGAATTACTGTCTGATTCATAAAAATCATATTAGACTCTTTAGTTAAAATGAACTTTGTCTCTTTCTTACTAGTATAAATGTTAAGATGACAGACAAAGACAAACGAATTATAAACCTATTTCAGCTTTAATTGGCTTATATGACGTTTATGGATTACTCTGTATTATAGTTTCTAGTAACTATATATTAGTAGTCCTTTTCATTGGCTAAATAGGTGAACAAGTTATTGTAAAAGAATAATAAATTGAAATAGCTGTAAACAGAAATATTTCAAACATAACCCTCCCAATTTGGAATAAAACAACTTTATAATAACTAGCGTTTCGCCCGGCTCCGCTCGTGTGAACTACCTACGTTTTATATCGTGCCCAGCAGTAAAAAGTAGCCTATAGCCTCCCTCAATCAATGGGCTGTCTAACAGTGCAAGAATTTTTCAAAACGGACCAGTGCAGTGGTTCCACCAATCAAACTTCAGCTTTATAATATTAATACAGATTTTATTGCGATTTATTCTAGATTTCATATCCCGACGATTCAAATGGTCCTTGGTTGTGGTATATACCGCAATAAAATGCGTTACAATTTACGTTTTTATAAACAATCTGAATTAAACTTTGAAAAATAAATCCTATTAAAGTAAACTTGGGTTCATTTTAGATCCCCCTTTGCTTTAAATGTCGTCGTTCGTATATTTTATTTATACAAAGAAAATCGTAAAACACTTTCACTTCAGCTTCCTTGAAGACATCCGAATGCAGTGAGTGGTAAAATTACAATGAAGGACTTTGAGTCGAATCGCTGTCTCGTAACACTGACTCATATAATTTCACTTTTCTTTCTGGAAAATCCAACGTTGAGGCCGAGAATAGGTACCTATGATTTACATTTACGAAATTCAAAATTCTATTTATTCTCTAAAATTACGTAATGAAATATAGGCAGGTATTAATACTATAGGTACGTGCATTAAGTTTAGAAGTAGGGGTTCGTTACGACATAACTAATTAAAAACTGTACATAGTGCATCTGCACACCAAAAAACAAAATGTTGTTTGGTTTTTTTTTGTCACAAAGGCTGAAAATTTACCTCTGTAGTCGATTGTTGTAACACGTCCAACGGGCTAGGCTATACTGTGCCCAGAAGGTCGCGAGTTCGTTTCCCGCCCCAGACAATCTTCACGTAACAACAAAGATTTGTTTCGGTATCTGGTTGGTTGATGGACTTTTCCGTGCCTCGGAACACGGGAAGCCGTGGGCCCCAGTTGTCATTAAAACATCTATGCCAATCGTTACAGTTAGAAGCCTAATATAACCTGACACCTGGTCTACAGGTTCCGAAGTCTGATAGTAGTCAGTCGTTTAATTCTGGTGGCTACCCACAACTTACGACTGGGAACAGACTCCAATAGAAATGGGAAAAAGGTAAGGGTAATGATGGATTAAACATTTATATTTATTCATCTAGCTTATTCACAACACATCCTTGGCTAAGTAAAGTAAAAAAACACGAAGCTAAATTCCAAGTTTTTTTGTTTAGTATAATTTGAGCTAGCAAGATTGTTGTAGGACTTTCTCGATGCATAGAAAGTGACCTCGACGTAAGTAGAGGGTTAAATATAATATGTAAACCGAGTCCACTTCGTATTGGTATGAAAACTATTCATTCTCAGGTGGACTTGTAGTACATGTTATAACTATACTGTCTTCCGAACTCGATTGTATACCCCCACCCCGTGACATAGGTCTTAAAAAGATAGGTACTCTAGGTTTTCGATAACTGGGATGAAAAGTACCCTACGAGTTAACCAAGTAGTTTTTTCATTAAAACAGTAGGTTTTAAGTTGAAGAGATACGTCATTCAGATACATCCTCGCGTGTATTCACTCTACATTTCTTGTCTCAATTATTTTATTTAGAGATTACATTACAAATCAAGCTGAACGCTGCTTGCTGCTAACCTAATTCATTACAAATGCTTTCAGCATTTGTAATGAATTAGGTTAGTTTTTTAAAGGTAGGTTTAATTACAGTCAGTGTAAGAACTTGAACCAATACAGCTGCGTGTCCGGTAATATTTGTCAATTTACATGTTTCTCTACTAGGTAACTGTAAAGTTGGAATGCGAGCTCGACTTGCCTGCCTACTTAACTCCCCTACTGATCCAAATATCATAATCAATGACTAACGAAATGAAGGCGTTCGTTTAGTTAATCAGGTTAATAATCCGTATGCATTTAATACTGTTGATGAGATAAATGCTACTTGAAATAAGAATGAACTAACTAACTAACCTACATATATGCATATTTGTTTACACTACGCTGCTTTAAACATGAATATTGCATCGAATTAGAGTATTAACTTTTGTGATGATACTTATGTTTTTTTTTATTCTTGAATAGGCTGGCGCTTGACTACAACTTAATGTAGTCTACGATGGGACGCGCCAGCCCAATGAACCGATTCACTCGTGATTACGAATGACTTTCGGTGATAAGGTGGCAGTGAAATGGGTTGAAACCATAAAGGAGCAACAATTTCGACCAACCCTCTTAAATGGTGTCACCAGACATCGCACCGGGACATGGCAAGGCCGCTTGGCGGTGCGGCTTGTCTGATGGGTGGTCACTAACCACGGCCGAAGCCTACCACCAGTTAATCACCAGTACACATAATTACCTGTTGATTGTCACCTGATTTGCACCACCCGGGAACCACGTGTGGGGATTCAGATAAAAGGTGCATCCCACGGACGAAGGTATTTCTCAAACTTCATTTGGCAGTTACCTATAGGTATATGTCGTTTTATTCATGTGATGGCGAGCCAATCAATGTTCTAGTAATTTTAGTACGGTTATTTTATTGCTCGTGTTTGTGGTTTAAATTCAAGCCGGCTTCTGTTCATTCGTATAACTTTATTTTCGGACTTTCGTTATCAATTCGCTACGTAACGTTGTCTAGGTGCCCATTGTACATCGCATTATCGGTAATGCGTTCAAAATGAGACATGCTACATGAAAATATCTCAGTATTCTATACAAACGCAACTTAAATAATATACCTAATGTTTGTAGGTAGTCAGTAAGTTTGGACGTCAAATACCTCAGTCCACCCGTAACCGTGACGTCTGAAAATACTTTGAAACTTCGGTGTATAAAAATCTTAATTAAACCGCGATAAAATCCATTAAAAAATAGTTTTATTTTAATACTAAAATATCTTAGTAAACCTAGTACATACATATTTAATCTAATTCGATGCAGTAATTTACTAAGTATCGCACTACTCTGGTCTACCTAATCGTAGGTTCTCGCATATTATGCCCTTACGTGATTTGTAGAAAGCAAATTTTAATATACAACGTGCACAATGCATTGACTGATAGATGATCACGGTTACTCTGTTCATTCACCGTAGACGGATCTTGGGAACTAGGACACTCTTGCCGTCCCCATAGTGGTTTTATAGCAACCGCAGGGGGCGCGCCGGTACTAGATACAAGTCATCATTGATTCGGTGTCAATGGAAGTGTAAAGGTTGCTCTTTGTTTGTATCCGTTTTATGTTTATCTCTTCCTATCAGTCTCTTGAAATCATCATTTAATCTTTCTGGTTGAAAAATTGAAGTGGTCAACGTTGTCGCGATAGCGTCAACTCTGTAGAGCCCACAACGGCCAGAACTTAATTCCTTATTTTATAAAAGTTGAAAGTTTTTCTGTGCATGTCAAACTGATACTTGCCCAAGTAACCACAACTCAAACTAGTCAACTAGTCGCTTGTGGTCGTTCTTAGTTCTTACCTGTATGGAGGACGTGTACTGAAAACCTTTTAGCTTTTATAAAATAAGGAAGGTCTGGCCGTCGTCGTGGGCTTTTGGGCTGTTAAGTAAGTAATACGCCCGAGACACCTTTAAGGTAGGTACGAAACCCTAAACCTGCCGTACTATGACACCTTAAAGTATTATTATACCAGTTGTACGAAAGAGAAGTTGCTCTACACATTGTATAGCGGCGTCACGCTTCCGCAGCTTCAGCAATACTGCTAGCTGTTGTGAACGTTGTGGTACGGCGACTGATCCACAATATGTTGTGAAGAAGTAGATAATTAATAATTTTATTATAATTTCTAAGTTTTCGGAAGTTGTTAAGTGGGTTAAATAATACCTACCAAAACAAACGGAAGTCAGTATATTTATTGTCTGCGCTACATATCAAAATACATACATTATGAAGTTAAATAATAACGCATTGTTAAATAATAGGTTGCGTAATTATTTTGGTAAATATCTCGCTTACATTATCACTGTTACTAAAATAGTTAAATTGTGGAACACAGTGATATCGGCGAACAAAAACATCGGAAGGAAACCTGCATTCGAGGTCGAGGGCATGTGGCATCTACCAACCCGCACTTAGCCAGCTTTAGTTCTATTATTTAATCAGATGATAAATAAAATTAGGTACATATTGTTATAATAGGTATTTAATCCGAATAAACATGGAGCTCTCGTAGATGAAGTTCTACTTACCAATAATTTTTACTTTCTCTTAAAAATAACTACCTAACATGCGACTTAATATTTTCGTAGTTTACTAGGGCGAGTGTTCATTAAAAATTTAATTTTATACCTACCACTTTCATACTTTTTTGCATAATAAAACATATATATCTAGGGTAAGTACATTGCAATGGAAAGTTGCTACCGTTTATGCGTGATGAGTTGCTAAAATAAAACTCGTACATGAAATTAATTTAAATTTACTAAAAACTACTTGACAAGTTATATCTATCTTAAAACGTATCTTTAACTCTAGGTTCTTATTATGGTTTTTTAATTACCTACTGCTAAAATATAGACAGACTCGTCAGAGGAATTTGAATTATAATAATACTAGCTGCCCCAGCGAACTTCGTACCGCGCAAAATTGTGAATCTAAACCATTCCCAGATCCCCTTGAACACACCCAAAAAATTTCATCAAAATCGGTCCAGTCGTTTAGGAGTAGTTCAGTCACATACACACGCACACAAGAAATATATATATTAAGATGTGCTAGGCCGGTTCGTATCGTTTGCCTCTAGTCTGTAAAGAACTTTGATGGTTTGTCAATAATTTATATCCGTGCAAAGCTGAAAGTAAGTGTTAAGTATCATCACCTTACCGAAAATCACTCGTAATCACAATTCAACGCAGAAGTCTATTCCAGAGGAAAAAGAAAAGAGTTGCTTGTTCATATTTCATAAACACTATTATAATTATTATTATATTATACCTTTGTTAAAATAAATACATATTCTATGAATTCTTTAGAAATATTTATGATGAACGTAAACAAACAATGCGATATGTAAACTCGATAGTGGGCCAGTAGGTCAGCGAAATGTTAGCTTTCGTTCTTGCTTACCGGCCTATTATCAAGGCCTGACCTAGAAGGACTTGTCGCATTCCATTAGCATGTCCTTACGCTGTTATTAGTTAAGGTATTAGAGGTTTCTGCTTTGCTTGGAGGGAAGTGAATAGCTTAACTTTTTCAACTCCTATTGTTATGTTTAATACAAAAATGTGGGGAACTGAGGGTCCGAATTTTAAAAAGGTGATAGTTTTAATGGTGGTATCACAAAATTTCACAATTTATTTAGTATCATATAAGATTAATGAAAAGTTAAAGGTTTTTATATTATACGCGTAATAAACTTTCCATAATTGAGGGTCTATTTTGAACGGAGATATACAAAGTACCTAATACAGTGTTTTGCTATAGGTAATATCTTGGTTCCACAGTTTTTGTTTGGCGTAAGCTTACCTACATTTCACCGTAGACTTTTTCTATAGTGCCCTTAGTTTATGCGGTACAAGTGGACCCTCAATCCACTTTGTGTGGACTGGTCTATTTGATTTTCACAAAATCTGGTTCTAACTTTCTCAATTTTTTTGGGAATGTTCACAAAATCCTGAGCATGTTTTCAAATAATTCTGAGAGAGTGGCCCTCAGAGCACGCGCACATTAAATCAAACGCGCCCAGAGTCGTAGGTACTTACACCATCAATTTCACTGCTTACGACTTTCAATAGAGCCTTTGATGCATTGATATATCACACAAGTATCTAGCAGATGTCACAGTCATAGAAAGTGAAGACTGCTCCCAATGTGAAGCAGAACGGATCATTTGTATAAAACAACAATGGGTTACGATTACGATTGTGACGCCCCTAATTATAATATCACTCTGCAACTACAAGTGCAAAAGATAAAGTGGGCGGAGTTGGACTTTTCAATTATAAGTTAAGGTTTATTCTTTTGTTAATGAACCCACACCCACCAGTATTGTTTACAGACTCTACTGCTAGTAAGTCATGCTCGCTAAAAAAGTCACTACTCACTACTACTACTTACAAAATGGTCGAGGAGGGCGATGGCTGCTCTATCAAATCAAGCTCGTGCGCGGGTGCTTGCTGCTCGAGGGTGATCGGTCCGAAGACGGCGGAGCTTTTTTTTTAAATATTTTGGGACAATAACACACGGCCATCTGATCCCAAACTAAGGCACAGCTTGTACTATAACTAACGTAACGAATACAATCTATACTGGGACATTTCCCAGTATAGATTTTTTTTATTCGTTCGCGGCGTATAATTAGCGGTCAATGACCCTGCGAGCGCACAGCTGATACCGCCACGCACGGGGGGCAGTACAATCTAAATATCTTTTATAAGCGATTTTTTTATAGTACCTAAGACATATCACAAAAACCAATTTATTAAAATTTGTTAAAGTTAATTTTCTATGACCTTTGCATAAACGCATTAAGCCACATACAACGGGCTTAGAGAGGTGGTAATGTTTATTTTTGCACGTGAAAGTTAATACCTGTTGCTAGCTTTGGCGATTACATCACCTTTCTATACAATGTAAGTAAACATCACTTAATGTTATCGAATAAGCAAATTTATTTGGCAAACAACAGAAGGTTTCCAACACCGAGCCGACCCCAATAGAAATGGGAAAAAGGCAAGGGAAATGATTTGTGAATGAATTTCAAAATATTAAAGCAACGTGTGTTTTTGCTGAGTGGTTAGACAATATTCTACGTTGTTGACAATTTATTAGGTAATGTTGAAAAGACCTGGCATGATAAGGGATAGCCACAATTTTTTTTGTTTTGCCCATCGTTAAATTAAAAATATTGGAAAAGTATATCTCTTTTTTTTGTGTAACCTAAACATTACGGCAATAGGTCCCAGCGAAATCTCGAATACAGCTCTTTAAAACAGATGCATACCTCTCCCATACGTAGCTCACACCCACTCAATAACTTTAGTGCGTTAAAGTTAAGTTAAGTTTTTATCTTAATATTGTTTCATTTGAATGATAAAGCAAAAAAATACTTGTCTAACATTTCTTCAAATCGTAAAATGTTAAAATACCTATATTTTTCATACCATGCCGTCATCCCTATTAAGGTAATGGAATAAGTCCTGTCGCTGTCGTCTCACTTCAACTCTTTTTAGTGCCCCATTGCTGGGCACGGGTGCTCTCAAATATCTTATGAGTTGGTACTAGAGATGGGCGGTGAGTAAATACTATTTTAGTATTTACTGAGTAAATAGTAAATACTGAGTATTTACTCATTTCTACTGAGTATTTACTCTAACGCATGAGTAAATACTTTTGACAATAGTGGAGTGTCTTTTTTGCGAACTGACTGCTATGCCGGAGGTCGGGGGTGCGATTCCCGCCCCGAACAAATCTTTGTGTGATGAGCATGATGGTTTTTTTAGGTCTGGGTTAAAATTTATCTATAAATAACGGACCCGGTTGACGTCGTCCTGCCCGGTAAAGCAGTGCCATCTACTGGGTCTCAGACCTACCTAATATAACCACCCAAATATAACCACGGCAGTTTAAGTCATGAATACTAATTGCTTTTCCTTCGGCTTTCCTTTTATAATATCTCGCCCAGTTTTCAGCCGTGACTTTTTCTTTCGGATAACTTCTGTCTTTCTACTTTTCCTTTCCCAATTTCTTATTTTTATCTTTTTTTCTTAAAAAACAATCTCGTACTTGAAGAAATATTCTAAAAACAGAATTAGTGTAAGCAGCCGTTCACGCGTGATAATAATAATAATAGAATAATAATATGGTGGGACCAAGGGATTCATTTTTATATAAATAGTTAGATTAGTGACCGACCAAAAGTTCGGTTTCGGTTGCGGCAAGTTTCGGCAGAAATATGCAGCTGCTATGCCAGTTCCGTTTTCGGCAGAAAAAGTGCCGAAACTGAACGAAAAAGTAAGCAATTTTCTGAGTAGACTGCGTTTTGAAGAGCGTAGTATAGCATACCCTCCAGTTAAGTGGAGTGACGATCTGCGAAAGATAATCGGCAAGCCGATAACAGGGTGCAATGAATTGTATTGGTAGAGATCTATGTCCAACCGTGGACTGCAACAGGCCGATGATGATGATGAACCACTAAAACAACTTATACTATGTGTGACCTTCAGTTACTTTGACTTTCTTTTTATCCTAAAATAGGGTTGCCCTTAACCACAACTTGCCTGATGTGAAACAATGATGCAGTCTATGATGGAACGCGCTTACCCAGTAAATACCGGTTCACTCGTGACTTGAAAACCGGAAGATCATAGCTATTGGAACACATAGATGCCGGCAGTGGATTCCACAATTTGGCAGTTCGCACAATGTGCGTACCCATGGAATTTCCACCATATAACGATGGCGCATAGCCTCTACTTGACCGATGGAAGAACGGGGATGGAGGAATAAAATTGTGTAATTCCAACGCACACTCTCCGAAGTGTATCCGGTAAAAGACCGAAAGACTAGGAACTATGCGGTGATGCTCGAGACTTTTCAATTTAGCCTTGACGAGGGATTCATTGCCAATAAGCTTCTTGGCTCGCCTTACTATAGACTCTAACGCCTCGTGTTGGTATTTAGCTGACACAACCCAAAAGAGGCGAGCAGTACGTGCATGAACGAACTTGTGCTTCGTATAGCTCGAGCATCTGTTTCGGCCTGAAGTACTGACGCAGCTTCGCGAGGACACCTAGCTTTTTGGCAGCTAGTTAGGCCATGGACTCTATGTACGGGCCAAATGAGGGTCGAAGTCATATTGACGCCAAGAAGCTCAAGGTGGTCTGTAATAGGCACGTGTACACCTTGAAAAGTAGGAGCTAATTGAATGGCCTTTTTTTTAGCAGAGAATAGACACGCCTGGGTTTTAGCAGCATTAAACTTGACTAGATTGGCGTTACCCCAGTCGGAAACAGCATTAAGAGACAAGTTTAAGCGCTCAACCATGGCCTCTCTAAGGGACTAGATCTCAGCCGTACTGGCAAGTGGCCTAGACATATAGCTCTCTACAACTGTGCTATGTAGTTCATTTCATTTCCTAGCCAGCTTCAGCCACTTCTTTTATTAAAGGGAAATGTCTCTAGCATCTCCTCGCCCTGGACAGACACGGGGGGAGTGGTACTCCTGTTTGTAGCAAGGGTAAGCAAGACCCAGCAGGGTTTCCAGCTCTAAGCAGCTAAGCCCGGTTCACCCCCTAAAATCTTTGGCGGTGGGCTAACCCGCCGGCCAGCATCTGAAGCTGCGGAGCGGGACGATGTTTGCCACCCTCTCTTCTTTCCCAGCCATCGCGACCAGTCTATGACGGCCACATCGGGCACTTGGTCAGCGTATGCAGCGCCATGCTCTTCAGCCCCGAACTGGTGGCACTCGGGTGACTTCTCCCGTCCGAGGCGATTTAGGTATCTAATTGCAAAAACTCCCATGCATAGCCTGTAAGTGCCTGCGTCGTTCATAAGTCGAGGGTCACTTGGAGAGGATGGACCTTGCTCTGCCTCAGCTACCTCGCCGCGCCCTTTTCCGCATACCGCGTAAGGTCTATCTAATTATTTCGGAAAGGTAGCTTTCTAGTTCTTAGTATACCTACCATTAGAAAAAGAAAATAATATATTTGTTGCATACCTTAATTATTGTTACTTTGTCATTTTAAAATATTTGCGCGCGCGTGTGTGTGTGTTAAAATTAGATTTACCTACTTTTTCGAATCGGTTAATCAGTTGGTCTAATTCAGGACTCTATGATAGTTCAATTAAAATTATTTGCTCTATTTCTATATGTAAGTACCTATGCCTACAGAATCAATAAATCAGAATAGGATCCGTAAGAATAAGCCAAATTCAAAATGGATTTACAACGTAAACACACACGAGCGCACTCAACGACTGAGGAACACGAATAAGCATGTCCTTGATGTTTGTTTGATTTTGCCTCTCATTCTATTATTTTCTAACTTCATTCAAAAAAGTGACAGAGAAACTAATAGCAAGTCGCATACCTTCTTTTGTTTTATGCAAAACATTATATCCCTTCAATGTAAAACAAAGAAACCTTACCTAAGTAGCCCCTTAGTGTGGTTGGTGATATGGACTTTAGTGTGTTATAATTATTTCATATTTTTGGGTACGAAATTATCAAATTTAAGCAATACCTAGCTAACTTATCTATTTTCAAGCACATTTCCAGTATTAAGAAAAAATACAAGGAAAAGTTACATTGGTTCGTTACATTTGTATGAATTAGCTTAAGAAATTAAATCCTTAGCGGGTCCTATCCTCAATGGGTCGTATTTTTTATGTCAAGCTCCTGGAAAGAACCAATTAATGTGATAAAAAATGAAAAAAAGTATTTACTGTCGATTTTTAGTAAATACTCAGTATAAAAGAGTATTTACTCAGTATTTACTCACGTGACAGTATTTACTGAGTCTTTACCCATCTCTGGTTGGTACAGTTAAGGCGTTAATCCACACACGCTGGCTGGTCAAAGATTAGTTCCTAGACAAGTCAGTTTCTTCATAATGTTTTCCATAACCGATATTGAGCAGTGGCGATGAAACAATTCACACAAAGATGTGTGGGCACGACCGGGGATCGAACCCGTGACCTTACGTATTAAAGGCGAGCCCGAGGTTGTCAACATCTTGTTGAATAAATACAATGATAGCGTTGCAAGTCCGCCATTGGGAATACATAGGAACATTTAATCTGTTCCAAAAAATCTAAAAAAGACTTTATAACGACATTAAAGAAATTGAAATAAAACTACTTTTTAACGGATTTTATCTTGGTTTATTTTAGATTTTAGATCCCAACGTTTCAAAGTCTTTTCAGACTTCATGTTCACGGGTGGACAAGAAAAGACTTTGAAACCGCGATAAAATCCGTAAAAAAGTAGTTTTATTTCAATGTGTGATATTTGCGTAAATCTAAGACAATACTACGACATTAAAGAAGAAAATTACCACAGTGTTTTTTTTGTTTGCTTAATCGTTGTCATCGATCAAACTAAAATGGTAAAGTTCGCCCATAGTTAAAAACCTGTAAGGGAACTAAATCAACCTCACATGCATCCAAAATAAATTACGATTACGATCTTCATTGATGAGAAAGTAATGCATAGATACTTTGCTTATTGACATGTAAACAAATAAAACTTAGGTCGTGGTTATTTTTAAGTGACATTGAAAAAGGAGGAGTTTGCCGTTTAGAATGTTTACATATTTTTTATGTAGGTATAATAGTAACCCATCTTTAATGCCCCAGTGCTGGGCACGGGTCTTCTCTCAACTACCTTATAGTTGAGAGAGCTTAGGCCATAATCCACACACGCTACTTTCCCAAGTGGGTGGTATACATACATACCTATTTTTTATGTATATGTTTTGGCAGGAACTCCAAGATATAAAGACAGATTTGCAAAATATTTTTTTTGCTGGAAGGAGATCTGAAATGATCTGAAATGGTCCCATTTATTTTTTTACTGACTTCCAAAAGAAGGAGGTTTTCAATTCCTCTGTAGGTATGTTGAATCGGTTTTCTTATTAAACATTTTTTTTACAAGACTAGCGAGTCAAACCTAAAGTTACATAAAACGTAGGTAGGAATATAAACCTACTTGTCCTTTTGTATATCATTGTTTTGTATGTATGTTATTCGATTTCTCCTCATAATCACGTCATAATCGATGTTGTTATGACTTGTGGTTCTGCATATTTATGTTGATTTAAAAAACTACATCGGTATTTTAGTATAACGAGGTGTAGGTACCTTGATACGAAAATAGGTATATCTTCATAAAACTTTATAAGTCTTTCAAATTGAACTAAATGTATGCATTTTTTTATTCTGAAATATCTTGACTACAACTTGCCTGACGTTAAGCATGATGAAGTCTACGATAGGACGCGGCGAACCATGTTTTTGGAACAAAATTCCTTAATCCACGTCACTCTAATGCTTGGCGCTATAGGAGCTGCTATGCGTTAAGGAAATATGAATGTATGGGAGAAATGTGTAACAGCTACAGTATGTCATTATTTCTTTAGTTAAAATTTAAATAAATTATTTCTTTATTTAAACTAACGACGTCTATGGTTAAAGTGAATACTTGCATTTAATAGGTCAAGTTAAAATTCGTTTGTATTCAAACATCCGTTAACGGATGACGATTAAGACGACGACAAAGGTTATTTTAATAACTTCAAACCAATCGGGTGTCCCAAAGACACCATAAGCTTATTTTTCTAAGTTTTAATACCATCTTTTTCCCATGAATACAATCATTAATTTATACCAAAAGACCCATAATACTTTAAGTTAAATTATAGATAATTATACGCAATATAATTTGGGCGCCGCACGCGCAGGTGAATGTCCGCCTTGGCGTATTTTTTGTTCCAAACAAAATTTGGGCGCTTTTTACGTTGCCCCACCATTGCGCAGTCACTTTCTCCGCTGCGCTGCGCTTGTTTGACAAACCAACAAATATTATTTGTATGACTTATATTTTTGTGAGAAATTTATTGACCTCAATGGGTAATATGATATAGCAGGTTTTCAGGATACAGATCTAGTATGATATAATGATAATAATCCTTACAAATATCTAATAGGTTTAGGGTTTACAGACGTAATTTCTTCTATTCTTTCGTTTTAAATATAACCTAAAGTCATCCGGTATTATCTAAATATATAAAAGAAGAAACCGACTGACTGACTGACATATCAACGCAGAGCCCAAACCGCTTGGTCTGGAGACTCCAAATTTAGCACATAGGTTCTTTATGGGGTCTAGAGGTGCACTAAGAAAGGATTTTTCAAAACTCACCCTTTAAGGGGGTGAAACGGGGTTCCAAAGTTTGTATAGAGAAACAAGATTAGTGAGATCAATTTCGCGGGCGAAGCAGCGGGCGAAAGCTAAGGGCGGAAGCTAGTAACATATAAATATTAGGTATCTTTTGACTCAAAAACTATTATCTAGGTACTTATAATATGTAGTTTAAAAGGTCGTTCCAACGTTGACGATAAGGTCATATACTTAAGTTTGTACTTACTATTTACTTACTTACTAACTTTTACTTTGATCGGCCGATTTATTTAAGTAAACAGAATGGGCACACGGTAAAAGAGTCATTGGTACTAACAACTTAGGTATTATGAATCAAACACGATATCTTCGGAAAATATGAAAACTTAGCAAATTCACTACCCACGTGAATATTTTTACTGCATTACTTAGTAAACAGATAAGTAGGGCGTTTAAAACCAACAACCATTGGGATAACCAAGGTCTTGACAGAAGACGACGGAAACACAGCGTAGGATGCCTTCAGATTGGGGGAAGTGACGATCTCGAGGATCTCAATCAGTTAGTAAGAGCTGCATAAGAGCGGCCGCAGATCGTGCTCAGTGGCGTGCTTTGATGATAACATTGGCATAAAAACTGCATCAATATTTGTCTTGGTCTATAATATAGTCTCGCCTTCATTGAATCTACGCTATAGAGTGTGCGTTGGAATTACATAATTTTATTCTGCCATCACCGTTCTATCTTCGGAAAAGTAAAGGTATGGCTGTGCACCATCGATTTAGGGGGGAAATTCCACGGGTACCTACGCGCAAAGCTCTTTGCTTACATTTTTATGTGCGAACTGCCAAATTGTGGACTTCACTACCGGCATCTCTGTTTCTCGATAGCTATAATCTGCCTCTCTATCTTCAAGTCACGAGTGAATAAGTAGGTACTGGGTAAGTGCGTTTTATCGGAGATTGCATCATTGCTTAACAACAGGCAAGTTGTGGTCAAGCGCAAGTCTATATCAGAATAAAAAGGGGCTATAGTGACTCCATGGTTTACTACTTAGGTCTAAACTGTTGAACTTTCATGTAATTAAAACTTACAAAGCCTAAAAATACAAGTTACTTATTTACCTAAATAAGTTTATGCAAAGGATAACTTAAAATATGATAAAATAAATAAACTAATTCTAAATTTTATCTTAAAAACTAGACTTAGGCATCATATAAATTACTACGAATCGAGGCCTTGGGGGAATGTACAGAAGGCTGGCAACATTGCCAAGTTGTATGGCAATGCTAAGTACTTAATTCTTTCACCAAGATGTAACCCATCCTTCTGGTGACGTGAAGTGTTTAATAAGCGCTTAGAAATTTCTTTAAAAAGTGCACGGGTGCTCGGGCCCCACGGTCCAAGCGTTGCAAACCCAAACGGCTCTAATATATCATTTGCGCAAGTCTATTACAAAATAAAAAAGGGCTATACCTACTGACTACATGGTCTACTACTTAGGTCTTACTGTTAAACTTTCATGTAAGTAAAACTTACAAAGCCTACAAATACAAGTTACATAAGTTAGTTATGTCTATGTCCGCTCTCCGCGGTCATCGATCTCCTAGATATTATCTAATTGTTTCGTAATAGTTTATGAAACGTCCAATTTAAATATTGACATTCGCTGATTGGTGTTCACGTATTAGCAACACGTAGTTTTATGTTTCACATGTGTCAATTACATCTATTAAGTATAATTATACGTGTGAGTGAAAGAAAGTTGGTAATTCTTTGGAATAAAGGCTTTTTTGTTTGTTTTGTATGTTGACATCGTGTGTTTGCCGTAGCGAGCCTTATGCTCCCGGTGCAATCTTCAGTAACTGGGATCTGAGAAATATTCGTGGTCATGTTATGGTGGCATCTTCTCTCCTGCCAGCCCTTCGCCCAGTGTTTGGTCACCGCTGACACCGCCCTAGTTACGTGCGGTTCTTAAAATCCATCTAGGTAGGTACGAGTCCGTAGGTTGATAAACTTGGACTATGCTGGTTAGGTAAGGAAGTCCAACGCTAGTGGTAAATTGAATACCTTAAAATACTAGAACTCAATGTTTAGACATATGAAATTGTATGTGCTCTTAATAGATTGACCAGTTTGAGTTGCATTTAGCTAACTATCTCAGTGTGTCTAACAGGCTTTGATATTAGTGTGAATCGAGGTCAGGTTTATATTAAAGACTGTTTGAAATAAGGATAATTCTAGTTTTAGCCAACGTGCAGCCACTAGTTAAAGCTGTGTGCTAAAGCTAAAGTGTTCTATTTAGCTGTATTTGTTTATTAACAGTCCAACCGACCTGCTCGTCGCTAGCATGATAAAGACTTAATAATAATAATAATATAATTTATTTCAACTGTTTTAATTACACTCATATTTGTTAGTAAACTTAATCTAAGGGGGTTGGTCTTAATCTACTATATCTGCTATTTTTTAATTTGCTTAACGTGACACATCTGTATTTAGCCTTAGGTATATTATGGTGGGTGGCGACTTCTGTTCTAGCCGGCTAAAACTAGGTGTACCTAAGCGGTCTTTGGCTTTTAGCCATGACATATAAAAATATGTTTTATTAATAGTCCTTTCTTAAAAATCAGACGTCTTATCTCATAGTAATGCTGTCGCATCTTTCACGGTTGGTTGTTATAGAATCAGTTTATAAGCTTTGCCCTCGCCACTGACGCCACTTAAATGAAATTTAGTGAAAGCATTTGGGTTTATTATTCTGAGTTTATAATGAGTCATCATGAGTGTATGTCTAACTTAATTGTCGTTATTTTCTAGACAATGTGGCAAGTTCCGATTAAGCCCTGACTTTCACACATGGCTAAGAAACATTTTAACCTCATTTGACCTCATTTTTTAAATAATTATTCTGAGAAAAAATTTATTTGCGCTTTTATACCTACCTGGTTATATTTTTCGTAACCAAATAACATTATAAATAATCTCAAACGAAAAAGCACTTCTATTGATTAACGCGTTGAGGTCTTTTGTACTAAAAAGCATTTATTTAAATAAGTTTATGTAAAGTATATAACTTAAAATATAATAAAATAAATAAACTAATTCTAAAATCTATCTTAAAAACTAGATAAGGCATCTTAAAAATTCCTCCGAATCGAGGCCTTGGGGGAATGTGCCCAGATGGCTGGCAGCATTGCCAAGTTGTATGGCAATGCTAAGTTATTATTTCACCAAGATGTAAGCCAGCTCTCTGGTGACGTGAAGAGTTTATTAAGCGTTTTTTTTGCTGATGACCTAACCCAATTAGCCGGAAGGGCCTCTATTGGTACACCGTTTATTAAGCGCCTGGAAATTTCTTTAAATAGTGCATGGGTGCTAGGGTCCTATGGTCCAAGCGTTTCAAACCCAAACGGCGGCCCAAGTATTATAATTTTTACACAACTGACTATTATTACAACTGACTTACTACTGCGTTCGCAGTAGCAGCGCCCTCAGACATACTAGTACTCCGAAGGTGTGACAAGGCCAGGGTTTCCACTTAAAAAATGATGTTTGAAATTAATTTTTCGGGGCTGAGTCACCTTCGTCCTTGGGAGTGCACCTTTTGACTTAATCCCCACATGTAGTCCCCGGTGGTGGCACCTGGCCAATCAATCAACGGGTAACTATTTTTACTGGTTATTAAGTAGTGGTACGCTTCGGCCGTGGTTTGTGACCACCCACCAGACAAAACCGCACCGCCAAGCGGCCTTGCCGTGTTCCAGTGCGATGTCTGGTGACATCATTTAAGAGGATGGGTCGGAATTTTTGCTCCTTTATGATTTCTAACCATATGGAGCCTTATTCCACTGCCAACTTCCCACCGACACACTGTCAACGTTTGTCAACACACACCATCTTCAAACAAAATCAAAATCCGTACATTCTTTCGGTAGCCACGATGCCAGATGGGAGATGATACATAAAACACCCCGCCGCATCGTTTTCGCGTCGATCGTAAAAAGGGCGAATTATAAGCAATAAATTCCTTTTTTGCAGTCTGGTTTTAGTTTTTTTTTACTTTATCCTTTTTAGTAACTATTGGTTTTTGTAGGATGTGCTGTTTTATTCTGTACTTAGTTAGTTACTTATTCACGGGTATCCTGTGTGCATGTGTAATTAACTAGTTACTTACAAGAGTGACCAAATTAGGCGGGGTTAATGACCCACCTTCACTTTCTCTTGATGACGTTGTATTGACGTTGCCTGTGTATGTGTAGCTTTTCATACATACTCACAGTCCTTATTTTTACGGAACCAAGTTGATACTTACACACAATGATTTTCTATAGTCCACATCTCGATACTTACACATACCTTCTCTAACTGATAGTTTGAAATCCGGAAATACTGAGACTTAGAAAAAAACAAGAAGTTTCTTTCTACCATGGACTGAGATCATTGTTTCAAAATTAGTTCAGGAATTTTATGGGTATCTAATAATCGTGCTTCGTTTTGTCAACTCACTGGGCGTTTTCACTGCACAACAAAACAAGATACAAGCATAGTCTTATCTCTTTCTACACATCTCTAAACGATAGAGATGAACAGTGCTTGCAACATGTTTTCTTGTATATTTTACGCCAGCGGAAACTTGGGGTTACTTATACTTTAATAGTGAACTGCACACTTTTCCGGTAGTGGTACTATACTTCCAAAGTAACATAGCACAGGCGCCTTTATTACCAGAAAGTGTAGACAGAGGTGAATAACATCTAAATTTCGCCGGCTATACCTAAGGGTAGTATTCTCGTAATTTTGAACATCGTTGTCAGATACGCTCGTGTCAAGTTCGCGTCAAGCGAGCGTTATTAGCGTATGCTTACTGCCTGCTGTGCGGTTTATGTGCGTGATTCAAGCGTGATTATGTGTTCAATAAATCATGTGACGTCTCAAATGTTTAGTCCGATCAAGGTGGAGCACACGTGCAATTATTACAACACTAGCTGACCCGGCAGACTTCGTACTGCCTCAATCGACTGCTGTTTTTAGGGTGTTTCCGACAATTTAAACCTTTTAAACCTTCCGTCGACCTCCACGAACATTTCAAGACCATTTTAAGATAAATCCGTTCAGCCGTTCTCGAGTTTTAGCGAGACTAACGAACAGCAATTGATTTTTATATATATATAGAAGACTAAGCTATGAAAACCTCTAATTTCCACTGCACAAGAAAACATGTTGCCAGCATTATCTATCTCTATCGTTAAGAGATGAATAGAAAGAGATAAGACTCCGCTTGTATCATGTTTTGATGTGCAGTGAAAACGCCCAGTATCTAAGTAACATTATGCACTAAAACGTAAACACCACAATATGATCGGCGAGTCCAGATATTACGGGAATTAGCCTACTGGTATTTAAACTCACTGAAAAGCATTTTAGCCATTAATTATTTAAAGTGAAATAGTTTTACAGATCCGGATCCAAAAGCTCACCACGCTGTCTGTTTCTGCAGACATATTATGTAACTTATGTAAAAATAGTAAGTACAAACATACCTAAGTAAATTTGAAGTAGGTACCACGATGGTCATCAACCTGCACTTATGTAATTCGCTAGAGAAGTCTACAGATTTGTATAACGATGGTGTGAGAAGGTGCCAAGACAGAACTTCATTAAACTCAACTATGAACGGCGGTAACGGCTTCATCTTTGAAATATAATATAATAATTAATTTCGTTCCCCGATCATGCCCACACATCTTTGTGTGAATTATTTCATCATCGCTCCTATAAATCGGTGAAGGAAACCATCGTGAGGAAACCGGCATGTCTAAGAAATAATTATTCGAGGACATGTGTCATCCACCAACCCGCACATATCCAGCGTGTGTGGGTTGAGGTCTTCACTCTCTCAACTTATAAGATAGTTGAGAGAAGAACCGTGCCCAGCGGTGAGATACTAAAAAGCATGCATGAACGTATTAAATATCTATAAAGTTCCTTTTAGCTGTCATCCAACTACACCAGCGGTCAATCGTTACCAGGTAACTAGACAAAGTTATATAATAAAACTATACTTTCGGTGTAAAAATCGAATAAAAAAAAATGGAAATGACAAAAGATTGTTTACGAATATGATTTTTTTTTTTTTATTCTGCATTAGGCATTTTTTTCACTTGACTACAACTCGCTTGATGTTAAGCAATGATGTAGTCTACGATGGGACGCGCCCGCGCGGCTTTGTCTAGTGGGTGGTCACCATGGAAGAAAAAAGTTACTTGTTATTTTCTAAGTTACTTTTTCTAAGGTGGTCACTAAGCATGGCTGATGCCGTGTTGGTAGTAACCATAATTACCAGTAAGCATAATTACTTGTTGATAGATTGTTACCTGATTTGCACCACCCGGGGGCCACGTGTAGGGACTCAGATAAAAGTTGCACTCCCAAGGACGAAAGTGACTCAACCCCCAGAATCCATGCATGAATCCATGTTTCCCGATAGCTATAGGCCGACCGTTTACCTTGCGTATGGCCTATCGCCAAGATTCTGACTCCTCAAGCTGCACAGACAGTGATGATGATTCAAGCGATATGGATATTAGTGACGAATAGAATTATATTACTTTTATCTGTGGTTAAATTGTTCTATAAGAGATTTAATTAATGTTTTATGACTTTGTACCTCAGATGGCGATACGCGATCTAAACGGTCGGCCTAAGTATAAGATTAAAGGATGATTAGATGCCTGTCTTCAAGTCACGAGTGAATCGGTATTTCGACCACAGCTATTAACAATGTCAGAACAACAAAAATGCTACATTTCAGTACGGCCGAATGAAGTTTTATGCTCAATGAGACGCCTTTAGAACTACCGACTTTATTACCCTAGAAAAACTATGACAGCAATTTGTTTGAAATTTGAAAACTTTGCGAGGTCATAGATGTATCTAGGTATTTTAAGACCTTATGTGCATAAAACAAAAATCGCCAAAATGTGTTCCGACTTTGTTAATAGCTACGGTCGATTACTGGGTAAGCGCGTTCCATCGTAAACTACATCCTTGCTTCACATCAGACAAGTTGTGCTCAAGCGCAAGTTTATTATAGTATTTAAAACAAAAGATTGTCACGAGACTTTTCAAACGCAATAACCGACATACACGGATGGAAAGCTAACATCCTTATAAGTACATATGTCCATACTATATTATCGCCGCCTTATTCTAAAATGAGGGTTAACTTTAATCCTCTTAACCTAGTTTTAGTTCTATACCTACTCTGCTAAAACATAATTTTGGAATAACTTCGGAATCGAACCAACAGTAAGCAAGTAGGTTTATTCATTCATATCACAATCTCCATGTTGTTTCTCACAAAAGTCGTTTCTAATATTTATCTCATCTGCTGTCGGTAGATGTCGGTACATTCTGGCAGCTCCTCGTAGTTCCTGCACATCAGCATTATTTCCTTCTCCCCCAAACACAGTATTCTGCATTTTATTTATAAAAGGAGTTATTTTGCAAACCAAAAGGCGAATGCAACTTGTATCTTCTTCGGAGCCTTGTTCGCGAATTAATTCATCGATATTTGAAGGCAATGATTCATTCTTGGCAGTTGCTATTAGGTCTTGAAGTCTTCTAGAGTTTCTATTGAGTATCCAAGTAGACGGGTCTTCTGAGCGGTATACTTTAGTAGCGCGAGGTGGTCCTGCTAAGAAGGTTGATATCTGAAATAAATCATGAACACGAACATTATTTCTCGTACGTTTATAGATTGCAATAGGTGAATATCATCTACTTTTTAAGGTCATTATAATGTTTAGGTCCCATACTTAATAGGGAGTGAGGTTATTGCCGTTGCAACTATGATTCTCTAAGTTCCTATGTTAGTAATATATTTTTGCTCGACCCGTGTATCGAAATCTTACCCAGAATCTTGCGGTTATTTAGCAAACACGCTTACCACTGGACAACCTAGGTAGTTAATCAAATTAGGTGTATTGCCGTCCCTGATGATTTTAATGAGATAGAGATAGTTAAAAACTATATTATTTATAAGTAAGAACTACATTATTTAAGCAGTGCAATCTACCTGGTCCAAAAATACGAGTAGATTACGACCGATTCTCAGACATAATGAATTTAATATATATAAAATATAATATATATGTATAACATTCCATACAAATCGATCAAGCCGTTTCGGAGTAGATTGGTTTTCTTTTATTTTTCTATGCGTAAGAGCCTCATACTTCTAGGAATATTCTAAAAAAGGAATTAGCGAAATCGGTCCAGCCGTTCACGCGTGATGGTGTGACCAAGGGAAATAGGGATTCATTTTTATAGATAAAGAAGAAGATATAGCAACTAATATTATACAATTAATCAAAGCATTAGCCCGGGAGAACATGGTTTTCAAAATCTGTTTCTGACTTACGGTTACTTGCCTTTATTTAATTTATTGTTTAACTTACCATTTGTGCTACAAATACTAAAGCGTTGACTGCAACTGCACTTATTTGGTTTGGTTGTAGTCCAAATAACCGAACTAAATGGCGTAAAGGTGTTAATGGACTTTGTTCTTCCTTAACATCGTAATTGGGGTCATTTTCCTGTGAATACTTTTCGTTTTCTTCTGTTCTCTCGTCAGAAGAATCATTCAGATTCCATTTTCTGTCTGGTGTCGGCTTTTTTGGTGTTTTTAATGCACGGACTACAAATTCAGCGACTTTTAATGCAACCGATTCCGAACCTATAACAAAAAGTAAGGACCTGTATTCACTAAATAAATGTTAGTAGATATCTACATACTTACGGGCGTTGTAAATGCTTAAAGTTGGTGAAAATGTTAATATCTCTTTCAAGACAAAACGCCTATAATCGGACGAAATTTTGGAGACCTACTTTTAGTACCCAGAATATTACTTAGATTATTAAATCTAAGTAATAAGTAAACGTCCGAATTCAGGTGTTTTGTCTTGAAAGACGGATAAACATTTTCACTAATTTTCTATAATTATATAGGGCGTTTTATTTCGGTGATACCTTTAGGAGACTTTCAGTTTCAAAATATAACGCGAAAGAAATCGCGGCTGGAGCAAACTATTATTATAAATTACTACAATAATTAGTAGTAGGAGTTTGTATACCTAATCTAGTACCCGTTGGCAATAAGTTGAGACCTGGGGGCGATGAGTGAGTGTGGTCTGTAATTCTGTTGTGATGATAATCCGTTTCTATTCTATCCGTTTCGTTTGGATCGGAAAGTTAATTAGTTAATATAGTACCTACTATAGATACACATCTACATAGATATACTTGCATCCACATAGATATACAAGCTACTTTTGTGGGCAAGTGGTAAGCGTATTCCCTAATTTGCCGGGTCTCAACTTATCGCGTACCTGTGTATTAATACTATAAAAAATTTCATGAACGTACCTAAGAAATCCTTAGCTATTTTCATTCCAGAGCTTAATTGGTCCATGAAGCCATTTCTGTACGGTTCACTGCTAGTCACCAGTTGGCAAGCAATGAGCAACACACAAAATACAGGTATCGCCATCTCAACGCCGCGATTCGAACTACGACAAGATCTACTCAAGTCACACACTGCATGCTTCGGTTGTTGAAGTAATGAATGCGCGTGCGCAACCTTAACATATTAGAGCATAACAATTTTAAAAATAGTGTCGCTTAGATGATAAAGGATGGTTCTAAAATTAATATTTACAATGTTTCAATTGTTGAAGTTTGATTCATAATGGTAGTTCGTGAATTTGAAATGACAAAAATGTTCCAGTTGAGTATCATAGATGGCGTTACTTATTACCAAGTATTGATGAGGAAACAAAATATTTTTGTAACTGAAAACTCAGTCGAATACATTATTTTTCTGCTGATACCTAATCCGTAGATAAAAGAAAAATAAAATAATATACATAAGAAGATATCTGGTGTTTTACGTTTTTTATTAATAGATTTAATTATTTTGCAATTGTATTAAACAATAAAAACCAAACCAAATGCAAGTAAAATCGCTTGGAGACGGTTGGTACCGGTAAAAAGAAATTGTGTTTGAGGAACGCTGAAAATTTGTTCATTGCTTCTTCTATGACAAACAGATCCGCGTAAATCATCACGTAGGTATGTTTTCTGTGTTAAACAGACAACGGCAACAGAGTGAAGGAGAGACACCAGAGTATTTACAGGAGTAAGGGTTCTGTTTTACTCTTTACAAAACGCAACCTTAAAAAACAGATAAGATTTTATTACTTACCTACCTGATAATTTGGAAATATACTTAAAGGCTTATTTTGTACTAGCTTCCGCCACAGATAAATAACTTCCGCCCGCGGCTTTGCCCGCGAAATTGATCTCACTAATCTTGTTTCTCCATACAAACTTTGGAACCCCGTTTCACCTCCTTAAAGGGTGAGTTTTGAAAAATCCTTTCTTAGTGCACCCCTAGACCCCATAAGGAACCTATGTGCCAAATTTAGAGTCTCCAGACCCAGCGGTTTGGGCTCTGCGTTGATATGTCAGTCAGTCAGTCAGTCAGTTTCTTCTTTTATATATTTAAGAAGATTCGTCATTAAAAAACATCATGCTGTATATATGACAAGAACAACAATAGACACGGAACTAAAGTAGGTAGGTAATGCCTTTTGGTGTTTTCTAAATTTAATGGGTGCTTTGTGCTAAGTGGAAATAGCTAAACAAAAGCAAAATAAAAGATCCTTCAATTGTTCTTGGATAGCTGGATAGATACAGTTGAAGGACTTGATTATTAGTCCTTCAACACTGTTTATGTTCGTTTCTTTCTTAGTAGGTACACGCCAAGGAAGGGTTATATTTTCCAATTTGTAGACGACCCACATAATCTGAAATTATTTATTTAAGCATGAATTGACCAAGTAGGTACCTACCTAGGTATTAATGTTCGTATCAAGTTTGTGTCAGATTTTGATTTGGTTTCTTTATTTTGAATTTGACAACACCTAAATGCTTCTTAGTTGTCATAAAACTGCAAATGTGGTAATCATTTTAAAATCAGTGATCTCTATATTTACAATGATAAAAGGTTGAAAATGTATCGCGACCGCTATACAATTGTCGTGCTCCGCGGCCCTGAATGATCATCCTAACGTTATGCTTAACTTTATTTCAACACCCAACGTCACATGAGTGACAGCTTCCAGAAATGTTTATATTACTCATATATTTTATGTTCAAATTGTCCTGTGCTGACGTCATATCGAAAGACGTCGAATATCTGAATGAGCTACCAATAAACAAGTTGTTGAAACTAAAATCTTCGCTTCAAGATTTGGCGACAACTGAATACGAAAATGTGACTAACGCAACACCGTCATATATACAAAGGTTCGGGGCTCAAGCAATGGCGATCCAAGCACCTCCAATCAAAAGAGGAGATTACGAAGACGGCCTCTATAAAAAAGGTGAAAGCAAGATCAGTAACTTATTTTCAATGTCTGTGACAACACTAGCGTTTTTAGCCTTTGGAGGATATTTACTCTGTTTAATTGTGCAAGCAGTGAAAGCCAAGCAAAGTTATTATAACAACTCAGTTCCTACCACACAGCCGTCCTCGTTCTTCGTTAGTGCGGGGATCAAGAAACGACCTCAAGCACAATTCGCGTCATATGGCAGAAGAAAAAGAGAGAATAGGTTAAGAAGGAGTTTAAAAATGGTAGATTTACCTCCAGAACAACTGTTTTCTGCGCTGCTACATGTTTGTGAAGGATACGCTAAGTGGAGTGAAAGAAGGCCTAGTGTGTATTAAGAAAATTCCGAGAAGGAATTTATGATTTGGATTTGAGGGAACTGACATAGTTACTACAACAGGAATACTACCGAAATCCTTATGAAGTCATGATCAGTACCTATTTCTATTCTCACCTCTTAAAATATTTAAAAGAAATAGTCTTCCTAGCATAAGCGTGGTCATTTTAAGGGGCCAATTGTTCGAATTAAAGCTTCAAATCTTTTATTAGAGGAATATTTTGGACTTGTAAGGAATTTTTTTTTAATTAGTATTTACAGTCAAAACGTCAGTACTAAGATAAAAGTTATCTAGAGAACTTTTTAAACAATCAGCTCTATATCTTTATGCTGTTTACTATATATTTTCCAGTTTTAAAAATCAAGTACTATTAGCAGCAATTGATTGATTAAAGTTTATGTGAAAATTCCAACGGAAACATTGTTTCATGTTATTTACGTAATGTATATTGTATCTTAATAAGAACAGCACATAAAAACCTATGAAGATATTATTATTTTTATAAAATACCGGCAGCGAAAAGGTGTTTACGTTAAACGCAGAAAACCAGATTGCCCCGCAATATAGCTACAATCTGTAAAAGTTTTTAAACTGTCAAATAATCACGCTAACACCTAATAATAGCTGCTTTGGCTTAAAGATTCTATTGTGCATTCCACATAAGGAACGCTTCAAATAACGCCGATTCGGCACATTCGGTTTAGCAGTATTTGTTGAACGACAATGCTGGCTCATCCTTACTAATATTATAATTACAAAAGTTACTTTACTGTTTTTCTCTATCTATTGCGCTTTCACGCCGAAACTATTAAACTGATTTGCATGAAATTTTGTATGGAGATATGTAGTTTGAAACCCGTGGAAGGACTTTGGATAGATTTTATATGACTGTGCAAAAAGAGATTGATGGTTTAGGGTGAGTGGAGCCGCGGACGGAAAACTAATACTTATAGAATACGTCTTCATCTGTTGTAGAAGCGCAGACATCTTTACGCGCGATCTCCTGTCACCAGTTTCTTTTAATAGATTGTCTAGCAAAGCCAGACATGACCTTTGCAATTACCATACTTATACTTTGTATTTTATACGGTTAGTGCGAATGGGGTAATCTCTTCGGGATATTTGTCCCGTATGTATTTGTAGGATATTTGTAAAAATGTGTCCGATAACACATTTTTTCAGGATACACATATTACTTTTATTCGGTTTTGCCGACTGGATATTTTGATTAGGGCTATTTTGAAAAACGTGTAGCGCTGCTACATCTATCTAAGTCGAGCAGTATGTTCTCGAACATTCATCCACATACATAGGTATATTCGAATTTATCGCCCAGATGATGTGCCGAATTATGCCGGCCCACTAATGTGTGGCGCCCCTTACTGAAAATTGTTTTTGCAATGTTGTATGCCAAAATGTACTTTATCACGGGTCAGTTGAATCTCATGTTGTGTACTGTGGTGGATTTTTATGATGTTTTAGTACGTTACAAGTGTTTCGTTGTTTATAAGAGGCTGTAATGAGGCGGACTGTGTTCGGTCTGTCATCGGTCGAGCTAGTGTTTACCGCCGGATGCCCTCGTTCACAGTAGGCGGAATAACTGAAGAATCTTTTTATTTAGGTAGTATTTATTTATAACTTTTATTATTCAGTAAAATGTTCTACTTAATTTTTTGGATAGATCCTAAACTATTATTACATGTTTTTATTTAATGAAATTCTTTACTATTATTAATAACAATGTAACAGTTCCTACTAAGAAATAAATACAAACAAAGTTAGCATACTCACGTATCTGCATTAGTAATTTTAAACTAGGAAACATTAAACCACAGTTAACATAAGTTAATTTAATCTGAGATTAGTTTTTACTAAAGATTGTGCGACCAAACGAAGCTGGTGGCAAGATAAGGGCTCCACCACATGTCAGTCGACGACGTGTGAACACAAGCTTACTTTGTATTAAGATGGTTATCTTTAAAACATCGCTACTGTACTCAACTGCTATATGTTTTATTGCTCTTAATAAAAGTATCAATAAAATTAAGAGTTTCATTGCTTTCTATCTATAATACTCATAGTTAACTTTATTTTTACGATAAACCAAAACCAATTACATTTTTTGTTTCGTTAACCTTAAAAGGGCTTAGGTACTACAAAAAGAGTTCACCGGATCAACAAATTTTGTAATAAAAAATATCTAAAGGAAGTTTGAACAAACCTTTATGTTTGACTCGATCATCAAACCATACACATTAAAAGTATTTTATCTAGGTATCTAATACCTACAGTATATAAGGATATGTATCTATGCTTCCTATAAAATTGTGTATAATAAAAAGAATACTTGTTCCCAGATACTAGATGAGTGTATTTAAATCTATTAGGTAAATAAGCTATCAATTAATGGTACCCACAGTTTAATAATTTTCTGATTTCCAATTTTAGTTAACTACGCACAGGTCTAGCTCTAACCCATGGCTTGAATGACCTCTCGCATTAATTAAATTTTATCTGATCCTCATAATTATACTTACGATAATTACCAAACTAATATTTCAATCTGAAGTCCATGCTCTTGTACCTAATAAGTACTTACTAATAATGCATTAAATTTTTTCAGATCACTAGCAAGCAAATATGAAAAACTTGTTAGAGTCAAAAATAACAAAGAACAAATCATATATAAAAATTAAGTTTTAGTCTGTTCCTTGCGGCACTGCTTTTAATAGTGTATGACTCATAAATAAGCTCTTTTTTACGGTTAAAATCCTTGCTTGCCCGCAAAAGATTCTGCCTGTAGTTAGAAGATGAAGAAGGTACCTTCCTTCCTACCAACAACGGCGGATTATAACGTAATGAACTAGACGGAACGTTAAAGTGTAGCTGCTGCAGCACATGAGTGTAATCAATTTCATTAGTAATTATTTTTAATAGTAATATACAATCCCGTAACCAGCCAGTTTGAACCAGTAACTTCGCGAACACACTTATCATTGGATCCACGAAAAGTCGGGGAAAGTTAGGTTGTTTTTAACAAAAAGGAAGTTTTAATAAAAATACCAGTCCACAGATAACATATTTGAGTATAATCTTATAAATATGATAATGTGACAGCGGTCTTACAAAATACCATGTTTACATACCGCTAAAGGATTTCCAATAAAATGTTTAACATTTTATTTTAATATATCACTATCGATTTCTTTTATATCGATTTAATGTAAGAGATAATCGAGTGTGTTTAGGTCAAAGGTTTACGATAGAGGACCCTCTAAACTAAATTGAATTTGACTCAGAATTACATCGTAAAAGAACTCTTCGCTTTACAATCGTTTTGTAATGTTATGGGAGACAATCATGGGGAGTTGTAAAACTAAATATAAGTTGGATTTACGTACCTAGTTATACCTACTTAAGTATAGGTAGTATTCAATATTTATGTGTGGTGCATGAGGCGAAAAAAATTTTTGTGAATATGAAAATCTAAATAAGATTAGGCACGGAATTACTTCAAAAGTAAAAAAATTAAAAAACAAACACAAAGAAACGTTAAAGTCATTTCATTTTCATTCAGTTATTTTGGTAAGTATAAGTAATAGTAGGTAGGTACTCACGTTGAGTATAACTAGTTAGGTATTTATTTCTTTTGTACCGTTCCTAGGTGGTATTTATACCTAGTAAAACTACAAGTGCCTTCCACCATCGATTTAGTACGCATGGTGTGCATATCAAGGAAACAATATGCAGCGGCAATATTTTGAAATAAAACTACTTTTTAACGGATTTTATCGCGGTTTATTTTAGATTTTAGATCCCGACGTTTCAAAGTCTTTTCAGACTTCATGTTCACGGGTGGACTGAGATATTTGACGTCCAAAAATATTAATCACAATTATTACTGACTACCTTCAAACATTAATATTTAAGTTGTTTAAGTTTATTTATTTAGTCAGTAATAATTGTGATTAATATTTTTGGACGTCAAATATCTCAGTCCACCCGTGAACATGAAGTCTGAAAAGACTTTGAAACGTCGGGATCTAAAATCTAAAAAAAACCGCGATAAAATCCGTTAAAAAGTAGTTTTATTTCAATGTGTATAAATAATAATAATATTCGCGTAAATCTAAGATAATACTAAGCGGCAATATTTTCTTATATTTAAGTTACCCATTATATAGGCAATGAATATACTTATTTAAATTTATAAAATCATTCACATTTTATCTAGATGGGTAGGCAGTACTTATAGGTACATTACAGCTCTACATTTACGTCCTACCACCCACATTCGCAAGTTTAGTTGTCTGTAAAAGTTAACGTACGAGTATTTTCAATGATTAGCGGCATCTTTTAATGTTAAAGCACTTTCTCGAACACAGCAAATCAGTCACTAACTCAGAAACCAACCTACGAAACTAACAAAGAAAAACATTTTGAATCGATAGGTTGATTATACCTAAGTTTCTACCTAATTTGGAAAGGTCTATTATTTAAACCTTAAAAAAACATGACATTTTACCTCCGACAAAAAGAGGGGTGTTGTAAGATTGACGCGTGTAGGTTTTAGTGCACAAGGTCTGTTACCTCGTAGAACCTAAACTAATGGTCCGGTTTTGATGCGGTTTTTCATTTGAAAGCTGAAAATCGAAATGGTTTCATTATTCTTTCATTTAAAGTTATTAAAACATTGGCCTGAAACGAGTCAATCGGCAGAATGAATCTGCACAGAGATAAATTATAGTCCGCAATATCACATACCTAGGCTATTTTTTATCTCTATTTTTGTTATTCGCGCTAGCATTTCCGCCTTTGGTTCTTAATGTTTATTGCATTACTCGTGTGTTATTAGATTACATAGTTAATATTCTCCAATTGTGACACTTGAATGTATACGCAGGCGAAGCTGCGCGCTCAACGAGCATTTTAATATATAATGTATTTATTTATTTGCAAGTTAGTTTTAGTTACCTCGTACTGTTTAAAATATTTTTCACTTAAAAATAGAAGTAAATTTACTAATTAATATTATTATGACAGTAGCGGTGCCACTTACCGGGTCCAACAATAGATTACGATCGATTTTCAGACTTATCGCATAAGATTTCATAAATATCAGTCAAACCGTTTCGGAGTTTTTTTTAATTTTCTCTACGTAAGAACCATCCTTGCATTTCAAGGAATATTCCAAAAAACATAATTAGCGAAATCGCTTCAGCCGATTTCGAGTTTTGCGCTCACCAACACATTTAGTGATTAATTTTCATTATATAGATTACTTATGTTTCTTAAGCACCTACACCTTTATTCCCAAAATATACATCATATGATATTGCTGTGAATAAATTATGTATTCAGAATACTTAATTAGATTAAGTTGAATTACCGTTATTCAAAACAGTGGGATTTAATAGGGTTTATAACAAATATAACAACAAAAAGTTTCCTACATATATCTACATATGAATCACACATAATATAATACTATATGAATATAGATACAAGTAGGTACCTACATCAACTAGAAGACACACACATTAGATTCCACATAGGTACTCACAGGTGGCGACAAGCAGTAACCTCTAAAGCGTATTATGAAATCACGCTTATTAGAAATTATTTACAAGATACATAACAGATAATTTAAACGTTTAAATCATTAGTTTACACGAATCATACTTGCAGATAAGTAAGATCTATTGCGGTGTTTGGTACTTCGTTGTGGCCTGTGGGGCGGCTACACTACGTATTCTTCAGCTAAATATTTCTATTATTATTAGTGTGATATTTACTTTGGATACAACTTTTTTCAAACCACGTCGTAAAACCACTGTTAAAATAGCAATGAGAATGAATAATAAGTCGGTAGGCACCGACTATATAGAAAAATCTTAACTTATTTTTATAATAAAGTAAAGCTTACAAACTTGTGTTAGTACTAAAATAAGTAAATTATGCAATAAAGTTCTACCACAGATATATACTTTAGTTACTAGCAGTTCCAGTAAAATTATTTTATTTTAAGTCGGTTAAAAACATAAAATTCTATATCAATTACGCATTTATTTAATGCGTTTAAAAACAGTCAGTACAATATTTATGCATACAGAATAACTACATCATATAATACGCCAATCGAGCTATGAATTACTATTATGAAGTACTAACGAATTAGCATTCGAACGAAACGTGGTCGTAGAACACATAGTCACAGATAGCAACTAAAATGCTAGTTACATTCGTGTATGGTCGTATGCCCATTGCCCACTTAGGCATTACATAAAGAAACTAACAATAAATATCTCAGCCTACAAAATACATCGCACACTCTGTTGACAAATCCTGCAATAAAATATAAGCATTTACAATAAAATTAATTATTATTTACACGGTACGGTGGGCGCGAGAATTGGAGATGGAATTGTATGGATACGCTTACGATTATAATCTCATAAAATAAAATGTCATCATGGCTGATCATGGTGTTTTAATTATTATTGGTCGATCGCAGTGGCACAGGGGTATTGGCCTCGCCTTTGAAATATAAGGTTGCAGGTTCTATCACTTCGAACCCCAGTGGTCCTCAAACATCTTTGTGTGAATTGTTTCATTACCGCTGTTCCATATCGGCGAAGGAAAACATCGTGTGTCTAAGAACTAAAGTCGCACTTGGCCAGTGTGTGTCGATTAAGACCTAAACTCACTCAACTCATAAGATAGTTGAGACAAGACCCGTGTTCAGAGAGGGACACTGACATGGGTTGAAGTGAAGATCCCTCAGCAAGAAAGAATTTAAGCTGAATCTGTTCTTCACATGAATAAAAAGCCGCAGAATAGTTATGCAATGATCAACAATTGTACCGAGCAACGAAAAGATCACACGTCGTTGTAGCTTTAATAAACGTACTTTTACAAGAAACATCCTTCTATTCATCTGCAGAATAAAATACGGGTGCTTTTTTATTCACCAGAGTAACTAATTCAAGATTTTCATAACCTGATGTTTCGTGCGGAATAAGTTATGAGAATTAAAGTATGTCCACATTAGTCTAAACGCGAGTTCCGCCGTGCTGGAGGTCTGGGGTCCCCGCGGCGTCTTGCTTTATCGCACGCTGCGCCGCGCCGGACACCTCGCGTCCCTCTATCGAGCTAGGGTCACCACACGGTTAAAAACCTCAGTCCCGAAAAATTGGCATAGGATATGGATGATAATTTTTTCACAGTCTCCATTTTACAAAATGTATGGTCTCTCTTACCACTTCTCGTTCCCGGTCTAAAATTTTGCGTTTAGACTTATGAGTTTAGATGACATAACATGGCATCATGTTTATTGTTTTTTAGATTTGTTTTTCATCACATTGAATTAACTTGAAATACAAAAGACTACCTATCTCTTCATCTACATGTAAAATTTTCACATTTTTTTATGAAAATAACTACAAAATTTTAACAACGTAACACCATGTGCATCCTGTTTGTAATTGAATAACGGGATGCTCATATTTTGGCAGAAGAGTTCTAATTATAACGCGGTCTATTCTGCAGTTTCTAGTAAAATTAAGTCTCTAAATACCTATTGTATTCCTATTTTCATATGAATTTGGAAATTATCAAAATTTGAATTTATACGAATATTAAGTTCTAATTCTGAATTCAAAATATTTTAGACATAAAATGGTCTCGTCTAGGATAATTTGAATTTAGAATGTCAGAAATTTAAAGAGCAAACAAATGAGAAAAGAGAGCACTTACTTGAGAGAGAAAACTGTCTTTACAGTCTGTTTAGTACAGTAGGTACAGTTATTCTTCCTGTAGCTCCCTCTAGCCCCTCTGTTCTTTGTTAGCAAAGAGGCTAGACAGGAGCACAGAGGAGGTACCTTTAACATATTTAGGTTGGCTAACCTGAAACTGAGTACGAGACTACGAGAGTACTGAGCTTTTGGGTTAGTCAACATAACTTAGTGAAAACAGACTGTAGGTAATGCCTACCTAGTCTCCCAAAGTTCGTTAAATAGAGAACTAAGTTTAAAAAAGATATTCTTCATGAAACCTAAAAATGCCATATCATTCACACTTTTCGATCAAACATGTGCACAGATACATACGTTAATTTTGTAACACCCTTCTTTTTCGTCGGGGGTGAAACATAGAAAAGCACTGCGTATTGAATTATGAAATTGGTTCTCTATTGGACACATACGGGCCTGTATTAAACACTCTGCTACAAATCATTGATCGTGTAGACGCCTACGAAGCTGGGATGTAGAGGAAGTGTACATCGTTACTAAAGCTGTTTTCGGTAATAACAAATTTGTTAAAATGTTTAATATGGTCAGTTATTGTTGTTAAACCTACGTGGAGGCAGTTTATTTATTGTCTTTAGCTTTATAATCAATGATTTACACACTTATAATGGTCCACCGATAGGAAATTAAATAAAATTCTAACATGTTACCATTTTAAAAGAGAAAAATAGTAGACACTAACTAAAATAACCATTTTATATTATTAGTACATAAGTTAACCTAACCAATATCAAAAAAATATTTGCAAGACATTCAAAAATTCATTTCCTAATAATTAAAAAAATAGCATTTTTTTTTACTTATATAGATATACTACCTAAAAAAACAAACCCACTTTGATATTTTTTCAACAATTATGTTAATATTGTTATTAGTTACCAAAAAACAAATAACTTTCAAATCGGTTTTCAGGAAATAACTACTTCTCTCGAGTATTAGTTACATTTTTAGCTATAATATTAATAAAAATACTTCGCAGATTTTATGACCCAAGTCTCAGTCAGTATAAAAATTAATTAAAAATTCAAATTCCAGTTACAAGTATCGATCACGTCAAATAATTTAGTTGCGCAGACATTACTAAATTATTTTTATGTCGAATACTTCCTGAGAAAACTGTGACATGCCATGCAACACACGATAAATGACCAAGGTGATCCTCAGTGGTGCTAATTGGCATATGATCTGCGTATTGTAGAAAAGAAATAAAGAAAAATCATTTATTTGACACAAATAGGACACACACACACACAATCAAATAACAAATAAAAAATACATGTAAAAAAGGAATATAAATAATGGAAATAATAAATAATATAAATAATGAAATAAATAATATAAATAATAAAGGAATATATTGTTTTAGATTTACGCGAATATCACACATTGAAATAAAACTACTTTTTAACGGATTTTATCGCGGTTTAGTTTAGATTTTAGATTCCGACGTTAAAAAAACTTTGTTTTTTCAGACTTCATGTTCACGGGTGGATTGAAAAAAAACATTGTAAAGTTCAACCAATTCAGTAGTCATTGCTCTTTTCGTCCATTTCGGGTTTACTTCGAAATAGTCCTATTAAAATGTGATGCCAGTTTTCCTTTTAATTTTTCTTGTTCAGTCTAATTGGCGACGAAATAGAAAACCTATTTTGTACTCTATTCCTAACTCTATTTTTAAAAATTTTACAACATTATTTATGCCTGTGCTAATACCGGATGTTCGTACTTACTTTTTTTGCTTAGACACTTATAAATTAAAAAAAAAATCATAACAAAACATCCCTATATTTAACAGTAATGCATTATGATCCTAACGGGTAGCACCGACTATTAACTCATTAATTAATTAAATACACAATACAAAATTGAGTGCACCATACAAGCTACTCTTGGTTTACGAGCGTCCCGGGGCAATCATAATTCGTCTCTTGCCTCCGAGAGCTGCGCAGGCGTCTCCCAAGACTTTTATTGTGATTTACACCCTTACAGCGTTTGTGCTTTGTGGCTCTTTTTTGCACTGAGCACGATCTGAATTTACGCGGCTAAATACCGATTCTGTGGATTATGATCAGCCAATAAACTAAATGCTAGTTGAATTGCAACTTGTGATATTGTAAGCAATATTTATTGAGTAACAGTTCAAATAACGGAAAGGTTTAATATCAAAATGGAAACTGTAATAGCAGTTTCAAATATTTTGTGAATCTACATAAAGATAAAGTTGGACAAAAAAAGGACCTAACTGTATAACAATCTCAACACTAACCTAAATTAAGAACTAAACTAATGCCTAAAGGGAAAAGATCAGTATTGCCATCCAACGCGGCAATGCTGCTAGCCTTCTAGGTACGTTCCCGGATAACGACGCGGAAGAATTTTTTGACGCATTAATAATGGTTAGGGATTAGTTAGAATTATACGCATTTATTTACGTATTTACTTATATAGGTATTCAGTGCATGCAGAAAAGGAGTACTGTTTACCAATATAGCTAGCGTAATAAGTATATTTATTACTTGACATTTTAACATACCTACCCAAGTGACTACTTAGTACTTCTAAAAATGTTTTATTTTGAATCTATAATACCTAATTCTATAATTGAACGAATCGATAGGTAACCATGAATTTAATTAAACTGAGGTAACTATCGATGTATTGACCTCAATAACATTAGATTAACTATAAAATTGATAGGAAGCATAAAAACAGAAATACATATTATAAAAAACCAAAATGAATGTTGAAATTTGAAATCTCTATCCGTAGCTATAAGCTAGGGATACTTAGCAATAAAAACACAATTTCCTTTTCCCACTAACTTAATGTGATATCGGTTCCAATGTCTATTAATATTATTTTATTGATTATACTTAATGATTTTGTGCATTTATTATTATAAAAAATCATTTAATACATGTATATTGAGCTAATTTTCATTATTAATGGCCTATCAATATTGAATTTCATATAGAATATTGTATTAAAATGCGATTATGCAAATATTATTAGTTCTTAATAAACAGTTTATAGATTTGATGGGCGCGCCTCACGAGAGACGGGCGACGCGCAACGTGGCGGGCCGGGTCCAGGCGAGAGCCGGGGCTACTCTCAGCTCCTAATTACAATAAATACAACAACACATTAGAATCGATCACATCGGAAAGTTATTCGTGTTTATTTATTGAAACTAATAAAAGTGATGTACGGTTATCGGTTTTTATTTTAGGGTTCTATGTGTTAGAAAGATACTACGGAATCCGTGATTTGATATTCCGATAAGAATTTGTAGAGTGGTATGTAATAAATCTAGAAGATGAAATATTGTAATTGGAGGGTCTTTAGCGTTTTTAAACATTATTTAACTATTATTTAAAGCTACACAAACAATATTTGGCCCTCTCCTCAAACAAACAAATAATTTAAACAAACCTACGTAATTTTCTTCGAAGCCCAAAGAAAAATTCACGAATGACTTTTCAGCAGATTTTACTTACCTTACTTATTTTATAGACTACCTTTATTTTTTCCTTGTACACCTATGTATCTAACGTCCTGTAGTTACTAAAAATATTTTTGGAACGAACTTCCATATCGCACGTTGTGAAAGGGGGCTAGACGGAAAAAATTCTTACGAAAAGTTGTCACGACACTTTTTGTAATAGTAAGCTATTGTAAGCTGTGCGGCGTGCGCATGTTTCTCTGTCTGTCTGTCTCTCTCTCTCTCTCTCTCTCTCTCTCTCTAAAGATAGAAAAAAAAATTATTATAACTTAAAAAAAAAAATATTACAATTCCTTTACTCGGAATCATCGAAAAAAATACGAGTAAAATTCATCGAAAGGAACTTCGTTCCATCCGGGTGTCCCTTGACACCTCTCAAGTTTTTTTTACATCTATCTACTCTAGTCAGATCAAAAAAATATTTTGCTATTTGGACAACACGATTATATTGAATATACTTGATCTCTCTTTTTATGTTGGTTAGTTTATAATTGAAACATTGTCTGTGCTGCAAACCTTTTCATCAACCTAATATGTTTGATGAATGGTGACCTCCGTGGAATTTCTTTAATATCCATACAGCATCGCAGTTTCCAAAATATTCACACGTTCACGTATTCGATATAAATATTATTTGTAGCTAACCTACCACCTGCGGTGAACTGTCTTGTCTACTTTTGTATCATTAATGTTTATTACTAAGTCCTGATTTCTTAGTTTGTTAATTAAATAAATACCTACTTCTAACAAGTAGGTACCTAATGACATCACATTTTCGACTTAATCAATGTCTTGTCCCGACCACCGACTAGATACCTCTAGTAATAATATATTTTAAGTGTTAATGTAATACCGAGCAGCGGTGGCGCAGCGGTATCAGCCTCGCCTTTGAAATATAAGGTCGCGGTGTCGAACCCCGGTCGTGCCCACACATCTTCAATGTGAATTGTTTCATTGCAGCTGCTTAATATCGGTGAAGGAAAACATCGTGAGGAAACCGGTATATCTAAGAACTAATCATTCGAAGGCATGTGACAATTACCAACCCGCACTTGAGTAAATGAAGACCTAACTATAAACTCAAAATTTTTATGACACTAAAAAGTGTTGAAGTGTGAATGTAATACCAAATCAAACAAAAGGGTTGTTAAGCTTCCGGATTACACAAAACAAACAGACACCACATCAAATAACAAAACACATTTAATACTGAACCAATTAGTTACAAAACGTATAAAGTTTTGTCAGGCTGTAGTTTTATTGTACAGGGAACAGATATTTAAGGAGGTTGTTATAGGATCCGTGGCGAGGCTCACACGAGCGGTATTATTTATGGCGTTTATTGGGCGCGAGCGAGCGTCGATATAAAGCATTTCCCGAGGCGACATACACCGAAGTCTTCTCGATGAGGTTGATTCTCATGCTTTGAATATATTTTTAACTAGCTGACCCTGCGAACTTGGTACCGCCTAACGGCCTGTCAAATTGACTTAGTATTATTACGAATCGTTTGTATGGGAGTATAGAAAAGGTTTCTCTGCGTAAAAACCATCCTCTTACTTCAAGGAATATTCTAAGAAAAAGAATTAGCGAAATCGGTTCAGCCGTTCTCGAGATTTGCGCTTAGCAACGCATTTAGTGATTCATTTTTATTTATATAGATTACTAGGCATTATTATGCTATGACTTAGGTACTAGTAATAGTAATATTGGAGTGTTATATAGGTAATTTACTCGTTTATTTACGAGCAGCGGTGGCGCACCAGTACGGGCCTCGCCTTAGAAATATTAGGTCGTGGGTTCGAATCCTGGTCGTGCCCACACTGGTCTGGTCTTTGTGTGAATTGTTATATCCGCTACTCACACTGGTGAAGGAAAACATCGTGAGGAAACCGGCATGTTTAAGAACTAATCATTCAAGGACGTGTGACATCCACCATCCCGCACTTAGCCAGCGTGTGTGGATTAAGGCGTAAACTCTCTCAACTCATAAGATAGTTGGGAGAAGACCCGTGACCAGCAGTGGGACACTAAAAAGGGTTGAAGTGATGATTTACGTGTGGTTCCGTTGTGTGTCATCGAGTCGAAAATGAAATAAATACTTGGGTTTTTGTTCGTGTTAATTTAATATTAGATGTTGATGTCCGGTAAGGTATAAAAGATTCGAGGCCTATTACAGTCTATTAGTAATTATAGACCTTCCATTACCACCACAAATAGTTACTATTTGAAATGACCACAGGAATGATGACAGGGTATGAAAAATTGTAAGTATTTTAACGAATCCGTCAGTGAGATTGTACTAATTGAACATAAGACACGTATTTTATCATTGAAATAAAACAATATTGAAATTTACCTAATGTATTAAAGTTTTGGAGTGGGAGTTCGCTACGTCATACCTCTGTATGAAATTTAGGTGTGACGTCATTCGAGATTTCACTTGAACGTATTGCCGTAATATTTAGCTCACACAAAAAAAAGAAAACACGTGGTTAATTTTTTTTAATTTGTCTATCTGACGGACAAAACAAAAGAAAATTTCGTCATCCTTAATAAAGATACCGCCACTTTGGCAACGAAACGTACCTACGCTGCTTTAAAAACACATCGCTAACAGAATAGCCCTATCCTGCGTCTTGTTCGGCAGACTTATGAGGATAATTCAAGTCAACAATACACTTTATTAACAGTTAGTTATGCGTTCCGTGATGATATCGCGCCTACAATTAAATATATATTAATACTAGCTGCCCCAGCGAACTTCGTACCGCGCAAAATTGTGAATCTAAACCATTCCCAGATCCCCTTGAACACACACAAAAAATTTCATCAAAATCGGTCCAGTCGTTTAGGAGGAGTTCAGTCACATACACACGCACACAAGAAATATATATATTAAGATGTATTCTATAGGTTTTAAGTGATTTTTTTATATTAAAATAGGCTTGCGCTTGACCACAACTTGCCTGATGTGAAGCAATGATGCAGTCTATGATGGAACGCGCTTACCCAGAAAATACCGATTCACTCTTGACTTGATGACCGGCAGATTATAGCTATCGGGAAACATTAATGCCGGCAGCGAATTCCACAACTTAGCAGTTCGCACAATGAAAGTGGTGGCTAAGCGCTTTGGTGATCCGGCTATATATCCGGCTCCCTACATATATATATCTAATACCTACTCTAAGTAAATTTTAATTGCACATATTTTAACTTAAAATCTGTTGTAAAATTAATAATTGTACCTGAATAAAAAATAATCATTTTTTTTTGCTTTTGCATAAAAAATATTCTTGATTGATGTAGAGATGGCATAACTGAACTTTCCGACTACTCTATCTAAGTACATTTTAAATTTTCTGGGTCCAATACATTGAAACAGACACCAACTCTCTTTTGGTTCACAAAAAAAAACAACTTCAAAAAAAAAAAAGGCATTGCGCGTCATTTAGAAAAAAGTAAAAATATAACTAAAGAGACATGGAAATTGGTTAATTATTACACAAAAAAACATAAACCAGATTTAGATAAAAAAATTATGTTAAAAACTAATGATAAATTAACAAGTGACCCTCAAGAAGTCTCAGATATTTTTGTGGACAACTTTATTTATAAATCTTCTCTCATAAACTCAGAAAAAGAAAAAGCAATATCGTTTTTGACAAATAATACTGTTAGAGTTGATGACGAATTAATATTTAAACCAACTACGCCAAGTGAAATTGCTAAAATTGTTGGAAAAATGCCAAAAAAAAAGTCATGTGGCTATGATGATTTGCCAATTACAGTTATTAGCGATAATATTAACTTACTAGCTTCTCCACTTTCTGCGTTCTTTAATAAATGTATAGAAGAAGCAGTTTTTCCTGATCAACTTAAATTGGCTAAAGTAATACCTATTCATAAAAAAGGCAGTAAAACCGACGTGAAAAACTATCGGCCGATATCTTTGTTGCCAACTGTATCTAAACTGTTTGAGAAAATAATAAAAAGTAGACTAATGGTTCATCTGAACTCAAAACGAATACTTAATCTTAGGCAATTTGGTTACCAAAAGGGCATTGGTACTTCTGACGCAATAAACACTCTAATGAATGACGTTGTTAACAAATTAAATGATAAATTGAAAGTAGCGGCTCTATTTATTGACCTAAGTTCTGCATTTGACACAATTGATTATGAATTACTCTTGATCAAACTGGAGTATTATGGTATTAGAGGCAAAAGCTTACAACTCCTTCAATCATATCTTCAAAACAGAAAAATGTATGTTGAAATAAAAAATATTGACAATAAGAATCATGAAAACACATTTAAGTCTAAAACCGTAAATTTAACGCGAGGAGTACCTCAAGGATCAATACTGGGCCCCATCCTTTATATAATTTTCACAAATGACTTACTTAATTATATGCATAAAACTTTACCAGAAGGAAGGCTCGTAGTTTATGCAGATGACACAAACGTTGTTATTGACGCGCCTACTATAAACAAATTGACAATTAATGTAAATAACTGTTTAAAATATCTTGACGAGTGGTTTACTGCTAATAATTTAATCATCAATACAAATAAAACTAACATTTTACTATTTAAAACTACTTCCCGTAATAAAGATGATTTAGATGTTTATTTGAGAGGTGAAAAGATAAGTCTAGTGAATTCAGTGAAATTCCTTGGTATTGAGATAGATTCTCTATTAAACTGGAAACAGGAGCTGGCTACCATTGAATCAAATTTATCGTCTGCCTGTTATGCACTTAGAAGTTTGAGAGATGAAATTGACATAGATCATTTAAAAGTAGTATATTATGGATTGGTCGAGTCCAGATTAAGGTACACTATTATGTTTTGGGGAAATAGTTATGACTACAACTGTAAAAGAGCCTTTCTGTTACAAAAGCGTGCAATAAGAACTATTGTTGGAATTCCTCAGTACGAATCTTGTAGACCACATTTCAAAAATCTAGAAATTTTAACTGTACCTAGTCTCTACATTCTAACTCTTTTAACTCATTTCTCAAAGTACATTCATGAGTATGAAACCATCAAAGAAAGGGAGCATAGGGACAACACCAGAAGGAAAGTTATAGTAAATAAAATGGTGCCTAGATTTAATATAGCCAAGCATTGTACAAAATACCAAGCAATAGAAATCTTTAATAAACTACCAGCTGACCTGAAATCCATTGTCTATAACACAAAGTTGTTTAAAATTCGGCTAAAACACTTTTTACTAGAACGATGTTTATATTCAATATATGACTTATAATGGAATTATTATGACATATTTGACAAATAATGAATCTAAATTGATTACTTATTATTATTATTATTAATTTTAAATATGGTATTAATTTTCAATAATCTAAAAATTGTTATGATAATATAAAATTGAATTTAATATGTTTATATAACTGTTAATGTAATCAGGGTTACCTTTATTATTATAATTTTACAACTTGTTTATATGTTAACTAAATAATTTAAAGGTATTAATTCAGACACAATGTATATTGTTTAATGAATAAAAAAAAAATGAAAAAAAAAAAAAAAAAAAAAAAATTCTTAATGCATGCACACATCTTTGTTTGCTGTTCAATAACTGTGAAGGAAAACGTCGTGAGGAAACCGGCATGTCCAAGAACTAATCATTCGAGAACATGTGACATCTACCAACCCTCTCAACTCGTAATATAGTTTAGAGAAGATGCGTGTCCCGCAGTGAGACACTAAAAATGGTTGAAAAATGGTTGAAATGAAATAGGTACTGAAGCTAAAATTAGGCCTTTGATATTAAAAAGTATTAGTTTGGGCAAATGTTTGATAGAATATTCATTTTATAATTTAATTCAGTTACAATAGGCATACTAAAGGGTCATTATTAAATTATTTAGATCAGATACGACATTGAACCTATGTAATTAATTTAATTGGTTGTCGGTATAAACATGTATAAATGTTTAGTAATATTTACTAAATAGCTTCCGTCTGTGACTTTGTCCACGTGGTCCCCGTTTTAGTCTTTTTTGGTGTGTGTATTGAAAAATTCTTTCTTAGTATCTTTCATACTAAACTTGCGTGCCTTTGGAGTTATTAGATTCAGCGGTTTGGGCTTTGATATATCAGTCAGTAAGTCGGTCATTATTTTCTTCTCTAGTATAATCACTTCACTTCGACCCTTTTAAGTCTCCCACAGCTGGACACGCGTCTTCTCTCAACTATCTTACGAGTTGAGAGAATTTAAGCCTTAATCCAAACACGCTGGCCAAATACGGGTTGGTGAATGTCACATGTCCTCGAATGATTAGTCCCTAGACATGCTGGTTTCCTTCACCGGGGTGTTGATTTCGACTTTATCGAGCGGAAAGATTACAAAATTAGCAAATCATAATCTATTTTTCCTTAAGGAAGTATTATTTTTCCGGTTTGGCATAGCACCGACCCAAAAAAGTATTTGACGTATGAACCTATTCTGGAGGAGACTTATGGTTTTATCTAAACTGGTCTTTTGATAATATGTAGAGATAAACTGGTCTTTTGATAATATGTAGAGATCATTATTACTATTAATTAAAATCATTAACATTGCATCCTCACATTTAAATTACTTATACTTTTACAAGAAAGCTCGCGTGCAAAGAAACCTTCCTATAGGTACTTAATATGAGACGAAAAAAAGAGTAATGGTCCCACACGTGAAATGTCGACAGACGCCCTCATAAACTGTAAGCGGATATTTTTAACGGCATCGATATTTAATATTTATTACGCCTTACACACTTAATATGATACAACGATTTGTATATGTAAATAATTATCTCGTATCGATACTTTTGCTTTAGATAATATCAGACACAACGAGTTTTTGATTGTTAAACATTGATGGTTTCTTAGAAAAGTATTGCTACTAGCTGTTTTATCGAATTCCTGAAGCAATTTTATGAGCTTTTTCTATGGGTATAAGCCTACAATGTTTTTGATGGGATTTACTCTTATTAACACCACTAACCAGTAGGTATTCTATGGAAGGTATTCTATTCGTATTTTAAGTAAAAGAACTTAGGTACTAGTCTTTCGGTATTTTATCGGAAATATTTCGGAGGCTGTGCGTTGGAATTACACAATCTTATTCCTTATACATCATTGCTTCACATCAGGCAATTGTGGTCAAGCGCAAGCCTATTTTATGATAAAAAATAGGGATGACAACTTTTTTTTTATTTTGTCCTTCAGATAGGTAAATTAAAAATATTGGTTACGTATTTTTCTTTTTCTGTGTGTGTTAAGATTACCTTATCGTCATCCTTATTCCAGTAAGAATAGGGACAACGTCAAAGTATGAAAAACCGTATTTTACCTAATTAGTCCGTCATACTACAGTAAGATTAAGTTTCTATATAAAAATATTAGACGTGTTCTTGCTTTAACATTGAAATGAAACAATATTAAGATACAAGGCATAAAATTTACCTAAACACACATCTAAAATTTTGCTTCGACGTGTCACCGCAATCTTTAATTGCACCAAAAATACTTGTGATACAAGATATTTTTAATTTAGGTAGGTAGATATCTATGTGACAGACAAAACAAAAAAAAGTTTTCATCCCTATTATGTGACACTGAAAAACATGGTCCAGCTAGCGATAATCGTTAATTATATCGAATCCCGGGTCGAACAAAAAGATTTTTTGAATATGCACATAAATCTTAGTTTAGCAACTCGAAGTTGCGTTGCCTCGGTCATAGATTAGACTATTATTCTATGCCTCGGTCCGCAGTAGTCCAGTGGTAAGTAAGTTTGTTTACTAACTGCCAGGTCCTGGTATCTATCCCCGGCCGTGCACTAACATCCTTGTGTAAATTGTTTCATCTCCGCTGCTCAATATCTGAAAAGGGAAACACTGTGAGTAAACCGGCATGTCTAAGAACTAATTATTGGAGACTTGTGACATTCACCAACCCGCACTAAACTCTCTCAACTCGTAAGATAGGTGTAAGAAGACCCGACAGTTAAAAGGGTTGAAAGGTATAAACCAAAGAATAGTTCAATTTTGTTTTATATTAAAATTTAGTATCTACTACAATACGCGGTAACATTAAGCTCTCCAAAATTGACGTTTATTTATCCAGCAAAGGATCATAAAACGTTTAGAATCATAATCAACAACAAATTGTGTAACAATCACAAACTATAAATAAGAATAACAATGGCGGGCAACGCTCTCGCACTAAGGATGTGCTGTTTGTTGATTCACTTATTTGAAGATCTTGCTCTAATTGAAGCTGCATTTGTTATGTTTTATGTTACGATGAACTTTCGATCAGGATTTTTGTGTGTGTTAGAGTAGGTACCCTATAGACGATAAAGAAACGAAATACAATAATACCTAACTAGGTTTAAAAAAGTTCAATGTTACTGACAATAGCTTTTTTATAATAAATATTTACAATTTTTGACATAATAACATTACAATAATTGTTTAAAAACAATAATAACAAAATCTACAATAGATTATATTAGATGATAAACTTTTCACATTAGAGGTAACTTTATTTATTAAAAACTACTTGCCAAATATTGTTTAATATTATTATATTTTCAAGAATTTATATGCAAACTGATAGCCACAAAATGATAATAATAATTGGTACTTAATCTACCTTATAATAATATTCTAGGATATTAATACACATGGTCATCTGATTCCAAGTTATACAGTGCATGCGTAATGGGAACCATATAACCGACATACTATACATATAGGTACCTACAACTTATTTTCTTTTGTAAATACATACATATAGTTATTTATTCACACAAATGCGTGTCTCGAACCCACGTCCTGCGGTGCGAAAAGCATGTTACCGACTATGCCCTCGACTATATCAAATGGTATGCGCAGCATTGTCGGTGATAAGTTGCGCAGTTCTCGTCTGTTTTAATACTTAATCAGTAGGCTAATTCGCGTCATTAAATAAGTTCAGTTTTAGTGCAGTTGCAGTTAAGTTATGATCAAAACAGCCCTTTTCGTATTCTCGTAATTTTGACAACCGCTGTCAGATACGCTCGCGTCAAGTTCGCGTCACGCGAGCGCTTTAGCGTATGTGTTTTGTATATGACCATTACAAGAGTACCATTTTGCACTAAAGCGTAAACCTGATTGCATCTGTAACGCAACTTGATCGGAACTGCACTGCAACTTGATCGGCGCGTCAAGAAATTACGTGAAATAGCCTACCTACTGTTCTTTCAAACAGAATCAACCTTATCTTATATTGACTGTTGATAGGTATGTCGGAAACTGGATGATCAGGTGGTTGTGCCCTTTAAAAAGTGACCACAAACATCGGTCAATCCAACTGAGATACCTCGGAAACGTAAAAAGGTGTTTAAAACAAAACGTTCTAAATCCTAATCAGACATATATCAGCAAGCAACAATAAACAAAGGTACATTTACGATGATTTTATTGCCACATACAACAGAACTCACTAAATCTTCCCAAGAGATGATTTCCGGAAAACGATTCGAATTAAAGTAGCGATCGTATAAGGAAGTCGTTGGGAACACCCGTTGGAACTATTCCGATTAGATTCCCAATTTAGTTACTATGTTTTTATACTAAACAGCTACTGAATTGCGGAAAATAATTATTTTTAACTAAAACTGTTTTATAGGTTTCACATACCCAAGTTAATTTTAGGTAGATAGTATATCTCCTCGCTGCCTCATACGCGGCTGTGGCAAGGGGGGCCGCCCCCCCTGCACAAAGGCCGGCAACACCCGCTGCGGCCAGAGGGGCGCCCGCTGTGCGGGTTCCTGCTACGCAGGTACCCGCTGTACGGGCACCCGCCGCACGGGCGCAGCAGTCTACGGACGGGGAGGGGCGGACCGCGGGGTCCTCCCGCAAGAAGCGGCGCAGGACCCGCAAGTCCGCCCGCCCCGCCGAAACGCGGCAGGCTGCCAAGGCGGCCCCCAAGCAGGCGCCGCGCCTGGCCGAAGCCAAGACGGCGGTGATTGTCGTGGCCCTCACGCCTGACGCAGTCAGTCGGGGGGTCACGTACGCCGCCGTGTTGGAAAAGGCCAGACGCGCGGTGGACCTTCGCGAGGCTGGGATCTCGAAGATCTCGTGCCGGACCACAGCGTCCGGCACTAAGATCCTAGAGATCCCAGGCGTGGAGAGGGCCGCCTTGGCTGACCGGCCAGCTGAGGACGGTGTTGGCGGAGGAGGCCGTAGTCAACCGGCCCACTAAGTTTGCGGACGTCCGCATTAGTGGGCTGGATGACTCGGTCTCCTCAGAGGAGGTGGCAAGGTTCGTCGCCGCCGAGGGCGGCTGCGCCAACGAGCAGGTGCGGGCCGGACCCCTTCGGTCCGAACCGGGGGGCACCTGCTCCGTATTGGTGCGCTGCCCAGTTTCGGCGGCGAGGAGCCTCGTCGGTCGCCGCCTCCTCATTGGGTGGAGTGCGGCCCGCGCACGCGTGCTGGAGCCCCGCCCCATGCGCTGTTTTAAGTGTATGGGAACGGGGCATACAGGTCCGATGTGCCCCTCCGCGGTAGACCGCAGCAAATGCTGCTTCCGCTGCGGAAAGGAGGGGCACGTCAGCGCGACGTGCGGCGCTGCAGAGCCACGTTGTGGCCTGTGCGCCGGGCTCGGCCGGCCGGCCAGCCACGTCATGGGAGGAGGGAAGTGCAACCCTCCTCCCACTAAGGCCAGACGGCTCACTATGCGCTCAGCGCCAAGGATCTCTGTCGCCGAGGCGACAGAACGTGTCGGGGTGATGGAGTGCCAGTGATGGTGCTCCGTCCCCTGGCCCACTCACATGTGCCTGCAGGGCGGCGGGCAGGGCGGCCCGTCGTCCAACCACGCAGGCACATGACGGAGGCGCGCGTGTGTGTTCCGCGCGCGCCCCAGCGGACTTGTGTGGAGGGGAGCGTTTTTATCTTCCCCCTCCCACCTATCGAGTAGAGGCTCGCACGCGGGCCAGCATCCAGGGGGTCGCGGTTGTGTCATTTCTGGATCCCGTGACCCCCTGGGCCAAATGCGAGGAGGAACACCCGGGGGGTTTTAGTTAGGGTATACGCTTCATGGAGTCCCTGGCGCCTTACAGGGCAGGGGCATCCATAAAGGATTTCCCCCCGGTCAAAAAAAAAAAAAGGTAGATAGTATATCTAACTACCAACTTACGTTAAAATAACATAAAATTATGACAAAATTTACCTAACATAAACTAAATGTTATGTTAGTAAAATAAATATACTACAATACAATAAGTAGTAGTAGTACTAAATTGTTAAGTACCTAACTATGAAATTAACCTACTCTTAACTGAGCCCGGTTCAAAGGTGCGCAAGACGCTAGCTGCATTGCCACGTTGCATGTTTCTAAGCAAACATTGCACTACCAGGTACGAGTCGGAGAGGGATAGTCGCCTGTCGTCTCCCCCTATCACCCAAATCACACCTTTGGCCTCCGTTTTCCAATAAACCATGGTTGAAAACTAAAACAAAGATTTCCCTGACTAGCACATATAGAATAGTCGCAGGACAACTGGCTTATCTCTACGAGGCTCTCCGAGCAAGCAGGTTTTATACCATCAACAGCTGGGAAACTCGAAAATTCCACCCATTTCCCACCGCTGTTTTTGGTTCACGGTAGGATTAATTTGTTCCAATAACTTCAATGGTTAAAGACAAATTTTAATATAATAAATACATAATTTTTATTCATCTTTAAGCATCCTATTCTCTACGCTAATGAGATAGACAACAAAAAGGTGCATTCCTTTAAATAAACACATAATTATTTCATAATGTGTATTTAAAAATACTTTACATGTGTAGGTACCTACACTATAAGGAGGTAAGTACCTAATTCTTAGTTAATCTTAAACCATTGAAATAAAACTACTTTTTAACGGTTTTTATCGCGGTTTTTTATTTTACGTTGATATTCGCGTAAATCTAAGACAATACTAGGTATGCGATCTTAAACCAATTTAAAAGCAGACAAAAATAGATAGCAAACTCTATTGCTAAAATAACCCAAGTGAATGATTATTTCTAACAGTTATAACCTATCGATTTAATGCAGCAAACTTCAACAAAAATATTTCACACCTCAGATTGAGGTAAAACAAATAAAAATACTATCTGTGTGTACCTATCTTATAAACTAAAAATAAACCTTTAAACGTTTCGCTAGCTCTTTAATGTAAGAAGATTAACAGATATTTACAAATTATAGGATACCGTAAAATATATCATGTGTTAAATAAAGTACAGTCATGATTTATCTTTCCAAAGGACATATTTCATGCGCAGAGCTTACAGAATCGCAAACCTTTAGAGCATATTGTTAAGTTTGCAGACCGCGGCGCGGCTGACAATTACCCAAGCTCAAAATCACTAATAACAAAATTTAACGATTATTAAATTAAATTCGCTAAGGTAGTGTCGTTTTACACCCGCCAGCCACTGTATTGTAATAAAATACATATCCGGTAATAGGATGAAAAGTAGCCAATGTGGACTGAGTAACTACTTCATCATCAGCCCGGGTACGTCCACAGCTGGACATAGGCCTTTCCTTTAGATCGCCACAGAGATTGCTTGTCGGCCGTTAATATCCATCGGCTTCCCGCAATTTTAAAAACGTTATCAGTCCACCTTGTGGTGGGCCTGCCGACGCTGCAGCGACTATTGCGTGGTATCCACTCGAGAACCTTTATACCTCAGCAGTTATCGGGTCTACGAGCCTGCCCACCTTGATCGCTAGGTATGTCGGTGATTTTAGTTCTTCTGGGGATTTCTTCATTACAGATCTTTTCACGCAAAGAAACTCCGAGCATTTCTCCATGGCTCGTTGAGGGACATTGAGCTAATTTTTATTTATTGTGCAATAGGCTGGCGCTTGACTATACAACATGCCTGATGTTAAGCAATGATGGAGCCTTCAATGGGCCGCGCCAGCCTAGTATACCGATTCACTCGGTGTATTGTTTTTGCATTTGCTGCAGAGGCAAGTGCAGAAGCAATACAGTTTCAGTAAATAAGAATAACTTCGGCTCCGTCGTTAGTTGCTGTTAGAATGTCGATAGTTGTTTGTACATGCCTTGTTTAAAAAAATAAAATAAATGAGAACCTAACTATGTAGGAACAATCAATTTCCTGTTAGTCCAATGCTGAATTTTACCTAAAGTCGTTTTTCAGTTACTAACGATGCAGTTGCTTTCTTCTCCTACACTCTACATTCTCCTTGAGTTTAGTGTGATCCTATTGAAAGTTAGCAAAGATGAAGAGTTTTCTATATGAACCTAGGTCAATAATATATATCATAATACCACAGAAGTGAACTTTTTTTTAAATGAAAAACCTCGTTTGTGATTACTGCAATAGAAGGTAAGAAAAACAATCTATCCCTGTTCGGTTATATTGCGCTTAATGACTGGCCTATCGGCGTAGTGATTATTGACCCTGATTCAATTCCCACCCAACGCATGCATAATTGCTTAATTTGGGACGAGATGGCGCTGCGTGTTTGTGCGAAAATATTAGGTATTATTACTAGCAGTTCTTGCGAGATTCTTATTAGGCAATTCTGAACCTAATAAAATCTCCGACGCACATCCGCAATCCGTGAATGGGAATTTTAAAATAAAGTTGTCGATAACAAAGTCCACATCTGGCGTCTATTAGTAGAACTAATATATAGCTACTTATTGTATACCTACGCATAATAATTTCGTTCGCTTTAGATCATTGATACTTATCGAGTAAACAATGAAGCACATGCCTATGCTCCTTACTCTTAGTTACCAGTTCACCGACAAATCAAATGTTTAACTACACAACTATCGGTTTCCTTGCTGAGAATCTTTATTTAAATCTTTAACTTACGATTTTCGTGTCGGTTGACTTGGGTGTAATGGGGATCTATATCTGTTGCCGAGGATGTAGCACAGGTGTTTCTGACAAGTAAAATAAACTGAACGGTAATCGATTCGGATTTTAGAGCTAACAGTTGCTCTTATATCGATTGATTCCGTATTATGTTTAGGCAAATATTATTTATTCTGTGGCTTAGTTTAGTTGGTAATCGAGTGTGGTATGGATATTCGGTTTGTTTATGCATTTTTGCTGCTGGTGCTGACTGCTAAATAAGTAGTAGCTACCTACTCACTGGTGCTATTTAAGCTTTGGTCGCGTAATCGTTACCCACAAGGTAAAGACACGGTGTGCCTATTGCCAATAGGTTCCAACGTTAAACGTTTTTTTTATTTTGAAATAGGTTTGCGCTTGACTACAACTGGCGTGAACGTTCGTGTTCTGACGTAATGCCTAGTGAAACTATAAGTGGGAACAGCTCTAGATCATGTTGACTACTACTATTTCATTGGTTTCGTCTAGGATAGTTTCGTAGGTTTAGTTTTTTTTTATTCTGAAGTAGGCATGCGCTTGACTACAACTTGCCTGATGACAAGCAGTGATGTAGACTACGATGGGACGTGCCAGCCTAGTATACCGATTCACTCGTAATTACGAATGATTTTCGGTGAGATGGTGGCAGTAGAATGATCCTTAAGGAGGCTGTTAGCGAAAAGAAGCACCAATTCCGACCCACACTGCATGGTGTCACCAGACACCGCACCGGAACACGGCAAGGCCGCTTGGCAGTGCGGCTTTCTCTGGTGGGTGATCACTAACCACGGCCGAAGCCTACCACCAGTATATTGTCACCTGATCGGCTCCACCCGGGAACCACGTGTGGGGATTTACCTAAAGGTTACAAACCCACAGACGAAGGTGACTCAACCCCCAACTAGGTAAGGTTCCTATTGTAATACGTTTTTTTTCTTTCGTCCGTCAGATGGATACCTAAATTAAAAATATGTGACACGGATTTTTTTTGAGTGATTAAAGATTATGGTGATATGCAAGCGAAATTTCGAATGACGTCACGCTTAGGTAAGTTTTATATCTCTGTATGACGTAAGTTTTTGAGTGGGAGTGCGCCAGTCAATGACTTTAATGTTATATCTTAATATTGTTACATGTCTACCTAATATTTTTTTAATCTTAATGACAGACTAATTAAAATACGACTTTTCATACCTTGTCGTCATCCCTATTTCAACAAACTCAAAACATATTCAATACCTACTAGCTGTCTGGTAAGCTTAGTGCCGAGTATTTCTCCCCTTTTAAACCTTTCTTGGTTCTGCACGAAAATTTTATACCTATCCAAAATCAGACAAATTGGTTCAGCTGTTCTCGAGTTTTAACAATTCAAACATTCGTCAGTTCATTTTTATTTATGTAGGTATAGAGATATGTACCTATGTTCGTATATGAGACAGAAAATTTACAATTTGTGCTGACGAATAACGCAAGTTTCTTAGCAATAACATTTAATTTAAAGTGCAAAGTCATATAAAACACATTAAAGAGGTTTATTGTAAACAACTGCAGTTGTACCACCACACACGATCTGTCAATGCTGTTATACTCGCGTAACGCCCCATAACGATCGACCAATAGGATCAACCATATTCAAGCGACACGCCCCTTGTCTGCGCTTGCGGCGTTACCGAAGCCGCTGCTCGTCAGTTTTTCAGCTGCGTTCATGACAGAAGGACTTCCTAATGGTTGTTTGTGACGTATAAACAATGACTTCTTTAAACGAAGTAAATTCTGTGAGTAAATTGAAGTTTAGTGTGGATAGTATATTAGCGAATAATTACTCAAGTACGGAGAATGTTAGTGTGTCTGTGTCGGATGTACCGCGAGCTCAAGAGCCTCCGTGCGCAGGATGTGTGGCTGCGTTGTACCGCTGCTGCAGAGATGAACCTCCAATGCTGCAACTGCCGCTGCCACTTCCTTACAGCCATTTGCATCCAGCACTAAGGCCAACCACCGGTAGGATTGCCACTGTAACGTTGTTCTTATTTAATGATTTAACCTACCTAATTGGAAGTAAAAATGACCTAACCTACCCATATAAAAATGTGTGAGTACCTACGACTAACGACCGAAACTGCGACCTTTGTTTCAAAGCCGTGTTCAAAGGGTCCCTTGATATCTATTCATACTCGACTAGTGTGAGTGGAAAGCCTAAACTATCTCAGCTGTAACTCGTAGATATGATAACTGTGGGAAGACCGCGTACAGAGGGGTTGTAATATTTAATTGTAATTAATAGTTTAAGAATAGGTAAATATAGAAAACATTCGTATGAAAAACATGATGTATGTTAGTAAGTGGGCAGAGCTTTTATCTTCCAAAGGCCTGGGCACCGATTCTATTCTATTTCTTAGACATTTATATCTAATAGACATAAGTCTAAAAAAACCTAATGAAATCGCAATTCTTTCCGACATTTCTCTATTAGAGATACTTAAATGTCTAAAGCGCGAGAATTGGGGTTCCCTCCCAAATCAAATCCCTATTTCCTTTGGCGACATTACGCGACAATGGCTGGACCGAAATCATCTATTTTTTTTAATTTATTACCTACTTGTTTTGAAAAGAAATAAGAAACTTGCGCGATAAATTAGAAAATTTAAATATCTAAGGACCATATTATTTTTTCCAATGAAACCTTATGGCGTTATAAGTTATGCTTATGTGTTTTTAATATTTATACTTAATTAAGACAGGACACTATGTGTCGGATCAAATAGTTTAAGGGTAAAATTATTGTAGTTAGTTAAGTTGATCGAATTTATGTTTCTTAAGCGACAGTAGGTCTAGCACTCGTTGATGTCTTTTCCTTACAAATTGCTAAACAAGATCTCGTTGTGATATTTTCGCTCAAGAATACTTAGTTACCTATGTAAAATAATAAAAGTAAGTGTAATTTATTACGTAGGTATTATTGCAGTTTGTCGTTTTCCTTTTCCCCCCGTGACCTCAAAATGTCGGGATATAAAGTCTAAAATAAATCGCGATAAAATCCATTATTAAGTACTTAATTTTATTTAAAGGTAGGTAACAGCACTTATATGGAGCCCTAAAACTGGTTATAATTTTTTACGGAACTCTTCGTACTCTTCTGGGTACTCTTCCCAAATTGATATCACATGAATAAATAACCGAACTAATAGAATAAAGAAAGAAGTATTACATTTTTGTTTAAAGGTACCGCATGAATAAACCGATTTAAAAAAATATTTTACTAATACCTAAGTAAAACACCTGATCTTCATACGTCGACAACGCGACAAGATTATTTTGCACCTGAAGCCACGCTAGAACGACCGTTATCTACACTAATCTAATCTGTCTATCTATCTAACGGCTCCAACGATTTTCATGAAATTTAATATGCAAAGGGTATCAGGAGCGAATAATCGATCTAGCTAAGTTTCATAGATTACGTCGCGTCGTTTTATTTGTATTTTGAGGCAATGAAAAACTGCTACAATATCATTAGAATACGAAGGCAAATTTCGCCATCAGTTGATAATGTTATGATAGTTAAAATGGGAGATGATACGACTACTGACAAACATATATTTTCCTGTTTTTTTAATCCTTCTTTTTGTTAGAAAAACTATTTCTGGGAGCCCTTTGTACTAATAATATAATAATAATATTTATTTCAGATCATAGATTCATAATTAGTAGATACATACAACAGTTATTATTTTACATAGTAAGATGATCTATGAGACGACATCTAATGTAGGTACATTATTTGGATATCCAGCCTTATTGCCACAGTACTGACAAGGCTGTTGGAGCTTTAATATAATTTCAAAAACAAAACAAGCAAAGCTCGGTCATCCTGAAAAAGAGTACGCGTACGCGTACATAACATAAAGTTTATAGTTACATACAAAAATAAAGTTGGGACGATTTGCGGCATAAAAATATAAGTAGCTTTCCGCCGCGGCTACGCGCGCGTGAACTACATAATTATCATGCCCAGCAGTGGGATAAAAAGTAACCTATGGCGCTCCTCAATAAATGGGCTATCTAACACTGCAAGAATTTTTCAAATCGGACTAGTAGTTTCTGAGATTAACGCGTTCAAACAAACAAACTAATGGCAACTAATGTCCCAAATGGGCCGTAGGTATATAGGACGAGATGATGCATTACCCTACTTACTACTTACTTACCTACCTACCTATGTATGAAATAGGTAGAGTCACAGAGGGCAGGTAGAGCAGAGACGGTGCAGTGATTTTTAACTTGGCTCTGAAATATTAGTCGCAGATTCAAATCTAGATCATGCCCACACATCTTTAAGTAAATTGTTTCACCGCCGTTGCTGATATTAAAGGAAAACATCATAAGGCAACTAACTGGTGAGCACAGACTACTAAGAGAACCTAGCGCTGGTGAGCCTTAGAACAAAACATTCGAGAACTTAATAACACATTAAAGAGGTGTTGAGGTTGCTTGAGGTCTAAAACACAAAACATCGAAACCCCCTACTGGGGCTAGGGGATCAGCTGCTCTGTGATCTAACTCATTGAGCCCATGACAGCTGAGAGAAGACCCATGCCTAGCAGTGGGACACTAAAAGGGACTTTCTTTAAACCTTGGCGCCTGGCGTCACATTGTGGGAATATGGACATTCCTGAAAATCAGTGTTGTTGGTCGCCTTTAGTAGGCACTCACAGCGTTTACTGAGCAATGTCCATGTTTGACACTGGTCGGTCACACTTACTCTTTGTTTTTTTTTTCTCTTTTACAGTTTCCATTTATGTTTTTTTTTCTGTGTTTTTTTGACTTTGTCCTGTCTTTGTCAAATAAATGTTTTTCTTTCTTCTCTTTCCTAGAGCATTGACTTATCTGTATCTACTGTTTCACAGTGTACCGTCTTCCCATACCTTCGTCATCGCCACCACAGTCTACGTCAGGGCCTCGCTGTGACGTCACATCAAGTGGTAAAAGAAAAAGATCATGGTCTCGAGCAGTGTTCAGTAACCTACAGAGAAAAGGCTTGGAGAGAAGATTTCAGATACAGAAGTATATTACAAAACCGGATCGACGGCAACTTGCTGCTACGCTAGGACTTACTGATGCACAGGTAGGTACGGAAGCCTCTTTAGTGCTCTCCTTTTTTCAGGTGCTTTTTAATGAAGGAAAAAGATTTTTTATGACAGCAACAAAACCACTAGTTAGCGTTCTCAAGATTCTAAAATGTGATTTATTTGGGTTGATATTTTACGATATTTGACTCACACATGTTTGGGGCTCTTGTCACCCGGGGTTTAAAACTTAGTGATTACTAGCTATGTGGCCGGGATGCCTCACTTGATACGGCTATAACTACACCATCATATCGCCTCGCTAAGTCACTTTGTCTAGAGGCCTTGGTGTTACCCACCACATCTAAGTATTTATATCATGGATTCCACCGTTTCAAAGTTTCGTTTATTTTAGGAGTCATCTCGACCTGCTCTGTTGAAAGTTGCCCATTGAAATTCCGAATACCTAACACTAAGGTAAATACCTACTTACGTGTTATTCGGAGTTCCTATGAGCCTACCTACCAACAAACCTACCATGATAGCCAATAAAATTTTTACTTAGGTAATAGGTACCTACACTGTTTCTTCAAATAATATATATACAAATGGTTGGAATAAAAATCAATAGCAATGCAATAGCAAATTAAAATTAGAGTTAGGTATTAGGTACCTACCTACGTTCTGGTATCTAACCCTCTAATTTATTATAATTTATAATAAAGCCTCTTTTTCTGTGGAAGCAAGGCAGATTTTCGTTATAGTTATTGACGAATAATGTTATTTTATAAAGACCAACGAGTATCTGACAGTAAGTTAGCAAATAAAGACCCGGTTGGGTTCTCTAGGTAGGAGCACCCACAGGCTTCGTGTAAGGTGATACCTACACACTTGCATGCAATTTACTTCAGAATGTACTGATTTGTGCCGACCTGTCATTTAAAAAGGTAGCCAAAGGTTGCATTGTTAACAGATTCGCTATCGCTTTCTGTTTAGATGGTTATCACTGTGAGGTGGTGGTTCTTACTAGCACGCTTTGATCTTCTTTCCGAAGTAATTTATTAATATACATAAAGCTGAAGAGTTTGTTTGGTTGTAAGTGCTAATCTCAGGGACTATTGGTCCGATTTTGAAAATTATTGGACTGTTAGATAGTTTATAAAAAGTCATATATAGCCTATAGCTTTACATAGGCCTATAGGCGAAGCCGCCCAGTGGGAACTAGTACCTACCTACCTACGTTATATGTAAGTCTATAGTTGTAGTAGTATGATAGCGCTACAAAACATCTGTATTCCTTATGGTTTGTTTAACTAAAGATTGCGCTGCGGGTGGTGCGGTCGTCAACCATCAACATGGTGTAAATTCTCTGTTATTAGTTATAATACCGGACACTATCACTCATAAACTATCATTTAGAAATATTGAATTATCATACAATTTCAAAAATGTTTCCTTTATTGACTTGACTTCCTTTGTATCGACCGACTTTGTTATAGGTAGGTATTTACCTACCTATAACATTCAACTACTCCGGAATACAGGTACCATAGAGGTACCTAGATAGGTAGGTACAATACTTTCCAGGTTCCTATTTAGTTAAGTATCTACGTGAACGCTCAGTCATTTATTTTCTTGTTAACTTAAACTATCAAGCCAGACCCGGGCCTTAACTTGTTAAAATGCTGGAAGGTGTATCATGAATCCTCGTGAACTTCAGCTGCGATTCCTTTGGTGGGACAAGAAGGCGTAGTCTTTCAAATATGTGATTAGATAGGTATTAGGTATAAAAACAGAACTGGTAATTTCGCTAACATAGCTTACCTACCGTATTAGCAATTACCTATTTTGGAAAATATTTACCGCATTTTATGTTGGGGCAATGGCCATCTTTGTAGTAGGTTTTTTTTTTTTCCTTTATTATCACTTAAAAATTCTTATAAAACATTGTATGTATGTAACTTAACATAAGAAAGCCACTAAGGTTTATAATTATGCTAAGTATTAAGTCTACGTCGATCACTATAATAAACAAAAGTTGAGATTAATACAGTACAAATGATAGACCGGTTGGTAGGTAGTACTTGCAACAAAGTTGCAGTAAAACAAAAATAAAATTTAACAAACAAGGAAACGGAAACAATGTTAAAAAACACACAGAAGAATTGGACAAATATATACTATTTGGTTAGCTTATTGGTGTCACATGAATACTTACCATAAATAGTTGTCACTTTATTTTGCAGGTTAAAGTGTGGTTTCAAAATCGTCGTATGAAATGGCGGCATACCAAGGAGGGAAGAGGCCTCACCGGCAGTACGGGAATCCCTAGTAGAGACGCAGACTCGTGTATTAATGACGACAACGAAGACATCGATGTAGACACACTTAGCGACTAGTTACATCTAGACTTAAGGAAATTGGAGAAGCTTTAATATTTAGTCATAATTGACAGATTCAATCATAATTATTGGCTTGTTAAAAAAAAACTTTTATAAATCGAGGTTTAGGCATCGGTCTTTTTCGAACCGATTGCCGATAAGTTATACCTAACTTATGCCGGATTTAGAGGTCTGGGTGTCCCCCGTTGTTGTTTGCACTGCTTTGTTGCCCCGGGGGTGGCCCGGGGTAACAAAGGAGTGGCGGTCCTCAGGTCTCAAATTATTTTTCCAAATAAAGTGTTTTTTTTGGAATTGCTTATCATAACCATTTGAGATTTTACTGATAGATATTGTTATTGGAGTGAACAAATATAGATAATTGATTTCTGTTAATATAATATGTTTTACCTTTACCTACAGAACTTTGTCTGTAGGTAAACGTAAAACGTGAAATAAAAGATGAATTTAAATTTATTTCTGAGTGTCTATTGTTGGACCCCTCTTTTGTGGAGACGCAGACTCTTTTGTGGAGCTGTAGCCCCGGTTGCCCTCCTCTAAATTCGGCCCTGGTAACTATTTAGATCGCAGTGATCTGGTTGAATGTGCTATTTGATTAAATGACTAGCGCGTTATATTAAAGGACGACATTCAATTAAATGGCTAAAGGACAACTCGTCAAGTTGTTTAATGTAGCGTTCCACGTCTTGACTGAACGTCATTTAGCCTAGTGGTTAAATGGGATATTTTTTATATAAATATTTTTTAATTTATGAACAAACAAACAAACTCCTGGCTGATTTTACGTCCACTCTGTTCTTCTTCTTTTAATTATGGCCTCTGAAAGGGCTATGCTACAATCCGCAACTAGTTGGACGTTGAGTGAAGTTTGCTCAATACACACCTAGTCATTCATTTACATGTCGTCAGTTAATGAACGCGCTAGTCATTCAAACAAATAGCAGATTCAACAATACGACGGCGACATATATATCATGTCTAGTAGTTGATTATCTATAGCTAGAGACTAATAAAATGTGTTACCTGGCGAAGTTCAATGAATGCTTATCTAAACTTTTTATTCTAATGTCTCAATACAACTTATGTATCGAGACATTAGAATAAAAAATGGGACTAATAAGCTCGAATTCGATCTATGTATACTTGGTTTGGAATCACTTCTATTTGTAAAGGCGAAATAGACCGTGAAATATTCAAGTGCAATAAGCTTAAATGACAAAATATTGATTTAAATTATGCAAAATATCTATAGATAGACCGTTTAACTCGCGTATCGCCTATCGCCAAGATTCTAACTCCTCAAGCTGCACAGACAGTGATGATGATTCAAGCGATATGGATATTAGTGACGTATAGTCTTACATTACTTTTATCTGTGGTTAAATAGTTCTATATGAGATTTAATTAATGTTTTATGACTTTGTACCTCAGATGGCGATACGAGAGTTAAACGGTCTATCTATAAGTATTTTTACTATGTTATAATATTATGTAACTAATTTATTTGATACGGATAAAATATTTGTAAAATAAATATTTAGACATCTATCCTTTTATTTCCATTCGCCTTGTTATGAGTCTTTGTAACCAACTAGGTATTACTTGCAAATTGCAATACAGGGGCAATAAATGAAAGTACACAGTTTTGAATATACAACGCATTTTATTTACTTAAGGGTAAACTAATCATAAATAAATTTGTAATATGGAGCTGCTAGTAAACCCTAAAAATAACTAATTGGTATTGTTCGTGATCGAACAATGAAACAAAACTTTGATGCTGAAATACTAGATTTAATAGTTTAACTTGAAAAAAGATAGGAAAAAATAGGTTCGATATTTTGCTAGTTATAGGTTTTAGAAGTAAATTAAATATGGACGATGAATGTGAAGTGAGGTGCGGGCCAGATCCGGCGCTTGTTCCGCACGATGTTCGTGTGGGTACTCGGCGTAAACATACTCCGGGGCGTTGAAAGCTTCTAACAGCTTTCAAGATTAGTTGTCTTCTTGAGTAGGCAGTAGACACAAGCGATTAAGGGCTCTTTTGACAGTAGTGCCGTTTGCGGTCAGTACATCGGCCACTCTAGGAATTCCATCTGCTGAGCCATGGTATAACTTGCAAACCCGTCCCAAGCGCCAGCGTAGAGGATGTGTATTATCTTCTTTTATAAGCACTAGATCATCGAGTTTTAATTCTTGGCATTTGATGCGCCACTTTGTTCGTTGCTGAAGCTCAGCAATGTATTCCGATGTCCAACGCTTCCAGAAATGTTGACGGAATTGTTCCATTCGCTGGTATCGGTCGAGAAGGCGAGGGTTGCAGTCCACGTAGCTCGTTGTTGGCAGCGACGTCATCGGTCTACCTATTAGAAAATGTGAGGGTGTGAGAGGAGTAAAGTCTATGGGTGATTGGCTGAGCGGAGAGAGAGGGCGACTATTTAGGATAGCCTCGATTTGTGCGAACACAGAGGTTAGCTCTTCAAATGTCAAATGAGACTGGCCTAAAACCCTGTGCATGAGAAATTTAGCTGATTTGATGCCAGCCTCCGCTAGTCCATTGAAATGAGGAGCGTACGCGGGGGAAAAGCGGAATTCAATCCCTCGACCAGCTGCAAAATCGCAAATAGAGTTAGTATTTGACTTTATAAAATTACTGAGATCTTTAGCGGCTGCTGTAAAATTAGTGCCGTTATCACAGTAAATCCTCTTTGGCTGTCCTCTGCGTGCTATAAATCTTTTTAGGGTAAGTATGAATGCATCTTTAGTCAATTCGCTGACCACCTCTAGATGTAGACACTTATATCTAAGACACACGAAAATGCAAAGATAACATTTGGTAATCTTGCACCCACGACCTTTACGATCCGTGATCAAAAATGGCCCGGCAAAGTCAGTTGCTACCGTAATAAATGGGAAGTCGACTTCAATACGATCAGTCGGTAAGTCGCCCATAATATTTGCCATGGTTTCGCCTTTGAATCGTCGACAAGTAGAACATTTGCGTGTAATATCTCTGGCTAACTTCCTGCCACCAATAGGCCAGTAACGATCTCGAATTGAGGCAAGTAAATGTTGAGGTCCCGAATGTAGAAGTTTAAGATGTTCATACTCAAAAATAAGTTTAGTCAAGTGATGATTAGATTTTAGAACAATAGGGTGTTTCTTTTGGTAACAGTAGTTAGATTTGTTAAGACGCCCCCCAACACGAAGGAGTCCTTCCTCGTCGAGAAACGGATTAAGAGAACATAATGGGTCTTTAGACTTAAGATTTTGATTTTTAGATAAAATTTGAATTTGAGAGAAAAATGATTCATTTTGAGCAACTTTAATCAGCACATTCATAGCTTTAGTGAGTTCGGTAACTTGTAATGGCCCTATTTGTTTGTTATTAGGGTTTTTGGAGTTATGTATGAATCTCAATACTGTAGCATAGGTTCTTTGTAGAAAAGTTAATTTAGAATATTTTTGGAAAATAATTTTGGGGAGTTGATCTTCTGCCACCAAAGCGGCATTCGCTTTGATTTCAGGTAGCTCTACGGTTTCGGAAGGTGTAAGTGGCCAAGAAGAATCCGGTAATTTAAGGAATGCCGGCCCGTGCCACCATAGGTCGCAGTCTCTGACGTTTTCTGGAGATAAATCGCGTACATCCCTTGACGCAAGATCTGCTGGGTTCTGTACCCCAGGTACAAAACGCCATTCCGCCCCGTTTGTTAGTTCGGCTATGGTGACAGCCCTATTAGCCACAAACGTTTTAGTTTTACCGGGTGATTTTAACCAGCCTAAAACAACTTGTGAATCAGTCCAGTAGAATTGACGATCAATGTTAATGCTTAAGGCTTTAATGACTGCGTTACTCATTTGAGCCCCTAACAAAGCGCCACACAACTCCAATCTAGGGACAGTGCACGGTTTCATAGGAGCTACTCGAGCTTTGGCACATAATAAATTGACGGCTACGTTTCCTTCAATGTCCTTAGACCTTAAGTACACTGTGCAGCTGTAGGCCTGAAGCGAAGCGTCTGTAAAAATATGCATATCTACATGCACATGATTGTTAATCAAAACATATCTGGGTATGCGTAGTGTAGCTAAAGAATTTAATTGTTGAATGAATTTGAACCATGATTTGTGAATAGGGGGAGGCACTGGTTGATCCCAATCAATCTTTTCGGCCCACAACTTTTGCAATAAAATTTTAGCTTTTATAGTGCAGATTGACAGCAAGCCTAGAGGGTCAAAAATTTTGAAAGTGCTGGATAATATATTTCTTTTAGTAGAAATAGTGTTAGGTTGGCACTCAATAGGAAAGTGAATCTCGTCGCCAGAGGGTGACCAGCCAATACCTAGAGTGCTAGTAGCTTTGCTAATCATTAATTCAGATTCTAAATTAGTGTTAACATTATCAGAGAGTAAAATTTCTGGGACATTAGACCGATACTTTCTGAGAGGAAAACATCCTTTAGCTAGTTCAGCGGATGCTGATTCTTTAATATAGCGTAATTCATCCAGCGTATCAGCCCCTGTCAATAAATCGTCGCAATAAAAGTCACATTGTATAATTCTTTTAATTTTAGGATCTAAGCACTCTTCACCTATCTGCCAGAGACACCTAGCGCTGAGGAAACTTGCGCTTGCAAACCCATACGTGACGGTATTTAGTTGGAGTGTCCGTAGTGGCTCAGTTTCATTGTCGCGCCAAAGTATTAGTTGTAAGTTACGATCTGACTCTCTGAGAAGTACTTGCCTATATTGTTTTTCAATGTCTCCAGATAACACGAAGCGATGTTGACGAAAACGTAATAAAATATTAAACAAAGAATCCTGTATAGTTGGTCCTACCATTTGAAGATCATTGACTGAAAAATTTGATTGAGAGGGTTCAGACGCATTAAAAACTACGCGTATAGGAGAAGATTCGCTTTGCAATCGAAAGACTGGAAAATGAGGCAAAAAATATGAGTTTCGCGGCCTTTGTTCTTTGGACTCTGATAAGTGGCCTAAGTCGGCATATTCGTGAATAAATTTTGTGTATTGAGATTTAAGCTCAGGATTTTTTCTAAATCGAGCTTCTAGGTTTAAAAAACGCTTCTTTGCTGTGCGGTAAGAATCACCTAGACAGTCTGGTTCTGTTTTTAAAGGTAGCCCTACACAAAAACGGCCATCGCTTTCTCTGCGAGTGTTAGCTAAAAAATGAATTTCACAACGTTTTTCTTCTTCGGTGTAGGGTTGAGCTTTAGGAACATCCTCTAATTCCCAAAACTTTGCTAGGTCATGCTCAATTGCATTTAATTGTATTTGTTCATGTGTAGGATAACAATCGTTTTTTAATAGGAGATTGCAAATGATAGGTCTTTTAGGATACTGAGTGTGTTGACTGGTAGGTATAGGACCTGCGATGAGCCACCCGAGCTTAGAACTACGTAGGTTAGGTTTATTATCACCTAAAGGTCGCTGTTCGTTGCCTATTAGGTCCCAAAATAAGTCTGCTCCGATGAGCATTGAAATCGAAGATGGTTCATTAAAGTTAGGGTCAGCTAATTCAAAATTAGTTAGGTTAAGGTAGCGAGCATCAAATCGAGTCTTAGGTAGTTTTTCGGTTATAACTTTAAGCACTAAGCAGTGCATAGTTGCTTTGAATGGTGTAGTGAGTGATTGTAGGTTGATAGCACAACGTTCTGGAGTAAGGTTTAAATTGTTGTTACCGATAGCAACAATGCTGACATTTGATGGCTGAGGAGACAAGTTCAGTAGTTGTTTTACACTTTCAGTGATAAAGGACGATTGACTCCCGCTGTCGAGCAAGGCGCGTACGGTTATAGTTTCATTAGTTTGGGGGTTTGACAGCCGTACCTGGGCAGTGCACAGTAGAATTTCATCTGATGATACTGCTGTCATGGCTATAGATGTAGTAGGAGAGGGCGTAGTTGGATTTTTAGTAGTTATGTGTAAAAGAGAGTTGTGTCTCCTTTTGCAAGTACGGCAGGAGCCCGGAAGTTTACAAACCTGAAAATTGTGACCAGGTCTTAGGCAATTATGACATAAATTGAGTGACGTCACTAATGAGTTTCTATCTTCCGGAGTTTTGGACTTGAATGAATCACATTCATAAATTCGATGATTCCCTTTACACACAATACATACAATGTTAGCATTATTAGATATATTTTCGGCGTATGTGGTTGCTACGAATGATTTGGTATGAGCTTTAGGTTGATGTTGAAATTGTTTAATTTTATCTGATCTATCTATTTTATTGCGGTTGACAGTTTCAAAAACATCAGCACGATTTTTTAGAAAACAGAAAAAATCTTCTAACGTAGGTATCTCAGGCAAAACGTTCCTGTGTTCTTCCCACTTAAATACGGTATTATTGTCCAACTTTGCTGTGAGGATGTGTATAATTAGAACATCCCACTTGTCCGTCGGTAATCCGAGAGTGCTGAGAGCTCGAAGATTTTTGGTCACATGATCGATAAGGTATTTCAGTGATTTGTCAGTATCCCGGAACGATTCAACATTGAAAAGAGAATTTAGGTGGTTAGTAATGAGTTGCCTTTTGTTGTCATAACGGTTGCAGAGAATGGACCAAGCTTGTGGATAGTTTAGATCAGAAACTTCTAAATTACTAAGAACTCGCGCAGCTTCTCCCTCCAAATAGGAATTTAAGTAGTGAAACTTATGAATATTTTTTATCTTAGTGTTGTCGTGAATTAACGATGAATAGGTCTCCTTAAATTGTAACCATTTAAAATAAGTGCCGTCAAAACGCGAAATATTAATAACTGGAAGCTTAAAACTCAGAGGTTCACAACCGTCATCATTGTGATGACACTCATGAGAATGTGAGCAGCTAGGTAAATGTTTATCATCCTGTTTGGAGGTCGCGCTGTGTGATTGAATAATATTTTGAGCTAATGCAATGCAAGTGTCAAACTCTTGCTCGATTATGTCGCGAGTAGTTAACTCTGTTGATTGATTAGATTCATTTAACAACTCTATTTGGTTCTGCAACTCGTCGAACTCGATGAATAAGGCTTCTATTCGTGATAACTTCATTGATAGTTTACTAATTTCTATAGGTGAGATTGTTTCTAAAATAATAACAGAATCTAAGTACGCCTTAAATTTAGTTACGCGCCCTTTAATAGAACCGCGTTTTGTGTTTAAATCTTTAAGTTTTATTTCGGTAGTCATTATAAAGTTATCACAAATAACTTTGTTTTACTAATATAGTAATTAAAGGATACGATACGCTCCTCGTCTCAGTGGTTGCGACGCGCGAAGACAAAGGGTGACGTCACGTAGGCCGGCCAGTTCAACAGCTGACGGAGTGCACTCGTCACGCGTCGATACAATTGCAATGGTGCAAACACTGGAATTACCGTTAGAACGAGTTTTAATATATTCTATTAGACAATATTATGATAGCTGAAAAAAAGGTTTTGTGATTAAGGTGAATCTTAGTTTGGAAGGAGTGCGATATGTCAAAGTCTGATCGTTATAATATCGCCATAGTGAGAAAAATAGTCCTTTTTTATAGTAGGTAGGTACTCAAGACTTGGTTATTAAATTGTTACTAAGTAAATAGCTATAAGTTTTGTAAGTACCTATATTGTACACTTAACACTTGAAAACACACTCAATATACGCACAAATCGAAACTTAGGAATTAGGAAATAAAATGGAAGGAGCTCACAAGTTCAGGTAAGTAGACAGATCCAAGCGAAGACCCAATATTAGGCTTGTAGGTATTGCTGCTGACTATTATTGCTGACTTCTCCAACACTTAGGTGTGAATTTGTTATGTTCTTGTATTCCGGCAATTAAATATCGGTCGTAATTATTTCCATTAGACGTATTGATATTCTGTTGTTCGGGCGGTAGGTTGGTTTGCTTCTTTCCGTTTTTTGTAGCAGGTCTTGACACGGTCGCCAATTTGTTCGTGATCGAACAATGAAACAAAACTTTGATGCTGAAATACTAGATTTAATAGTTTAACTTGAAAAAAGATAGGAAAAAATAGGTTCGATATTTTGCTAGTTATAGGTTTTAGAAGTAAATTAAATATGGACGATGAATGTGAAGTGAGGTGCGGGCCAGATCCGGCGCTTGTTCCGCACGATGTTCGTGTGGGTACTCGGCGTAAACAGGTATACCTACATTTCCTATTTGAAAAATAATGGGTGATGAGATTGAACAGAGTACGAAAAAATATGTAACTATATTTAATTCGTCAATGAGATAATTTAAAATGATAAATGTGTTTTTGTATTGGTTTAAAATTGTTAAGTCATAATCACACGACATTCGACTCTGTAAAAATTTTTTAATTTTAATTCGCAAATTACATACATAGGTAATGTGCATCGTGCACAAAAACAATAAAGACAAGTATTTTTTTTCAATCAGCTAAATGATATGTAAAGAGAAAATATTATCTTTAAACTCACTATAACACACCAGTAATATATACAAATCATTTTGAAATATATTGCAAACATTTTATTATGAACTTATGAACTGAACTAGATTAACATTAAAAAACCATTGCTACATAATACTTCTAACAGCTACTATATTATTTCTTTTATTTTTGTTTTAAAACTCCTGAAACCAACACTGCGGCCTTTGCGGTTGCCTAACTATGTCATACCGCTATATTATAATCCGACCACAAGCTAATTTTGATTAGTTAATTCAACTACAAGACCTGAACGAACTCATCAAAATGGGCTATCTTCTTCAATACCCCGCCAACTTTTGACGATTACAATTTCATATAAATATTTAAATATAGTGAAAGTTAAGTGCCTAGTAGGTATACAACCTGAACGGGAGAGGCTATTTTTGAAACCAGACATTCGTCAAGACATTACTAATGAATGACTATGTGAAGTCAGAAATTAATCTGCTTTATATTTTGATACGATATTTGATATGCTACATTTTTGCAAAAATTTCGCGTCACGCAACCCCAATTACTGTTTATTAACTCTCTGACTCATTGAAGATGCGACAAACGAATGATTTTTTTTAATTCGTCCTTGCGGACAGGCTAAGGTCTCTCAGACCTTACTGCCTCTTCTTCGGTTTCTATTGTCACATCCGTTGATTTAAAAATTATTCCTTCAGCTTTGACAAATTAATGACTTATTGCTGGTCTCTTCAAAAGTTAGGGTTGTCGAAACTAAATTAAAAAATAATATTTTTACTTTGTAGGTGTTATTATTTTTTTAATTTAAACGTTGCAAAACTATTGCTTTCCGGTTGCCTGAAAACTATCTAATAATCTACTAATTTAACTTTGCTTTTTGAATTACTTTCACTATCTCTATCGTAATCTTGTGATGGACTATCGTTATAACTACTCTCACCGTAACTATGACTTTGATTTCTATATCCCCCTCGTGGGCCATAGGGTCTCCTTCTTCCTTGGTCATCTTTTCGCCTGCTATCATAGCCTTGATTTTCATATTTATTATAGTTGTCGTATCGAGACCCCTGCTCCTTCGGGAATCTGTCATATTTAGAGTAATTTTGGTAGTCTTCATTTCTTCTAACAGTTTCATCAGGCTCTTGATAGCGTCGCCTGTCAGGGTAGTTATCTGTATTCTCGAATCGCGGTTTGTATGAAGTAGAGGCAGATTCATTGGGAGTGTCCCAAACAGGTATTCGCCTTTCTGTAGGCGATGCGCTACGCGATTTACTTTTATCTTTTTTTACTTGAGTCAATGAATCTCTGCAAGTGAAAATAAAAACATGAATTTTATAAAATGCTAGATTCCTGATACGGCTTCGCCTGCGTGGTCCCAGTTTCATCCCTTTGGGATTGATTTTTGAAAAAAAATATATATACGGTTTAATTGAAAAACCTCCTTCTTTTTTGAGGTCGGTTAAAATCCTTTCTTAGTGCACCCCTAGACTGTATACAGAACCTATATTCCAAATTTGAAGTCTCTAGACCGAATGATTTGGGCTATGCGTTGATATGTCAGTCAGTTTCTTCTTTTACATATTTAGAAGAAGGTGAAGATGACATTTACTACAGACAAGGAGCTTTAGATCTGAACGATGTCGATTTAGGCCTACTTATCGAAACTAGTTTCCTTCGAGCCCTATGAGGAACATATAACATATATGACAACCCTCAAAAATAATAAAAAAAGACCTTATGTCAATGGAAAAAAAAACAGAGGGAGATAATGGGAAAAGTCGCCTACTGCCCTTTCAACATGATTTTTGTCAGTTTGTTTAATGTAAACGGGCTAAAAGAAAATGTTTCCAGAGAACTTACCTTGACGACGAACGACTGTGGCTCCCATCCGAATCATCTTCACTGGACCTTCTGTTTTGTTGATGACGCATTTCACGCTGTCTGTAACAAACACACTTTATGAAGAGCCATATAAATTCGACATTCTCCTACATCCTGTACTAGACTAGAATAGGAATGTAGTTGTAGGGAAACTACTCTTTGCTCATAGTATTTATAAAGGAATACAGACTTGCGTCTCAGTTTAATGGCGAGTTCTCTCATCTCTTCATCCCGACGAGCTTGTCTGCGACTCTCGCGTTCCTGCCGCTCAGCCTCAGCCCGCTTATCAGCTCGCACTGCCAATAAATACATATAAATTAGATTTTTTTAACCTTTCTTCTAATAGAAATAAAACTATTTTATTTTAGTTTAGATTTTAAATCCCAACGTTTTTAATATCAACCAAATTTTAAATTCAGCACTGTCGGAAACTAGGTGAATTAAAATTTGGATTGAAAATGTCGTAAAAGACTTGTTTAAACATATGTAAGCTTAGAGCTATCGTCGTAGCTAGAGGCAGGGACGTCTGCCAAAGGCGATTTATCAATTGTTTTAGAACCCCACATAAATTAGCACACCCACTTAGGCCATTTTATGAGTGGAAATCGAATTTATAACATCTGATAGGAGGCCTAATATAAATATTAATATAGGCGCTCATAACTCTAGCTACGTCGCTTCTGGTATTAATGAAACTCACGCTGCCTTGAAAGTTGTGCTTGCATTTTCCTTTTCAGTTTTTCTTTGAGCGATAATGTCTCACGCGAAGGGCCCTGTAAAAAGAATAATGTTAAAAACTTATCAACTACACATTTTATAAAACATAAATAATCTTCTAGGTGTGATTTATATTTATAAACTTTATAACATAAAGTGGACAACAACACTTTACTTTACTTTTAGATTGGATATCCTTAAAGAGAAATACCCAGAAAGCAACTTTATGTGAATGCAAAATAACACAGATAAGTAAAGCTTTTGTAAAAGTAGAAAATAAGATACTTTTTTGATATTTTGATTCATATTTAACATATTCATTTCCAGCCCTTTTTTTAGATCTTCGCCGGATATCGCATTATAAATTCTTGCTTCGATATGCTTGAAACATCCTAAATATGTGAACACATGCGTTCAAAGCATTGGATGAATTACGAAGAACGAAATGGTATATTTGAGTTTGGTAGCTACAAAATTTCAGGTTTAGAAGACACCGATAATACGTGTATACCGAATAGCAGTTCGTAGACAATTTATGCAAAATACTTACGTAAGCAAAATCATTTTATTCCGTAAAGGGCAACATTCAATGGGTTTGGAATATTGGTAATCAGTCACGATAAAAATCGACCAATTCTGTTTCTTAATGGCAACAGTCGTAAAACAAAAAAAGTATAAGAAAAGCTACATTTTTTAAAGGAAATATAACGGTTTGTTTTACCCCTAGTTTCCACTGGCGAAAGATGCACAAGAAAACATATCCCAAGCTCTGTCTATCTCTATCGCTCAAGGATGAATAGAAAGAGACAAGACTGTGATTGTATCATGCCTTGTTGTGCAGTGCAAACGCCCAGTTATACCATACTGTTGTTGTATTAGGATGGCAAAGCGATAAAACTGCGTCGTTAACTACTGGCCAATGTCGTGAAGTGCTAAAACAAAATCAGAACATACGTATAAAAGCAAATGATTCTTACTGACTTTGGAGCTGCTTCCAGACAATCGTAACTGAATCTGGTTTGTATTGGATTTATTGCCGACCGCCGATCTGGAATAATAATGAACTTATTACTAAATACTCTAGTATTTTCTTAATGTTACGCGAATATCACACATTGTAATAAAGCTACTTTACGATTTTATCGCAGTAAATTTTAGATTTTTTATCCAACGTTTGAGTCATTTCAGACTTTACGGTCACAGGAGACTTAAGTATTCGTCGTCCTCCCAATAATACCTACCTTATTAATAACAATTATTACCCACTACCTACAAATATTATACTATTTAAGTAGCGTTCCGATAATCAAACCGAGCTCACAGTGTTTTGAATTCTAAGTGGATTTTCTTTGGGATAAGGTAAAAGTAATTTTATGGTAATTAATATGTTGGACGTCAAATACTTCAGTCCCCCCATGACATTGCAGTCTGAAAAGACTGAAACGCCGCGATATAAAATCTAAATGATACCGTCATAAAATTCGTTAGAAAGTAGTTTTATTTAAACTAAACAGTCTACTTTACTTTTAATACCTTGTTAAATTGTTACCTAGACACGTGAAAGCGTGTTTAGCCACGCTCTTACTGACTGTTAAACTACTAAATTTCGTGTAAAAGGTAGCAAGTTCAAGATTTTAAAATTCATGGACAAAATATTACGCCCTCAAGCAGGCCTAATGCGGTAGCGACCAGCTTGGATTCCTATGACCAAGTAATGCCGTCGCATTATTACGGTAACATTACGGCTATTGTAAGTAGGGCCGTGTTTATAAGTTGGATGCTAAAGGATTATGTTACTTCGGTACTTAAAACACCTAAATACTTAGAAGCTGAGCTTTGCATTTGCGGGAGTGATCAGTGGTCATTATTATTATACGAGTTGCGTCGCGCGACTGACACACCGCGCCTCAGGCCGATTGTTAAAAAGCTGCCTAAACCGGTTTTAACTAAGCAAAGGACGCGTCACGCTCTAGGCCGGCGTCGCATCTACACTATCTATGTGCACTCTTACATATGCGAGGCTCAGTTTATACCTCACGGGCTGTGCTTACGTTCGGTTCGTATTATCACCCACGCTATCGAGATAATGCGAAGATCTGCGCTCTCGCAAATTTTTGCGCATCAAAGGTGTTCCGGGATTATTCGCTTACACTTCGCTACTACAGGATATTATTTTTGCAGCGTAGGTGTTACACGAAGGTTTTTGCGCTAACAAAAAATAGATTACGTAAGAATATCTTTAGAAAGGTTTTAAAAATACATTGTGAAATGCAAGATGCTTTTAAAAACTATAAAATGTAATGCTTACTGGTTTTTGGTATCATCATCGGTGTCGCTAGACTCAGAGTCGACAGAAAGCTCGCTGGATGATTTGTCCTCTTTACGCCGCCCGTAATATCGAGGAACATTCTGCTTATTCTGACCAGCTTTTTCACTAGAATAATAAATTCCCAAATGAATAAATTACTACTTTCATTTCATACATAAAATGTTCTGCAAATCATCCACACTAGTCAGAGATGGTCGACTAAAGAAAACACTGATTGTATACAATCTTACCTTAACATAAAATAGTCAAATAATTAAACTATCTTACCTTTCAAATGACATCGATCTGGAGTTTTTACGCTTTGGATAAGAACTGTAAAATAGGAAGAATTATTAACTTCTTATAAATAGCATACAAAGGCATTTTATGGGCATCCTTGTTTGTATATCATACTAGAGAAGTTCACGATTTTCTGCACTGTGTTCTCTAATTTTAATAGGATAGGACAGCTAATTTGTAAAACTTAACTTTAAAGTATGATATACCTTATTTGGGACACCAAACAAAACATAATAAGTAAAATAAAGAAGGTACAAACTTTGCAGGGCTTCTGGAATATCTGACTCTACGGTTACGTGACCTTGAACGGCTTCTTTTTGGGCTGTAAGACCTTGACCGAGACCTAGACGACACAGATCGCGATCTTGACGAGATTGATTTTCTCCAAGATTTGGCACGCGACCTGGATCTAGATCGCGATTTGGATCTGGAGAATGATCTTGAGTTCGGCCCGCGTGGTCCGATTGGAAGACGACGTCGCTCATAGGGTGATCTGTAAATAAACATAACTTAGGGCACTTAATTTCATAAAGAGACCAGAATTGTACTTTAGACTATAAAAATAAACTCCTGGGCCAATCTCATAAATGGGACTGGATGACCCAGAGCACTTCGACCTAGCTAGATCTTTTGTGCTTCCCCTTGATACTATGAAACCTCAGGTCTTCTTCCTCCGCACAGCTAGTCCACGACCGCTGTTAATTGTCAGGGACACATATTCATCGGGAGTAGGGCGGTCCATTCCTAATGCATTCATGCGTTTTCGCGCCAGTTAGTCGCACTCGCACAGTATAAAGAGTAACCACAGAGTATGCATTGAGTATCATATTCTTTATACCTTGATGGTACGACGACGGGACAGGATTATATTAGCCCCAAAGCGAGGTTGCAATACCAAATTTAAAGACAAATCCAATATGAAACTGCATACTGTTTTAGTATATTGTAAGATCTCACCTTCCTCGAGGTTTCCGAGCGACTTCAGAATATGACATCTTCAGGTTCTGCTTTACTTTATCTGCATATAAAGGCTTAGGCCCTGTCGACACAAAACTAAGAAAGTACTTATTTGCACACTTTCACATACACTTTTCATACAATTTCTCTATTCTTTACACACTTTCTAGTATGCTATTTAAATTAAGAAAAACTTAACATAGTACCCACACTGTGTAATACTTGGAGGGAATGAAAAATACATACCACTCAGATTTTGCTGGCTTTATTTAGGTCCCATACTTAATATAAGATAGAGAAATATTATGGAACAATAATTCAATCAGTACTAATTCGGTTTTAGGGTAGTGGGTACTCCTCAAAGACGTATGTTTAGAATATAGAACGCAAGGGCGACTCATACTCCAAATTATTTGCTACATTCATTCACAGCACAACTTACTTTTCACTTTTTTAAATAAAGGAGCAATAGGCATAGGTGTATGTATCTTATGTTTAATTTACTAGAAACTGGGTTAATAAATATTAACAGTACACCAAAACTCACGATGTTTGCTCTCATCTTCTTCGCCGCCAAAAGAAGTGATGAATTCGATGTTCCCTCCAGTCTCTGGGGAAGGACTGCGACTGGGAGAACGACTGGGCGACCGAACTGGCTGTGACGAGGGAGCCGCGTAACTTGGAGGACTCACTACTCGCGTAGCTAACTTTTTGTCGCTGAGAATTAAAATATAGATAATCTATTTAATAAGAAAGAAAAATATTGCTGGCTTAGTTGTGTTGAAGATTGCATCATGTTGATGTTGACTAAGACTATTATATTTGAGTAATTCTTGTGTGCAATAGTTTGATATTATTTTCTTTTTAAAATCATAATGGCGTTTAGGATTTGGCTAAAACTTGACACACAGCCAGTTCATTAAAGGTACTTTTTATTGTAATTTTCTTTTGGCATCCTACTTTTGGTTGACGAAACTGCAAGCTAAGGCTTCTAGCTTCGCTTGCAAGCAGAATAGATAAACTTTGACATTGTTATTGTTTAGACAAGTACTCACCGATGCGCTCGTCGCTCTCGCCTACTTTTCCTTCCAGAGAACATAGCTTTCTCCTTTTCTTCTCTCATCAATTGTTTCTGATGTTCTGCATCATCCGCATCACCAGTCATAAAGGAGAATAGATCACAGCCAGCCATGCCAAACTGTGGTCCCACTGCATTTAACTCGTGTGCCTGTGCTCACATACATACATTGTTAAAAATATTTTATAAGCACATCCACCTCATGTATTCTTGACCTATTTAAAGAGTAAACCACTGTTGTCTTGGTATTCCCGAAAATTGTAAAACATTCATATTAGTGGTGCAGTGATGCGCTGAGTGGCTAAGCAATATGAATCATCACTTTTTACTGTGTGTTACAAATGAGTGTCAAGTATTTAGTGGTTAACTTTACTTAACCTATTAGACTTTTGAATGTTCCATGCAATAAAAATAGAAGTAATTTAACTCGAGACTTTTAAACTCACCTGTGAAGCCTCCATTTTATTGACATCAATACTTAAGTCCACATCAATGATCTCAAAATCAGAGTCATCATCTGAATCGTTCTGTTCCACTTTTTTAGTAGGTTCTGGGCCTGTAATTAACACTGCATGCCATAAGTTTACCCACAAAAAGGTTTATTTCATACTACCCGGTGACACAAGTACCCATAAAGCATCACAGCAGATTGGATAACAGTAAAGCTGAATCTACCGTTAGAAAAAGAGGGTTGTGCTCCCGGATCATTATAATTGTAGCCTATAGCAGCACCCGTGCCCTTTTTATCATGAAGCTTCTCTTTCTGCATTTCTTTCTCTTCTATAGTGACTCCAAATTGTTCTTCAATAGCCAACTGTTGTAGGAATTTGTCTTCACCTGAAATTATTTCTTAAATTAATACTTTAATTCAGAATTGATAGCAAATTTTTAACTCTTATCTCTAAAGGTTTGATACAGCCTGACAGACACATGGACTGGCAGCTGAGGCTTAGTAATATTATTCTCAGCTGCCAATTCCATGAGAGTTGGCACCCTTTGGGTAGGGTACCATACAAAGCAGCAGAATAATATTGTATGAACCAAATTTAAGTAGTATATTGTCATATACCTTTATTTATTTCATTGGCATGAATTTCCTTAGATTTTTAATTGTAAGGTTTGTTAGGGACAATAAAGGCTACTTACTTATCCCCAAAAACACATTCTGAGCAAGAATCCTGTATCTTTCATAGTTACATTGCCTTTCTTCTTGATTAAGGGCTGCAGGTGAGATATCAGGGTTCTTAACTTCTGGAATATAATCCAGGTGAGCTCGAACATCAAAACGATCTATCATGTTGCTGGTGTCACCTTGCCATGGCATCCTAAAACAAGAGTCTTATTACTATCGAAATGGAATCTCACTTAACTTATAAGACAGACCTAAATATGTAAAGTAAAAATATGACAACTGCCTTTAATTGGTCCAGTGGCAGGCATTTTATAACAATAGCTGAAAGAATGTAGGTGATATTCAGATCTGCCTACATCTTAGAGTAATAAAGGGGAGACTGCTGTATTATTAAACGTCTGTTTTTTAAAGGGCTTTATTTCCCGTCACGCAACCTTGAAGAGTCCAAGGTTCATACTTAAATTTAAAGTGGCTGTGAACTCAGGTCGAATAATGCAGGAGAAAAACTTACATAATAGCAGGTCCTTCCCCTGCAGCAGCTATAGCTGGATCCAAGTGTATTTTGCAGGGGCGACCATGAAGCTGCAAAAACTGAGTCGGCTCAGCTTTCTGAAATGGATTCGCAATTTTTATGACAAAATTCTTTATCAGTATAAATTAATAATTGCCCATGAAAAAGCATAAATGATAACAAACAATTGTCTCACAATTTTTTCATAGAAGTCTTTGCGGCGCTCCGCCCTTCTTCGGTAATCAACAATCATGCCGCGGATCATCCGCTCTTGTTTTCTTGCCTCGTGCCACATGATAACACTTGTGTATTAACTGTTAATTAATATTTATTATTACACTGAAATATACTGCACAGCTACTTTAAAATTACGTTGTGGCGTTGTGGGTATTATTTTTGATAATTTGAAATTATTACGATCGACGCCATTGACGTTGCGCCATCTTTCTTTTTTCAAGTTTTTTTTTTCCATTCCATCTCCACCATACAGATGATACAAAGTAAAGCAGACGTTGACAGATGATATGACACTGATGACAGACAGAGCATCAATACCACTGATATAGATTCGTATGGATACGTTCATTTTCTCTTTCTGGCTTCATGTGCGTGCGTTACTTCTCTTGCATGCACATAATATTTGGCCATGCATAATGCATTTGGGTATTGCATGTCTAAGCTGTGTCGCAAGATAAACCAATCCTTATTAATACTAAAAAATACGAAAATAACTGTTAAATTATGCTAAATAACAATACATACTCCATATAGTACAGCCTTGAGCCAACATCCAATATTTGTTTCTCTTCTAAATCACTTTGCAATAGAACCTTAAATATATATTGCAACGCTTACACGCCAAAACTACTAAACCAATTTAGATGAACTTTAATACGGATATAGTTTGAAACCTGGGAAAGGACATAAGCGGTCTACACACCAAAGCCGCTGACCCGGCGGCTTAGTGCCGGCGGGTTAACCCGGCGGCTTCAGAATGTCCAAGCCGAACGACTTTGCCGGCGGCACGACACCCGCGGCATGTGGTGTTCTAGTAATTGCCAAATACTCAGCGGGTCAGCGGCTTTGGTGTGTAGACCGCTATCGGCATCGGCATGCTGCCCCGCCGGCTTGCCCGCGCGGGCGCAAGCCGGCGGCATGATTGTACAAAATAAAGCCGGCGATCCGTGCCGCCGGGTCAGCGGCTTTGGTGTGTAGACCGCTTAAGGTTAACGGTTTAGCGCGATAATAAAACGACTATACTAATTACACAATTTAATTTAATTTACTGTATACAAATATAATTCATTGTAATCCTCTATATCAAAATAAATTTCATTTTGCAACTGATTAGGCTTACATATACTAAGCCAATCCATAAATTCTTCAAAAATATTCAAATTGTTCAGAGTATCACACATACTTCGATTGCAAATCAGATAACTTCCTTTTTTAATGTGCTTTTTGAAAAAGTACCACATTTCTTTATGTTTCTCATTATCTACGAAAAATTCTAGAATGTTAATAACTATTATGTCAGAATTTGTTAACAAATCACTTCTGTTCATAATATCAGAATGAACCACTTTAATCCTAGAGCTGTCTAAAGAATATTGTTCTATTATTCTTTTCTGTACATCACACAACTCTTCATTCATTTCTACTCCGATTATTGTTGCAGCATTTGAGAAATAATAGGCCTGCAAATAAGCATTTTGTAAGTATAACGAAAATAAGAGCAATTTATTTCATCGCATTGATATTTTTTTTAGTTTACTGGAAGACTTCACAAGAGGGCTCAAGGTTTTATTGCAATATTAGGTAAAGAATGGCATAAAATATAATTTTCTAGAAAAATCTGTGGCAGACTATTCTTTTATAATTTTAGCACTATTAATAGCAAACTAGTGACAGTATAAGCTAAATAACAATACTTACTCCATATAGAACAGCCCCTAGCCTTGAGCCAACATCCAATATTTGTTTCTCTTCTAAATCACTTGGCAATAGAACCTTAAATATATATTGCAATGCTTTCCGTGACATTGAGTGTGATATAAATATTAGTTCCTGAAATATTAAAGTTTTAAATGAAATAATGTATTGATTGTAGACTTTCTGTAATGAGAGAAATTTGATGACCATTTATAGATTAGAATTATTTAGATTATTTTGCACCAGTGAAACATGATCTAGGAAGCATGTTGATAACATGCCCATGTTTTTTTTACAGTATGGCAGTTTTTGTCAGTGTTTTTTTTAATAGCTTACTAGTGTCCCACTGCTGGGCAAAAACCTCCCCCGTAGCCTTCCAAATGGCCCTATTGCTAGCTTAGCTAGCTATTCTTCCGTTCAGGTCGTGACAAACGGGCTTATATCATCTCACCATCGCTTCCGTGGTCTTTCTTGGAGACGACGACCGTCTCCAGGAAGCCACTGCGTCGTGATACAGGCCCATGAGAGTGTAAGATAAATATTTTCTATTACCTTTACATTGCGTGAAGAGCAATCACAACAATAATGGCGTCGCAACTTTTCTTTCTTTACTAGATCTTCTACATCATCTTCATCAAATAAAAACTCATCTACATGGCAAGTGTTAATATTGTTACAGTCAGCCTGATCCCCAACTGTTGGTGGTTTTATAACTTCTGAAGACATTTCAGCTTCAAAAGGCACTATTTTCTTTAGGGTGTTCCCAATTTGTATCAGTATGTTTTCTGATTTTTGAAGAGATTTCATCTGCTCTAAATCTGAAATAATATTATATTACTTACATAGTTATAAACTAAACCACAGTATCTATACAAATAGCACATTCAACAAAACAATCAAATAATCAAATTGATAGCCTCAGATCAGATCTCAGTGTCTTAGATAGCCCATTTATATAGGCTACTTTTTATCTCACTGCTGGGCGTGATATAAAACATAACATGTCATGCGGTTGAAGCCGCGGTTGAAGTGCTAGTTAAAGTTCTAAAAAGTTCACCAAGAAATTAAATAGGTTTTGTTTAGCAAAATCTGTGTAAAAGTCAATTGTGTGATTATTTACATCACTGCACAGTAGTTCACGATTAAGTTTAAGTAATAAGTATGTATTCGATCGGATCATACAATTATCTGTTAATATTATCCTGGTTTCTATAAGACTTCATCATAAGATAAGCAACTATGTTTGTTATTGTTATTGATTTACCTAAAAAAAAGTAAAGGAGGTAGTCAAATACCTTTCTTATATGAAAGACTAGCGATCCACTGCTCAATTGAATCCATTTCAGCTTCATCTAGGTCGCTAAATAACGAAAGAATACGGTGCTTGGTATTGGTCACGCTGTCGTCAGACATTTTTTAAACGTCGTTGATAAACTAAGGTTAATAAGTTTTTACAAACGTACCTAGTACACTACTTGCACTTAAATAATTATTTTTGAAATTTATATTTTTATAGAATTAAAAATTACGGAATCTTTAAAAGTAAACATAACCTCCCTTTCACAAACTTTTTTTTAATGTTGTTGTTGTTGTTAATATTATTCGCGAATAGGCAGGCAAAGGTTTTGACCATACAGCCTTGTCTTATTTTTTCTTTTTTTTAATAACTTAATAATAGCACAGATAATACTATATAATAGTTAAAGAAAAACGTCACAGACTAGACAAGTAGGTAAAGATGAATATTTTTTAGTAATATACTATAAAAGATTCAACAGTTAATAACATTCAAGGAACAACTTTTTTTTTTAACGGCATTTGAGTCGTTTTCGACTATTCTGCCCGTGTCAAGTTTGAGGAGGCGGGCGCGGTGTTAGTGCCAGGCAGACAAATTGTTCTACTTCGTGGTATGTGTTAGTACACTGTAAGGACGAGAAGGAACAACTTTGATTGAAGTGATACTTTGTTGTCTACTGACTGACGTGACATTGACCGTTGACGTTGTTATTACTTGACGTCATTATTGCTGTCAGTTAGGGATGGACTTCGGAAATAAAATATCGATTATTCGATAAAATTTATTTTTATGAAAAATATTAGCAAATGACCAGTTTTACACAATAACCAAGTTCTCTCGAAATTCAACAAAGAGTCATTAATTCTGTCAGTTAATAACTCCTGGGTCAAATTATTGCTGATGATTTCTATAGCTAAGATAATAATTTTTGAAAAAAATAAATGTCAATTCACTTAAAATTAATTTTTACATATTTATGTTTAAGATCACCAATAGATTTTCTAAAGATAGATTTTTAGGCGATTTCTTAACACTCAGGAATATTTTTTCTCATCCCTAGTGTAAGAAAATAGTTTGGTGGTGAATGGTGTTAATTTGATTTCTGCGTTTTAATTATAATTATTTATTCAACTTATTACTCAGTCAGTGTATGTGCACGTGTGGTTAGCGCTTTGCAGTGTTTTTTAATTTTCTTTATGTTTACATTTTGTACATAAACATACATTCCAAACTATTGAAGAAATTGTTGCGATAAAACAGCTCAAGTTTAGTTCATAATTGGAGCGTAAAACTTGTGTGATAAATATTTTTAAAATGGAAAGTTGCGTTTCGCACAGCAAGAAAGCTATTGGGGTCTGGATGTCTGATAAGAAAAGCCAAAAACTCAATTGGAAAGCACTTCTAAATGCTTGCTCATCTCATAATTTTAATTTAGTTAAAGTAAGTTCCTATTAAGTAGAATAACATAACAGTAGCATAGCTAGCTAGCACCACAGTATAATGTCGTTCATTGGGGCAATTCCCAACTTTGAGCTACTACTGAATTTTTCGAAGTATGTAGGTTTATTTTAAAGAAACATTTTCATCAATCCAGACTCAGGTCGGAGACTAGTAGTCATTTTCTACTGGATCGACTAGGCAACTCTTTTTACAATTATTTATTATTTTATATAAACATTGATCCATAAAGGGTGTTAGAATAATTCTATAAATTTATCTGTCTATAAGTACATTGCTTGTTCTTTCTATTAAAATGTATAACTCTCTCTAAACATTTGCACACATCATTTCGTATTCCCTTCATTTTTAAATAATGTAATTATTAAAGTTGCCACTAGTGTTTTATTGGATATGCAGCATCACCACATAGAGTAATCCTAGGACCTTTGATTTTTAGCCATTTTTGCTATAAAAACCTAACAGATGTACTTTATATGGTACATTAGACACAAGACTACACATTTAAAATTAAAGTGTTTAGTTGCGATAATTTTACTTGTCATTGAAGGTCATATCAATAAGAGTAATTTAGTTTGTAACAATAAACACTTAATTACCACTTCCTTTATTGACATTAATAAATGTTTTCCCTTTGTTAGCTAGATCTGAAGAGACCACTGGAAGAACAAGGACAGATTGATGTATTTCTACACAAGTTAACAGATATAATTGCAGCAGCTGACCAAGGAGATCCAGAGGTATGTTGTTTGAATAGGCATAATGTAGTTTAAGTAATGCTGCATATATATTATTACTAGCTGCCCCAGCGAACTTCGTACCGCGGATTTATTAAAAAAAAAAATGTTCACTTAGGGGGATGAAAAATAGTCCGATTCTCAGACCTACTGAATATGCATAAAAAATTGAATAAGAATCGGTCAAGCCGTTTCGGAGGAGTATGGCAACGAAAACTGTGACACGAGAATTTTATATATTAGATACATCTATTTAGCTGGTGTTTTCTTTGGTCAAACGCTGAATTGAGGTGGAGAAGTGTGGTTAGGCCCAGCATTCTTTAGAATACGTCATAAAAAAATTAAGGCTTTTATTACTATCCTGCATGCTTCCCAGGGTCTCAAACTATCTCCATATCAAATTTTATTCAAAACTACTTTTTTACGTGAAAGCATGTCAGATAGACAGATGAGTTACTTTCGCATTTATAATATTAGTAAAGACTAGTAAGGTATTGTGTCCTGGGTTAAAGGGTTAGCAGTATACCTAGTCATACCTAGTCCCTAACTTGATTTGAATTAAGAACTGCCACAATGAAAGCTAGAATTTTAAATTAGAAGGTATTAAGCATAAATTAAAATTATGTAAGAATGGTGAGTCATGTAATATACATAAATATTTTAATTACCAAACAAAATAGTAAGAATTATGTGTTAGATATTTTTCATATTAAATTTAAATTTATGTGCAAAACACAAAGCTACATATTTGCTTTAGTGTTTGCCTAGGAACCTGTTGTACATGATAGACAGAAAATACATGAGGCATGAGAAATCGTACCTATTACGTTTTGTCAACAGACAAAATTGGATTGGAAAGTAAACACTGATACATAATGACCTTAAGTACTTAGGACTTATTGATACAACATTGCATGACTAATCAGTTAGTGCAAAGTATGACTGATCAATTGACTGATTTTGTTTTTTTGTCCCAATGTCCTTCTGTGATCTTCTAATACTCTAAAAAATCTGGCACTGTTTTTGACATCATAAAAACTGTATAGCCAGTTACCCGTTTCAGCCTTGCATTAATGATAATTCTGATTCTAAACAATTTACTTCTTACACAATTTTACTGTAAATTTTATTAAAATTCGAACTTCGAAGACTATTACCTAGACTACGACCCACTAAGGTTCAGTACCAAATTAATTGTTTAAGGCATCTTAGAGCATACCAAACAGCTCAAAAAAAGATTTTTCATTAGTCTTAAAAACTACTTTCCCAAAAATTAATGCTCTTAAGAGTTTGTGCCAGAGATAAGACCATGCATACCTTAATCGGCACTGAGTGGGCCCATTGATTTATCAGTAGCAATGTTACATATAAGTAGCTAGTTAATAGGTATAATTTACTAATTGTATTTTCAATTTTGTGTTATATAACAGGCATCAATAATCATTAGCAGAGTGGAGCAGTATTTGTCAAATCATCCTAATATCACAGTAATTGATCCTTTGAAGAATGTCAGGATCTTGCTTAACAGGTAACTTAATTATTGTTTAAACTATTTGTTATTGTGTTTATATGTTTGCGTAGGCTAAATTAAAATAGCGCACTAATGTGCATAAGGCATAGTTTCTTAAAAAAGAATTGAAACAACTTATTATTGCAAGGTGGTTTGATATTTTAGTAGATCCTTGCACATCAAACCCTTCCGTGGGTACTTGTATTCCTTAGCATGAAGATAATGTACTTTTCTTGCTTACAAATCCCTTTTTAAATTGTTTTTAGTAAGTACATGACATTTATTAAAATTTTGCATGATAGATTCTATTCACAGACTTTCTAAAATAAAATTCTCATAAACAGGTTTCCCAAGTTGTTTACAAACTTGCTTATTACCAATTTATATCATATAGGATTATTATTATTGGTGAAATTAGTCTACAAGTGGCAGCAACTAAAAAATTTTATAGGAGTAGTTCCTTTAAAACTTACTTACCAAAAATCCAAGATACTGCTTTACCATATCCTCCAGTTTAAATAACTTATTCTTTATTTTCAGATACTGTTACTATTCCATACTCCAAAAAGAGACATCATTTTCTAATCAAGGGATTTTTACACCATCGTTTGCGGAACTCACTACAAACAATATTGAGATGAACATAGAGATAATGAGACAGAGAGGTGTCCATTTCCCAGTTATATGCAAGCCTACCATCGCACATGGGTCTAAGTCGGCTCATGATATGATTGTGATCTTCAATGAGAGAGGTCTAAATGTTTGTAAACCACCATGTGTTGTTCAGAGTTTTGTTAATCATAATGCAGTGCTTCATAAAGTGTTCTTAATTGGCGACAGGTTAGTGATACGATATTTACTCTACTACTTGAATATATAGTTTAAGGAATGTTTTGCGTTCTCACTATGTTTCCCTCTACTGAGCACTATAACAACCCATTATTGTCACAGTGGCTTAGGAGATAGCACTTTCACTGTAGCATTTGGGGTCATGGGTTTAAATCTCGTGCTGGACCAAAAACAGTGTTGAGACTCATTGAAATAAAACTACTTTTTAACGGATTTTATCACGGTTTATTTTAGATTTTAGATCCCGACGTTTCAAAGTCTTTTCAGACTTCATGTTCACGGGTGTTGAGACTTTTGTAATTTGTCAGCACTAGTTCGGGGTCAGGAAGTTGGTGGTGTGATACCTTGTGCCTCCGAGAGCACGAAATACTGTCGATCCTGCGCACGATCTTTCACCGCTAGTGAGCTTAAACTGGCTATCGAAAGTGTCGGGACTACATTTTGACCATTTACGTTTTATTGCACCTAAGGTCTTTATACCTACATCTATGGCCGTACTGAAAAGTAGTGTTTTTGTATTTCTGACATTATTAATAGCATTATCTACACATATATTATGGCAATTACCTATTTACAGTCACACTATATTAATAACTAATTAATATAGTTCAAGAAAGTTATTATCTAGAAAAATTTACATGTCTTTATACACATAAATTGTAAAAGTTATTGTACCTACCTACTTAGCTCTTATCAGCTCTGTCTTTGCAACGTTTGTTAACTTTAATAAGTAATAGTTTAGTTCGTGTGCCGGAATTTAATTGCTTTTTAACCGATCTTAAAAAGGAGGTTCTGTTAAGTTCTGAAAGACTGATCATATTTGAAAGAAGTTTTCTTTATTGCTAATCTGCTAGATATATGTATAAAACTAGAAACTGATTGACTGACATATCAACACACAGTCCAAACCGCTGGGTTTAGAGACTCCAACATATGCACATATGTACAGATGAGGTCTAGGGTACACCAAGAAAGGATTTTTAAAAAACTACTAATTAAGATGTTATTTCATTTCCAGGTATCATATTTGTGAGCGGCCTAGTTTGAAAAACTTCTACGCATCAGAAGAATTGGATCCTATCTACTACAGCACAGGAGAAGTATGTAAAGCTTCTAGCCAGTCTACTCTATCAATACTCGACCCTCACGACAATGCAGATAATACTATGACACTTAACGAGAACAAAATAAGAGCTATAATTAAAATACTGAGGAAAAATATAGGTCTCCTTTTAGCTGGGTTTGATGTTGTAATAGATAATGTGACGGGAGATCATGCGGTGATAGATATTAATGTTTATCCGAGTTATGATAACTTTCCTAACTTTTTTGATCATCTATTAGATTGTATTGAAGAGGCAATGAGTAGAAATGAAAGGAGGCTGTATAGCAATGGTGATTGTAATCGCATTTATGAGGATGATATGCTAGAATATAGGAACGGTCTAATAAATGTTGGTTTGGATCCAATCAAGTTTGGGGCAACGGGGATGAATATAAACTGAAACATTATATTACTATTATATACTATTTTTTAATAGATCATTTCTTTTTGAGTCGAATATTGATAAGTCTAGTAAGAGCGCGTTCCCACTATGTCGTTGCGTTAATTTATCCTCAGACGACTGTCGTCTCCAGCTGTGCCAATTATTAAAAAAACAACAACTGTCTTTCGTCAAAATTGAATAGCGAATTTTATATAGCTGTTTCCATTGAATCGCAACGAAATTAAAATTTTATCGTTACACGACAGTCACTATGTCGTTTGCACATTAGTAGCAAGCTGAGTACAACTTTACAGTCGTCCCTACGTATATTTATATTGTGGCGACGTTAGATAGTCACAAAAGCGACACATGATTTGCTGTCACGATTTAGTCATGTCCATTTATTATCGTTTTACGACTGTCGTGCTACTGACTGACTGTAACCACACGATTATCTGTCCTTAAGACATAATAGGAACGCACCCTAAGAGGTACTTTGTTTCTCTTGTTATTTATTTAGAATAATTTTATTATAATACTGTGTAACCTAACAAAAACTGCCTTGATCTAGTGATAATTATAAGGGCATCAACAACAGCAAGGCCGAGCAAAAAGTCGTTTCTAATGTAGAAAATCCTTAGTTGGAACCCAAACTAGGGAATTCTGCCTGATGAACAGCAATAGGTTTGCCTCGTATTAGATACTAGCTTCTGCTTCGCCGACGTAGTATAAGATTTGTAGGCTATTTTTTATACATAAAGTAGCCTCTGTACCATGAAAGTCGTAATTTTTCACGTTACAAATAATGTGACTTGCTATGATTAAAATATTTTTCAATATCGGTTGAGTAAATCCATAGAGATTACCCCCTACAACCTCACAAACTTACAAATTTTACCTCTATAATATTATAATAGATGAAACGTAAACATAGCCGGCAAAATGTTCATGATATTCACCTCAGCTCACACCTTCTGGTAATAATGGCGTGAGAAAAAAAGATACTTATTAATGTACACAAATGAGTAGGCAATCAATGTATGAGTAGGCAGAATAATCTAAGAATTAAATGTAAAGTAAATATTTAAGAATATTGTATGTATGTACTTATGTGTAGGTACACTAAATAAATACACGCTTACAGCAATAACTTATTATATGAATCAAATATTAATCAAAACTCAAAACTCAGTGTAACTCATGATGATATGTATAGTAATATTGATAAGAAACTATTCCTTATTAGGAACATAATTCCATTGAAAACATTAGTGATATGCCTTATTATTATAATTAAATATTATAAGAGAGCTACTTACTACTTATATAAGATATATTTAATTCGATAAAGTGAAGCTGTAATTATTGTTTATTAGGGGCATTTTTAATAGGCTTTTTCTTTTCCTTTTATCTGTTTTCTTTTTCTTTTATCTGTGGAATAATAATTATAAAGTTTTGACAGTTAACAACACACTGACAGTGCTTATTATGAGTGCTTAAAGCGATTGTGATTCCTGGGCCCTAGCACTCGCTTAACTTATGTCGTACCACTTTATATGCAAGCTAATTTCGATTGGCTCGTTCGACGACAAGAACTTTAACGAACCAATCAATTCATTCAATATGATTTTTGTAAATATGCGAATTAAACCTAATAATTTCACTCGGGAAAATGTCAATCAATGTCACGTGAAACAAAGATATAGTACGCGGTTGCGTGCGACAGAGAGCGCACGTTGCCGGTTGCGGCCGGTGTAATGTGCATGCTAAAGAAGTAGATATGAAGCGAGTGGTGAATTCACTTCATATTTTACAGAATATCACAACTACATTTAATTAGTAAAATGCTAATGAAAAATTCGCGTGTTAAAATTAATGTGAACGCTAATTAATCCATAACTACTAGTAGATATCTAGTTGGTGCAACAAAATGAACAGTGAACATATTAAGTTAAGACTTCAACAATAATCCTTAGATGAATGTTATCAGGGTATTGAGCATTCGTTCCTTAATTTGCGTAGAAAAACTTTACTGCCACATTTTAGTAAGTAGTTTGCATTTTTGTGACAGCAGAGCCACGTGGTGAGTTTTTAAACCTTCTCGTGCCACGTCTATTGGCGTAGTCTACGACAATGTCAAGAATATTTTGTTTTAATGGTTTAAGACTGATATGACTATTTTATGTATTGTTAATAAGTATTATATTACATAATCATTAAACACTTAAGGAATTGAAAATGTGCTAGATGTAAAGTTAGGTACATATAGATCTTTTAACTTATCAATGGGGCTGGTAGACCCAGAGCACTTATACTCAGCGCAATCTTTTGTATAGATGCTTACCTACATTATATATTCAATTTATCTAAATTTAAGTAAATGTGATCTGGAATCGCAAAGATGATTAAATATGGCATTTAAATTAGAAATATTATTATTTCAGTCTCAACAAAAAATAATCAGTAGGCACAAACATTTTAAGAGGAAACGTATCTAATTAGATCACCTTATTATTACTTATTTTGTTTGTATTGATTCAGTAAAACATTCAACTGTGACTTGTCACATACACTCAGCTACAATAGTTGATGAACAGATTTAATATTAAAAATCTTCATAATACTATGGCTTAATAAACAAGACTAAGTGTCGTCTGTCTGACTGTTCATTGTAAATGAGTAATAACAAGACAATAAAAATGCGAATATTATTGTCTCCTCTCGTCACGTTTGACACTTATTTATAGAATCTTTTAGTGTTAAGATGTTTTGTTATAATAAATCTGTCCATAAACGATTGCAGCTGACTTTACGTACAAGTGGGTATCCAGAAATCTTCGTATAGTATTATTTGTATTATTTCCACCCAACTGGTGATGGTAGGTGGTCTTGTGCAGACTTTGAAATAAAACTATTCTATAGTGAATTTTATGGTGGTTTATTTTAGATTTTAAATCCCGCCGTTTCAAAGTCTTTTTAGATATCATGGTCACGGTTGGAAAATACGAAAATTGGTTCATGAAATTTGAAAAGACTTTTATAATAGTTTTATTTCAATGTGCGATATTCGCGTAAATTTTAGAAAATGCGGTGTGCTGACTTGTCATTCAAAAACAGATTGTATTGGAGCCATTACACTTTAAGATGTTTTTGGAAGCTTTTCCGATCCCAGAAATGTGTGGAAATGCTGTAGTTATAGACCATAAAGCCTAGAACTTTGATTGTACTATTCAAATTAAAAATAAATAAATTGTAAGAGCGATTTCGTTTAACTAAATTGTTTGTCATAAATTAAGTCAATCAATAAAAGGTTTATTTATTTCATTACTGTCTTAGTTATTCTTTATTAAACTCATGTAAGTTTCTAAAATTTTGTATCTGAAATAATCTTATAAAAAATATTAAAAGTAAGTCCTATGTAGTAAAAACTTCCCTATTCTTAGAATTTGGTATTTAGATAATAATCAGACTTTCGTCAACTGTGCGAACACATAAAAAATAAAAATAAAATGTCTTATTCATAAAAATCTTATAAGACTTTAGTCAAAATGGACTTTGTCTCTTTCTTACTAGTATAAATATAAAGATGACAGACAAAGACAAACTAATTATAAACCTATTTTAGCTATAATGAGCTTATAAGACGTTTATGAACACGGTGGTAAGTTTTTAGACAAAACAAGAAAAGAAGATTCTATTTAGCATCTGATGGCGCCACTTAGAAAGTTTAGCGAAATAGTTTTTCGGTATGAAACCTTGGCTAATTGTATTTATCTAAAGATATGTTTTACAAGAAATCATCGTTCGAATTTCAAATATTGCGCACTATTTTTTTTAGATGTGAATTGAATTATCATTTTTAATTGAAAAATGGACTTGCATCGGGAGAATTTTCGTGCATTGATTTTATATGATTAAAAAAAAAATGTAGGTATTTATGGATAAATGCCCTTCTAAAGCAACCATCTATCGCTAAGCGCGGCCGTCTACCGTTGGGGGATGAAAAAAGAAGTGGTCGTCCTTCGACGACTGTTACCGAGAATACTGACCAGCATTGAAAATTTTAATTCAAGAAATCAAACTAATTACCTACATACGAAGAAATTTAATTGAATCTGGAAGCGTTCACAAGATTTCACACCTCTCTATAGTGACCCTTAAAGTATCTTTAGTGACATTTTGAAATTGTGAAATACACAGATCATCAAAACTTTCCTCCAGTTGGCTGCTCTGTGGCTGACGACAAGGTATATTGGGTGACTGGTAATTAGTGTAAAATACTTTACCTCATGGTAGTGCTTATGGTTTTGAACAACTATCCCGAAATACTTTTATTGAAGTGACTTTAGTTTTAGTTATTTATTCGCTATTATAAAATGAGCCGCGCAGTATAAAGTAGGGTGGGACGGGGTTAGGCGGCATGGCGGGGTGCGCCGAGCGTCTATTGTCGCCTTGCTAATAAGGATCGTCTTTACTAGGCTACTCAATATAAAATAGCAAATTTATTTACTAAAAAGTAGCCCCAAAACAAAAAATTACTTGGGAATTTTGTTTGTAATCATGAGCACTATCACGTGGTAAATTATTTTACACTAATTACCGGTCACACTAGATTATTGTAAGCGATAATGTTAATCTTAAAACTCAGAAATTATGAGTTTATTATTTTATTTCCAAGAGTGCGAAGTGTTCTATCTCGCTTATCCTGTAAATACTGAATCCGGATTCACTCGTGTTGTGAATCCAGAAAGACAGGGAATCGGAGATGCCGGCAGCGAGATTATCAACTTGGCAATTCACACAGTAGAGGTGGAATAGAGGCAGACTTAGACCGAACCAGAAAACAATTATCAATGACCATACACATACACCAACCTCAACCATACAGATTAAAACTTTTAGAGTGTTCAATTGAGAAGAAGAATAAAGTAATAAGTTATTACAGCGGTCTCTAATAACACAATTTTCTTTGTTAAAATCCCACGTAAGAGCGCAATAACGGTCGTGTCCGGCTAACGTTACTATAAAGGCGGTAATTGTTAATTCGACACAGTTCTGTACATAAATCTCATCTAGTTACAGTGGACGGAGAATCTATACATTTATTACATATAAGTATCTACTACAGGACGGACTGACAAATCGATTTAATAATAACATTTTAAATTGAATCAGATTCACGTAATACACTTCCTACCTATTAGCTATCAATATTTAATTTGAATTAGATTTATATTATGTCATCTTTTAGTTTTATAATAAGCTTTTAATTATTATTTTATCTATACAGGGTGTAAATAGGCTAGGGAGTATTCAAGAAAACTGATAGAAAAACAAAACATCAACTAAGTAAGTAGAAATATTCAGTATTTCTACTTAGCTGATAAAAAACACAAAATCAATAATTCCTCAATAATCATTGATTTTTAGGTATTTATCAAAATCATAGCACAGACGATCCTTTTAGTATTTTCTTTATAATCACATAGAAACGCAATTTGCAAAACGTGTAGATACGACTAAAAATATCAGCCAAAGATTTCGATTTATTTTTTACGATGTTTCATGGATTCATCGAAAACGTATAAGTCAAAAAAAGGTTGTTGACACGGTTATATGCGAAATTTTGTAAGCATGTAATTGCATCGGTTGTTTTGAATTGCGATTGCGATTCAGTCAGCTGTCGGCACGCGGGCATAGCACGCGCGACGCGCGCGCAAGCCTTGCCCAGTTCGCGCTCTACGAAATATATCGAACAAAATGTTTTGCGATTTTCCGATATTCCACCTTTCTAAACTAATTCCATAGGATTTGATTACAGTGATAAAGTTTTGTGAAATATTGTTTCAGTGTTTATATAATTAACTGCATCTGTGGATTATTTTGAAGTGTTTTTCTATACATTTTTGTTGAAAATTTTGTAGTGAAGTTATTTTTTTATAGTGCGCTACATTTACAGTGTCCATATAATAAGTATATCAATTTAAATAGTCACCTGATTATAAAGTGTATTGGAAAGCAGAGTATTAATTTGTTATTATCAAGTTTAGTGGGATAAACGGAAGCAATTGGAAGTTAAACGAGTTCTATCGACGCAAGGTGAGTTACGCATCATGTTATTGAGAGTAGTGCGTAAAATATTTGTGTTTTGAAGGTTACTATATTACTACGTAGGTAACAAAATTTATTTGATAATATTTTTGCTCCCAATATAATTTACTGACTGCTTAGTCATCTTACTTACTTTAGTTACGAATATGTAGGTGCAAGTTAGCTAATTCAAAAGTTTTATGAAGTAAAATAAATATGTACCTACTTTTTCTAATTTTTTTTTTAAAATCGATGCATTTCTAGGGGTATCTAAATCCTAATTGAAATTTTATTGGTCCCATTAAAAACAATAAATGTTCTTATAAGGGATCAATAGACATAAAAAATTCTAGGTCTAAAGCGAAATAATCTGTAGATATCTATCTTAGACATGCAGTGCGGTGAATAACTACGAAACTATATTTTATATATAAGTTTCGGTCATATTGTAATCTGTCTTGTCTGCCTGCCCCTATCGGACCTAACCCCTTGCACGAAATGTAACGGTTTTCGTCGCACCCTGTATGAAATGAAAATAAATAAAAAATGTATGGATATAGTTTTATACCTACTACATTCATTAGATTTTCCTAAAATCATATAGATTTTTTACCTACTATGTGTATATTTGTACCTATCTAAATTAAAATGCTTACTTACAAAAAAAAACTAACTAAGTAGGTACCGAAGTAGTCCCCTTGAACTTACGATTTTTACGTTGTAGTTTTAGCTACGAACCAAAAACCTTCATGCGATGAGTCATCAGAACAAAACCCCATGACCTCATTCATTGTTTTGGCTTTAGTGGTCTAATTTTGTGGATGGTACCGATGTTTAACTATGTTAATTCCTCACGTAAGTAATTAGTATGACTTTGGTTGATATTAGATACTTACGAAGATTTTTAAACCTGTTACATTTGTTTAAGTTATAATTACCTACCGTAGCATTCATGAAGATCGTTATTTAACTCAAAGTTTTGATAGATTTTCCTGGGCAAAGTGGTAATAATTGCTAGTGGTAATAAATAAATATTGCTGCAATTGAAGTTTACAAAAAAGTTATCTCAAATGCGGGAGTACTCTATAAATCTACTTGATACTTAAATACTTTTGATATCATAATAATATGTAGGTACATACAATCTACATAGTTTCCTAACTCTTGAAATAGGTGAGAGAGGAGGCGTGCCCAGCTGTGCGAATGGGGATACCAAGGCTAAATTGCTTGGAATAGATTAATTGAATAATCACAGGAATAGTACTTACAAGTTACACTTAATTTCTATTTAATTAACTTTTAATAACACGTCTCAGAGTACTACCGTGAGAACACTGGGAAAAGAAATAGGTACATGCAAAGTAGAGCATTAAAAGTTAAATTGTATCTTGTTAGTGTATTGGATGTAAAATTCGCTCGAGTTTGTTGAACCGTGCACTTAATAAATATTACATAGCTTAACTAAGTACTCATGTTACAGTGGTCACGCGAGAACTTTTTATTAGTGAATGGACATGATCGGTGGTGTTATAACCACCTAAATAAATATATGCAACGTTTGTGGTTTTGTCATTGGTTTTTGCTTCCTATTGAGATCTATGTGTGTAAGTAGCTGTAGCAAGAAATAAATTGAAAATCCAGACAGCAATTATACTAATCAATCGTTAGAGATAACGAATTATAATAGTCTTCGGTGTTGGTATATACAGAAGATGTACATTGTCAATAAGCCAAATACATAGTATTGTCTTCGATTTACGCGAATATCACACATTGAAATAAAACTACTTTGAAAAGACTTTGAAATGTCGGGATCTAAAATCTAAAATAAACCGCGATAAAATCCGTTAAAAAGTAGTTTTATTTCAAGCCAAATACAAATATAATTTTATACTACACAATCCGCGACTATAAGCGACGTATTTTCACATATTTTTTGATTATCTTGCATTACGAATTTGAGATTAGGAAGACAAACGTTTAGTGCTTATTAACAAATTGTTGATTTTATTTTCTTTTGTCATTAGTATATTTGAGTTGGTACGAACATTGTTTATGATCCAAATACGAATATAGTTTTATGCTACACAATACGAGATATGGACATTGCTGAAAATCAGTGCTGTGGGTCGCCTCCATGTTTAACACTGATGGGTCACACCTACTGTAAGTTTTTTAACTGTTTTTATTTATGATTTTTCTCTCTTTTTCCATGTGTTTTTTTTACATGATTTTGTGTGTCCTGTCTCTGTAAAAAAAAATATCTTTCCGTCATTAACGATATGCGACGTACTTATTTTTACATATTTTCCGACAATTCGACATTAACCACTACTTTTAGGATTTGGATTAGACAAACGTTTGATACTTTTTTAACTATTGTCGATGTTCTTGTCTTTTCTTATTACTACATTTCAGTCGATAATAATAAATGCTAGTTTTTCTTTCTGTTTTGTTGTAGTTCGGTAACAAACACATTGACACTGAATCACGATTCGCTGTGTTGTGCTATTGTCTGTTTGCTTCTGTCCAGTCGCGGAACAAATTCCAGATTGGTCTCGCCCGAATTCCCGCGACCTTCGACTACGTATCTAACGTATCGTTGCAGATTCAAAGTCGATTGTAACTGTACAACTAGTTCGTCCGCTTCTCAAATAGGATCGGACGCGTTACGCATAGTTTGTACTTCTTACACCTTGTTTCTTGGATCAAGCGATAAAGAATTGCTTCGTTTACCTCTTTTTAGTTTCCCACTGCTGGGCAGGGGTCGTCTCTCAACTATATTGCGAGTTTAGAGAGTTTAGGCCTTAATGGCCACGCTGGCCAAGTCCAATGGGATGGTGGATGGGCCATATCCTCGAATGAGCAGTTTTTAAACGATTCTATTTCCTCACGATGTTTTCCTGCACCGATATCAGAGCAGCAGCGGCGATAAAACAGTTCGCATAAAAATGCATGGGCACGACCGGAGATCGAACCCGCGACCATATATTTCAAGTGTCACCATTTTTTTACAGAACTCATTTATGGACTTCGATTGACAGTGCTTGTAGTTTGTAAAATAAAATTGGACGGATGTAAGGGGTACCTAATATTTTACATGTAGGGCGTATTCAGCGAGGTTGTTCGTATAGAATTTTCATCATTATACCTGTCTAACTGTTGCAATTTGGGTATCTAGAAGATTTCATGCAATTTGGTCGAGTGGGTACTTTCTTATTCCTAAACAGCTGACATTATTTTTATAATTTTGAGTTTTGGAATCAGAATCGGATGCCACCCGATACTACGATACAAAACATTATGGTATTCTCCAACCCCTCAAGTCATCCGTATTCTCTTGTAAAGTCTCTTTTTATACTTGCCTAAAGGTAGCTCCACTATGGGGAATAACCACATGTAAAACACCTATACCTTTACATTATGATGAATGAACCTTTATGATGAATCATCCATGCAGTAAAGCACTACACACACAATGTCTTCCATGTAGGATTGATTTTAAAGGTTCAATCTCTCATCTTTAACTTTTGAGAGAATATAAACCACATGTCTAAGAGTCGGTCATTAAACATTTATTTATTTATTTATTATTCCAGTATTATAACATCCTTACAGCTAAAACAATTCGATGTTATAAGTTTCACTATAAAATAATATTAATAATAATATATATACGTATTAATATTAATAAATAAATAAATAAATAAATATTCTGGGACATTAACACACACGGTCATCTGGTCCCAAGCTAAGCCGAGCTTGTGTTATGGAAACCAGATAACTGGTATATACTATACATATAATACTTTTCTTTTGTAAATATATACATATAATAGATATTTACACCCAGACTCGACACAAACAGAAATGTTCATCACTAATGTTTGTCTCGGGTGGGAATCGAACCCACGACCTGCGACGTGAAAAGCAAGTATCTTACCGACCACGCCACCGGCCCGTCAGAATAAGGAATAAGGAATAATGTAGGAATAAGTTCTTTAAAAGTATTAATTATTTTTAATTAATTAAATTTTTATGTTTTTTACCACGCTTTTTGTGCACTCCGTCAGGCTACTGTGAGAATTGTCAATACTTTGAGACATTGTATTAATCAATGTAATAGCTCGTGCGAAAGGGGTATAGAGAGGTAACATAGCGTCATTGAAATGGATAGATAATGCCTATAACTTACGACCCTTTATAGTATCCCACTGCTGGGCACGGGTCTTCTCACTACTCACTACCTTACGAGTTGAGAGAGTTTAGGCCTTAATCCACTCACGCTGGCCAAGTGCGGGTTGGTGGATGTCACATGTCCTCGAATGGTTAGTTCTTAGACATGCAGGTTTCCTCATGATGTTTTCCTTTACCGATATTGAGCAGCGGAGATGAAACAATTCACACAAAAATGAGTGGGCACGACCAGGATTCGACCCCGCGACTTTATTTTTATAAGGCGAGGCCCGTACCGCTGCGTCACCGCTTCTCTAGATGCTAGATAATGCCTAGGTACGTCTTTATTATTAGAAGCCAAACTAAATAAGTTATGGTCGTAATAGCTGTTACTCGTCTATACATCTATACAAATATTATAAAGAGGAAAGGTTTGATTTTTTGTTTGTTTGTATGAATTGAATAGGCTCCGAAACTACTTGGCAGATTTGAAAAATTCTTTCACTGTTGGAAAGCTACATCATTTCTGAGTGACATAGGCTATATTTCATTTTCAAAAAAAATAGGCATCCTTACTAAAATTACGATAACGTAATCCAAGGTGTGAAAAAAATATCAAAAAACTACCTTACATCGCGTGCGCTGCGAAAACTATTGATGATAGAACAAAATGATATACTACATTTTTTTAGAACACACCATTATCTACAAAAAATCAGCGGCAGCATATCTCTAACTATTACAGTCATGTCACAATAAGCGTTTTTTTATTGAAAAAAAGAAATTAAAATACCACCGCTACAAAAAGCTCTTTATTTGTACCTTGGTATTAACCCTTATCAAAATAAATGATGTATTATTTAAGACTGCTTCAATATCTTTATATTACTTTTTGAATTATTCGATTCTGACAATCCATTCAAAAGATATCACGAGTTAAAAAAAAATTAAAAAATAAACTGTATTCGGCTAGCTATGCGTTGTAGGCGTCACTCGGGCAGGGGTACGGGAGGGGGGTTAAGATCACGAAATAAACTCTCGCGCGGTCGGCTCCCTACGTGATGGACGTGTGCGGAATTTACGCTTGATAATAATTCGTTTAGTAAGTAACTAAACCGATTTAAAAAGTTCTTTTCAGAACTAAACCCATTTATATAAAATATTGTTCACTTAGTTATTAACCTAATAAATTACTTGAATATTTTTCATGATTTTCAATTTAATTTTAATAAATAGTAGGTAGTTGTGTACGTTGTAATATAGTAGCATATATAGCTTACAGTTATGCTAATTTAGTTCAAAGGCATTTTTTCTTTTGTCATTTTGAAATGCCTAAAAGATCAAGATCTCAACTTTCTAGAAATAGTTCCCAGGCCAGGGCATCAAAAATACGTCGAAATGAAGAATCTTCATCAGAAACTGAAAATCGTCTTTCAATTCATAGACAATATGTGGCACAATCGCGTGCTAGAGAGTCGAGTACCGAGCGTTCGCAACGGCTCGCTGAACAAAATATGAGAACCGCTCAAATACGCGCGCGAGAATCCAGTTTGCAGCGTTCTCAACGGCTCGCTGAACAAAATGTGAGGACTTCTCGAGTCCGCGCGCGAGAGTCCAGTCTTGAGCGTTCGCAGCGCCTTACTGAACAAAATCTAAGAACCTCTCATGTGCATGCGCGAGAGTCAAGTACTCAGCGTTTGCAGCGGCTTGAAGAGCAAAATATCAGAAATATTCAATCTCGCACTAGGCAATCAAGCTCTGAGCGTTTCCAATGCCTTCAAGATCAGAGAGAACGACAACAGACGTCAAGAGCGAGAAGTCGCAATCAAGTTTTAGCCCACAGTAAAAGATCGGCTTTTAGATACGATCCACAGATTGATTATGCTCAACAGTCTTCCGTCCAAATCGGCGACATGAATAAGATCTGCCCTAAGTGTTCAGCCAAAAAATGGGTCGATGAAACTAATGGCATGTGCTGTGCTTCTGGAAAAGTTAGTCTCCCCAGTATTCAGGAACCACCACAGCCAATAAAAAATCTTTTGACAAATAATCATTCGCTATCTAGACATTTCATAACCAACATCCGTAAGTACCTATAATAGCCTATTTCAAATGACTTCGTTTGGCGCCAAAGAAATAAGAGAGGGTAATTTTATGCCAACTTTTAAAATAGAGGGACAGGTATATCATCTTATTGGTAGCCTTTTACCACCACCAGGCCAAAATCCACAATACTTGCAGGTATATTTCATTTCAGACGCAGATCAGCTATCATTGAGGTCAAACATAGCTCCAACGCTGAAAATAGATTTAATTAACGAACTACAGACCGCACTGAATAGCCACAATGTATATATACGAAGCTTTAAACAAAACATAGAACGCAATTCTTCGGATAATTTAAAATTAATTATTCATTCCGACCGCCCACCACAGACAGCACACCCGGGTAGATACAATGCTCCAGCTGTAAACGAGGTAGCCGTTCTCTTGGTTGACGAAGAAAAAGGCCCCAGAGATATAGTGCTCCACGGAAGAGACGGCCAACTTAAAAGGGTCTCTGAGTTACACCGATCGTATGATCCACTACAGTATCCCTTAATGTTCGTGAAAGGAGAAGACGGTTATTATTTAACCATTCCGCAGGAAGGTACAGCGCGTAACAAAACTGTGACGTGCATGCAATTTTATGCATTTAGGTTGATGGTTAGAGCTAACTGTTTTAATGCATTACATTATTACAGGGACTTATTTAGTCAATATATTGTCGATATGATGGCAAAAATGATATCGGAACGATTGAATTACATATGTCGTAACCAACAGAGACTAAGGGCTGAAGAATACATTCATCTCAGAGATGCTTTAAATCAAGACGGAAATGTTGACCCATCAAATATCGGTCAACGCGTAATCTTGCCATCTTCATTTACAGGTTCTCCGCGTTACCTGCATGAAAAAACCCAAGACGCGATGACTTATGTCCGAAATTACGGGAGACCAGACTTATTTGTCACATTTACGTGCAACCCCGAATGGCCTGAAATTAAAGCGGAACTACTACCTGATCAGCGATCTTTCGATCGTCATGACATCATTTCAAGGGTGTTTCATTTGAAAATGAAGAAATTCTTAAATTTATTCGTTAAAAATGAAATATTCGGCAAAGTGAAATGTTACATGGCAAGTGTAGAATGGCAGAAGCGAGGTTTACCACACTGTCATTTGCTGTTTTGGCTAGAAATAAAAATCCAACCAGACGAAATTGATAGCGTCATAGTTGCGGAACTGCCCAACCAACAAAACGATCCGATATTGTACGATATCGTAACAAAAAATATGGTGCACGGACCATGCGGAGAACATAACTTATCAGCACCATGTATGAAAAACGGTATTTGCACAAAAAAATACCCACGACGTTTAGTCAACGAAACTCAGACTGGAGAGGACGGATATCCAGTTTATCGTCGTCGTGATGCCGCAAATGGAGGACTGAGCGCTTCGCTAAATATCAGAGGCAGAAATTTCACTATAGATAATAGTTGGATTGTCCCATATTCTCCACTTTTGTGCAGGACGTTTAATGCTCACATAAATGTAGAGTACTGTCACTCAGTTCAAGCCATCAAATACATTTGTAAATACATAAATAAAGGATCGGACCAAGCTACATTTGGCGTCAGAAACCCAAATGATGAAGTGGAAAACTACGTAAATGGCCGTTACATAAGTACTTCCGAAGCTGCTTGGCGAATATTCGAATTCCCGATCCATGAGCGGCATCCTACAGTTTTGCAGTTAGCTGTCCACTTAGAAAATGGCCAAAGGGTGTATTTTACCACAGAAACGGCTGTACAAGTGGCCCAAAATCCACGTAAAACAACATTGCTGGCTTTTTTTGAGCTCTGTAATGAAGATGAATTCGCAAAAACACTTCTTTACCACGAAGTCCCGCAATACTACACATGGGCCAATAATAAGTTCACCAGAAGGAAGCGTGGTGAGTATGTAGTTGGCTATCCAGGCATAAAAAAAGATTCCGCTTTAGGTAGAGTCTACGGTGTCCATCCTTCTCAATCCGAGTGTTTCTATCTTAGGATGTTGCTGCACCACGTACGCGGTCCAACTTCATTCCAGTACTTGAAAACCGTTGACGGAGTTCTGAAAGAAACGTATCAAGCTGCTTGCCGTGCTAGAGGTTTGCTAGAAAACGATGACCATTGGGAAAATACTCTCAGAGAAGCTTCGCTTTCTCAATGTCCATTACAATTGAGAGAATTGTTTGTGGTCATACTTTTATTTTGTCAGCCATCGGAACCATTAAAATTATGGAACATTTTCAAAGACGATTTATGTGAAGATATTAGACACAGAATCAGACAGCAAAATCAAGACATCACCTTACCATACAATGAGGACATTTATAACGAAGGTTTGATACAAATAGAAAATAAACTGTTGCAATTAAATGACAAAAGCCTAAGTGATTTCGGATTACCATCATCAGTTCGTACAGAAAGCAATGCAGCAGAGACTATGACTCATCGCTATGATACAAATAATTTGACCGCTTTTGTCAATGAAAACCTGCCAAAGTTAGTCCCAGATCAAAGACATGCTTTTGAAACTATAGTCGATAGCGTCATTCATGACAAAAGAAAAGTTTTCTTTTTGGATGCACCTGGTGGAACGGGAAAGACGTTTCTTGCAAATTTGATACTTGCTAAGATAAGACAATCAGGGAAGATAGCAATAGCAGTTGCTTCCTCAGGAATTGCTGCAACTCTCTTGAAGGATGGCAAAACTGCTCATTCTACTTTTAAACTTCCACTATCCGTCAATCTTGAACAACAATCTACATGTTCCATCCGCAAAAATGGACCTATTGGTAAATTACTACAAGACGCCTCATTGATTATGTGGGACGAATGCACGATGAGCCATAGAGCACATATAGAGGCCGTGAACAGAACCTTACAGGATCTAAGGAACTCCTCTGCAGTCATGGGCGGGATTACTTTTGTATTTGCTGGAGATTTTCGACAGACTCTCCCCGTTATTAACAGAGGCACGCGAGCAGATATCATCAAGGCATGCTTGAAATCGTCTCCCTTATGGACTACGATTGAAACATTAAAATTAAGGACAAATATGAGAGCTCATCTTCATGGAATCACTGATAGCGATTTCCCACAGCAACTGCTAAAACTTGGGGAAGGAATTTTTCCAACTCCAAATTTAAGCGGTCATTGTGACATTCTTCTGGATGAGTCTCTAGGCCAAATACTCCATAATTTGGAAAATTTAATAGATTCTGTATACCCTGATATCGAGAATTTGCACGAAAGAGACTTCCATTGGCTGTGTTCTCGGGCTATAGTATCACCTAAGAATGATACTGTCAATGAAATAAACAATCTGATTGTTCAAAAAGTCCCCGGCCAAACAAAAACATACAAATCGATCGACACTGAACGAATATTGAAGATGCAGTCCATTATCCACAGGAATTTTTAAATTCGTTGAACCCTTCTGGACTGCCACCCCATGAATTGACGTTAAAAATCGGAATCCCAATCATGCTTTTAAGAAATTTAAACCCTCCGAGCATGTGTAATGGGACGAGGCTGCTTATTAAGGAGTTAAAGGACAATTTAATAGTAGCAACTATTATCACTGGCCCAGCAGGTGGTCAACTAGCTCATATACCGAGGATACCGATGATCCCAACTGATCTGCCAATCCCATTTAAACGGCTTCAATTTCCGGTAAAAACATCTTTCGCATTAACAATTAACAAGTCCCAAGGCCAAACCTTCGAATTAGTAGGGATCGATCTGCGAAAGAAATGTTTTACTCATGGTCAACTGTATGTTGGTCTATCGCGAGTCGGAGCCCCTGAAAATCAATTTATTTTGCTGCCACAAAATAAAACAACATCAAATATTGTTTACAGAGAAGCTCTAACAAAATAAATGTATTTTCTTTTAGGGTTATGACCTCAATAATTGAAAAAAAAAACAAAAAATTAAAAAAATATATCAAAAAAAAGAAAAAAAAACCCCAAAAATATACAAAAAAAAACACATAAATACAAAAAAACCATTAAATAATATCTGAATTTAATTATTCTTATTTTTTTTTTATTTACTCTTTTTTAGGAGCTCGACGCAAAAAGGGATGAATATGTGTCATATTATTATTATTATTATGAATGTGTTAAAATTAACAAATCTAAATGTAATGTTTAATGCCCGTGCGAAGCCGGGACGGGCCGCTAGTTTATTATAAATTATAACATAGTGTCTAATAACCAGTCTTTCCATAGTTGTTGAATATAGTAAATCGGTAGTAAAGAAGGCATGTCGTGGGCGGTTAACGTCAAGAATTGTGTTGAGGCGCCTCTTGGTTGAATAAATACTAGCAACTGTCACGGGCGTACTTTGACTTTGCAAATATTGACCAAGTTCGTTCGTGCTACTAGCAACTTCGAGATGAAGGAATGTTTTTTAATATCTGCTTGACATTAATATTGCTGACACTATTTAGGCTATAGCTTGGGGCAGATAACAGCTCCTTTTTTTGAGGTTTTTTGTATAGTAAAACACTGTCATCTGTCATCCATACCAAGCTATAACGAAATGTAGAGATGAACTTGGCTAAACGAAAATCCCGAATGTCACCCGCACAATGCTACAATCGTATAATTGAATAGTTTCAAGTGGTGATTGAGATACGTAGCGTGTTGTTGGATCTAAGGGTGTCCACCCTTAGATTCAACAACAAACTATAAGGTACCTACATAACAAGGGCGGAAGAGTGTGCCGCAGATTGTGCTCAGATTGTGCTTTAGGAGAGGCCTTAATATGTTCAGTCCAGTCACGGATATACTCACGCTGTTGTGGAAGATTTCTTGTTAGTTTCGATGCTAATGTAAAGTAAGGTTGCGTTCTCTATTCTAAGTTAGTGATAATATGTATATCTATTTGCATAAAGACGCCAACTTTGGTTAATCGGAATAACTGTACTGTGCAGTTCTCTATGTAGTTTCAAGCTATATAAAAGGTTGCAGTAAGTTTTGAAACTTTGCCGTAACGGGTATTCATGAAAGTTGTGATAGCTACTGCAACCGCTTTGTTGAGTTCCCAAGTTCCTATTCACTCTTCGGTACGAAATATGAATCCATCAATCTCAAAAATGTCTAGCATTTTCACTGCTTAGTAAGTAAGGAAGAGGATTTGAGATCAATGCCAAGTATTACGAGTTTTTTATTATTTTACTTTTTAGTTATTTTTCTTTAGTTCGATTTAAGGCATTTATAGTATTAATTGTGAATTTATTCAGGAAAGTACCTTTTTAAGTAGTTGCTAATAATAATAATTATTTATTAGTTATTATTTAGACAGCAATAATCGTACGAATTACCTTGTAAGTATCCACGTTTTATTTAGGTATATTATGTAGGTAGTAGGTAGAGTAAGTAATTTGAAGCAAGGATGAAATGTTCACGCTTGAGCCCTTTTACCCATCAAATAATAATTTGCTGTCGTTAACGTAACATGAACTGTTGACTGTGAATAAGTATCATAAATTAAACGCATTAAAACTACTGGAAAATGATTACACGGCATGGTTAGGTATTGTGTTGTTAGAGCAAATAATGTAGGTAGGTAACTAATTGAAAAATATTTTATTAATATTATTAAGCATTTTATTTTTTGTTTTGTTTCAAATAAAGTGAGGCTATAGGTGAAGCTAAAATTTTAATTAACTTTGATATTGTCACCTTTATGAAAATTTTTACAATGTTTATTTTTAGAATAATATTTTAGAATAACAAATATCCATACATTCTTACAAACTTTCGCGTTTATTATTAGCAGGACTTAACAGATTTACCTCTGCATTATACACGTAGTAGTTGATTATGTAATGTTTGTATGTATTTTTTGCGGAAAGTACGTAGCTCACAGTTGCGGCTGATCGACGACGCAACGCATCACACGCAGCGCGTCGATCATCGATTGTTTTTGTTTATTTACCCCTCAATGATACCGGCTGGCGTATACACCTGCCGTCTGAGCTATGCCTGGGAATAATTACCATCGTTCTTACTCGCCGATCACGGTTTACTATCCTTATGCACTGTGATATAATTGCTGAGCACAAGAACTTCTTTATTCCGCTGAAGTCATTGACTCCTGGATTGAAGATAGGTGGTCATTACGTGATAGTTTATTATCTTAACCATTATAGGAGGCAGTTAGTGTTGTTAACCCCTGACAAAAAAGGTTTTATAAGCTTGATACGTGTATCTGTGTACAAGTTTGTGTACTACCTTGCGCCGGAATGGATGGACCAATTTTGATGCGGTTTTATTTCGAAAGCTAAAGGGAGAGAGATGGTTCTTAGCTAAAAAAGCGCCGGGATAAGTTAAAGTTTTATTTTAGAGAGATATATAATTAGCACTTCTGTAGATTGCCAAAATAATATTTGCACATTTAAGTAGGCATTATTAGTTACTAATATTTTGGTATACTAAGTTGTAATCTTTATTTTTCTTTGAAAAATATTTACGTATAAAAATAACTGACTGACTGACAATGTCAACACACAGCCCAAACCACTGGGTCTAGAGACTTCAAATTTTGGCATATAGGGTTCATGTGAGGTCTAGGTTTGCACTAAGAAAGGATTTTCCAAAACTCATCCTGAGAGGGTGAAACAGGGACAACGCGCCTGAAGCTGCGGACAGATGGTAGTAAGTAGAAAGAGCCTCGTTTTAATTTTAATAAATTCGTAATAAACTTGATAGACACATTTTTCGTACAATATTTTTCTTTATTTATTTGTTAAAAGTTTTGTTAAGGCGGCTCAACAACACGCTCGAGTAGTCTACGTGTTAACGCGAGAACACTCACCTTTCACCTAGTTATCTGTATGCTCGTATTTCACGTCTTGTAGCACAACAAAGAACGGAACTTCCGATTCTCGGTTGAGGTACAAAGGTGGAACCGTTTTGTCTACTTACGTACAAAATATCCCCATTGAGTAATATTACTTTGCCATTTCAGACCCTTTTTGACCTTCTACATTGTCTTGCCATTTACGTTCGAGTCTGTATGAAAGTTTTAAAAGCATTTCAACGAACCGAAACCACATTTATTAAGATCAGCTTGTTAAATTTATATAATAAACAAAATCCTATCCTACTAATATTATAAATGCGAAAGTAAGTGTGTGTGTGTGTGTGTGAAGGTTTGTTACCGCGTATCGCCATAACCGCTCAACCGATTTTATTGAAATTTGAAATGTAGGCAGTGTATACCCTAGAATCGGACATAGGCTTATAATATTTTCAAAAATCATCCCCTAAGAGGGTTAAATAGAGGGGTGAAGTTTGTATGCAACTTTTTATTCCTTGGTCCTATTCATTAAAAAATCGGTACACATAAACCTTAAGACAAATAATGAGATACGGGTTTTTTATTTTTCCATAATTACCCCCATGGGGTGTGGAAAATGAGTTTTTTTGTTAAAATCTAAAGTTTCTCTGGATCTCTTTAGTCTCAAGTCCGATTTATTCCAAATTCGGCACACATATACCTTAAAAAAAATCATAAAACACGTGTTTTTTATTTTTCCAAAATTACCCCCAGGGGGAGTGTAAAATGAACTTTTTTGGAAAAAGTAAATATTCCAGAACTTTTTAGTCCTTGGTCCGATTCACTTCAAATTCGGTATAAATATAGCTCAAAACAAATAATGAAACACGTGTTTTTTATTATTCCAAATTTTTTTATCTTTATCCTAATACTACGTGGGTGAAGCATGAGAAATTATTCTGAGGGAGATTTTCTTTGAAGTTGATATCAACACTCTTTCGTGCTTTTTAGCTAAATTACTTTTTATTTTGACACAATGACGTTTGGTAACTCAGTCCGATTATAGAATTCGAAATTTAAATTTTATTTCTTCTCAAATATTGAATGAAAAATTTACAATATCATGGTCTAAGAGCCGTAGTATTTTTTAAGAAACCCCTATAGATTTAAGGATATACCTATGGGTGCTTGCCGATTTCAAAATGTTGCTTACACGCCTACACTACTGAACTAATTTTGTATGGAGATAGTTCGAGACCTGGGAAAGGATAGTTTTATCCGACTGCGAAAAAAGAGATTAATGGTTTAACGCGATAACCGATATCCGCGGGCGAAGCCGCGGGCGGAAAACTAGTATTAACATATTTTGATAGCTTAGCCATCAAAAACCCGTTGATTCTGCTCTTGTTTTTTATCGCGATCAATAAGATAAAGTTGCCGCGTGAAGTTTATTCAACGCTTGCCCTTAAGAAGTGAAAGTAGGTACATACAAGTATGCGGCATACGATATCATCGCGCCTCATTAATGCCCTCACGACCTAATGAGAACGGCGACACGTCGGATTGTTACCCATTGTGCTATTCTGGCGTTTAATTACTTACGAGGACTGATGACCTGGAGAGATTTTGCACGGTGATAGTAAAGCTTTCAAAGCAGTCGTGGCTTAAGTGTTGCAATTCAAACACTCTTTATTGAACGCGAAGTCACGTTGTTTGTTTTATTAAGTATATGAAAAAGCAAATTAATTAAAAAAATAAGATTAATGAATATGTCTAATTAACTTATCTACGTTAGATACTTCTTAGACAGCAGTTTCATTTTGGTGGGTAGATAGGATGTGATACCTTAGTTAAAAGTCGTAAAAAAATCTAAACTTACACTGAGTTTTAAAATAATTTTAATAAATATACCCACTGTAACTATACGTGTATTTCAAAACCACATTAAGTTAATTAAGTTTTACAAAATGCATAGAAAGAATTTTAGAAACGTGACATAAGCAGCGTATGTAATATTTATACTTATCTATAATTTCATAACTTCATGCACGATCATGAATGTCTTTTAGTATATCGTAGAGGTGTTCTCGTAAAAAATCTATTTCCAGATGACAGACAATTCGTGTGTGCACATAACGACTGTAATATAACATTTATGAATACCTCGCACATAAAGCTTGTTTATATTTTCCTCAATTTCCTGGTCATATGTTGGCACAAATAAATATGACCGCAGTAGATATTGCTGGCGAATATTTACGTAATACAGCCTATACGAGTTTTTGTTACCTTAATGGCATACTGAAAAAATTTATCTACATAATGTCATGCCGGTAATTTCCTCTGGGGCCGCGAAATATTGTTTAGTCGAATGCTAATGCGCCTGGTGACGTGACGCAGTTTTGTTAATATGTTACCTATGGTATTATATTATCTGTGCTATGGCTAAAGGTGGACACAGGACAACGACTTTATTACTAGCTTTTAATTGTGACTTAGCATTGCATTAATTATAGTTATTTCTTGTAAAAATTCACATCACACGTCTAATGGTTCATATCCGGCTCGAAGGACCACATTAATCACTAAAGCTTGTCAGGAGGGATCTGACCAGGTAAAACAAGAAAAAACAACTTACTCTGTGAGTGTTCAAATCTTTACGAATACCTATTATAAAACTTAAGATTTCGTTTGTTTTGTTAAACGCGCTAATCACAGGGACTACTGGACCGATTGGAAAAATTCTTGCACTGTTAGATAGCCCATTTATTGAAAAAGGCTTTAGATACTTTTTATTCTATTGCTGGGCATTATATAAAATGTAGGTCGTGCGGGCGAAGCCGCCGGCGGCGCAAAACTAATCACTCGATATACCCCCGCCTTCTCCCTCTGTATGTAGGTATGTTCGCGATTTCTCGAAAGCTACTAAATTGATTTTTATACTATTTTGACCATGTACGGTAGGTATCCATATCTAATTGACATCTTGTGACACGAAGAGGTATAGATCCCACACATGTAAAGTTTACCGCAATTTTCTATGATAGAAACAATTCTAAACTAGGTACTCGTATATGAATAATCAATCGTACATGGGCAAGTTCATCTTAGGGACAGTTTGTTTATAATATTTTGCCTTTTATTTTTTGTTTAAAGATCGCGTGCTTCACCGGTCAATAGCTGTATACCGTTGTTTTATTAATTATTAACTGTAACTCGAGTAGTTTAGAGGTCAATGACTTAGGTTTGTGTACCTATCCATTATGGTCATGGGTAGCAAATTGATTTTACTATACAATAACCATCATAGTGTAGAAAGAAATATTTGTGTTTAGCAAATTACCTTTCGATTCGGCAATAAGCAACTTATTCAAAGTGTTCATATGAACTGGATGTTTACTTTTTATTTTTCCACAAGAGCTAAACAGTATGATATTTCAAGTAATTATTTATGTATATAGTGTGCTTAAAATAAATAGGTGATGAAACTAGTATAAATATATATTTATCATAACGGGCGATTAACGCAAAAAAAAACAAAAATAATAATAAAAAAATATAAATGAAAAATAATATTAATGAATATATATATCTATATTTAATAATGCAAATTGAAAGCTTAAAAGTATGTAAAACTAGTATATGTTTTTGATAGCATAGGCAAAAAGGCATATATATATTTGACACATATCAACACATTTATATTTACATTTGGTTATTTCTCTTTACCTATATTATTTGCCTAAGCTATCAAGAGCAACACTAACAAACGTCTATACTAGTATAAGGTGGGTAGGAAATAGTTTTATTAGTTTACTCAAATACCAAGAAACTCAAGAACTACCGTAGACGAAAAATTCTTTGATTTATAATTTATAACTCATTATCTTATATTAAACAATATACTGAACTTCATACGATGGATTCAGCACGATAATATGAATAACTTGCTTAAGATTGCCAGGGATATAAATGTAATTAGGTTATAAAAATAAAGTATTTATGTATGAAATAAATTAATTTTTATGCATTTCGATGGGAAACGAGAATGAAAGGATGTTGATAATATCGACGTTTTATTATTTAACATTGGATATTTTTAATGTGGGAACTGCATAATTGCGCTGTGGGGGTAAAAAGGGCTTTCCACTCATAGCAGGTACATGCCTGAGTATTTTACCAATTTCAAGGTGTGTATAGATTGGACACACCTTAGAATTTCTATAATTAAAAAATGTATTTATATCTGAAGTATCTTCCTACAAAAGATCTCAACGCATAAGGCATGCCTACCTTTTTTTTTTTTTTTTTTTTTTTTTTTTGACCGGGGGGAAATCCTTTATGGATCCCCCTGCCCTGTAAGGCGCCAGGGCAGGGGGTATGTGGGACTCCGTGAAGCGTCTACCCTAACTAAAACCCCCCGGGTGTTCCTCCTCGCATTTGGCCCAGGGGGTCACGGGATCCAGAAATGACACAACCGCGACCCCCTGGATGCTGGCCCGCGTGCGAGCCTCTTCTCGATAGGTGGGAGGGGGAAGATGAAAACGCTCCCCTCCACACAAGTCCGCTGGGGCGCGCGCGGAACACACACGCGCGCCTCCGTCATGTGCCTGCGTGGTTGGACGACGGGCCGCCTTGCCCGCCGCCCCGCAGGCACATGTGAGTGGGCCAGGGGACAGAGCACCATCACTGGCACTCCATCACCCCGACACGATCTGTCGCCTCGGCGACAGAGATTCTTTGCGCTGAGCGCATAGTGGGCCGTCTGCCCTTAGTGGGAGGAGGGTTGCACTTCCCTCCTCCCATGACGTGGCTGGCCGGCCGGCCGAGCCCGGCGCACAGGCCACAACGTGGCTCTGCGGCGCCGCACGTCGCGCTGACGTGCCCCTCCTTTCCGCAGCGGAAGCAGCATTTGCTGCGGTCTACCGCGGAGGGGCACATCGGACCTGTATGCCCCGTTCCCATACACTTAAAACAGCGCATGGGGCGGGGCTCCAGAACGCGTGCGCGGGCCGCACTCCACCCAATGAGGAGGCGGCGACCGACGAGGCTCCTCGCCGCCGAAACTGGGCAGCGCACCAATACGGAGCAGGTGCCCCCCGGTTCGGACCGAAGGGATCCGGCCCGCACCTGCTCGTTGGCGCAGCCGCCCTCGGCGGCGACGAACCTTGCCACCTCCTCTGAGGAGACCGAGTCATCCAGCCCACTAATGCGGACGTCCGCAAACTTAGTGGGCCGGTTGACTACGGCCTCCTCCGCCAACACCGTCCTCAGCTGGCCGGCCAGCCGGTCAGCCAAGGCGGCCCTCTCCACGCCTGGGATCTCTAGGATCTTAGTGCCGGACACTATGGTCCGGCACGAGATCTTCGAGATCCCAGCCTCGCGAAGGTCCACCGCGCGTCTGGCCTTTTCCAACACGGCGGCGTACGTGACCCCCCGACTGACTGCGTCAGGCGTGAGGGCCACGACAATCGCCGCCGTCTTGGCTTCGGCCAGGCGCGGCGCCTGCTTGGGGGCAGCCTTGGCAGCCTGCCGCGTTTCGGCGGGGCGGGCGGACTTGCGGGTCCTGCGCCGCTTCTTGCGGGAGGACCCCGCGGTCCGCCCCTCCCCGTCCGTAGACTGCTGCGCCCGTGCGGTGGGTGCCCGTACAGCGGGTGCCTGCGTAGCAGGAACCCGCACAGCGGGCGCCCCTCTGGGCGCAGCGGGTGCTGCCGGCCTTTGTGCAGGGGGGGCGGCCCCCCTTGCCACAGCCGCGTATGAGGCAGCGGGGGCTGCACGCCTATCGGCGGCTAATGGAGGGCGCCTGTCGGGGATTTGCATCCCCTCCAGTTGCGCCCTGACCATTCCGCCGATAGAACGGTGCAGCTTGGCCGCCCACTCCTCGAACTTAGCGTCCAGGTCGACCTCCATGCCGGCCTGGGCGCTAGACTGTGGGGCAACGCACACACGCGCGGGAGCCGCTGGTGCAGCTCCAGGCGCAGACGGGGCCCCCCTAACGGAGCCGTCCCGTCTGATGGCCCGTACCTCGGCCTGGAGCTGCGCGAGCTCCCGCTTCATGCGAGCGTTGTCGGCCTGCAGCTTGCGGACCTCTTCTGAGGTCGTCCTTGTGGCGAGTCCCTCCACCGCGCCCTGGAGTGACTTCAGCGCTTCCCGGATCTGCTTTAGGCATTCCCCCTTGAGGTTCCGGGACTTGCGAGTCACCCCATCGATGGCCTTAATCCCATCCAGGGCCCGAGCCATCAAAGTCGCCACCGCCGGGCCAGACTCCGCCGGACCCGGACCCTGAGTGGGGGACGCCGCCAAAAGGTCGTCCTCAAAATACGAGTCCGTACTGCCATCCCGCAAGGCGGGGACAGTACGGCTCAAACCGACCGCGTGTGGTCTTCCGCGCTTGGGGGCCGGGACCTTGAAACGTTTGGGAGTCGGCACCTTCGGAGCCGGCTCCGTGTCCGCCTCCGATCCCGAACCCCCATCGAGGTCCGCGGACTCCCTTCCCCTGGAAGCGGAGGTCCCAGGCAACGCCTCGGACCCCACTCCCAGACGAAGGAAGTCCACGGCCCTCCCTCCGTCGCGCGAGCTCTGGGAGCCCCCCAGAACAGGAGGCCCCCTAGAGCTAAGCGGCTCGCGAAGCCGCTTTCCGCTCCTGGTGGGCGGCCGGTCACTCTCCTCCTCGCTACCGAGCGAGGAGGCGATCCGGGCCGCCTTCACCAAGAGCGCCTCCCTATGGGGGTCCGGGAGACCCGTCGGCGTGGGGCACTCCATCTAAGGATGCACCACACGCAGAAAGGCCCCCCGAACACTAAACAACTAAAATAAAATAAAAACAAAATAAACAAACTAAAACAAGAATATATACAAGATAATAAAATATATACAAACAAACCAAAAATCAAAATAAAAATAAATACACAATCAAAATATATACAACTTACCCCAATCCTCCCAGCACCGCCCTTCACAACACAAAACAAACCGAGTTCGATGTAACTGTCCCGCCTCGGGGCTGCGCCCCAACGTCCCCCCGGAGACCGAGCCCCAGAGCCTTCGCCCCGGAGCCCGCCTCAGAGTCCGCGCCCTGTCCGCTGGCCAGCAAAAAGGACGGCTGTGACGTCACTCGCAGCTTCGCCGCGAGTTTGCCGGAGCGTCCCTCGCAGCTCCGCCGCGAGTTTGCCGACGTCGCAGCTCGCCACACGCCCGGACAGGACAGCAGACTCCGAAGCCCTAGGCCTCTAGCTCCAGCTCCGAGACCGATCCCGCGGAAAAAGACGCCTGGGTACAGCACCCGGACCACCAACTCCACAGCACAATCACAAAAAACAGGAAAAACGCGTAAAAAACTATTTTTCCCGATTTTTAACGCGGAGCGCACCACAATACGTCCGTACGCGGCGCGACTCCAACCAGCACCCCAAGGCATGCCTACCTAGTATTTTTGAATTAGATACGTATTTTTTTAAAGTTTACTCGTGTGTCGTTTGTTGCCGCTATCGTTGCCTTTGTATGTTTTTTTTTATTCTTCGATAGGCTGGCGCTTGACTACAACTTGCCTGACGCTAAGCATGTCAGTCATGTCTGTTATGTCAGTTGGTAATTGCACTATTGATGTGTTTTAAAATGATAGATATCTCTTAGTACCTAAATACCTACCCCAGTCAAGATACTGAAAAAAAACCACATACGCATAAACAAAATATTACTGGTAGCCTATAGCTAGGCATTGTCCAATAGATGGCTAGTTCTCCCACTTTGCATAGGGGACCTAAAAGTACCTAAGGGAACAAAGTTAACATCTTCCCGCACCTTTGGGTATTAAAAGTTCGAGTCTGTGGGTTACTTTTTATGTTAAATAAACATCTACATTTTCTTACAACTCTTAACCACTAACAATATCTAGTTTTTTCGTATGCAAAAGGTCAGCGATTGTATTTACCTACATACTTTCTTTGGATCAATCTATATTAAATATGTATTAACATATTACAACATCGAAAACAATAGAGTTCATTCTTTTGTCACAAACGTATGTGGGTGTCGATGTTTGACTAATGGAACTTATACAACCAAAGATCTTAATATCTATAGTATTAAATAGATTTCTTTCAGTGTTATGTACAACATAACACTGAAGGAAAAAAATCAAAATTCCCCACACAACTAGTCACAAAAACTTGCATGATAGTAGATTATTTACATCATCATGAACCTAGCCTGTTCTAACTCACTTCTGGACGTAGACCTCTCGGAAAGTAGATACACTACCGAGCACAATCCACGTTTATTCTAGTCTATTTGTTCTCAGCTGTAATGGTGTAGCAATCTTCTACCTAATAATCTTATTAGATGTTTGTTGCAATTTCATCCCATTCTACATTTCCATAGCTCACACATAAGTAAGTACGAAATCAAAGATAAAATATTTATAGATATTAAAATGTCAACTAATTAAATGTTATTTACACCGGTTTTAGCGACTAATGGAAGTCTAAACGCATAATGTATTATGACAAAAAATAGTAAAAACAAGAACTAAGAGACTGATAAAAACGTCTAAGCAAAACGAGTTGGTACATTGCTAAGACCGGAAGACAAGTTTCCTTTAGTGATCGTTGGACTACTATTATATCAATTAATTTATAATGCAGCTAGTTGTAGACGTGGTGGGAAAAGAGTTTACATACGTAGTTATAATTAAAATTATATATTTCTGTTCGTCATTCTCATCACTTTGTGAGTGTGCGCCTATGCGATTCACCTTCGTGCGGTTTTATACATATGTTTCTGCGGCTGACCGCATGCTTAATACAAAAAAAATTATTTCAAATACCTAATCTGGCTGTTAAATCCATCATCGAGACCCCACACATGATTTGACTGGAGCTAAAAGAGCTGTATGCTAGTCAACATCTACAACACAAATACATGTTGCCAACTGACTTACGTCTCGTCAATGTCGGAGTTCGTTGGGCCTCGACAAACAACTAATTCAATTTACTAACAGTATGTGTACCATTTTTGTCTTCATTGCCACTTATCTCGATAAAGTCGAGGACAAACGTGCTGTCAGTTATGTATAGATAGAGAAACCGCAGGGAGGTAAATCGCTAGGTAATGCGTATGGGTAGGCCTTTGACACATTTTGTCAAGTGTTCAAGAAAACTGAAGTCATCTTCATCGTTTTCTTGCACTATACATATCTATTAAACACCCTGATCCCAAATTATTTAGGATTTTTGGCAAGGAGCGCCCATATGTAGAGTATTGTGGAGCCCTCATGGCAGTTGTTAAATAGGAACTTGATTAGATGAGTGCTGTTTTTGCAGCTTATTCACAGTGTTAAGTGAACCATTAGGTAAGTCCTTATCAATGTAATTAATTGAATAGGTACCTATCCACTATATAATTATGTAAATTATCGCTTATTCCTTAGACTAACAAAGATGATGAGGAGAGAGAGGTTAACTACTTGTTTAACGATAGATATATTATGACCAAATATCTTTGGCGTTTTCTGAAACACAGCTGTGTAATATCTTTGCTATAGGTACCATAGACTAGGGCTGTACCGAAAACTTTAGGTAGGCAGGTAGGTTTACTTACCCATAACTTTTAAATAAACCGCGCTCTACAAACTCTATATTGTTTATGTCTTGGCCTCGGGCGTCCACATTTTTGCTCGCGCTGTCTCTCGGTATACGTACAAGATGGACATAGTAGAAAGGTTTGTAGCATTATGTCCTAGCCCATTGATTGTGAATATTGTGATCTAATATACAGAATCTTACGAACATACGTGAGACTTGCCGAACAGAATCTAGTTTTAGTCTCATAATTGGCTGTTTACCAGAGGCTTACTGAGTGTAACGAAAACATCCTTTTATATGCTAAATTCCGTTGCTAGAGTTTTATATTTTTCTTGCCGTTTCATTGCTAACTTTCTTGGTGGGAATGTCGTCCTTCTAAAGTTGTCGAAATCGACTATTAATCTGTGATGGCGGCGGCGGTGGACACATTTACATAAGTCTAAACTAATGTTATTGAATAGACACTTTATTGTCTAGACGTTAAATCTGACAGCTAGTTGCAATATGTTAAACTAGAGTTGCATTTTATCATGTAACTCGTTAGCGCATGCGCGTGGTAGTATGTCGTGCCACGCGCCCACGTCTATTACTTCCGTAGGAGGCAGCACCAATACCCAAATAACAATAACAGTGACTCATTCGTTCTAATCGAGGAATTCGATGGTGTAGGTAAAATTTTTAACGGACAACAAAAGTCGATTAAATTGTAAATTGTTACGTAATAAATTAGTAGTTAGCTGGTTTAATCAAACAATTTGATAGTCTGTGCGAAAATTCTCCAAACTGGTCCGAAGCAACTGAAAAAATATTTGATTGTACCATTCCTAGACTTCGGTCTAACTCTAAAATTAGTGAACGAACGTAGATAAATGGCACTTCACTACTCTTTATCGTTATATTCTCGACAATAATTTTGACATAGTCGCAGGAAATACCTTGTAGATGATTAACTTAAATAAATGTACGTACATACATTTGACAAGCTCTAGAAATTGGAAATATGATAAATGTTTCATTACAGTAAGTACGAGTACAACTGATTAATGAAGTGTAAAAGAATGAAATACAACCAAGAACGAAAGTGTTTGCAACTAGTAATTCAACTGAAACCTACTATTACTTGCTATAACATATGCAAATAAATAACAAGCATGATTTGTGCGTGCATACATCTACTGGAAGATTTGAATGCAGACTCGAGAAACTTTGTTTTGTGTCAGAATAAATTACAATAAATATTTGACTTGACAATGAAAATTTACCGCAAGGCAGTTAACATTACTATGCGGAATATAGAACCTTTACAAGTTTTCTATTAAGTAGTATGTGTTAAAACATGTTTTAGTGTAAACACCTAAAGGATGTAACATAGTGCAACCCTTTGCAATTTTTGGTAGGAGTGACCATTTGCAAAAAGTTGACAATGGTTAAATGTTGGATGCGAAAAGCTGAATACAGGGTGAAAATGCGTTGGGACATCCGTCCGGCTTTCCCTGGATGTGCCCTAGTTTGAAAGGCATAGGGGAGCGTCCGGGAAAGGTTTTATTTCCAAACTAGTCTTGATTTTTTTGACATTAATACACACGTTCATCTGGTACAAAGATAAGCAGAGCTTGAGCTTGCGCTGCGAATTCGTTGCGGATGCGTGGCGGATAATGAACGTTTACGTCGCATATTTGTATAGCGTCCATCAAAGCCGTCCACACTTCTATTCGCGGCGTGTTCGTTGGGCGATTGCTATGGGCCTATAACACTTTGTGATACCAACATTATAATGATGTAGGTCATTGTAGGTGTCTAACAACCGTTTGGTTGATTAGTATTGAAAATACACTACCAGTAGGTAATTAGTAGATATAGTATCTTCATACATTTAACCAGCCGTTAGTTGATCTCTACTTATTGTATCTATAGTAGAGATATTAAATATTACTATCAGTTCAACCTTTTTTAGTGTCCCATTGCTGGGCACGGGTCTTCTCTCAACTATCTTACGAGTTTAGAGAGCTTAGACCTTAATCCACATACGCCAAGTGCGGATTGGTGGATGTCACATGTCCTCAAATGATTAGTTCTGAGACATGCTGGTTTCCTTATGATGCTCCTTCAGTGATATTAAGCAGCAGTGATGAAACAATTCACACAAAGATGTGTGGGCACGATTGGGATTCGATAACGCGACCTTATATTTCAAAGCCGAGGCTTGTACCGCGCCACCGCTGCTCCAACAATTCCTATACAATATTACTATACCAACAACTTTTACTGTTCTATGAATATTACATTAGGTGCATATTTTAAGAGTAGGTAACATGTGACTTTTTTAGTACGAGTAATTGTTGAACAAACTTAACTCACATGAGCTAAATTGTACATGTAGGTTCTTAGTTATATTAACAAAAGGGCCAGTTCCGTATACCGATACACAATAGCTGATCTAGTTAACTTATAAATGTCTTCTCGAGTTTGTTAATTAAGACAGCGCTTACCAGACGAGTGATGTCGTGTAATTTGATTGATTTACTCTGAACCAACCCTAATTTACAATAGAATTACGCAATTGTGACACGGTCGTACGGGACGTGAAAAGAGAGGCAGATAAATTGAATAAAAAAAAAGAAAAGGGGAAACTAAATAAACCTTTAAAATTACATGTTTACCATAAAAATTTGTAGGTATTTCAAACTCATCATAACTAAAGTATTGTGTAAGCAGCACGATATTGATCCGTTTCTTACATACATCAGCGGCGAGACGATGCATAAGTCAAAAATTCTTTATTCTATTGAATAAAGAATTTTTAACGTTATTACGTCTTAATCATAATACTTTTCTTTACATTTTCACTATATTTGAATGTAAATACAGTACCATATTGCTCCCATTACCCAAATTTCTTAAACGTGAAGGCTTGTAATTGGCCTAATGTTTCATATTGTAATTTCTATTAGAGTTGTTTTTAGCTGTAAGCCTTCTAGAATGTAATAAATAAATAAACATAGCTCTAATGTTGCCTTCCTTAGCGACAATTTCTATTTTTTTTTTATTTCTAGGAGTATATTGATTCAGTCTTGGTAATCTTATAAACGTCAATTTTGACAAATGACAAGGCTAAACATTGGACTTCCTGACTATTAAGCTTATGTTCAGTTATGATGAGTTTGAAATTAAAGTAGGGAACCCCAAAATATCAAATAAATCTGTCTTTACTTGATATGGCGTAACTAAATGAAAACTCCGATAAGTCGCATTCAAGTTAAAAGTCATTTGGTTAAATAGATCGTTCGGAGGGAACTTAAATGCAACTTAACGGCGTATTTTTTTAAATTAAAAAATCAATAAGTAAATACTTTTTTTATATTTTGTAACAATCTGATTACCAGACTAAAATCTAAATAGAAGTATGATTTTCGTACCCCGAAATTATGTGCCTGTAATAGAACTCCAAAGGGCTGGTAAGCCATACGTATATAATACGTATGACTATTATGAACCCATAAATGTTTGTCTGGTATATTTTCTGATGTCAAGGGTCGCGAAAGGCAGGGTTACGTTAGATAGATTATACGAATGTGAAACATGTACGGTTTCTAATAAGGCTTCCCGACTCGGTGCATATTACTAATGTGATTTTGAAGTTGTATGCACCCTTTTATTACGATTTTACTTCTAGAATTTTAACACTTAGGTACTGGGTCTACTATTAAATATCTATTAGTTGCATAAATCTAATATTACTTAAATTCTAGAGATGATTAGTTGCGGGCGGAAGGCGTAAGGAAATATACCGTATTTGAATTTTACCTTCCGTCCGCGTTAAATAAGTACTTATTCATAACCTTATTCTATATTTTGTAAATAGGTTTCTTTCAAATAAACCGCAAACTCATCCATACACAAACCTCTTTTCATCCATCATATTTTTTAAGTTATAGTATTACCTGTTGAAGTTAGATAACGAGAATGCTTTCTTGCTTTATCTTACTCGTAACTTAAGTTTATATTTCCTTAGATAAATACAAAGTAGTATAGGATTTTTTACAGCATCCCTTAGTGCACGCTATTTTGTAAAGCCTTATCTTCAAAGTTTATTATATTATACTGCTATGATAAGTACAAAGTAAATCGGCCTATAAAGATGAGTTTATATAGCCCTTAGTTTCATCAATATCACATAAAACCAAGAGATGGGCGTAAAATTATTTTTACATAATACCTATTCTCATAAAACATGTATTTAAGTACCTATGTTTACATTTGCAACCATTTTATTGAATTCCAATTTGTATAATGTGGTTTTAACAGTCGTTATCATGTTTCTTATCTTTACAAACGGCCGTTACAAGGCTTTTATAAAAGTATGGTACTTTTTTCAGATTACTCAAATCCATAGTTACGTTATAAGAGGAAATGGACGCTCAACGTTTTCAATATTGCCACATTATAGGAAAATATTTCGCAAATGAATTATCGAATCCAAAAATTATGGGTCGTGGATAGGTAGAGATGGCAGGATTTGATTTTACAGAATTTAATTTTACCCCTTTTTAGAATATCAAATATTAGTTTATCGACCTAAAATTATAGCGCCTTCTACTTCTATGGTCCTATTTATAAAACTTGATAGGATTCGGCAATGGAAAGCTTGCAAGTCTTTACATGCTTTAGGTTTTTTTTTATTGATTATGGGAGTTAGTCTTTGTGCTAAGTTAGAGATAGATAAACGGACATTGCGAAACTATAAGGTTTTCGTTAGGGATTCGAAATTCTAAAACCATCGCTGTAAATTTATTTTAATTTGAACTCGTAATTGGTATACGTAAATCATGAGTTTACAATGTGGCTTTACTTTATGTAAATATTCGTGAAATGAGTTTCTGCAGCTATCTATGAGCTTTGCGTGTGCATGAGTCAAACATTGCTTGTACTCTACAAATAACAATTTGTATACTTACGACCGTTAAACTCATAAATTATGACAACTAATGAAACCTGTAGGGAATGTACTTAGTTGTTATTGTTTCCACATAGACATGAATGCTTTAATAATATAATACCTTAAATAAAGTTAATAATATCCTTAATGGAAGAAACACTCAATATATTTTAGACATAATCCCCCGTATTCATAAACGTCTTTTAAGCTTATTATAGCTAAAATAGGTTTATAATTTATTTGTTTTTGTGTTAAGTGTTAAGATTTTTATGGATAAGACCGAATATGGTTAGAGGTTCTATAGATATTATCTAGTTTCGGCAGAATATACATAGATAACTGGTAATTAATATAAGCTATTTGAAAACAAAACTTATTATTTATTATAGAAATACATTATTTTATGATATTTTCGTATATATAAATAAAACAAATAATTTATTACTGTGTACCTTCAAGTAAACGACGACGCTAAGTGGTATACGGTAAAACCGAATATATTGAGATTTTTGAAAAGTGGTTAAGGATTAAGTCCAATGTACCTACCTATTAATTTGCACTAATTACCTAAACTTAGGAAGGTAACTTGATACTTAGAAATCTTAAAAATTATACAGATGTAGGTAAAATAATAACATAAATTGCTATACCTTATATTTTGGTACTATTTAAAACATTCTCTCTACAAATATTTCTCGATTTTTCCTTCAAATAGTAAAATTCGGCCTCGCATTTGGATTTCTACGTCTTATGATTGACAGCTAAAGGTTAAATAGCTTGGCTGTGCTCTGCGTAAGAGCAAAGCAATAGCAATTTGTCAGGAACGTGAGAGCATGCGCAATCAATTTTGTGGCACGCGCCTATCAACCGTTCATAATAAAACGGTCGAATGGGAACCATGATTTAATATAAACTCAATAGTTCTATTGTAGACGCTAGTAATGTAATGTTCAGTACTGTTAGTTCAGTTAATGTTAGTCAGTTTATTTGTAGTAAAGTTGTATTTGGAGTAGAGCATGCTTTTGGTTTATGCCTTTGAGACTAATGTGACTTCCATTGTTAGTTTGGATTTAAAATCGTATTAAACTGAACTAAAAGTTATCTACTTAGTTACCCGCTCATTAAAGAATCAGTTCATGTCCGTGTAAAAGCATTACCTATATGTATAGGGTGACTCGTAGTTACTGTAAAATATGCTAGGTACCACGTGGTAGTGTTGCAACAACTTTCCAAAAAAATCTTTGTTTGAAGCAAGTTTTATTACTCAAAGAAATTAGGTGTTATATTGTGTGCCGTGTAGTAGAGCCGATGATGGTGTAAAGTAGGAACGGACTAAATGTCACATCATAACTGTGGGGCGCACGTTGCGTCTCGCGCGTCGCCTTGGTAACGATCGTCATTTCTACTTTGTGGCTCAATATTAAAAATGGTAGCGAATCCAATTAATAAAAAGTTGCGCCAAAAAAAATTTGGGAGACTTGTTTTTAATTATGACCTCTACCATGTGGTCAAGTATTTCACATACACTAATTAATTATCAGTCACCCTATACATAGATTTCTAGATTCTAAATAACACTAACAAAGTAAGCTATGGTAAGCTATGGATATTTTATTATACATAGCTTTTATATTTAGGTAAAGGTGAATCTAGTGTATATTTCAGCATCAATGTTGGAGTTTCAAACGCAACAAGGAACGACTTATTACTGATCAGACTCATCCTAATTCTGAGCAAATTATAATTGTTTTCCAGTCTGAAAATCCAGATCCCAAAGATTCCAACCGCTTGATTCAAAGATAGAACTAGTATTCTTAGGTTCTAAATTCTAAGTTATTTGCTAAATGTGTAAAATCAGTATTTCCCATGGCACAGCCACGAGAGTAAACACAAGATAATATACTGAAGTCACGTAGTGTGCATTACGTGAGGATTCACAACATGCTGATACATTGCACTGATGATACCAGTAATGAATTGTGTTTCTAAGCAACTGTTACATTTGATAAAGGTTTTATTATATAACTACAATGTGTGTTAGTTATGTAGGAAAAATTGTTTTTGTATTGTCAAGGCTCGCGGCGACATCTATTGTACGATAGAACGAACTTTCTTTTTTATTCTGCAGTAGGCTTGCTCTTGACAAAAAAAAATAAAACTAATAAAGTGTAGAAAATAGAAGCGCTATTTTATAAGTTTTATTTTATTTTTTTTATAAGTCGAAAAGGGTAAACTATCGCCTAGACTTATCGTGGAATTGTAGAAACTGCCTACAATTTTGGAACTTGCAATGCGTGCTTAACGATTTAAATAGGGCCACCTCGCTCGATCCTCTACATCTAGAGTTGATTAGCAACGTCCTCAGCCGAGGTTGTTCTACAAATGGAGAGCCCTCAAGGCAGTTACATAGTACGAGTACTTGATCGGTTCATTCGTCTATAGCTCACCGAAAAACTTCTATGAACCAATAAAGGCCTTCTGATAAATTGGGTTAGGTCATCAGTAAAAAAAGTACCTAGACGTAGGAGTAGTCTTAGTCTGGATATGGGAAGACTCGGACTAAGACGAAGACTTGGATATACGAAAGTAAGGAAGAGTTAAGAATGCGAAAGTAAAGGAAGAGTATAAGAGAGGCGACAGTGAGTTAGTTGCTTAGTGTTTAGCGATATTGTGATTTAGTGTTTGTGTAAGTTAGTGTTTAGTAATAGTTCAAGCGTGTGGTAGAGTAGTAGTTTTTAAGAAATAGATGTATTTATGTACGGATGATTGGAGAAAGAACTATTCAAGAAATTCTAAATTTATGCAAACAAGCTTCTTAGAGGTATAGTCTGAAGGCTCGGCTTAAACTTTGTAGGTCACCGCTTCGAACTCCACCAGGAATTATGGTTTATTATATAGATATAGAAAGTACTAAATCATTTTCCCCTTAGTGAGTGAGTTTTAATAAAATCCTCTCTTAGTGTACTCCTAGACCTCATACGGAATCTATTTGCCAAATTTGGAGTCTCTAGACTCAGAGGTTTAGGCTTTGCGTTGTTATGTTAGCTTCTTCTTTTATAATATTTAGAAGAAGAAGATAAAGACAAAAGAGTAGAACGTTGACTGTATTTTCTATCCATAAATAAATCTAAACTAAAAAAAAAATATAACCAGCGTCGCATTTTGTTTTATGTCATACGCATCATAATCAATCCGTTTAGTTGCTATGTGGCAACAAACTTATTATACACCTCTCCTTTTTGTCAGTGTTTAAAAAATAGTAAACTAAAGCAAACTATAGCATGAGATGTCGTATTTCAATAGATCAAAGTGAAATTGAGGGCACGCGAAGGCGTTTCCGTACTGTCTTATATTTCCTCGGCGAGATAAATTTTCTATTCACAGAGCTGTAGAAAATGCATTAAATGCGCTATATATGGCTAATGCGTTACGAATGTCGCATAATTATCGCGAACCTTCGATTAAATGGATACATTTGTTTAACGAATGTTAGTACAAATAAAGAGCAAGCTTCTTATTTTAAGTGGGTGGTCAGTTGTGGGAAGAGATGTAGAATGTTAGTAGATAGAGGTATCCGGCGACTAGGATCGCAAATTAAACACACTAAATTTCAAATACAACAAACTTAGCCTTAAGAATATCATTAGGTATATAGGCGGATTTTGTCATACTCCTGTTTGCATAAAAGACCCTTTTGAGTAACTATAACTAAATTTAAGTAGTTCTAACTATGTAGTGGTAACTATGTGTAGGCACTTGTAATAAACTAATGGCTATGTACTAATCGATCATGAGGTAGAACCTTAGAGTAGATAGAGGGCGAGTCATCTCAAAGGATCGTCCTCTCGTCTCCATATGGAGTCTCATTCCACTGCTACCTCCTCACCGAAATTCATTGGTAATCACGAACCGGTGTTCTGTGCTGGCGCGTTCCACCGTAGACTACATCATTTCTTAACATCAGGCAGGTCGTAGACAAGCGCAAGCCTATTTCAGAATAAAAAAATAAAAATAAGACTACTTCTGCTAAAGATAATGGTCATGGTTAATTTTGGTTAGATAACAAAAGCTTAGAACTTACCATAAACAATGTAAGTCTCTGATGTCTATTTTAAAGTATAATACACATATTTCAATAGATTATTACCTTTACATTTTACCTGTAGGTAAGTAAATATCTATGTTCACTAACTGACATTGTTATTGCAAGATATATTGCTAAATAAACATCTGCCGGTCTACATTGTAGCTAAAACTTAGCCTCAGTCTAGAGCAAATATTTCTTGCAGGAAATTACGGCTCTAAAATTAATTGTATCACATGGTAAATAGTTTTAACGGACATTCACATCACAAAAGAGAATGATGTTGGGAATCGGCTTTTCATTAGGGGTCAACGACATGACAGTGCAGGATATGCACATAGACAAAACGCTCATACACAAAAGGCTTGGCGTATCTCCGAATACACTAAACACACGTCAAGCGGTCTCGAGTTCTATGCATTGCATTTGCGTTGGCATTTCATCTCTATGACCGTTGCATCACCGCTAATCATCTGCGATAGATTTTTCGTACTGCGACGTAGACCTTGGAAACCATAGATAATATAATACTATATTGGAAACATACTGTATGCATGCATCAACCACCACGAGACAGCCTGTACATTTTACTATGTATGTGGAGGACTGGTTGGATGGTCGCGCATCGGCGGATTTTCTACGTAGTGTAGTGTAGCTTCAACAATACTTTGTCGATTCTTCAAAGTGCTAACGTTGTAAATATCTAAATGGAAGTACAGTTTATAGAAGAAGCAAAAAACTAACGCGATATTGCTGTGTAATTAATGTAAACCACGTATTTAATTAAAGAACACCAATGGGATCTTTGACCGCACGCCGTGTATTTGGCACCTAAATACGACGCACTTTTTAATGTCGCGTCTCAACTTACACAACGTGTTGTGTGACAATAATGACTAACGTTACTCTGATAACAAAACCGCAGTGTCAAAGTGATGCGATGGATATGATCCGCAAAAAGTCAACGTTTCGTATTACAAGTTTCACGTTTCATTACGCTTCGTCATTGAAAGTATTTATTGACATTATTGCTACCTACGGATATTATTGAAAATACATAGGTAGGTAGTACTGATAATATGATATTTAGTGTGGATTTTTGGATGAATTAATAGAGGCTAGATAGACGTTAGAATAATTTGTTTCTTTCTTCCATGATGTATACCTAGTGCTGTAGCAAATTTTCATACAATACCTTTTCCGACTAAGCCCCATTTTGCTTAGTTATGTACAATTTTTTGTACTCTTAAAGTAAAAACTAATTATCAGATTTGGAGAAAACTTTGAACACAGGTAATTTATTAATTAAAAACAGAAACTTATAATCCCGGTAACAAGGTATGTTCCTTGGGATGCTTTGCTATCTAATATTATTTAATCGTAAACAACGCGATGTTCAAAGTTACAATATTGAGGCTAAGAATAATTAGTAGGTACTTTTAAAATATCTAGAATGACTAGAAGAGGTTTTTTTGATTTAATTAATACCTATTTCTAAGGCTTTTCTGTACCCGATTTGTTTAGTGAGTTGTTTTGTTAGTGGCATGTAGAGTGCGGAAACGTTGATATTGGAAAATGCCAGTAGCAGACACGACGCGACGTCCGTTCATAGCGTAACACGTCATGGAAACTATTATGAATGGAAATGAACAAGAAATAATTTCCTCTAAAATTCTACAGGAAAATATCTAGTTAGTTTGTTTTTGTTGAATAACTGGATGTTTTTATATACTCAGGTATCGAAGTCAGATACAAAACCTTGAAACGCTGATTGCGAAGGTTACTATTTTGATGACTGTGATTTTAGCATGTATTTTTGTAAAATTGTTTATTTACCAAATGGCTGGATGGATTGTAGTAGAGGTATCGTTAGAATCGTCTCATAATCGCAATTGAGAAAATTTAGCATAATGGATGATATTACGGTATGCCCCGGGCGCGGCCCAGTTTCATAAAGTCATCCCTAAAGCAAACTGTTTATGATCACAGAGACTCGAGAATTTGAGAGTGAGCGTCGCTGTTGAGACTTTCGATACGACATTCTCCTTTCAACTTTTTTTTATATTTGTCTTTATTCTCAATTTGTGATTGTACGAGTATGTCAAATCATTCTATCAGATAAAATCAATCTCAGAAATGTATGTAGGTACGCATGTATAATTTCCGATCGACCGCACCAAATCAAATAATTCTTTTTTTATGATTGTTATTATTAGGAGATGGTAAAAACCAGCTACTTACATCACCCGGGCGAAGCTGGGCGGGCAGCTAGTATAAAATAAAAAGCATAAACTGACAGTAAAATATGAGCTACAAAACCGTGTAACTTATACGAATCTTTAACAAAACTTATTATCCTGTAAGAGTGTTTGCTTAGGAACTTTGCCAAGGCAGGTCTTGTATGTTATTGAGATGTTTTGGTGTATCCAAGTAGGCTCAAGTTTCTAATATGGGGCTAAGTTGTTAACTTGGTTAATTCGCGTAAATTTAAGGTAGGTGCCTGTATGTATAGATAAGTTAATAATAAAGTGTTTTCTTAAATTTTCGCGAATAAATAAAAGGAACTTACGTAGTCGGATAATAATTGTAATCAATAAGACGGAACGCCAAATACCTCAGTCCCCCTGTAAGCACGAAGTCTGAAAAGACTTTGAAACGTCTGGATATAGAATCTAAAATAAACCGCAATAAAATCCGTTATAAATTAATTAATCATAATGATGGTAAGCTATAAGTACTTAAAAGTGTTTAATCACCATCATCAGCCTATTTTAGTACATGGCTGCACATAGGCCTCTCCTAAACCATGCCACTAATCACGATCCGCGGCTACTATCATCCAGCAACCACCAGCCACCTTGAAGATATTGTCATACGCATACCACCTAGTCTGTCGGCGTCCTACGCTACGTTTACCAATCCATGGTCTCCACTCAAGTACACATTTAATCCAAGCGTAATAGAACCGATTACCGTTAGTTAGTTCTACGTTGAATCCAAATATGATATTTTTAAAGTTAGGTATTTATTTTACGACAGCATGCTACATTATAGCCCCTTATTCATAAGCGTCCTCTACGCTTGTAATAGCTAAAATAAGTTTATAATACGTTTGTCTGTGTCTGTCGTTCTGACATTTATACTAGGCAGTAAGAAACAGACAAAATCCATTTTAACTATATAGGCTTACTTGCCGCCCGCAGCTTCGCCCGCGAAATTGATCTCACTAATCTTGTTTCTCCATACAAACTATGGAACCCCATTTCACCCCTTAAAGGCTGAGTTTAAAAAAATCCTTTCTTAGTGGACCCCTACACCCCATAAGGAACCTATGTGCCAAATTTAGAGTTTCCAGACCCAGCGGTTTGGGTTCTGCGTTGATATGTCAGTCAGTGAATCAGTTTCTTCTTTTATACATATATTTAGATAAGATTTTTGAGTTTTACATGATTTATTACACGTATATCATTTTAACACAGTGTTGCAAGTAACAAACTACGCGTATGCAAAATTTTAAGCTCGGTTCAGCAGTTTTTCTGTGTAAGAATCATAAATATTTATCAATACATTCTCACGATTTAAGAGTACTTTAAGCTTTTCGTTTATAGTGTGTGTTTTTAATATTAATTGGTTGATAAAACATGTAAAGAATTTTAAGAGAAACAAAAGAAATCCGGTTTAGGAATCATGGGTGGAATTCAAAGTAATTTTGGACTACTCTGCTTATAAGACATAACATAAATTCACAATAATATATACAAAATCCTTTATCATATTTTTCGCTCCGCATTGTGGTATCGTAGGATAGTAATCCGATACTTATTGGATTCTGTAAATAATATCAAGTAAATCCAGCGGCCTTTGTACTTGTGGCTTTCAAGATTTACCTACTTTATCAATATTTTTGCAGCAACAAATTAGTTGGGGGTTTTAATGTTGATTTTAAATAAAATGCACCTAAAAAATATGTAGTATGTAAACTCTGTTTTTTTCAAATTCTCGACATAATTTTTTTAAATTCACCTTTAAATACAAAGCCATAAGATACAATATTATTACAATGTATCATTGGGTCATCAACACCATCATTATTACCTATCATCAGTCCAATAGTAATTTAGCTCTTGCCAGTCAGCTTGCAGAGATCGTCACTTTACCTAGTCCGCGGGGGCTAAGTCCACCGAAGCTAATAAAGCGGATTTTTCTTAATCCTGCTTACTAATAATAGGTACCTACATACTTAACCTTTGCTATAAATGTCTATTATGTATTCGCTACTCTAATCTTGCATAATTAAACATTTCTAGCGGTAAGCCATTTGATAAATGGAAACAAAACGTGTGACTCGGATATACTGAGGAATCCCAACGGCTATTGTTCTACCAGCGAATGACAAGTGATACATTTTGTGGACATATCTCGAACGCACTAAGGGTGTTTGTACATCAAACTGTGGCATATCGACGCGAATGTGTTGAATTCTGTAGGACTCGTTTCCTGCAAAATTCATAATTAATATATACTAAAGCAAAATTTATGCCAAATATAACTAACCATTTATTTGGAATTTGAATTTGAGTAATGACGTTTAACTTAAACGTCCTAATGAGTCCCTTATATTTTATATTGTCAATCGATATGAATTAAAAAAAAAGACAAATATTGTAATAATAATAATATTTAATAACCATTTATTTCAGGCTACAAGGCCCATATAAAATATAACACCATAAACAAATGAAATAAAAAAAAAATAGAAATTACAATAAATAGACCAAATTAATTTATTAATTAACGTATGACAATAAAGAAAATCAATAAAACTAATAAATTTACTAGCTTGTAAAGAAATGCCAGTGGTATATTTTCAAACAACAATAATCCAATGACGTCCTAACTTTCCTATATTCGATCTCGAGGTGTTTATGAAAAATTATGTTAGACATTTAAATTATTCTATTTGGTGGAAATGCAGCCTAGGTACAAAATATGTCCCCTACTTCTCGGCGGCTCTCACTAAATGGATGATATAGTGAGTAATGGGCGCTGTCTGAGCCTCTAACGTCACTCATTCATGGTGGCTGAACAGTCAACCTACGTCTTGTAAATGGACACCCTCGTTTGTTTGAATACATTTTCATAGAATGTTGCGCGATATGTTATCTCGGCAGCTGAGTTTCCTGAAACATCTCATATAATTGCAACTCATGATACCCACATATTAATGGACGTCCAACCTTTTCTAGATTCATTTTGAAACAAAATTTCTTGCAAGTAGATAGTGGTAGGTACTAATAAATATTGACATAGCCCCTCTCATAATAAAAGTATATTATCATTAATAAGTGTGCGTAGTTACTTAGTCAAGTATAAAGATATGTGTAATAATGTGTATGATTAAAATTAAACTTTAAATTTACATAATTAATTAAACTACAGTGCCCAGTAGGCACTATCTTGTAATTAAATTGAGCAGCTGTCTATGTGAAGTATACCTACCTTTTTTGCCTTAGTTACTAACTTAAAATTTCTTTAGCGTCTTTACTTAATCTCGCTTAAGTAGGTTATTCCAGTAAAAAAAATACGTGCTGCTGACGTTGTGTTTTGTGACATTAAGCACCAACCCAATTTTTCATAGTCACTTTTTTGTTGAGCTTGACCACAACTGTCCTGGTGTGAAGCAATGATGTTGTCTACGATGGAACGCGCTTACCCAGTAAATACCGGTTCACTCTTGACAGGTTGAAGACAGGCAGATTATAGCTATCGGGAAACATAGATGCCGGCAGCGAATTCAACAACTTGGCAGTAGTTCAGTTCACTATTTGTCTTAAGATTTAAAACTATCTGTGTACAAATTTTTATCGAAATTGGTTTAGCGATTTAGCTGTGAGAAGGTAACGGACAAACAGAGGAAGTTACTTTCGCATTTATAATAATACGAGTAGTTAGGATTGTATAACTGTAGCTTTCACTGTGTCAGTACTAACTTATGTGTGAAATAGTAATAAATGATGGCCATTGTTACACCATGATGGCGGACGACAAATGAAATTATTTTTTCCATGGCACGCACCAGTTTTGGTGTCATAATACACCATTGTAATGATAATTAAACTTTCGAGTTGCAGGTTTAACAAATGTCAATTTTTATTGTAGTTTTTAGATAAACAGAGGTGTTAAGCAACGGTTCTTTTAACCAAAGTCTCAATAGTCACTTTATGTAGGTTGGCTGATTGAGAAACAAAAATTGAGACTAAAAGATTAGATGAGATTCGACTTATAAATCTGTTGATGGAAACATAAGTGGTAACATAGATGACATGGGGATAGGGCACAGCAACGATGGTGGGTCAAAAGATAGAAACGCTTTTATAGATTTCATTTTATTTATTCATAAAACAATTGACATGGTATTTGAAATATAAGCAAAACTACATTAAAATAGTAAATAATAAAACAATGATTACAACAATAAACATAAAACATTAATTAATAACAATGATAATACAAAATAATAAAGTGGTAACGTAGGTGACATGGGGATAGGGCACGGCGACGATGATGGGTCAAAAGAAAGAAACGTTCTTCCATTATAAGTATATTTACGGCTATGCGCCACCGTTATATGGTGGAGATTTCACGGGTACGTACAATGCCAAGTTGTGGAATTCGCTACCGGCATCTATGTTTCCCGATAGCTATAATCTGCCTGTCTTCAAGTCCTGAGTGAATTGGTATTTATTGGGTAAGGTCGTTCCATCGTAGACTACATAATTGCTTCACATCAGGCAAGTTGTGATCAAGTGCAAGCCTAATAAAGGATAAAAAAACAGAGTTGACTGTATTTAGTTCAGTACCTACTTAATAATTGTAACTGTAAGTAACAAAAGCAGGTTTTACTGTATTACCTTTAAGTTAAAGTCACGAGGTTAGGATCCTATCCCATCAGCGCAACCTTCTCTTAAGAAGTAGGTAAGTCTTTAATAACCATGTATTCGAAACAGTGCATCAGTACGTAAGAAGTAAGATCTGTTGTAATGTAAAATACGCTTAGTTTGGCAATAACCATTCGTCACAAAAGTGTTGTCACACAACTTAACTGCAGCCCTTCATGAAGCTCTCGTGTGGCAGTAATTTGGTTGTTGACAGATTTAGTAGCTCCTTCACAGCTGCAACTGAAAAGCTTAGACCACACTACAAGAACTTGAACATTGCTAGTGTAGATATTCGCAATGCTAGTGACTGCCTTATCGGCGTTGTTTTAACGTGTTTCCCTTTTCAATCGAGGTCACAGTTCAAAGCTCGCGCCGCCATTCTAAAAAGAAGTGTTGAGACTTTCCTAAATTTCCAGTAAGTACTGGACGGAAAGATAGGCTAGGTTTAATCAGGAACAAATCAAATACTAACTCCAGCCAATTTTTGATCGTTTGTGCAAAAACCCAATAGGACAATTAAGACAATTTGTTCGTAGTTTGTGAACCAAATCTTATTGAGTACATAGTTAATTTATATTTATAATATTGTCCACATCAGCAATTTTTATACGTTTTTCTTATGGTGTCGTCTTAGCCTAAAAGATCGAATGCGGTCGTTCCTGTCACTACGATAGAGTTACTACACATGCGGCACACTTTACGACAATCGACTCAGGAATCGATGATCATCTCGATAACACAAATAAATTAGACGTTTATTCGGGCTATTAACGATGATAATATTATGATAATATTTTTAGTTAGCTGTGAATATTCTTAAGCTAACTCATGTACTAAACCGCTAGCATTTAATACGGCTATAATTCAAGAATGTTTGATAGTAAAATAATAATAATAGAGGTAATATTGGCGAAAGAGTTAGGTCAGCTCAATGGTGTTTTATCGCATAACCTTGTTACCTTTGACTCTCGATGCCAATGTCACTATAAGACGAATTCTATATGTGAGACTTAAAATTTTAGCGTTGTTAATTGAAATGTCTTTTCTCTTCAGTCATAAAATATTACTACGTATCTAAATCAGGAAGGTACTTATAATTTATTTTTATATCCTATTATAGAATTTAAAATTATCAATCAACGTGTTTTCGAACCCAATCCTAAATTTGAAATAGGATCGAGGTCAATAGTAAGGCAGCCGTCTATATGTAGACCACCAAACGATACCTACCTACAAGCTTAGCCTATTATCAAAATACCGATCACTATCATAACTTTTTGTCTTCCGTATTCATCAATTAACATGTTTACACGTGGCTAAATGACGCAAAGTGGATTCTTTAGAACCGGTTCCTACGTTTGTGGAAGAGTGAAGTTTGGGTAGCGCCACCAATTTAGTTTGACCTTTTTCGTCTACTTCTGTATTAGTGCTGTGTTAAACATTCGATAATCAAAACGATTCATCGTCATTTATGACAGGTCAACTGTCAGTGGTTACGTTGCGTCTTGTTTTCAAGGCGACATCTCATTTCGAATACAATGAAATTAATAATGTGAGTTTTTGTGTTCCATTCAAGGATTTCGAACAATCGCCGCTTTGTGGGCCTCCAAGTGATCAATGCGTACCAAGAATTACTTGACAGTTTTGCTTTAACTTCAGCAAAGACGCGACGCCTTTGTCAAAAACCTTCATATTTCTTTGGCGCGATTTATATTAAGTACATCTTCAAGTTGTTTTGTCAGACAAATCGTACTTGTCACTGATTGAAGTCGAATTTGGTTTCTCAAACAATTCTTTGTTCTTGTTTTTTAGTTCCTCCAATGTTAGTCATACAGAGTGTCTTGACCTCCTAGTTTTTTGCTATCATTTGCCAGAGTAATGGCCTTGGGCAGATCTTTATATATTTCCTCAATTAGCGATACCAGCTACCCTGTTGTTAGTTCCAATTTATTGGTTTAACGTAAGGTTTATGATTTTTATCCAAGTACTTACCTACCTACCTAGTTAAAGAGTTTTATTCGTGTGTATTCTCTAATCTGTAAAAGTGGGTTCTTCATTATCAGATGAATGTACTCACTTTTCACCTGGAACTCCTTCCATCATAAGGGGTAAACTGATTGGCAACCCTCATCGTCATCGAGCACAATTTACATTACTGAACTTCAACAATAGCATTTTTTTTACTACCTTGTCAAACTTTGGAATTTTTTGTATTCTAGTTGGCGCATGTTAACGTGATTATTTTTAGCTGTCATGGATTATCTTGCGAACCCCTCTTATACACATTTGCGATTTGCATACGACATCGTCATTATGGCTGAAATGCTGCAGGATCTACAAAACATCCTGAACGACCTGGCTGGTTCCTCACAATGCGTCGGTCACCGGATGAACCTAGATTAAACAAAAGTTATGAAAAATGGCCATGTTTTTTGGGGTCGATTGCGGTAAAGGGTAAATCTGTTCTTGCAGTTGTTTCAGAATATAGATACTTCGGGCAAATATTGCAGATGGGTAAAAACCACTTCTAGAAATAGGCTAATAGAAGAATACAGCCAACCTAGCAGCAGCATATGGAAAATTACGTCGAGTCTCCCTGTTGCCAATTCTACAAAGTCTTAAGACAAAAGTCTTCAATTAGTGCGTCCTATCCGTCATGACGTATGGAGCCGAAAAGTGGACACTACTCACAATAGACTGGTCCATACATTTAAAGTCGCTCAGCAAGCTATGGAAAGGGCTATGCTCGGAGTTTTTCTGAAGGATCAATCAGGACAGAGAACCAGAGTCATCGACAAAGCCCACCGGATTAGTTAGTTGAAGTGGCAGTGGGCCATATCTGTCGCAGAGCCGACAACCGTTGGGGTAAACGTGTTCTTGAGTGGAGACCACGGGTTGGCAAACATAGCGTAGGACACATTCAGACTAGCTGGAGTGACGATCACTGCAAGATGGCTGGTAAGAGCTGGATGAAAGTAGCCGCAGATCCTGTTCAGTGGCGTGCTATGGACTAATATAGGATGATGATGGATTCTATTCGTTTTTAAAGTGACCTCAACTATTAAAGGAGTTAATTCATACACGCTGGTCAAGTGCGAGTTGGTGGATGTCAAAATATCTTCTCTAATGTTTAGTTCTAAAAGTTTACGAATTCTTAAATATATGTTGACATTATTCACCTGAAGATTTGTGGGTATGACGGAAGTAGTGTGTAATTGGTGTTTCTGGATCAGAGGAGATCCAGAAACACTCAATTACAACCATCATTTATTACTTCAGAATACTTGAAATAATAGTAAATATATTCATAATTCATTAAATCAGAATACTTGAATGGATGGTAGTCAAACATCATTGATTATTACTTCGTAATACTTACTTGATAATAGTCAACCATTGTTCATTACTCAATAATTAATACCTAGTACAACCATCATTCATTACTTCAGAATACTTGAAATAATAGTAGACATATTCATCACAAACACCTTTATTGGGTCTTTATTTAGCAGTATTAAATTTTATGCAATAATAAAGCTACTAACTGATATTCCTATCATTACTCTTTAAAATTAATTATGTAACTAGACCTACCTTAAAAGTGAGGTAGCATAAAATAAAAACAGGTAGATATTTCATATTATTTATTTTAAATAGAAATACAATTTATATTGTTTGCATAATTACTAGGTGACATATTCACTCTACGTTAGACACTATACAAATTTATTAATATATACACTTTAAAAAATTACTTTCAGAAAACAAACTTACATAACAATTTTATTTTTAACGACACCTAGTTAATTTCACAATTTTAATGTATCTTATCTTACTAATATTATAAATGCGAAAGTAAGTGTGTGTGTGTGAAGGTTTGTTACCGCGTATCTCCATAACCGCTCAACCGATTTTAATGAACTTTGAAATGTAGGTAATGTATACCCTAGAATAGGACATAGGCTAACAATATTTCCAAAAATCATCCCTTAAGAGGGTTAAATAGAGGGGTGAAGTTTGTATGCAACTTTTTATTCCTTGGTCCTATTCATTTAAAATTCGGTACACATAAACCTTAAGAAAAATAATGAGATACGGGTTTTTTATTTTTCCATAATTACCCCTATGAGGTGTGGATAATGAGTTTTAATGGTAAAAATTAAAGTTTCTCTGTATCTGTATAGTCTGAAGTCCGATTCACTCCAAATTCGGCACACATATACCTTATAAGAAATCATGAAATACGTGTTTTTTATTTTTCCAAAACTACCCCCGGTGGGGGTGTTAAATGAGTTTTTTTGGAAATACTAAATATTCCATAACTGTTTAGTCCTTGGTCCGATTCACTTCAAATTCGGTATAAATAAAGCTTAAAACAAATAATGAAACACGTGTTTTTTATTTTTCCATTTTTTTTATTTTTATCCTAATATTACGCGGGAGAAGCCTGCGAAATTATTCTGAGTTTGATTTTCTTCAAAGTTGATATCAATACTCCTTCGTGCTTTTTAGCTAAATTACTTTTTATTTTGACACAAAGACGTTTGATAACTCAGACCGATTATTAGAATTCGAAATTTAAATTTTATTTCTTCTTAAATATTGAATGAAAAACTTACAATGATCATGGTCTAAGAGACGTAGTATTTTTTAAGAAACCTCTATAGATTTATGGATATACCTATGGGTGCTTGCCGATTTCAAAATGTTGCTTACACGCCTACACTACTGAACTAATTTTGTACGGAGATAGTTCGAGACCCGGGAAAGGATAGTTTTAACTGACTTCGAAAAAAGAGATTAATGGTTTAGCGCGATAACCGACATCCGCGGGCGAAGCCGCGGGCGGAAAACTAGTCTTACTAATATTATAAATGCGAAAGTAAGTGTGTGTGTGTGAAGGTTTGTTACCGCGTATCTCCATAACCGCTCAACCGATTTTAATGAACTTTGAAATGTAGGTAATGTATACCCTAGAATAGGACATAGGCTAACAATATTTCCAAAAATCATCCCTTAAGAGGGTTAAATAGAGGGGTGAAGTTTGTATGCAACTTTTTATTCCTTGGTCCTATTCATTTAAAATTCGGTACACATAAACCTTAAGAAAAATAATGAGATACGGGTTTTTTATTTTTCCATAAGTACATAAATATAAAATCTATTTTGGGTCTATGTCGTCTTGAATTTTAGCAATTAATTCTCTTGTGCTAGTATAAATGTCATCGAATAATATAGTTTTTACGACGTGCTGAACACAAATCTAAGCGCTACAATTACACATCGGTTGTTCAGATTTTTGAAAACTGTCTGTGTCATAAATTTCTATTTTTATAATTTTTGATCCACGAGTAACTGGCTTCTTTATATATTGATAGAATGTTTGATCAGTTTTTTGTCTCTTTCGAGCAAGACCCAGCGCCCCAGGACTTCGTTGAACTGGTTGATTGGTTGGTATGAAATTGAAAAGATCCTCCGTATCCTGAAACAAATACGATAATAATTTATTATATTTATTAAAAGGACATTAAATTACAAACGCTATGATTATAGGTAACGAATAAAGATCTTTAGAATAAGGTACTTCTACTTAATGTTATTAATATTAGAAAATTTAAAAACTAATTTGTTAGAATTAAATATTAAAGTAACACTTACCGACATTTCACAATTAGGTATAACTGTTCTTCGTCAGGTGCAAAAATTTAAATGGATTTATGAAATTATCATGCTCCCTTTTATAATTATATCTTTTTAATACATAGAGTTTAAAATCGTATGTTTTTGTTATGCAGATACGAAAATGATATGGTGAAATTAAAACCTCAGACATTATGTCGCCTAACATTTTATTGTTTATCAATAACATGTATCGATAAAATCATACTACAGTCCATCTGATTGCAGTAATTGTTTTCATACCATTTATTCCAGTGACTGAGCAGACAAAGTCATAGTATATTAATAGTACATATCAATGTTTAAAAATTTGCACCGTAAGTTGAATTCTCTTTATGGAAAAGAATCATAACAATTCAATATTGATATACATTTATTATATCTGGTTTTACTTGCTATTATTATAAAGATTTAAAATTATCAACCTCGTAGGTTCAGTGGTAGGAGTCTTCACCTAAACTCCGCTAACTTCCGGATCAAATACCCGGTTCCCGCAACAATAAGTGCTATACTGCGTTTTTCGCTTGGCTCCATAAATCGTATTGAGAGGCCAATATGAATAATATAAAATCACCTCTACCTACTTACCCTTCGATTATTCAGACATGAAATTATGTTATGGTGTTATGATATAAAAATTAATCTGTTTGTTCGTTACTGGTTACCCACTTTAGTTATGTACGCTATGGATGATTACAGTATTATTCTACTTATCCAAGGGCAAATACATTAAAATCGATGTAGTTTTAGAGGAACTATATCAAAAAATGGTTTCATAGAAAAATGATAAATACATCACCTCCTTTTGTCTGAAGCAGTCGGATAACACCGAGGTAAGCTATATTTTAAATATCTCTACTAATATTATGAGTGTGAAAAAATGTCAGTTACGCTTTCATGTCTAAACTACTGAACTGATTTGAATAAAATTGGTAATACAGAGTATGACACAGGTTACTTTTTATCCTAATACCACATGAGCGAAGCCATGGGCGGTAGCTAGATTGGATGTAATATAAACTTTAGTTCTTAATTAGGATAGAGTTATCTGACACAGCAAAATTTAACACGTCCCCTTTCTATGTGTGGGTTACTATGATGTAGATTTACCACTATTTAAGAGCTAAGCTGCTGAAATAAAACCTTAAAGCATTTCTTCAAGAGCTACAAGCAAGAACTGCGTTCATCAATACCGACCTAGAAGCTATCCAGATCTTCTCTATGATGTAAGTTACATTAAGTAGTTCTAAATACTAATCGATCACTCAATTATTCAATAATTCTGATATTCAATTAATCAACTATTCAAAAATTCAACAATTCTATTATTCAATAACCTAACTATTCATCAATTAAGTGTTGAAAGCTGAGAGTAACTCAGATAAAACAATATCACTTACAACCCTTCATTTTATTATCAATGCATCGAGTGCCTACTTAATGTTCAACTAATATGTATGTTGTTACAGATCTTTCATTTTAGATGGCTAACTACTTAATACCCTTTATTTTCAGGTCTAAGCAAATGGCGGACCAATTGTTCCTGTCATCAGAAGAATCAACGGATAGCGTTTCAGTCAAGACAAACAAAAAGAAGCGCATGATTCCTCAGAAGACATCGGACGGTCAGTCTTCTACCAATAAGAAGTCGAGGGTGAAAGCTACGGCACGAGAACTCTTCGGTAGCGACAGCGACGATGACGAGTTGGATAATACCATGCCCGCCGGTAAAAAAATAGCACCAATCTATTCCTACATAACAAGGAGATTAGCGAACGGTTACTCGCGACAAATTGAAGAAGAAAAAACCGGCGGTTACTACATCGAATTGAGAGTTTATAATACCGATGAAGTTGAGAAGGTGCCACCAGTCAATCGCTGGCGGCATTCCATAATCACTATTAAAAATAAAACTGATTCGAGTACTGAGTCTTGGAAGTATTTAAATTCGTTTATTAAGGAGACGAGGAAAGAATTTAAAAATTGTACACCAACTTTTATAAGCTCGTACCAGTAGTTAATTTGAACTGTTTAATTTGTATCATGCAAAACTTTCTTGAATTGGTTTTCTATAGAATAAAGGTTAATTATGTATGTTCAGTATACAAATATTATAAACATAATATACTATTCATTCTTAATGTAACCATTTTTCTTTTCAGTTAAATCACCCTCTACTGATCCACCATCAAGTTCCTATATAAATTGTGATAAATGTAAAATTGAGATACCCAGACATGAATACAGATATCATAAAAGAACTAATATCCATAAATCGAATTGTTTGATAAAATCAGAGTTTAATAATATTGATGTAATAGCTACAGCATTTAAAAACAGGATCATGACTTATCGCATAAACCCATCCATAGAAGATGAGTACCTCCTACCAGAGGCGTTCTTGGATGATAAGCGAAATGATATTTTTAAACTAGTTGAGCTATCATTACTAAAGAATACATGTATAAAAGTTAATTTTGAGCTGTTTGCTTACTTTGTTTTAGTTAAATCAGGTGAGCAGCAGCTGAAGTCATTTAACACAAAATACGAAGTTATTTATAAATGTACAGATTTTGATGAAATTTATTTAAACCTAAGAGAAACTTTTAAAACGAAATTAGCTGAATTCGAGCACTGTGAATCTGGATGGTCATTTACATCATTGAGTCATTTAGAACTGAATATTAATAAGTATTCCCCCATGAGAGGTGGGTCTTACATACAACTACCAGACGTCATTAAGAATACAAAGAGCTGTATAAATATTAATAATAACGATGAATATTGCTTTTTATGGAGCATCTTAGCAGCATTATTTCCAGCCAGAAATAATGTATGTAGGACAAGCTCGTATCCTCATTTTAGTACGATATTTAATATAATAGGGATGTCATTCCCACCATCACCCAAAGATATAAAATTATTTGAGAATAATAACAGCGATTTAAGTATAAATATTTATGGGTTGGATCAACATTATAATGTAACAGGCCCCCTTTACGCAACAAATAATAGGAGAGATAAACATATTAATTTATTGTATTATGAAAAAGATAACAGAGCACATTATTGTTTAATTAAAAACCTATTACGCTTAGTGAGACGACAAGTTTCACGACATAAAGGCAGAATGTATTTATGTGAGACATGTTTACAGTTTTTTACAAGTGAAACTAAATTCCACTCCCACGTGTGTTCTAATATTAGATCATTTTTACCGAATAAAAACAGTACGTTACAGTTCAAAAATTTTGATAGGCAACAAAAAATTAATTTTGTTATATATGCCGACTTTGAAAGCTTATTATGCAATTTTAATGAAGTGAATACTGATAAAAATACTATAAGAAATAAGTTACACCAGCCTTCATGTTTTGCGTACTATGTGTGTTGTTCGCATGACAAAAATTTAAATAAATTTGTTACTTATCGAGGAAAAGATTGTGTAGAAGTTTTTGTTAAAAAAATTATAGAGGAAAGTAAATCTATATATGACATCTTAATTACCGAAAAACCCATGAAACCATTGACTTCAGAACAAAGTGAAAACTATCGCAATGCAAGTACATGTCACATTTGTAAAAATTTATTGTTTGGTGACAAAGTACGAGATCATGATCATATTTCATCAGAGTATAGAGGCGCAGCACATTCACACTGTAATTTAATGTATAGAGTATGTTCATTTGTACCTATCGTTTTTCATAATTTATCCGGTTACGATTCCCATCTATTTATAAGGGAATTAGCAAAGTATGACGGCGAAATAAAAGTAATCCCCAAAACTAAAGAGAAATACTTAAGTTTTACAAAAATTATTCAAACTGGCAAATGTAATAAACCCTTACAAATTAAATTCATAGATTCATTCCAGTTTCTTAGTACAAGTCTTGATAATTTGAGTAAAAGCTTAGCAGTTAGTGATTTTTCAAATTTTAGATCATTTTTTCCTGATCAGGAAAAATTTGATTTAGTTCGAAGGAAAGGTATATATCCATACGAATATATTAATTCATGGGAGAAATATAATGAAGCACAGCTTCCTCCAAAACATTATTTTTACAGCAGTTTACATATGGAACATTTAACAGATAGTGAGTATGAACATGCGCAAACTATTTGGAATAGCTTTAATATATGCAATCTTGGTGAATATACTGACTTATATTTGAAGTGCGATGTTTTATTATTGTGCGATATTTTTGAAAGTTTTAGACATATATGTCTACAGCATTATAATCTTGACCCTGTCTATTATGTCAGTTCACCTGGATTGAGTTGGGATGCTATGCTACTTTACACCGGTGTTCAACTGGAATTGATTCATGATTTAGAAATTTATAATATGATAGAAAAAGGAATTCGCGGTGGATTAGCGCAATGTTCTCACCGATATGCTAAAGCTAACAACATTTATGTTCCTCATTTCAATGATTCTAAACCATCAACATTTTTAGTATATTTAGACTGCAACAATCTTTACGGATATGCAATGACTAGAAAATTACCTATTTCCGATTTTAAATTTATGTCAAGCCACGAAATAGAAAATTTTCATGTGTTTGATATCCCTGACGATGCTGAGCACGGTTACATTTTAGAAGTTGATCTACTGTATCCTGAATATTTACATGATTCACATAGTGACTTGCCTTTCGCTCCAGAAAAGTTCATACCAATAGGAGGAAAGACAGAAAAGTTAATTGCTAATTTGTATGACAAGTATAACTATGTTATACATTATATTCATTTAAAAGAATGTATTAGAAATGGTCTTGTATTAAGAAAAATTCACCGCATAATTCAATTTAAACAAGAAAACTTTTTGAAAATGTATATAGACTTAAATACTCAATTGCGTCAATCAGCAAAAACATCTTTTGAAAGGGATTTCTTCAAACTTTTGAATAATTCAATATTTGGTAAAACTATAGAAAATAAACGAAAACAAGTTGATGTTAAATTGGTGACTAAGTGGAATGATAATAAGAATAGAACAAATAAAACAATAGGTGCAGAGAAACTAATCGCTAAACCAAACTTAAAAAATATCTGTATTTTTAGTGAAGACTTTCTTGCAATTCAATTGAATCCTGACAAACTTGTTTTAGACAGGCCTATTTATATTGGATTCTCTGTACTGGAATATGCTAAGCAACATATGTATAATTTTCATTATGATTTCGTTAAAAATAAGTATGGTGAAGATGTTAAACTATGTTACACTGATACTGACAGTTTATTATACTTAATACATACACAAAACTTTTACAAAGATATGAATGAAAATATATCGAAATTTGATACCAGTAATTTTAATTTTAATAATTCTCACAACATTCCAATTGTAAATAATAAAATTCCCGGTTTGTTTAAAGATGAATTAGGGGGTGATGTAATAACTGAATTTACAGGTTTGAGAGCAAAGCTTTATTGTATTAAATCAATAAAAACTCAGATTAACAAAGCTAAAGGAGTATCAAAGCCCATTACAAAAAAATTAAAATTATCTGACTATAAGAAAGTATTGTTTGAGAATATTACTTTACAAAGTAAAATGAATATGATAAAGTCAAGCAAACACGTATTGTATTCACAAGAGGTAAATAAAGTAATTTTAAATAGAATAGATGATAAGAGAGTTGTTCAAATTAATCAGATAGACACATTACCTTGGGGTCATTGTGACCACATATTATGATTAGTGATCACTATAATACGTACCTTTACTGCATTGATTTAAAAACATAGTAATGTTAGCTGTATTATTTGTAATTGTATTTTATACTTATTTTTATAATTTTAATGAATTATATATTTTACGTAAAAACTTTATTTTTATTTTTCTATGAGTACCTATCACCTTACTAATAATAATATTGTAATGAAGGACATTGATTTAAAGGTAAAATGTAGTACTAGGTTTAGGTATATATTGGTATGTTTACTTGTATTTATTTTAATAGGCATAATGAAGTTGATCAAACAACCCATATCTTTGAACGTTAATAATATAAACTTTAGTGACTCTCCTCACCGCATCAGACATAGTCCTTTATTACCGAATACAATTCGTTGTATAATATGTGGGCCATCCAACTGTGGTAAAACTAATGCGATGATCAGTTTAGTGCTACATGAAAATGGTCTGAAATTTAAAAATCTATACCTTTATTCTAAAACTTCATTCCAGCCAAAATATCGTTTTTTGAGTGAAGTGATAAAAAGAGTGCCTCAGATTAAATTCTATGAGTTGAATGATGATAAAGATGTCATAGCTCCGGGTGAAGCTTTAACGAATTCTATTTTTATTTTTGATGACGTTGCAACTGAGAATCAGACAAACATTCGAAATTACTTCTGTATGGGACGACATAAACAAATCGATTGCTTCTATTTATCTCAAACCTATTCCAAAATTCCGAAGCAATTGTTACGTGATAATGCTAATCTTCTTATAATATTTAGACAAGATGATATGAACTTAAAACATATTTTTGATGAACATGTCAGTCCTGATTTAAACTGGAACCAATTTAAAGATATTTGTAAAGAAGTTTGGAGTAATCCTTATTGTTTTGTACTTGTTAACAAAGAATGTTCATTAAATAATGGAAGATATAGAAAAAATTTTGATATATTTTTTAAATTTGAAGGGAGTTTATGATTTTAAGATATAACTATGAAAAAAATACCTCAAGACATAGTATTAGGTGTTTTGTAAGTGAGTGCAGTCGTTCATCATAGGATGGAGAAAAATATTAAAATAGAATTAATGAAGTCTGTAGACTCCATAAAAAATAAAATAAAACAAATGAATACTCAGGAATATGCTATGAACTTATCACTTGATAAAATGTTGAAACCTGTTGTCGATCCTCTTAAAACCCTAGTTGATTCGAACATATCTTTTATAAAAAATAGGAATATGAATAATACATCTTTCAATAACACTGACAATATTCAATCTGATGACAATAATACTAGCTCATTTATGAAATTTGAAGACTGTGATGGCCCAAAACAAGATTCGGAACAATTAATTACAAAGTCACCTAGAATAAATTTACCAGACGACCTAGAAATTTCATTAGAGCGGCATGACATCCACGATATTTATGATGGTGTTAATATACCGTTTGGAATAAGAAGTGAAAACAAGCGATTATGGATGGGCAACTCAGTAGTATCTTTTTCTAAAATAGAAAGCTTGAATAAAGATGATGTAATTTTGCTTAAAATCGATGACAAAGCGTATAATTTAACCCCCGGTCTCAGAGAACTTTTACTTAGAAGAAAGCCTGATTTAAAATTAATATCTGAGAAGGACAAACTTACCTATAAGGATATGTTACACTTTACAAATGCGCATAAGAGAGATTTTAATCCTAATGGTCAAATAAGAGGTGATAAAGGAATAAAATACCGTGAAATCATAAAACCACTGTTTTCCGAAACACTGAATGAAAAAGTTCCTTCTAAATTTGGAGGCACCTTACCAAAGCTTAAGAAATATAAAATGAACACTGATTTAGTATATTGGGATGATCCCAATGAATTAGTTGAGAGATTGAAATTATTAGTTGCATCAAGAGATGCTGGCAACACAAATCATGATAATGAAATTTTATCAATAATTGAAGAATTAAAAGAAGCTGACATTATTAAAGAATAAATAGTAAGAATAATTAATCATTTATTCAGTACACATTGAACATGATATGAGACATAATCAAATCAAGACATAAAAGAAACATGAGCAAAGCCGATGTGGTCAATGAAATTCATAAAAATGCGAGAGTGAATTTTTTACGAAGAAATGTTATCATGAGGGATATTGACGACTTATGGCAAGCAGATTTAATTGATATGCAATCAATTTCTAAAGAAAATAAAAATTTCAGATTTATTCTCGCTGTCATTGATACATTTTCAAAATACGCATGGGCTTTTCCCTTGAAATGTAAGACCAAAGATGTTATAACGAATACCTTCAGGGTATTGTTACATGAAGGACGTGTGCCTAAAAATCTACAAACAGATAATGGGACTGAATTTTATAATAACTTATTTCAAAAACTTATGAAATCTTATCGTATTAATCATTATTCAACTTTTTCAACAAAAAAAGCTTCAATAGTTGAAAGATTTATCCGAACGCTGAAATCTAAACTGTATAAAGAATTTAGTTTAAAAGGAAACTATAAATGGATAGATAGTACTCTTTACAATGTGGTTTATAAATACAATCACACTAAACATCGAACAATAAATGAAGTTCCTGCAAATATAAATAATAAAAATAAAAAATGTATACTGGAAAGATATATGTGTTTGACAAAAAAAGTTAATATAAAAAGTAAATTCAAAGTAGATGATTATGTACGAATTAGTAAGTATAAGGGAACTTTTGAAAAAGGTTATACACCCAACTGGTCAACAGAAATATTTAAAATTATAAAAATACAAAATACAACTCCTATTACGTTTTTAATTAAAGATACAATTAGAGGCCGACCTATTTTAGGCGCATTTTATGCACAAGAGCTTCAAAAAACGAAACATCCTGATGTATACCTTGTGGAGAAAGTTTTAAGAAGTAAAGGAAATAGAGTTTTAGTTAAATGGTTAGGTTTACCTCCTTCCGAGAATAGCTGGATTGATAAATCGAATAAATTGTAACAAAATAATAAGAGTTAAGTACATAACTTTAAAATACTATTTATTAAATGTTCAGTCTATCACTCCTTAGTTGTAGTATGTGTATTGGAGAGAGCAGTCTTCTCAACTGGTTAATAAATAATTTACCATTTGAGTTACACTTACCAGGCTACAATTATTGCGGGCCTGGCACAAAATTAATTAAAAGGCTTAGACGTGGAGATAAAGGTGTTAATGAATTAGATAAATATTGTAAAAAGCACGACATTGCTTATCACAAGTCTTCGAAATTAAAAGATCGTCACAAGGCAGATTTAGTTTTGTTAAATATGGCGAAGGAGCGAGCAGTTGCCTTGGATGCCAGTCCAAGCGAAAAACTTGCAGCACGTTTAGTTTGCGACGTTATGTCAACAAAAATTAAAACTGGTTGTGGTCTAAAAAAATGTAACGCCAAATATTCTCAAAAAAGTACAGCAGGAAAAGGGTTGAGAGCTAAATTTAAAAGTGTTATTACCAAAACGAAGAAACAAATAAAAAAATTTAAACCTAAATGCAGAAAAGCAGCAATAGAACTAGCTATGGCTGCTGTCAGAGAATTGGCTGATAACTCATCCATTGAACTTCCTCGTGTTATTCCCGTACCAAAATCGGGTGGATTCTTGCCTTTAATACCTATTTTCGCAGGATTATCTGCAGCTGGAGCACTGGCAGGCGGTGCAGCCGGTATTGCAAAAACCATAAACGAATTCAAGATGGCTCAAAAGCTGTATAATGAATCGAAGCGACATAATGAAAAAATGGAGGCTTTTTGTATAGGAAAAGGACTACACCTTAAACCACATAAAGATGGGCTTGGAATTTTCATATCAAAGGAAAAAAACTAAGATATCGGCTACCCAATCGAGCTTTAACTAATTTGGACATTTTGAAGTATGCAAATAGTATCCCATATTTTAGAGGAGTCTTTATGAGAGATGAGCTCCCTAAATACCCCCTTAAAAAAGAATGTGGAATTATTAATTTAGATAGCTCTAGAAACCCTGGCTCTCATTGGGTAGCCTATGCAAAACACAATGATTATATCGAGTATTTTGATAGTTATGGCAATCTTAAACCTCCGAAGGAGTTCATAAAATATTTAGGTCCTAAAGTTAGCTATAATTATGAAAATATACAACGTGACCATCCCTTTAATTGTGGACATCTTTGTTTAAATTTTTTAAACAATTTTTGGTGTAGTAAAGTAATAAAATAAACGTGACCTTTCAAAAAAGTCCAGTATAGAAGCATGTCTAGTACGATTACCATCTCTGGAAATAAATCAGAATTAGTTTCATACTTTCAACCACCACTTAATTTATCTGATCAGTATGAGTGTGGCTTACTATACTTATCAATATTAAATTCGAGACTAGGTCTTTCTATTAACACTGACAGTATTTCTGTAATCAAAGTTGAATGTGATCTTGTATATGGCTCATATTGCAACGGATTACCAACACATTTTATCCATGAGTTTGTATATGACAGTGCTTTAGGTCATCGTTACACAGAGATACCACAAAACGTTATTTACTTTCCAGTAAACAAAAATATAATTTCATCTATAACTATTAAGATTGTTGATCGATTTGGTCACTGTATTAACTTTGAAGAAGGATATATTGAATTACGTCTGCATTTAAGAAAATTAAAATGATAATATATTATAAAAATAACCCAGTGAAAATAAATCGTCTTATTTCTTCAGCGAGCACCAAGGTGCACAGACGTAATATAAGAATAAAAAAATTGACTAAAGTAAATAAAGACTTCCTTAAAGCCCTTGGTTTTAAAGTATGAATATGCTACAGATTACTGAATTACCGCAGTTTGATAGTTCGATTGAGAGTTACGAAATCCATTCATACAATCCTTACACTAACAGTTTTAGAGAAAATGATGAAATCAGAATTCCCATACATCAGCAAGACATTTATGTGCTACCATCAGCCAGTTCAATTTACGTTGAAGGTCAAGCAAAACTCTTTGGTAAGGATGGGAATCCGATCAGGAAAACGATCACCTTTACTAATAACCCTGTTATGTTTTTGTTTCAAGACGTCAGGTATGAAATGAATGGTATTGAAATTGACCGCATAAAAAATTCGGGAATTGCGACTACAATAAAATCCTACATTTCATTAAATGAAGCAGAAAATAAAGTTGCTGCATTATGGGGTTGGAACTTAACAGGATTCCAAAGCGATGGACATTTTAGTGCTGTGATACCATTAAATAAGGTTTTAGGCTTTGCAGAAGATTACAATAAAATCGTGATAAACTGTAAACATGAACTTATTATAAGTAGAAGTAACTCTAACTTAAATAGTGTTATTCTCACTGATGATATTGTTCATTTCCAAATAGATATACAAAAAGTTCAATGGAGGGTACCACACATAAAAGTCTCAGATCGAGAACGACTGATTCTTTTAAAACATTTAGAAAAAGATAAACCTATTCAGATAGCTTTTAGAAATTGGGATTTATATGAGTATCCTTTACTTCCTAAAACTACAAAACATTCTTGGTCAGTTAAGACTGCTTCACAGTTAGAAAAGCCTAGGTATGTCATATTTTGCTTACAAACGAATAGGAGAAATAATAAAACTAAAGACAGTTCACTATTTGATCATTGCGAAGTGACTAACGTAATGCTCTTTTTGAATTCACAGTACTATCCCTACGAACCCATGAGTTTAAAGTTTTCTGAAAACAAGTACAGTATATTATATGAAATGTATGTGAAATTTCGTCAGTCGTATTACAACAGTCCTGTAGATCCATTGTTGGATATAAACGATTTTAAACAAAAAGCCCCCCTTTTCATCTTAGATTGCTCAAGACAAAACGATAGTCTCAAAACGGGTCCTGTGGACGTTCGACTGGAATTTGAATGTTCCACACCGATACCAGATAAAACTACTGCATATTGTTTGATTATAAACGACCGACTTGTAGAATATAAACCTCTCACCAACATTGTACGCAGGTTATCATGATTGCTATTGTTGATATTCAAGGCTTTAAAACTGAAGCAAATGAATTTATAGTAAAAGAAATCGCTATATTGTACAACAAAAAACTACAAGTGTTTTTGATTAAACCTCCATTTTCATTTGAACATTTAACGGAATCTGAAAAAAAGCAAGTTAGATGGATTGAACGTAACAGAAAAATATTCTGGAGTGAAGGATTTGTACCTTATTCCGATTATCGGGCTTTGGTTTCTAATGTTCTGCGTGATAAATATGTTTACGTTAAAGGCTCGGAAAAAGTTTTATGGTTAAAATACATTTTAGAAAATAGCTGTAGTGATAACATATTTAATTTAGAAGATAAAGGTTGTTGTAGTTTGATAAGTCTGTACGATCAATATAAGTATTCTCCAGAGATGTATCATTGTATTTATCATAATTATATGTGTGCTTTAAAAAATGTATTGTGTTTAAATAAATGGTGTCTTGATAATAAAGTTTTTATGACATAAAAGTATTTGGTATTTTCTTTTAAAATAAGTTTTATTACCCCCCCTCCAATTCTACCCGATCATGATTATAAATAGATTGCAGCATTTAAGTAATGCCATTATTAGTATATAATTATTAGTAGTTAGAACTAGCAATTAACTACATAAAACATGCCTCAAATTGAATATAAACCCCGATACGACACGTATAACTCATATAAAATGCGTGAATTTTCCTTTAATTATTATTGGGGGGTGAATAATGGAAAGAAAAGATTAGTGATGGAAATGGCTGACGCTGGATTCTTTTATTATGGAAATAGTCCAAATGATAATGCAGCATGTTTCTCGTGTGGAGGTGTTATACAAGACTGGGAAATTTATGATGATCCGTGGATGCAGCATGCTATAAATTTTCCTCATTGTTTTTATTTGAACGCTGTCAAAGGGAAGGAATATATTAAAAAGTGGCAAAGTATCGTAATAAAATCTACAAGTTAGTTATCGGATAAATCATACTACATTACGAGAACATCGCTAACACATTTATTCAGTTAGGTACAACTGCTATGAAAATATAACAACCGAATACAACTGCTAAATTATGTTCGTGAATCAGATCACATCAGGTTGTCTATTCGGAAGCTATTCGGAAGTAATGAATGATGGACACGCACATATGCATGAAATTCAGTCAATAACTGCAAAAAAATATAACAACTGAATACAACATAACTGCTATACCATGTTCGTGAATCAGATCACGTCAGGTTGTTTATTAACGAAGTATCCGGAAGTAATAAATGATGGTTGTAATTGAGTGTTTCTGGGTCTCCTCTGATCCAGAAACACCAATTACACACTACTGACGGATGGAATCCGCGACCTATATTTGATTACTGACTACCCTGCGGTACCGTGTTACCGTGTAGCCTGAATATTATGTTACAACTTACACCGCAAATGTTGTTCCAAATGAAGTGTGGTTGCGTAAAAAACTACTAGCGGTTTTGTTTTGGGTGAATAAAAAAGGTAAAATGCACTTTACTTCATAAAGATCATTATTTCGTTATCATTATTTCATTTCGTAGGCCCATAATTATGCTCATTATATGGGCTTCCCATAATGTCTTCATACTTCTATCTCAAGGCGTAACTTACTCTGTACATATTTGTATAGTTAAATTGGTTACATTAAGCGAATAACTACTTATAATTTATGTGAAATGTTGTACCAAAAAACACTTGTAAAGTGCAAATTGGACTTTCATGTGCAGGGCTCCGTAGAATCACAAATAAATTTTACTGGCTCACCGACCGCGGTTCCGCCCGCGCCTATGTCGTCTATCACGCTAAACCATTAACCTCTTTTTGCAGTCGAATAAATACTATTCTATGTCCATCCCCGGATCTCCAGCTATCTCCATATTAAATTTCATCCAAATCGGTACAGTAGTTTTGGCATGAAGTGCGATAAACGCCTTTCGAATTTATAAATCTAAGGATTATTTGATGTTAAAGTAAATGTCATCCTCACAAAAGCAATTTCTTTCGTACGTTGAAGCTGTGGGACGGGATCCTTGCTGGATAAAACCCTTTAAATCAAGCGGTCTTTAAACCATATGCTACGGTGAGAGCTTATCATCAATTAGGCTGTTTTCTTGTTTGCTAAATAACTAGTACAAAAAGGAAACGAGTTTTCCCTTTTCGCACTAGTTTTTAGTTCACGAGGCTATTGCTATGCCTCCGCTAATTGAGAGTTGGCAGTGGAGGCTTAATAATAGCGACTCGTTCTCTCACTCTTTGTGTGCGGAACCCTAAGAAGTGTACGAACGTATCATAATCATTAGCTATTCAGTTGATAGCTTCTTGCAATTACATGGTTACGTACCGCTTTTTACCAAAACCAATACTGTATAATTTATGTTCATCATAAGTATAATGATTTTCAATCAATTTATTTGACCACGATTACCGTTTTTGAGTAAATCAAGAGTGTGTTGTTAAGAGAAAAGCGATACAAGGTTAGTACGAACGAATGTAGGTAAGTGAACTATTTCTTTATCTCCCGAGGTTTAAATAAGCAAATTTACCAAACACCTAGTTATGAATCACTCAAACTTTTAAATGATAGAAAGTAAGTTGCATCAATATCGGTCAGTTCAAGGCGCTACAAAGCCACAAACAGAGAAAGATACGCGCGTGCCCAATTACTCTTGTAGAGGGGAGCACTGAGACAAGCCCAGGCCGCCGGGCTGTTCGGTGACTGCAGTAGCGAATCCCGCAGCCCTATACCACGGCACCATTGCCCGTAGTTGGGCACCGATTTTAGTGGATAGCCTGGGCCCGATCCTTTGAGGCTAAGAACTCGCTTGTAACAGGCTACTAAAGGGGCTGCCAAATACATTGTTTTACCCTTAGAGCGAGGTGAAACGTAAAGCAATACTCCATAAATATGTCAATCTTTTTTTCGTCAACACTCCTCGTTTACGTCGGAAGAGACAAATAACGAATAAGAACTAACTATGTCTAAATAGCTGCGCTGATCTAACTGACTTGGTATTGATTATCCATCGTTTCTCTAAGTCCACTATTGAATTTCATAAACCTCTTCTTGAACACGCCACTGAACGTGTTTCACGGTTTCTCTCATCCACCTCTTACTAGTCACCTTTCTGAGATTTCACTTTGCCTAGTCAGAGGGCATCCAATGCTACGTTGGTCGCGGTCTACTCTAGAACTTTTTAGTCAATTAAGAACTGAGGACGAAGAGTAATAAATTAAATAATAACGTTAATAATTTGCTATTGTTTTATCAGCACCTTTGAATTCTCACGATAACAAACTTGTAATTTAAATGTTAACAAAAGCCTCTTTGCCTATTTGTGGCCTTGATTGTGATAATACCTACATAGATTAGCATTAGCATTCTTAATCCAAATCTATAATTAAGTTCCCTTCCTACTAAAACCTGAATTTATTTCGAAATGTAAGGACTAATAAAGATCATAGTAAATCACTAGTTTTCGCTTGCGGCTGTCTATAAGATGTACCGAAACCTTAAGTATCCTAGATGATATACTTAGTTACCAGTATGAAAACCTTATTATTATAATATTGTAAGTAAAGAAAAGCTTTGCTGAGAAAAGGAAAAAAGGATCCATCCTCATAATCGTTTAAACTTCGTTTGAAATCTTTCGAAACTAAGTATTCAGTACAATAATAGGATAGGCACGATTAAAAATAATGAGGTAAATAAAAATTGATTAATTTCCAGATCTTTATAATGTTAAATACAATTAAATACTTATTTAATTTTATTGGCGCTTTCATATCATAAGCCTACCTAAAGTATAATCAGACAGAGAGGATCTCGAAGTTCGGACCTATGTCAACACCTAGTATGTATGCTTATTAGAAGACAACCATGCATCTGAACGAATAGGTTCAAAATCCGTAGCAGGACTCTTCCAGTAGGGATTATGGTAAGAACTTACTTGAAACCTTGTACTATAGACGTTATCAGCCAAGTTTATGTGTGAAGATTGCAATGTGAATAACATCACTGTTTCAGATAGGTACCTACTTATAGATGTTTAAAATCATTGCAGACGTCTTCACAATATCAGAAAGCAAATACCTGACAATAAAACCTTACGACATTCTGTTTGCTTCTCTTAGAATCATTAGACCAATATGGTAAGCACGCACAGCTATTATGGACAGATAAGTATCTATTTTTGTTCTATTCTCAAGGATACACATGATTGTTTAAGACGAGTTTTTGTACGCATTGTTTTCGTTAAGTCTATGAATGATTTTAGGAGATAATCACTGTGACCTTTAATGTGAAGGCTAATATGCTATTTTACACTACGCATCAACATAGAGGCCCTCTCTTGGTTGGTACGTAGTGCCAAATAGAGTTTAGTTTAATTTGGTAACATTGAACGAAGATTATTGAAACCGGGGATGGAAAATCGTAGTCACTCGAGATGGTATCAAGTAAGGATACAGAAAAGAAAGGAATAGATAATATTAGTATCATCTGTGCGTATAGTGTTGTTTAAGGCTTGGATCTCCCATCATTACAAAGATATGTGGGTATGACCAGGTATTAAACAGGCTGCAGGCTAATTTCAATACTGCTAGGTATACCACCGGCGGCGCGGCGTCTGTTGTTTACTAAATGGCATCAAATTTACTGTAGGTAATTTGTATAGGAACTACATTCCTGACGGCGGTCTTCTGTCGTGACTGTTTTTATATAAGTAAAACATCCCTGTGTAATAAATATAAGGAACTTATTGCAAGACATTTGGACACTAATACCTGCTATTATCTGTTTTATCGATGGGTGAAGTTCCCACGGGCGTGGACCAATGGATTGACAGTATGATTGGGTAGTAACTATCGGGAACGAGCGCCTCCACTGCACATGCTAAATGCCGTTTCCACAAATTACATTTGGCATTCACTCACGATCTTACCCTGGACATTGAGACGGCCATGAACTTAAGGGTAAAAAAAACTTTTGCAATTCACACCAAAGGCCGTATTGCGAAAAAATTGGAAAAGATTAGCTGGCTGGCTTGGCTCAATTCGATTTCGCTGTCTAGTGGTGGTTTAAAGTGTTGGTTAGTACGTTCTATGGCTACCGTAGTCTATGGAGTTGATAAAGATAGCACACTGTCTTCCGCAAATGAAGAAATTGATTTCTGTAAAATGGATAGATATCGCAAGCTTTGTTAAAGCTACTTTTTCTACGTCAGTGGACATAGTAGTAACTTTGAAGAATTCCACAGCTGGATACAACTACTCCAAGTTTTTATTTCAAGTGAGTGAGAGTTGAGTGAGTTTGGCTCATTCACTCACGCTGACTAAGTGCGGTTTTTAGGATGTCACCTGTGTTCGAGACACAGGTATAAGTGCATTTTTAAGTAAACACCGATGCGCTTGAGGCTTGCTTGATTTTTATTACTTCAACAAAAACTAGCTTTCGGCCGGCGGCGTACTTTAGCGCGGTAGAATAAAAGGTTGCTTATGTCAAACTCTGCATCAAATATCATTAAAATCAGTTTAGCGGTCTAACTGTGACAAAGTAACCTGTTACTTCTTACAGCTAGACCCCTTAACAACTAAAGATATTACATTTTCAATTAATTTCATGTACTAATATCTTAGTGATGGCTTAATTTATAGTAGTTATACGCGAATCACACAACTAGATTTTGCAATTTCGGCCTCACTTAACTAATGCCACTCTAGAGACTTTACGTCATAGGAATCGCACAAGCAAAGTTTCACCGACGATTAGCATTTATACAACTTCCCGACAAGAACAGTTCCGAGTTACCGGGCATCAACCTTGCCCGGCCGGAAGATCTTCCCTTTTCACAGGGGGGTCACTACCAACCTGTCCTCCAATCTCCACAGCAATAATATCAATATAAACATGAAAATTTCATATTTAAATTCTGTATCTACTTATTTGGATTTGAATTCTCGATTTTATTCGAAGCTTAACAACTGGAACTAATGCAGCGAAACACATCAGCGTCTAGATCGAGCGTTCAAAGTACTACTTTTTGCATACCAAATACTTACTCTTATGAGTTGTCGACAACAACTGTTCCAGATTGCGGTTAACCGTCTTTATTTCATACTACCAATTCGATTAGCACGTATAGAACACATCTAATACTAAGCGTTTACTGTAGCCTATGGACGCCTGCAACACCAGAGGAATCACTCACGGTTACCTATCTTTTAGATGTCGCTGATCGAGGCTACCTTACGTATACCCAGGAACACCACTAAGAGTTATATTCTTGAGTGGTGATCACATCTTGTTGAACGTAGTGTAGGATTCCGACGCCGTCCAGCTAGGCTGACGCACATGACGATTTGCAAAAGATTAAATGCAACGAGCCGAAGACGGGGTAAAATGTCACTTATTGGGAGAGGCCTATGCCCAACAGTGGTCTGTAATAAGCCATGATGATGATGATTCTGTATGGTGAAGGTACCTACTTCTTAGTCGGGCCTCGCAGAAAATTGCCGTGCTTTATTTAATCGCTCAAATTAAAAGTTATCTATATTTTATATGTGAAGTGATACTATAATCTATCTCTGTGCTAAATTTTTTTATATTCTGTAATTTTTGTGATACTGTGTACCTAACAAGCACCCATACACCCATGTCTACAAACTTTCGCATTTATAACTTTAGTATGAATTAGCATATATCTGGTTGATTGGTAAATAACAGATATCCTTAATCTTATTTTATGGTTTGGCATGGTTTTCTATCATTATCACTTCTCTTGCCTTTTCCCATATCTATTGGGGTCGGCTCCCAGTCTAACCTGATTCAGCTAGCTACCAGAATTAAACGAGCGAGTGACATCAGACCTCGAAACCCAAAGGGAACCAGTAGTCAAAATAATTAGACCTGGTGTTAGATTAATAACGCTTCTGACTTCCTGTAACGTCATAGATGTTTTAATGTCAACCGGGACCGACGGCATAACGCGCTCTCCGAGGCATGAAGCGTAGTCCCTTAATCAACCAGACACTGAAAGACTCTTTGTTGTTACACAAAGAATGTCCGGAGTGGGAATCGAAATTTCGGTAGGGTGCATTATAGCAAGATCGAATGGCTTACACAGGTCGTCAATTCGCGGCTTTCTATACTTTTTAAAATCAATATTAAAATTGAGCTATTTTAAGAATTACCAACTACATTACTTGTATAATCTATTGATGTCGTAATCTAAATAGTTTGGGGTTAAAGAAAGAGTAAGTACCTAGACGTAGTGAATAGATGTTAAATTACAATTTCTGTTTACGACACAAGCCTTTGCCTTCGCTAAGAGTTATGGGTTTGTAAGTGAGAACCGCTCATATTTTGCACCCTTAAAAACATAAATATCTTGACTTGGGATTTTAGAGATTATTTCTCGTACTTAAGCCTCCCCTAACAACTTGATGTAATGGTAAAATACTTGAACTTTGAAGAAAAATACTTTAGAGCCTTGATGATTAATTTTCTTTTTTTATACTGAGGAGAGAGTAACGTCGCCCCACTGTGCTAATAACCAAGAGACCTTTTTAATAATCTCAATAGATCACGACCTAAATATTACCACTATATTAGTTACCAGAAACGGTACTTCCCAAATGTTTGTAAGAAGACTTAGCTGGAGGTCCCTCGTTCAATTGTTGCATTGTATGCTAATAACTGGTTCCGACCGCTACCAAATATTTCACGGGCTGCAAAAGACGCGTGGGATGTCCAAATTACGCGACCCCACACAACTATCGAACTCACAGAAACCGAGCGGCCACCAATTTGTCCCTTCCGAGCCAGTGATTTTGTCATTCCCATAGGCATCGCGCTAATAAAGTGCTGTCCGCCAGCGACCGGTTTGTGGAAATAGATTTTCTCTACAAGGGATTCAATCTCGGTGTCCTACTGAATATTGGAGATATCTAATTAATTTTATCTATAACCGCTGAGGTTTGGGTTCTGATTTTGCAATATTGCCCCCATCGGTCGCTTTATGGGAATGTACCTACACAATATCAAACAGACCAAGTTCGTTTCGCTTCGTGCTTCTGTTTATTTGTATTTTAGTTAAATGAAAATGTTCTTTTAGATTTAGTGTTTGAATATTGTAATAACAAATAAATCCCAAACGTATATTAAGTAAAATGAAGGTATTGGTATGAATAATTAATAATTATGGTATTGAAGTCGAGAAAAAACTAGATAGGCAGGTACTCCGTAATGCCGTGAAATTATTTGCTAGGAGTGATTCAGCGCACTTTTGACCTTTTGTAATTTCAGCGTGAACGAAGCTAAAAGCAAAACACGATGTTTTATTATCCAGGCGTATCTATAAAAAGCCACATATAGGTTTTGATACGAAATAAAATGACTGATTTGGTTTTACCCATAAACTCTGGTGACATTTTACGATACACCTTTACGAAACTAACCTTTTTTATACATTTTATAGGTGTGTATTAAGCTATACATTTTTAGTATAACCTGTCTCACATTGTATAGGATTTCCGTACAACGAGAGGTCAGCCTATACTGGAAATGTATGCTTGATGTCTAGCCGTGTGAACAACATTTGTTGCGAATAGACTATGCAAGATTAGCCACCGTATGCGATTAGCAGTCTTACTCTTGCTTGACTCTTGATTCTATTTAAAATTTAAGTTTGGGTTCGAGTACTTGATTGTTACTCTTGAACGCTACCCTAATGCGATTCCAGTAGTATTCTAGTACAGTGGATACATCCAGCATCCTGGAATGCACCTGGGATTGTTAACCGTTATGGGTATGTAACTATGCCAGTGAGCAATTAACTGCGTACAAAGGATACAAATAATTTACTCCAGCTAATTCTATGGATAACTGGACTGGAATGATGTGAATTGGTAAGTCGGATCTGAAAATGGTAAGTAGTGAATAAATAGCAACAGTAATAAGTTTTTTATTCAGTAATATTAACCGACTGTTGTAGTTGACTGTACCTCGTTTACTTATGATTTATTGCAAAGCAGCGCATTATTGGTCATGAAAAAGGCGAGGCCTTCAGATTAGCGTCTGATAAACGGCTTAGTCGAGATTTTAATACAGTTATTGCAGGGGCTAGGTCGGGGACAGACAATGACTTGTGTAGACCCACGCTCAACTGGTAAGAATATGATTCAACAGTTTGATGAAATATTGCTTGTTATACGGCGCGACGTGGCTAAACTTTACTTAGATATCAGGTAACTACTGGAAGTATATTCAGTACAACATTATTGTATACCTACATAGAAATCATACACAATTTTTCTAACTCAAAAACTAGATAGGGCGTCATAGGATTCCTCCGAATTCCAGAACTTGTGGAATGTACCTGAAAGACTGGCACAGGTAGCATTGGCAGACGCAGTCAACTAAGTTTAAAGCCATTGCTGTCAGAATAAGTTAATTCTGACAATTATGGGATTTACCCGTGGTGCTTAGTCCATTTGATGAGGTAAATTAAACCTCCCTTTTTTAAATATTGTCTCCCGCTTTGCCTGGAGGGAAGTGGACCATCTAACTTTCCAACTCCTCCTGTTATCTTTCTGATTAAATTCGTGCAGGATCCAAGACAGGTAGATGTCTCGGCACTTGGCCGGGTTCAAATCCTTAGTCTCTTCACGTTACCGCTGTTGACCCTGGCATACAAGAGTAACAGTGACAGGATTCCGGTGATGGGTTTAATCCCAAAAAAAATATAAGATTTAGGTACCGTTTTTAGCTATGGTAACTTTAGGATTGCTAGAACAAAACTTTCCAATGTAATAACACTTTAGGCCCTATGGCTAGGCATGAAGGTACGAGTCTCTTACTAATTCTAGTTTTTTTCTAGCTTTATGTCTGTTTATTTCAGCCTAAATATTTTGTTTCACTAAAAATTGAAACAAAATACTTTCACGTTATTAAAATTTCCTCCAAGATAAATGAAAACGAACAACACGAAGAGCTTAGTGATCGATTGCATTGTTTTTAAACAGGTTTCATAAGAAATATCCTGTTTCAACAGTGTCTCATTACTTTGCTAAATTGATATTATTTCTTAGAAGTTAAAAGAACTAAAATAAGGAATCTAAAGAGAAATATAACTTCGAATGATTGACTTGGTGATATTTTGTTTTAACTATAAAAACTCAAATCACAGATTCAAAAACAGGTTCTTAGATTTTGATTAGAAGCCCCTAATTTTATTAACGCTGCTTAGAGCATTCAGAACGCATTACCTGTTGACCAGAATGCAGTGTATCGGCCTTGCCTTTGGAATATAATGACGTGGGTTCATTTCCCGGTCGTGTGTTACTGTGTGTTGTGAATTGTTTCATCGCCACGTTCGTCACTACTCAATATCGGTGAAGGAAAACATCGAGCCTTGGCCAGCGTGTGTGGATTAAGGCCTAATTTCACTGTTATCAGGCAGGCTTCTCTACACTCTAAACTCTTCAGTTAACAGAAAAAGAGTTGTGCCCAGCTGTAAGACCATATTGGGTATATATTGTCGTGTCGCATTTTGTACTAAATGTACATCAACAGCATTTGAATGAGAATTTAGAGAATGCCTTTTCTAGTAGGATGTGCGGGTCTGTGAATAAAGTAGGTGGAAAGAAAGTAGTTCAACGGTAGCTCCTAACTTCCTATCATTAAGATCAAGATCGGGCCACAGGGAACCGGTTGACCGCTACAGCCACAACACACAATTTGCTTAAGTGTTAGCTGTTACGAATGTCTGACGTAGTGATTGGAAAATGAGTTGTAGTAAGTTTAGTTGGATTACTATATTAGATACCGATATATGGTGGAAATTCTACGGGTACGCACAAAGCGCTTGCTTCTATTTTTATTGTACAAACTGTTAAGTTATGGAATTTCTTGCCGTTTCTGTTTCCTGATAGCCATAATCTACCTATCTCCAAGTCACGAGTGAATCAGTATTTACAGGATAAGCGCGTTCCATCGTAGCCTTGTAGTGCTTTACATCAGGCAAGTTGTGGTGAAGTGCAAGTGTATTATAAGATTAACAAAAATATATACTACTTTAAATTAAGGCTTTATCGTTTTTTATACAAGTAGATATTTAGTAGTAGTAAGAGTAGGAATATGAATTTCCTAGAAACGCCTAAGATAGGCTTCAAATCTACATTATCGCATTTATATATAAATCCCGACGTGTGATAATTTTACTTTCCAACTCCTCCTATTATCTTTCTGACTTAATTCGTGCGGGATCCAATACAGTTTAGGTGTCCCGGGACTTGGCCGTTTAAATCCCAAGTCTCTTCATGGTGCCGCCGCTGTTGATAGTGACGTAGTAGTAGTGGTGGATTCACAGTGGTGGGTTAAGTCACAAAAAAAATTGGTTGCCTGTAAATTCGGTATACGGGCGAAAGTTTTACGTGACAACGACTTTGAGTGGTAAAATAATTTTAATGTGAATATTCATTCGTATAGTAGGAAGAAGGATGAAACATAGTTGAGTGGGAGAGAGACGCAAGGCATTCGGCGGGCCTCTCTCTCGTTCGGTGACTCATCGTAACGTTACCGAGCGTTACACTTTTTCATAAGTGCCTCCCAGCCGCAACCTAATTTAAGACGTTGTCACGTCAAAATATCTGACAGTTTAAATGCTTTACACCGCACCGTATGGAAGTTATCACGGAGAATAAGGAATTTGACGGAATAAGGAATAATTTTATTTTCTTAATTAAAGTAATTACCGATTATTATTTAAAATACTATTATAACCTAGGCACTCAATATTTGCGCAAGAGTAAGGGATAACAAACATTTTAACAAAACAATTTTAAAATAAATAAATAAATTTTCTGGGACATTAACACACACGGTCATCTGATCCCGAGCTAAGCAGAGCTTGTGTTATGGAAATCAGATAACTGGTATATACTATACATATAATATTTTCTTTTGTAAATATAAACTTTTTACAAATAAATATTTACACCCAGACTCGACACAAACACAAATGTTCATCACTAATGTTTGTCTCGGGTGGGAATCGAACCCACGACCTGCGGCGTGAAAAGCAAGTATCTTACCGACCACGCCACCGGCTTAGCTTTAATGAAGTTGGACCTAATACATTACATTTAACTGGTCCTGCTGTTCTGTATTATTATTACACCCATTAATAATAATGAGTTAATTGTCCTTGTTTTGATAATTTTTTTTTTGTTGTTTCAGACGTGGCAGTTAAGAGAGGGGGAAACACACATGTCCCCCAAAAATGATTCCGGTAAGTTAATTTTGTATTTGCTTGTACAAAATATTCGGACACGCAAACATGTTACGTCAAAACTATAAGCCCTAATTTTCTACTATTCGATATCTACGAACTTTTCCCATTAGTTTCTTTACGCAGTTTTCCGAATTAGTTTATATTTTATTACTTATATTTTCCTATTATTTGGTCCTAGCTTTCCGCCGGCGCGGCGGCTTCACCTACGTGACCTTTATTTCCATTTGTCTTGCTCAATAAATAGGCTATCAGTGCAAGAATGTTTCATATTGGACCAGTAGTCCCTTAGCGCGTTCAATCAAACTCTTCAGTTTATTAATATTAGTTTGGTTTAGATCAGAGTCATTAATCCATTCAATGTATTCCAAAAAGATTCTTAGATATTTTGTCGGTCATCTTGTATGCCTTCGTATATTAAAAAACAAATTATTACATAAATACTTATACATACATGTAGTACCTACCTAGTTTGAGTGTAATAGTGCAGTGCAGACAGTACCTACTTGGTTTGAGTGTGATAGTGCAGTGCAGAATGTTCTCACTGCGGTTAGTACCTACCTGGTTTGAGTGTAGCTGACTGGTGTTTGTAAGAACAGTCTGCATGCTTACTTATAATGAAATGTTTGCATGCTGTCAGTCACCCTTTTTATAATTACACCAACATCTGCTGGGCAGCTGAGAGGGTTATTGCTTAACGGAAGTTAGTGCTTATTCAAAATTGCGATTAAGGATCAAAAAACGCTGTATTTTTTTGTTAAGTAGGTCTTGTACCTTCTGATATGACCTTTTGTTTGATCACAACTGTTGGACGTGTTTTTTGTATGAAAATGACCTACTTTTTTCAAAGGACCTACCCAATTAACTTGAAGGGTTTATTGACTCACCAGATTTTTCTGCAACCTTTAAAAAGGAACGAGCCTCAGCTTAAGTCATTGTCATTACAATATAAAACGGTTAACGAGGTAGGTTACTATTTGATTTGGCAACTAGTCAGAAGTCTGAAGATATGCAAGGCAAATAAGTTTCCCGCAGTAATAAACGCTTAAAACTTCGAAGGAACACTTGCACTTTATTGCTAGTTATTTTTTCAGAAGGACCCGTTTTAACCTTCTGTTGGTTCACCGGACTTTTTTGATAAGCTAGAACACGGAGGACCCGTACTAGAACCGGTTCAAAACACCCCCTTCCCCTTTGTTAGGGGTTAGATTAGGTTTGTAGGTGGTTATCGACTACACGTTAAAACAAAACAACACTATTTGTAGTGGCGGTTCTGCTGTAATCTATAAGGATTTCTGTTTTATATCTCCAATCCATCATCAGATCAAAGAAAAATTTCAATGGGGGCCAACTTGGAAAAATACTTAATAAATAAAAATTTGCGAAGATACATACAAAGAATAAAAAAGCCATATAGCCTCTTAATTTTTTCAGAAGTCGGTTATCAAGCGTAAACTGCCGCACCCCGCTATATTCTATGGTCTGGTAGAGATAGTTCTAGATGATTCTTATGGAATGGACAGTTATTAGGTGTTTTACATAACTAGGTTTCTACTCTAGCTCAGACCAGAAAGATGCTATCCTTAACATTATTTATGACTAGAACAGACATTGCTGCTTGAAGAGCTACTGAATCACTGAGTACAGTCAGCAACGGATTTGATGACGAATAGTTATCTGTGTTTCTAGTGGGAGTTTTCAACCTAGCTAAAAATTTAGCAGAAATACGAAATTGTATGGGATTTTAAGAGCTCTCCTAAAAAGTCTGTTCTAATACTAAAGGAAATAATTTCTCATACAAATTGAAGCTTACAACATTTATACATGCTCTTCGTTTTCTGGAACTAAAAAGTATCTTACAGTTAGAAACGCAATGCAGTTGAACTATAAACCTTGACTTTCTTTATCTAACGTTATGTTTCCTAAATCAAAATTTATTTTGCAGACTATAGATTGTCTTGGCCACGCTCAAAGTATTTTATATTCAGTTTCAGCTCCACTGGTTCTCAATCATGCGTTTGTTCTGAATAATTTGTTGGGTTAGTGAGGGTCACGCACTGCCTCTTTGTTCATTGATTGGTAGATAGTTTTGGTATAGTTTTGGCTTGTTCGTGTCTAAAAGTTTGCATCCCTCATCCCACACTGGCATTTTAAAAGGACAAAATAGACTACGATTGCTGCCCAAACATAGTCCTACTAATATTATAAATGCGAAAGTAAGTGTGTGTGTGTGTGTGAAGGTTTGTTACCGCGTATCTCCTTAACCGCTCAACCGATTTTATTGAAATTTGAAATGTAGATAGTGTATACTCTAGAATCGGACATAGGCTAACAATATTTTCAAAAATCATCCCCTAAGAGGGTTAAATAGAGGGGTGAAGTTTGTATGCAACTTTTTATTCCTTGGTCCTATTCATTTGAAATTCGGTACACATAAACCTTAAGAGAAATAATGAGATACGGGTTTTTTATTTTTCCATAATTACCCATATGAGGTGTGGATAATGAGTTTTATTGGTAAAACTTAAAGTTTCTCTAGATCTGTATAGTCTCAAGTCCGATTCACTCCAAATTTGGCACACATATACCTTAAAAGAAATCATGAAACACGTGTTTTTTATTTTTCCAAAACTACCCCCGGTGGGGGTGTTAAATGAGTTAATTTGGAAAAATTTAATATTCCATAACTGTTTAGTCCTTGGTCCGATTTCCTTCAAATTTGGTATAAATAAAGCTCAAAACAAATAATGAAACACGTGTTTTTTATTTTTTCATTTTTTTTATTTTTATCCTAATACTAAGCGGGCAAAGCCTGAGAAATTATTCTGAGGGTGATTTTCTTCAAAGTTGATATCAATACTCCTTCGTAATTTTGATCTAAATTACTTTTTATTTTGACACAATAACATGTTTGATAACTCAATGCTACGAATAGAATTCAAAATTTAAATTTCATTTCTTATAAGTATGGTCTAAGAGCCGTAGTATTTTTAAGAAACGCCTATTGATTTATGGATATACCTATGGGCGCTTGACGATTTAAAAATGTTGCATATACTCCTACACTACTGAACTAATTTTGTATGGAGATTATTCGAGACCCGGGAAAGGATAGTTTTATCCGACTGCGAAAAAAGGGATTAATGGTCTAGCGCGATAACCAACATCCGCGGGCGAAGCCGCGGGCGGAAAACTAGTATAAAATAAATCTGCCAAGTGTAATTTAAATTTGAAATACTGAAATTTCTACGATTTCTTTGGGATTTGTAGGTATATTGATACCTATGATTTTATTATCTTTGCTCTAGGTGCACTGATTTCGTCATGTTTGCTTTGTACCTAACCACAAGTAAGGTCCTGGGTTTGAATACCGGATCAAGCCTAAATACGTTTCTAAAATTATTATTATTATTATGTAGTTAGGAATAGTGAATAGCAATAGACACCTCCATGACGTTTGTAGGTACTATCTTCTTCTTATATGATTTGATGACACTTTCTAATAGACTATTAACATTTTATAGTACAGGAAACGTCTGCTGTCTGTAGTTCTCATGTGTTAAAGTTATTTCAGTTTTGTATCGAGTATCTATTTATATTATTTGACAAACGTTTTAAATTATTTTTTTACCTATTTATAATATGTTTTTGTTGTGTTCATAAATTATTTACCTTCATAAAGTAATTACTTAACCTTAATTAGATTTAATTTAGGGAACATCAATTACTTCCTTTGTTTCAACACCCAAGTGTCAGACAGTACAAAATGTTTTCAGAAACAAGTGGAAAAGCTTGCAAATTGGATTATGAAATTGAAATTTGTTGCTAAGATTAGCATTTAATATTAAAGAAGACATGTCTAGCAAAGTTATAATAATATGTTGATAATAATTTAAGTGTAAATTTTTCGTACATTTAATTTATGTACCCAGTTCAAATAAAGTTTATAAGTAATTGAATCGAATGCTTTAAGATGCTGTCAAACACCGCTTACTCATTTTTTAAAATATAGCATTGGTACCAATTAATCCACCACCTCAATCCAGAAACTGGTACTCCTGTAAGCCAGGATCAATAGCGGCACCTTGAAGAGACTCAGGATTTGAAACCGGCCAAGTCCTGTGACACCTAAACTGTCTTGGATCCCTCACGAATTTAATCAGAAAGATTAATAGGAAGGGTTACCAAGTTAGATTGTCCACTTCCCTCCAGGCAAAGCAGTAGATAGCATAGACAGAAAAGAGAAGGTTAAATTGCATCATCAAAATAGACTAAGCACCACGGGTAATGTAATTTATAGGGACCTATAAGAGCTGGTTCCAGTAATAATTATGGCAAAATTGTTTGAACACACGGAACTTAGCTCCAATTCAAATCTCAACTCCGAATCGAATATTCAATAAGACTTATAAAAACTTAAAGAAATCTAATCTCTTAACCTTGACCCCACATAAAAACGAATATGCTACTTTACTTTAGATGTCTATGATGCAATTCTCAGTTTAAACACTCGGGACGGATTTACTACCTCAGACTAGTTTAAATAATTTATATTATTTCCAGCTTTCGAAGACAACGTTAGGATATATCACTTATATAATTATTACTATCTATATTTTTTGTTTTTAAACCATAGAATAATAACTTGTACCGGGATGATGGTTTTTTTTATATTAATTAAAGGGCTCCCAGTAAAAGCTTTTCCCACAAAAGAAGGAAATAAAAAAATGAAGAAAAATCATTGTTATAGGGCTTTGAACCGGAATTGTCTGGTTTCGAGACCGACCATAATCCCATCTGAGCTATCATAATGTAATTCACTGTAGCGAAATTTGCTTTCGTATTCTTATAATCTTGTAGTAGTTTTTCATTTCCTAAAAATAGGTACAAAACGACGTTTTCTAAGAATGACAGCTTGCTAGATTAATCGCCTCCAAAACCAATTGCATACAAAATTTCATAAAAATCGTTAACAAGATTTAGATTTTAAATATATACAAGAATGGCTCGTTTGCTTAGTGCATCATATCCTTGAAGACTAATTTCATTACGATCTCTTAAGGTTGAAAAGTCTGCATATCACTGCAGGTGCCGCTGTTGGCAGTTCGGAACTCGTTAGCGCATCCATACCACCCGCTTCTTGCAAATTGCCTGTCCCCCTTATTTTTCTTCAATGTATAAAATTTTATGATAGAGGAGCGTTATTGAAAATTTATGGGATGCAAGTTGATTTCAGAATTTGAATGATGTGCAGTGTGTACGCAAAGAAAATGTAATGTAATTTTCTCGAGTTTGTTTTTCATGTAGAGTGGATGATGAACATAAAAGTGAATTATACATGTTTGTAGGTAAGTCTAACTAAAGCTTATTCAAAGCAATGGGTTTTAAACTCGAGAGTATATGTATAATAATACATACTTTAAGATAAAACCGTGACGATTTTAATTTAATTTTAGGTTCGACTTTTCAACCGACTTTATAGAGAAGAGGTTCTCTATTCGACTGTACACGTTTTTTTGTATGTATGTTACGCGACGATTCGAGTATTCATACTTTCCTTGGCTTTTGAGTTATTGTCAAAACATTGAAGTAATAGTATTTTTTTAGATTTATGCGAATAGCACACATTGAAATAAAACTACTTTATTGCGGTGTATTTTAGATTTTAGATCCCGACGCTTCAAAATCTTTTCAGACTATATGTCACGGGTGGTCAGTCCACCCGTGACCATGAAGTTTTATAACAACATTGAAGTCAGTTTTTTAAACCTATTATAACAAATACTTAAGAGTACGATATTTGTGTAGTAAATAAACTAACATTGAGGTACCAATATATAGCTTACGTTTATAGTTTTGAAGGCCTCACTAATGAATGCTTTTCAACAACTAAATGACAGGAGGATAATTAATACATATTAAGACAGTTTTGGTTCAGCATTGCAACACTGCGTAATCACGGGTTGTTAGCTCAACACTTAGCGAGTTGCGGCTTAAAGCCCTTTCCCTCCTCATTTGCACTGAAAGCTGAATGGTAATCGACTATAAAATTGCGAAACATAAGTTAAACAATTATGTTTTTGTACTGTTAGACACAAAGGTGTTGCTTAAAAGTAGCTGAATAAAATCTAATAAGGATTGTGAAATTTATATAATAATATATTTTACAGTCAGATACGAAAGTGTTTATTTAAATATGTAATTATTTTATTAACCTGTTGTAATGATTATTTAATTTTAAAGGTGCTCCAGAATGGTAAACAACTTTGACACCTGATAACATTTAAAGTACCTAGCAGAAGTACCTATCTTCTGTGTGCCTCCATTGATATTGTCAGTCTTGCACTTTGATAAAGGTTTGGCGATCATAGGCTCCATTCATGTAGTCAATTTATTTAAATACTAATAATCGATTTTTTTCAATGACAATGAGTATTCTATAGATGCAGTTATGGTTAAATGTATAAGTACATAACTTTTGTTGCTGACTTTACATGTGATTCGTTGCGTAGTACGTCAAAGCGTCGTGTAATCACGGTAGCAACACGGAAAGTGGGAAAGGTGATAATTATAAAAATCCCACAAATTATCATTGGAATGTGAATGAGCAGTTTCCTTCTTTAGGCGTAAATAGAAATGTTGCCTTGGAATCCGATAATGACATTTAACTCAGATCGTACTTTGTAGTTAATGGTTTTTTATAACGTTGATGACGCAGTTTATCTGTATTTAGATCAATTTTTCATAACAGGTAACTAGCGGTACATAATTACTTAAATAAAACAGATGAATAATTGGCGCAGGTACATACAAAAATATACATACTTACCCAAGACAGCACCTCCTCATTTTTGTAATCGTTTAAAAAAAACCTGTATTTTTTTATTAAAATTATTGTAAGATAATAGCTGCTGACCTGTGTGTTAAATTGTTTGGAGATATCTTCCTTATCTAATCTTTTCTTCAAGGAGTTTATGGTTGGAGACATCACTACTTTTTCTTATTTTACTAGATTATTCTGAACATTTAGCACTCAAGCAAAATAATACAATATTTTGGATTAGTAAACTTGGATAAAAATTCTGTACGAAGTTGAAAGGGGGACGTACCTACCTATCAGAATTGCAAATACTCTTTATGGAAACTCCAACCGAACGGTACAGAAATATTATGTGTAAATTGTTAGAGCTTTTTATGTAACTTATCGTCAACTTAATCTACTATTTACTTTATTTTAACCTTTTTTATATTTTCCTGGCTTTTACTAATTTTACTTCTTACTACTTATCATTAACATATCATATGTAAGCTTTGGTAGGAGCTAAGTAACCTGGATTGTCTTGAGCATTAGAAAAATATAACTTCGTTTTACTCAATGGAATTTTTAAAGGGCAGTTGATGCCCAAATAAATAGCATAAGTTACAATTTCTGCCCAATGTACCTACTTGCCATATCTGAAATTTGCACCTGACGTTTGCCTATTGTCATTTAAAAATAACGGTAGGCAGAAATAGGAGGTTGAGTTTTTTGATTCGGAAGGACTATACTAAATACCTGGTTAACCGAGGTTTAGATTCCAAAATATGTGCCCTTTTTTTACGTTATTATTGTTAGTTATTTTCCTTTAGTTTTCGCCATATTTCTTATGGAAATAAAAATTATGTCCTTTTCCTTTTCCGAAATATCAATGAGTGCTATGAATTTAATGGTAAATGATAATATTGTTAAAGTATTCAGACTTGTTTATAATGAAAAGGTATTTAAGAATTAGGAACAATACCTATTGTGTTTCCCTGTTCGGAATAGGAAATTTATAGTTTCTAGAATGAGAAATGCCATGTAAGGAATGAATTGCATGACGTTATTTCTATAAGTTTATTATTTATACGTAGTCTCAAAAACCTTTGTTCATACAAAACCAATATAGCCAGTAATATGTATAAACACCTATGGACACAGCATAAGGGTCCCCCGCTCGCCACAAGGCTATTTTGATTGGTCCGTTCTGGAAGAAGTTGAACGAACGAATCAAAAATGTCTTCCTTGTTACCACGCCAATTTTTCACGATTATAATTTCATACAGTATCTGAAGAAAGTAGCTTTTAGTAGGTCTGTATCTAAACGGTGGTATAAACAAACGTTTTTTTGTAATATTTTTTTGGTTGTTGTCATTTAGGCTTAAGGGCCGTTCTAATTTCGTGCTAGATAACCTTTTCTTCGTCATAGAATAAGACATAATTAAAAAGTCATTTGCAGAACCTATTGGCGGTTTCAACACATAAAACGTTATTTAAAAAGCTGTTTTTATTTTTACTGAATTAGTAATTTATTAAAAATTAAGATTATTTAGGGGTTGGACTAGATAATGTACCTAATTAAAGGACATTACGCATTTGCTTAACACTCCCCAACGTGAATGTAGGTCTGTAGGATTGTTTAAAGAGTTTTAAAGTAGATAAGACTTAACTAAACAAGGCGAAGATCGGTTAAAATAAATACCATTCCTCGGCTTCCACAAGGAACTCCAAATAAGGTATTTATTGTAATGTAACCAGAGATTTAGATTCACCTGTCGCTAATATTTTCTCAAATCAAACTTGCCGCTTTTCGACGTACATTTTAGTGGTTCGCGCCAAAATCAGGGAACCTTGTTGAGTTATTTGTTCGTCGCGTGCCGTTTCTTATGTAAATTTTATAACATAAGAAAGTTGGAATTTATATTCCATTGTAGGGAAAATATTACAAGTTTTAAAGAGGTTATAAATTAAGGTATTGTTTGTAAAAATACGAAGGAAAAAGAAGTGCTAAATTTAGTTACATAATATGAGAAATTATATTTGTTGGTGAAGTTGGTAAGGCCTAACAGCACAGTCTACCAGACCCTATTCCATTTAAGGCTTCACCAGGCATCAAATCACTCACACACTAGCCATGTTATCTGAATTGAATAAAAAAGAAACTAGTGTCGTCCTATGTAAATGAAGTCCTGAAGATTCATTTTGTCTATTAGCTCTCAATCGCCTAGTAGTTTTTAGAGCCGATATCGTTCTTTTTAATTGTTTTCTTCTAGGAATGATACCTACCAATATAGGTTTTGTTTGGTTGTAGATGATAGTGCGCGTGTGGTGCGAGAGTGGCGCCGGGTGGGCGGCCACTCACGTGCCGGTGACGCCGCAGACCACGTGCCGCGATGTGCTGGACTGCTGCCGAGAGCCCGGCGACGAGCCGTGCTTGCTCTTCAGCGTCCATCCACAACACGGAGGTAAAATGTCCCTTTTTCCATTGATTTCTCTGTAGGACTAAACTTAGTATCTACAATATTCCCTCCACATCCATTCCTGCATGCCATAAACAAATGGCTTTGGCATGAAAAGGCTTACTGTTTTGAAAAAAAGGAAGTTGTAAAAAGTCTCTCGAAGCCTTAGAGTATTTAATATAGTACACAAGTACTATAAATTTAATGTATTGAAAACTTAAAATAAGTGACTGGGTGGTACGTTTACCTTTTTACGTTTTAGGCCCTAAGATGTGAAACATGATTGTACAAGTATTTTTTAAATGTACGCCGGGTAAAATAAGTAGGTTGATTTTCATAATAAGACCAACCCAGACCCAATTTCTAAGTCACGCAATAAAATAATTGGACCAACGTCCAACCCACTTGACACTAAGAAGGTTCTTAACATGACAAATAAACATTTATATCAAACTTAATTACCTAACAATATTTTTGTTTGTAATATTAATAATTCTAGAATCTATCAAACCTAACCTAAGCTTAAAAAAGAAAATACGTCCTATTGAATTCGCGGTATCTGGTAAATCGAACCACGAGCTACGCGATGTGGCGACAAAAACCTCCAGCTCCGTTACACAGAGATGTCACTTTAATTCGCCTTAACAGTACTTGATGGGCCTTCTAACCCTGCAATGACGTGGGATACCGGCCCCGTCGGCACATTTGCCGAGCATGGCTTGAAGGCACGTACAACAAACTTTTCTGAGAGTTTTTATCAAAGAAAATGCTACAATGAATGATGCGGTTGTATGTATTTAAACTAATTGGTAAGTAGCTAAAGGATGTTTGCTATGTAGGTTATAAATAACAGTTTCAGTAGGTACCTACTTATTAGTTCGTTTAAAATTTGAAAGGGATAAGAGTCTTACGTTACAAGTTCTTCTTTCTTCCATGGCCTACATAAAATTTCACTTAAAATTAGTAATTATTATTTCAAAATTTAAATTAATTACTTAATTAATCTTGTACTGGTTTTGTTGTTCATCCAAATACTTTATAGTAATTAATGATTGACATACGCGATAACAAGCTATGCTCGAATAAATTATCTTAAAAATCTAACGCCGATCTCAATTAAGTTGGAACATTTCTCGTTTTTGTATCGCCTGGTTATTTCCGTGTTGTTACATTTGCATATTATATAACCGTTCGAGTAGCCTCTATGTCACTGTAGAGAATCGATGATCGGTCACATCTCTCGAGAAAAGGTTTCTCGATTTATGTCGATGCAAAAACTCGAGACGCCAGTAATTGCATCCCGATCGGCCGGTCCGTGGGAAAGATATGCCCGAAATGTCATATCCACTCAGAAAGCGTTGTTGAAATCGTTTTGACCTAAGGATAAATGATAAATACGCAGGCATTTATTTATCTCAAAGCGAATTTTATTTATTGCGATATAATGAGACTGGAGAACAATAGTTGCAAACTGCTCAAGCCATTATTGAGCAATTTGCGATGATACTTATGACCTGCAATCGTTTTACTAAAGGTGATTCTAAATATGAATTCATATTTTAGAAACATTGTAAACTTCAGTAAATGACCATAACTATAGTGAACATCTTGATTGGTTAATTTGACATCAAAAAGGTTGAATACCACCAATTAAAATTCCTTAACTTTGCCAATTTTTCCCCAGTAATTTCGTATGTGAAATTGGCCAGTAAAAGTGTACTCAACAGTAATTATTCGTACAGATGTTATCGGAACATGCTCGGTACAATGGGGTTCATAAATATTTACTCGTCCCCATGCAGCGTAATGGCGCAATGGGCCGCCTGATTATACGCTGTCTGTGTACTAAGTCGCCACCTATGTAACCCTTTGAGTGAATGAATTTTAAAAATTTGGGGGCCGAGTCACCTTCGTCCGCGAGTGTACACCTTTAACTGCTTCCCCTCACGTGGTTCCCGGGTGGTGCAAATCAGGTGACAATAAACTGTGGTGGTAGGCCTCGGCCGAGGTTAGTGACTACCCAACAGACAAAGCCGCATCGCCAAGTGGCCTTGCCGTCATCCGGTGCTATGTCTGGTGACACCATGCAGAGAGGATGGGTCGGAATTGTTGCTGTTTAAGGTTTCTAACCTTAAAGAGGCTGCACTGCCACCTTCTCACCGAAAATAATTCGTAATCACGAGTGAATCGGTATACTGGGCTGGCGCTTTTCATAGTAGCCATTCAATTTTCTCTCTCTTGTTTTTCTCACATTGCTTAACATCAGGCAAGTTTTAGTCAAGCGCAAGCCTATTTCAGAATAAAAATGACAGTCGCACAACTGATCATCCCATTGCTTACGTAAATATTACTTTAAATAAAATACTTTTCTCCAGAGGCGAAATAAGCAAGAGCGGGGCCCTTAGCAAATCATTTTAAAGGCACTAATTCCAATTGGGCTCTTTAGTAAAAGTAGTCTATTTAGTACTACTAAGATAGTTTAATAGTTCGATAATTTTTATTTTTATTTTTCATATTCCCATATTTTTACATATATAAAAGCTATTAGTACTTTAAAAATGTTCTTTACATAAAACTTAACCAGCTATTGAACAATCACCTTTCTGTAATATGTCACTTCCACGTCGTATCACTTTAATTGTACCCTGAACAGAACTAATTACTAAAGACTAAGGAAATTTAATGTTTGTAGTTTCTTAAACGCGAGGCCTCTTTGGTGCGGTGCCCGTAACAAATGCTACTATTGCTACATGGTTAATCCGGCTCTGCTTTTCTCGTGGAATCCATTCCGTCGTTTCGAAAGTTCAAAGTACGCGTTCTATATGGCAACGTAAACTAGGCATCGTTTGCTGACAAAGATAAGGGCCTTATTAGGATAATACGATTGCGTAAAATTGATTTAAAAACAGTTGTGGCACAAGCCACAACGGTGAAACTTCTATCAACAATGTAACAGCTAACATAACCTAACCTAAACAATAAATAAATAAATCTGTGAAGGAACCGTTAGTAAATGTGTCTTATAACTAAACATATGAACATGTGACGCTAACCCGCACTACGCCAACGTGTGTGATAAACCTCCCAACTATTAAGATAGTTGAGGGAAGGCAGTGGGTAACTAAAAGTGGTTTGGCGTATTATGTTCTTTTCTGGATACTCTTCAAAATGTCTAATAATTTAACATGTTCTTTTCTTATTATTCTCCTAAGTAAAATTAACACGGGAGCTGTCATACGTAACTTCTATAGGCCGACCGTTTAACTCGCGTATCGCCATCTGAGGTACAAAGTCATAAATCATTAATTAAATCTCTTAAAGAACTATTTAACCACACATAAAAGTAATGTAAAACTATTCGTCACTAATACCCAAGTCGCTTGAATCATCAGCACTGTCTGTACAGCTTGAGGAGTCAGAATCTTGGCGATAGGCGATACGCGAGTTAAACGGTCTATCTATAGTTCTAAATTGTTGAAGCAAGGTAACCACGTACAGCAGACATGTAAAAGTTGAAGAGTCTTTACAAATGCACACATAAATAAAAGCTACACAAAAAAACAAAACATGAATCAGAGGGGAACGCGCGCAATACCAGTTCAGTGTTAAATTTTCTAAGTTACTCTCCAAAGAAGCTGATCTTTCTTTGTTATTTTAATTTGTTAAAAGACCAGAGCATTTAACACAGGAGGTGTACGAAAATTTTAGTACTAAATAGTTTCTGCCAGTTTTTGGGGGAGGCGCTAGTCGATGTAACCACATACAGCAGACAAGTAAAAGTTAAAGCGACTTTACATATGTACCCCTAAATTAAAGCAACTCAGAAACACAAAACATGAATAGTCTAAGAACTAATCATTCGAGGACTTGTGACATCCACCAACCCGCACTTGGGCAGCGTGTGTGGCTGCCTAAACTCTCGCAACTCATAATACAGTTGAGAGAAGACCCGTAGAACACTAAAAAGGGCCGAAGTGAAGTGAAATGTCAACCACCCATTACTGAAACAGTACTCCGTATTCTTATAAAATTACATTAACTCGATAGACAGCACACGAACTGACTGCATGCTAATGATGTTGCTCATCAGCGAAACATACGTTTGTAAATTGCAACGTAACAACTATAATTTGATATAATGTAGCATTCAAAGAATGGAAAAGTAGATAAGACTGGCACGCGACGATAAAGAGACTTTACCTACTTACATGTACCATAGACTTTGATAAAATATTACTTTTTCTTAAATTTCACCTTACATATTTATAATCAAGGGCGATTAACACGACAGTATAATCATGTCGTCATCATGGCGGCCTGGGCACGGGTCTTCTCTCAACTATTTTAAGAGTTGACAGTGTTTAGGCCTTAATCCACATACAATGGCCATGTGCGGGTTGGTGGATGTCACATGTCCTAGAATGATTAGTTCTTAGACATGCCGGTTTGTCACGATGATTTCCTTGACCGATATTGCGCCGATGAAACGATTCACACAAAGATATGTGGGCAGGACCGGGGATCGAACCCACGACCATTTCAAAGGCGAGGTTGATACCGCTGCTTCACCGCTGCTACAATAAAATAGTTTTATAAGTTTATCTTGATGAATGAATCGAAAAAATATACGTTTTACAAGCTTTATTTGTATGTTAGTTACGGAAAATCTTCGAACACCGACCGTCTCCAAAACGTCAGATTTATTTGAAATTTTGCATAATTGTCAAATTAGAAAATTTGGTACTATTGACAATATTAAAATAGTTTGATATGTTATTTATTAAAGTATTTAAAATGTTATTATACAGAGTAATATTTAAGTCTATGGTAGTAACATATATAGGTATGTATGTATGATGTGTGAGTACTGAAAACCCTTTTGTATTTGCTCGTTAGTTTTCTTTTGTTTTGATAGTTGACATTGTTATATTCTGCTATTGTTTGAGAGTTGAGTGTTCCGAATACTTTACAAAATGCGTGTAACCGTGTGACGCCTTCCGTAAATTTTACGCAATACTTGTATTTGAGTAATGCTGTAATTGTTACGTACGTAATTTTTTGCAGGCGCTTCATAACAAACAATACAATAATAAGATTACACATGAACTTTGTTGTAACTAAATTGAGATATTAAACCGTTTATGTGCTACTAGGTACTTCCAAATTCAAATGTTTCTTGAGTTGTATTTTTTAGACAATCATTACCAACTTAATTAGTTAAGCCAGTCTGTTTTCATTAAAAACTTCTTACTAGAATTTACACTTGATTTTCTTTATTTAATTACTAGCAACACTACGGCCCGGCTTGGTATGGGTGCACTAGGGTGTATTTTTGACAGTTTATGGCGGGCTGAAGATATTTATGTAAGTTCCTATTTATATGTTGGTGTGGGTAATTATAAAAAAAATATATATATACAAATTAACCCTAGGTGGGTTAATTTGTATATTTTTATATTGGAAAAAGGTGTGACGGCATGTATGTTTAAAAATAAGACAATAATACAAATTTTTCGTATAAAATATTTGCTACCTAGGTAGGTACGTTTTTTAGAAGAAGTAAGCAGCTAAACCGACACATATAGCTTCACGTCTATCGTAATTTATTTTATGCTGTTGCATCACGAATGTATAAATAACAAAAACATATCTATGCTTACATATAAATCATAACTATGTTATATGTTTGGTTAAACGCGCAAATCTCAGGAACCATTGGTCTGAATTGAAGAATTCTTGCACTGTAGATAGCTCATTTATTGAGGAAGGCTAAGAAGTTTGTATTGGTGCCCGATGAACGGCTATAGGCTCGCCCCTATTACGTATGGGACCTAAAACATAGCGAGCGTACAGAGGGTGATATTCACATCAACACAGGCTTGTGCTATAACTGTACTACATAATAGGTACAGAATAGTTGAAGACTAACCCCTGTATTCATAAACGTATTTTAAGCTCATTATAGCTAAAATAGGTTTATAATTCGTTTGTCTTTGTCTGTCACCTTGACATTTCTACTAGTAAAAAAGAGACAAAGTCCATTTTGACTAAAGAGTCTTATAACTTTTTATGAATAAGGCCGTAAAATTAAAAGTAAACTTCATAAGCAAACTAAACTATGAACAATTTGTTATAACCACAAAACTAAAGACAATTGTCATATTTGAAGTTGGTATTGTGGATTTGTAAATGACTTAACTACTCAGAGCTGTTCATAACACGCTGTTGATATGCATAATGTGTCGATGATGGGGTGGTCAGCTTAAATAAACCAGATGAATGCCCATGTATGTTACAATTTACCATAAATAACTGGTAGACCAGTTCAACGATGGTATTACGGGTTTCTGGTTTCTGACTGACGTTTGTTGATCCCGTGCAACAAAGTTGTGAATGAAATATTATCACCGGCTTGAAACTAAATGCTTATAAAAATAGGTGCACGTATTCGTAAATTCCACTTTTCCTTTTATAGAGTTTTTCATTTGACTGCCTTACAACAAAAGTGTAATTATACCGAAAAGATTTACAGGAAGAGTTTTTAACTGTGTAATTAAATATCATTTGTTATCGCCTTTAATTAACACTCATTTGTTATTTAAAGAGAGTTTTAAATCATGATAGTGTAATGGAAAAGGAATAAGTAAGAATACTTTTGATGATCGTTTTATATGAGGTTTACTGCCTTGCGATGTCTTAAATCTATATATATAAAAATCAATTGTTGTTCACATAGTATTGTCTTAGATTTACGCGAATATATATATATATATATATATATTATTATATATATTATTATTATTATATATATATATATATTATTATTATTATATTTATTTATATATTTTATTTTATATTTATATGAAACGTCGGGATCTAAAATCTAAAATAAACCGCGATAAAATCCGTTAAAAAAGTAGTTTTATTTCAATTGTTGTTCGTTAGTCTCGCTAAAACTCGAGAACGGCTGAACGGATTTATCTTATCTTGGTCTTGAAATGTGTGTAAGGTCTAGGGAAGGTTTAAAAGGTGAGAACAATTCGAATAATTGCCGGGAACACCCTAAAAACAGCAGTCGATTGAGGCAGTACGAAGTCTGCCGGGTCAGCTAGTAGGTATATAGAAAAGTCGGTGATATGAACATTTGCCTACACTTAAGGATAATAGAACAGCGGTGGCGCAGCGGTACAGGCCTCGCTTTAGAAAAATAGGGTCGCGGGTTCGAATCCTGACCGTACATCTTTGTGTGAATTGTTTCATCTCCGCTGCTCAATATCGGCGAAGGAAAGCATCGTGATGAAACCGGCATGTCTAAGAACTAATCATTCGAGGACATGTGACATCCACCAACCCGCATTTGGCCAGCGTGTGTGGATTAAGGCCTTAACTCCCTAAACTCATAGGATAGTTGAGAGAAGACCTGTGTCCAGCAGTGGGACACTAAAAAGGGTTAAAGTGAAGGATAATACAGGCTCAAGCTCCATGTATGTATTTTTTCCGGAAGTGTGATCATTTAATAAAAAAAAATCGATAAACATCGTATGTTTGCTTTTTAAATAAATAAATAATATTTAGCTATATCACAGGGTAATTAAACGCAAAAAATAGTTAGGTTATAAATAATGTTAATAATTACTAGAACCAAGCTTATATATTATCACTTCTTAAATATTATGTAAACTGTATGTACGTAATATGCTAATGTAAATAAATCATAAAAATTAGTTTTTTTTAATCACTAATCCCACTGATAATATAATAATACTAAAATCTCTAATATCTTGCCCACCGCCGTGAAAACGAAAATAAAAAGAGAAAATAAGCCTTGATAAGTAAATTAAAGATAAAATGTGAACACCTGCGTTCAGGAAAATATCTGTAAAACTCGACAAGGATAACGCGGTACGCTGTTAAAGTTTCAGTCTACAACAAAATATTAAGTAAGTTAGTTAGTGAATGAGTAAAGTCCTTATTGATTCTGATTGAGTAGTAGGTACTATAAGTTGGTAAATAGGTGATAGGTAATGTCGCAATCCAGACACAGGTCTACTCTCAACTATCTTAAGAGTTGAGAGAGTTTAAGCTTTAATCTTTAATTGCGGGATGGTGTTTGTACAATTATTTCAAACTTTTATTAAGAACTAGCTTTCCGCCGCGGCTACGCCCGCGTGAACTACATATCATGCCCAGCTGTGGGATTAAAAGTAGCTTATAGCCTTCCTCAACAAATGGGCTATCTAACAGTGCATGAATTTTTCAAATCGGACAGTAGTTTCTGAAATTAGTGCGTTCCAACAAACAAACTCTTCAGCTTTATAATATTAGTATAAACTAGCCGGATTAAATATAATAACTGTTTTTTTATTAATAACCACGGTGGTCCAGTGGTAAGTGTGGTCACTTAATAATCTCCCTTAGGAGATCCCGGGTCGAGCATGAATGACTGTTAACTGTAGAGAATCTTAGTGGCGGCTTCAAGTTTGGAATTGTGTCCCAAATGGGACCTAACTTATCTAACAAAAAGTGGGTGATATTCACCTCTGCCTTACCTTTTGGTGATAAAGCCGTGACGCTATGTCATTGTTGTTGTTATATTATATGCATAACAAAGCTTAAAAAAGAACATTGTAAGTAAAGTATCTAAGTAGATACGTAAATGAGATTGGAGGTAGGTACTACGATTTTCAATCTTATAATATCACAATTCACCCCTGCTATTCTAAGTAGGTTACGAGTACTGATAAATTCAATAACGGCTTATAGCATCTCTTTGGTAGGTTGTAATAAACTAAGCAACATGTAGATGAGTAAAGTTATAATGATTAGGTATTATTAATAATAAGATTTTAATAGCAAAATTAATATGTTTCTACAAAGAAACTTTCATATTTTCTAGTAAAGGTACTGCCTATTCCAAAATCCAAAAGTCTTAAGGACCTATCCAATTAGCTAGAGGTAATTTGATAGGTTTTATTGGCAGAGAAAGGTACCTTAGTAGCAATTTATTATTATTCATATCTAATTATTTCTTCAAGTAGTCTAGTCAGAATCAATAAGTCTCTTTTGACATTTCCCTTGTTTTTCAACAGTTCACGTGTTGCGGGACACAGAGCTACCACTGGAGGTAGCCTCAGCGCTTGGACCCGATGTTCAGTTCGTTCTCAAATACATAGAAGGTAAGGCTAAATAATAACCCCCGTATAAGTTTATTAATTGTTTGTCTTTGTCTATCATCTTGACTTTTATACTAGTAAGTAAGAGACGAAGTCCATTTTAACTAATGAGTCTTATAACTTTTTTATGAATAAGGCCGAATGTCTACTATTACAGATGAATATACCAAACTCAAACTGCGTTTTTAAAGGTTAACCACAGTTATTATAATACTATACTAAACTAACTTGGCAACAACAGCTAGAGCGCCTCCAAAAACCGCACTGTTCGTACTCTTGTTAAGGTCTTTAGCTTGCCAGTAAAAAAAGAAAAACCTTAATGTTTTTTTCTTAAAGTGGGTTTGTAGTTGATGAAAAAGATATGTACTTACCTAAGTAACTCAATACACGTCGCGTAGTCGAACGTTTCTTTATCGCAGATGTCTCGTAATTACTTTGTTCATTTGTTTCCTTACCTCATTTGTAAAGTGACAGACAGTTTTATGTTTCCTTGCTAAACTAGTATTGGTAAAGGAAACAGAGAGGTTTTTAGGTTAGCTGCTTAAATATTAGGTTCCGACGCAAAAAGAGATTGTTATAAGTCTAAAGTGTGAATCACAATGTCTGTTTATAGCATGCTCTATACCTAATATAATATGTGTTCATTTAAGCAGTGGCGTAGCGTGCCATCTCGGCGCCTGGGGCGGGATACCCACTTTGCCGCCCCCATTCTATAGGTGCTTAATTTAAACAAACAAACAAACAAAATATCATTTATTCAAAATAGGATTTTTACAATCTCTTTTTGAACGTCATATTTTTAAAGAGACACTACACCGATTCGCAACTGCAGTCGAGGGGAAGAATCGGCAAGAAACCCAACGACACAAGCAGGCCCTACCAAATATACTTTTTTTTTTCAGTCAGTTATCATATTACAAAATTGAGCAAATAACAAATGGTACAAAATAAAGACAGATAGATGTGTTGAACCAGCAGCTCACTCCCAAGAGTTTTAGTTTTTAGAAATTAATAATAAGGAATGCCGCTCAACTCGGGTCGCGCGCGCCGGCGCGGCGGGGCGCGGGGTGATGCGCAAAAAAATCAAACAAACGATAAAAAGAGCTCTGTCAGTGATTTCGCAGTTTTTCTTTTAAATAAATATTAAAAAATAGTTTGTGCGCAAAATTATAGATAAAAATGGAACATTATAGTGTGTCTGACACGTAATGAATGAATCATAGATCAGATCTCAACCCGCTTCAGCGGCGACATTTTGCCGCCCCTGAAGGCTGCCGCCCGGGGCGGGCCGCCCCCTCCGCCCCACCCACGCTACGCCACTGCATTTAAGAAGACTTTATTATGCCGTTTATAGATAATCAGGTTTTTATAAGTTAATAATTGAAATTAATTAAGTGGATCGTAGATACTATATTGTTAATATTAGTTTATATTCACAAATAATTTGTGTTTTGCTGTTAACGCAAACCCACTAAGTTTGGATAATACTGAACTTACCTACGTATTTTGCTTTAGATATGTTTACAGGTAAGATTTTGTCATCAAACATGGCGAATGTACGCACTAAACCACCTAGAGAAGACCTCATTTTATTTATAGCGACATAAAACTGTCCGCGAAGGAGTGCCAATCGAATTATCGGTTCCGTGCGACGATCGCTTCATTAGCAAATGTCTTTCTGACCTTATTACTGTTACCTTGGAGACGTTTTATTCATCTTCATTAAAATGTTTAATTAGACCTTCGACTGAGTGATGGCTATTTCACTGTGTGGTGTCTTTATAATATCAGTTCCATTGTAATTTTCTGTGAGTACTTGTCGAAAAATATTTATGAGGCATGAATAAGTGATTCAGACACTCGGAAGCCGTATTAATATACCTATAATATAACTATAGTATAAATTTAAGGTTTTGTAGGAGTGGCTGCCTGTGTACCGGGGTCGTAATGTTGTATGTTTAAGGAAACGCCGACAATTAGGAGTATATCAACCGAACATCTTTATGAGAGCGTCTTATTGCAATTGTAGCAAACATATAATTATTATAGTAGGTGAGTAAATTTCAACTACGTTTTATTACTACGTGTCAACGTAAAGTGTCGAGGGTGCTGCCAAAACGTTTTATTAGTTACTAATAAAGAATTTTAATAAATTAATTATTGTGGTTATTCCTCATAGGCCTACTTGCATGTGCCGAGGTTAACTGAATTAACTCTTTTTTCTCGGGGGAAATCCTTTATGGATCCCCCTGCCCCAAGTGGCACATCTCTGAGTTAACTGCTAACTCAGGCTTAAATAGAATATTTATCTTGCATCATCAAGAGTTGAGAGTATACCTAGGTTTATTTTTTTAAATATTTAACCTGCCAATGTAGGAGGGTTATTCGCTAATTCTGAGTTAGTGAAGTATAATGTCAAAATAGAACATGATAGAACTAAATAAACACCACGAGATTTTACGGTTAAAATAGAATCATCAACTGTTACACTGACGGACTGACAATAAACATTGTGCTGTAGCGTATAAGGGATAGATATTTTAGAAATCAAACTAGCTTACCTGTAAGCGACGTTCGATTGTAATTATTCTTCCCGATCGCCTCGCCCGAAAATAATAGAAAAGTACCTATAAATTAATGAATTAATTTATTTCTTACTTGTAGTAGGCCTCCTAGTCACTCAGGCGTCACATAAGTTTAACTCAGTAAAAATAAAAAAGAAATCGTATTCTGAGCTTACACTTACTGTTTACCGCTCCTTGTCTATGTCTGTCATTTAGTTAAAAGTTCGCTGCGCTGTTCATTGAGTCTGATTGTTACAACTATTCTTGGGTTGGGAGGGTGGGTTTCTATTATTTTCGGGCGAGGCGATCGGGAAGAATAATTACAATCGAACGTCGCTTACAGGTAAGCTAGTTTGATTTCTAAATTATTCTTCCCGATCGCCTCGCCCTCAATAATAGAAAAGTACCTATAAATTAATGAATTAATTTATTTCTTACTTGTAGATGTTTAAAGTCAAGAGTTGTACAATCAGATCTGAATTGGAATATGTTGTTATTTTTCATTATTCTAATTCACAAAATTATCAATTGGTAAAAAATAACGCCCAAAGGGTGAACGCCCAAACGATCTTGATGAAGTTGTGAGTTCTTGACCCCTCGGTTCATACGTAGTTGAAATTACCTTCATATTTACTCAAAAGTATCTAAATCAATGATATCATTGATTAGATAACATGCTAATGTTATTTCGCATAGCAGGCTGTTATCTGGCTGACTTATCAAACCAGATCTATTAATCTATAAGTAGGTGTTAACCTGGAGTGGGTAAGTGTACCTGCTTACATTCTCTCGAGACCCTCGGTATCACATAAGACACTTGGGAGAAAGAGAAAAAATAAAATATTGTGGATAGGTCATATTTCTTCTCTATCTATTTTTAAAACCTATACAAGGACTACCTGCATATAAAAGATATGATGATATGATATTATAATGATAGATGGCACAATAATATTTATCTGTTATTGAATTTAAGTACCTGAATTATTTGGAAAATTTTAAGATTTCTAGAAACTTACATAAGTACCTAATGGTGTTATAAACTTCTTAAATAATATAATAATATTGTTACTATTATTATTGTTGTTATCATTTTTATTGTTGTTCGTTGTAGGTATAGGGTCAGCTTGTAACCATTCCCAACGAAGGAATTCCATCACAATACATGAAGGTACCACCTTTATAATTTATAAAATAAGACATAAGTATTATTTATTACAATTAATATAATACTATGGAGTAACTGTGAAAACAACACCAGTCACTATTTAAAAATTGATGATTTTTCTCTCTGAACTGTACTGTCTGGTCTAGTAGTCACAACAGACAGTAAATTTAATATAATTATTATGGTAAAATTTATTCAGTGTAAATACACTGCCATCCGAGGCAATCTAGTAAAATCAAATTGCATAAAATGGAATGTACTTAAATAGTAAAATGAAATAAACTTTAGACCCTCCTAAAGTTGAAGTTGGTATTGCTATGATAATAATATTATGTCTCCTCTAAGTACGTCTACAACCTTCAATGAAGTCTGATAAAAAAATACGTTTTTAATAACCTCGTTAGATGATTTGAAGGATGGTTGCTATTTTTTTTTTTTTTTTTTTATAACAATTGTTACTACTTATTTATCCTTGCAGTTACCCAGTCGAAATTAGAAGCGTAGGTATCTACATACATTATCAAGGTAAAGATACAAAAAAAATAAATTATAAAATATAAGAAAATGAATGACTATTAGAATCAGAACTGAAACCAAAGCTTTTAGTAGATTATGGCTTCTGTTGGCGAGTAGGTAATCTCAATAATCCTAAACATTCATAATTTTCAACATTTGTAAATATTAAGAATTAAGCGTCCAATTTTGATGATGTATTGAAATTAAGTTATTAGTGTTATAACTTAATTATGGTTTCAAGTAGGCATGCACGTAGCCAAGGTATACCTAGGTTTATTTCTTAGGTAAGTTGGTACTTGCATGATTAACAGAATTTCATTATTATACTTATTTAACTACCTATGTTTAGAATTATTTGTAACCATAAGTAGTATATATAAGATTGTATTCTTTGTACCTTTAATACAATCAACCTATTTTTAACTTTTAGGTTTGTTGATGCATAGGGTAGGTACCTTCCCACCTACATTGGTGGTACTCTTAATCATTAGGTATAAAATGTGAAGTAGGTCGTATATTATTGATATTATGTACCTACATTTGAAAAGTTATGTACATTATATTGTAAAATCCTGGGATAAAGATATTATTAAGCTTTATTCCTTACGGATTTAAAAACCAAGAAGATTATCCAAAGAATTTTATACATAATTTTATGAACTATCAACACTGATCATCACCTTCATGACACTCAAAACATTCAGTCAAATTGACTTCACCGCAGTTAATTTTCACATTGGAAAATTAAATATTATTAATGGCTACTCATCAATCTATGGTACATAGATCGAGCATAACAACGCCAAACTGTAAACGCCAGTTCATCCTAAATCTATGGGTACATATATTATATCACTTGCATCTGTTTTGCTGTTCAAAGGTTGTATAATTTTGCACAAACTAATACTTCACATTGGCAGATTAGCGGAATTATGTCTGCAGAAGCTAAAATAGTAATACATATGAATGTTTTCGTCTTTGTTCACCAACCGATGTAAAATAACGTTTTACGTACGTTGTCTAAAAAGACTTTAACCTGCTTGTCAATAATTCGTCGATTTTGGACCGAACTATTGGTTGCTGTCAAAGTGTCATGAATACGTCATAGCAAATCAATTGTATTGTTTAACAGAAAATAAACAAATCTTCTTAGGTTAAAAACCTATGAATGCATTATGATAATAAACGAAATAGAGTGCAATTATGACAACTCACTGCAAGTTAACTGCAATCCTCTTGTCCATGGACAATAGCAATTTGCCATTTGCAAATATGCATATCAAGAGCTGCGTTGGTTATCAATATTCACCGTGTTTCTATGTGCTCGTTATTCCATAAAAACTCAAAGCTGAATGTTGTAAGAATGAAAGAATTGTGAATCTCAATAAATAAAGAAAAAGAACCATCCCATTGTTACTTAACTTTTCCAGTTTCCTTTTGTTAATATTTAATAATTAACACCTTCCTATCTGTGCGCATATAGACGACAATAATAGGTTGAAAGGCCAATCTTATATGTACGTTTGCCCAGCACGGCCCCTCAGAATTTGCATTTATGGTGTACACCATTGCAATGTACTCGCCTCTAGCAGTATATGTACCGATTTCTTTTTCAATGTACCTCTATACTTTTGAAGAAATATGCAAAAAAAGGTGGCCGTGCCAGCCAAACGCTTTCAGCACGGCCCCCCATGTAACTTGAATAATACATACCGTATTAACAAATGTCTATAACTCAAGAAATGTACTCTATTAATACGTTATATGTGCCGCAACAGTTATTGTGAATTCATAATAACAAATAATATATAGATGTGGATAAGGGGCCGTGCTGGAAAAAATCATTTTAAGAAATATCTAAAAAAGACAAAACATACTTAGCCAAAAACTATTAAAAAATAATTGAAGTTTAGCAAGTAACATATGTACCGCATTGATTTCTCATACAACTTGTTATATTGTGAAAAATAAATCTATTTAAGTTCATTCAGCACGGCCCTCTATAGTTGCCTATATCTTTTTAAATAAGCCGTGTATGTTTACAAAATTCGACTTCCTGAATAATATATAGGAGTACATTCCTTTCAACTAAATTGCAATTCTGCTGTATCAATACTTTAGAAGATAAATTCAATCTAAAATATACATACATTAAAACTGATGGGGTAACCATGATTTCATATATTTGGTAGGTAGGTACATAAATGTTCTATATTTATGTACTTATATTAATTAAATTATGTGACTACATTGAAATAAACATTCTTTTTACCCGACTGTACCAGAAGGACGGTAAGGTTTTTCGAGTGAATGAATGTAGATATGTAGCAACCTTCATTTCTTTGGCACGCTTTGTAGTCTAAACGGCTTTATTAATTTCAACTTGAGAGATGTCGTTATATTCGTCTTAATTGTGAGAATGACACAGGGTAGGTATAGGTACCCATCAAAAACATTAAAAATAAAAATAACTGATTCTTGGCGTCAAGTAATTAATCGTTTTCTTTTCCTCAAAGCCTATCTAGTGGGATAATATATTAAATAAACGAATTTCTAAGTGGACTAGCTTTAACTTACGGTTCGGCTCGCGTGGTAGAAATAAAAAATATATAAAGCGTGCTTATAACCTTCCCCTAGAAAAAACACAACTTATAATATGTTTAAATAAATGTTATTCAGAATGAGAAATGCTAAAAAAAACAAAATATTCAATGTTTCTCAAAGTTTAAAATTTGTCCGCTATTGGGTAATTTATTTAAATAATTATGTGTTTATTCATTACATCTTAAAAAATAATCATTAAGTATAATAATATATTATCAGTTAATTTTGTCGTGTGCGATCGCTATTAGTTCACTGACGCTACCGTAATTTTTAATGTGGCGCTGGTGTCGCGGTTACTTCATGTTGCGCTTGAGTGTTTATTGACAGTCACATCTCTACGCGCATAACAGACAGTAGTAAATATAAATACTGCTCAAATAATATGAATAATGGGTCGTGTGTTTGTGCAGTGAATTCTATTTCAAGGACGAAAATGGATTGTTAAAATAAACGGGTAAGTAAGTTTTAAGTTATAATATAATTTATTTGTATTTAAAAAATAGATTTGATGTAAGTATATCTAGGTAAGTGCATGTAGGAATTGAACTTAACCCTAAAGAAGATTGCGTAAATATTAAATATTAAATATAGAACATTTATGTACCTACCTACCAAATATATGAAATCATGGTTACCCCATCAGTTTTAATGTATGTATATTTTAGATTGAATTTATCTTCTAAAGTATTGATACAGCAGAATTGCAATTTAGTTGAAAGGAATGTACTCCTATATATTATTCAGGAAGTCGAATTTTGTAAACATACACGGCTTATTTAAAAAGATATAGGCAACTATAGAGGGCCGTGCTGAATGAACTTAAATAGATTTATTTTTCACAATATAACAAGTTGTATGAGAAATCAATGCGGTACATATGTTACTTGCTAAACTTCAATTATTTTTTAATAGTTTTTGGCTAAGTATGTTTTGTCTTTTTTAGATATTTCTTAAAATGATTTTTTCCAGCACGGCCCCTTATCCACATCTATATATTATTTGTTATTATGAATTCACAATAACTGTTGCGGCACATATAACGTATTAATAGAGTACATTTCTTGAGTTATAGACATTTGTTAATACGGTATGTATTATTCAAGTTACATGGGGGGCCGTGCTGAAAGCGTTTGGCTGGCACGGCCACCTTTTTTTGCATATTTCTTCAAAAGTATAGAGGTACATTGAAAAAGAAATCGGTACATATACTGCTAGAGGCGAGTACATTGCAATGGTGTACACCATAAATGCAAATTCTGAGGGGCCGTGCTGGGCAAACGTACATAATCTTATTAGGTTTAGTTATATGTATTTATACCTCAGGTAAGTAGCTTATGGTAAATTACTGTTAAATTTAGACCTTTAGCAACAAGGCTTGTAGGTAACATCTATGTGCTTCATAACCTTATAACTATAACAACACAAGAGAAACGTGAGGTTCTTTCATAAGCAAATTGAAATCCTGACCAGCAAACAGGTCGGTTTCCTGTTGAGTACTTATTTTGATTACAATTTGTGAGGTGCAATAACTGGAAATCAGTTATATAGGGTTAGAAGTCGGTTGTCCTGTTAGCTTTACTCCATCCAATGTCATATCACAGTACTTCCCCCACCACGTTCAAAGGCATTCATAATTAAAATCTGTAACTCTGTACTTTCTTCCGACCGAAGAGATTAATTATGTGGCTAGCGATAAAAAACCTCAACTTTAGTTGGGCTTATGTATAGTGTCTCACAGAAAACACATTACATGCTGCACAAACATTACATCCCAGCTAAGTATAAAATAAGTTTAGTATAGAACTATACATTATAGATAACAAATAATTAACCATGTTGCAGAGATATCTTTCAATAAGTACATGAGTTTCATGAAGAGTTGTCTGATTAGTTTCTCCACACAGATATGGCTAACTTTAAATAGTACAGTTACCTTTAGGTAAATTGGTGTTTCAGGAAACTAGAATGCTTGGTATGGTACTCATGTGAGAAATTAAATGTCCACTTCATGCATGGTGTGAGTAGGTATGTATCAGCAAAAGATTTTCAGGCAGCACTGATACTGTTGCAAGATTTTGTTGCTAGGTATACATGATCTAAATATGGCACAGTGGGCAATATTGTTAGTTAAATAACATACTGAAAACACTTGTAGTTCCATAGATACCATGATATATATCAACACTTTTAATATTAGACATTAGTGATAAAGTTATCAATGTCTTAATTCCACTCCAACACAGAACTTTCATGTAAGTTACCTTAACATTATTCTGAGTCGGTGACACTCTTTAAGTTGTGTGTGTGCATGTATTACGGGGACATTAAATATTATGTTTACCATGAATAGAAGTCAGTAGGTGACTGGTTTGTGTTGTCTGTCAGCTGCCTTTACAAATGTGTCCTTTGAAGATACATAAATATACTTTGGTAACTTTAGAAGATCGGTAATTAGGATGAACCCAATGGTGTTCAGAACACAGACACAAACCTCTTGTAATGACTCTTCAAAAATGTGTTACCACGAACTATGATAATTCCCAGTGGTGCCTATTTTATGTGTCGGGAATCTAACCATCATGACCCAACGGCTCTACCGGTGCCCATGACGCGAAAAAGACCAGCACACATAGGCAGACCACGAGCTCTTTGTAACAACTCTTGCAAAGAGTGTTACCACGAGCTATGCTAGTTCACAGTGGTGCCTTTTTTATGTGTCGGGAATCTAACCATCATGACCCACCGGTTCTACCGGTGCCCATGACGCGAAAAGACCAGCACACATAGGCAGACCACGAGCCCTCAGTGGTACCTATTTTCTGTGTCGGGAATGTAACCACTAGGACCCAACGGGTAAAAAAAACCCGTTGCCCCTGGCGCGGAACAGCCTATCACACATATAGGTAGTGCAAAAGTGCACACGTCCACGGGCTTTTCCACGTTCTGTTACGCTCTTCGACGCTCGTCGCTTGAAGCTCTGTAGGTCTTGCGGGGATCCATGGTCTTCTCTCTTTATTGGAAAACATTGATGATAGGTAGTACTTAACCTAAAAGCTAAAACATAAGAAAAAAATACGGCGTTGCGTTGTTGCAACATAAAACATACACATAATATGTGTTTATTATACTTCTATTGGACTCTGTTTTGGTTTTTAACAACTGAAAACCACTAAAATATAGTTTTTTAAGAAAATTAGTTTTAAGGGCGGCATGACGCCTGTGACATAAGAAACGAATGACAGACATAGACAAGGAGCGGTAAACAGTAAGTGTAAGCTCAGAATACGATTTCTTTTTTATTTTTACTGAGTTAAACTTATGTGACGCCTGAGTGACTAGGAGGCCTACTACAAGTAAGAAATAAATTAATTCATTAATTTATAGGTACTTTTCTATTATTGAGGGCGAGGCGATCGGGAAGAATAAATAAGTTTCGTTCGTTGTTCATTTACTTATCTTTGGTTGGGTTACATTGTTCATTCAATGCTCCTAGTTAAAAACTAAATCTCAGGTCAGTTAACCCAGGTTTATTGTTTAGGGGTGCAAGGCAGAAGAAAGTTAAAATTAACTAATTAACCCGAGTATTCTATGCAAGTAGGCCTTAGTAACCTTAAAAAACCTAAATAAAATCTGATTAGTTACCCACGGGTCGAATACTAACCCTCCTTTTTGATGTCTCTTAAATTATGTTACTGTTAATCCACCATAAACAGCTTAAGCAGCTATATTATGTTCTTTTCGTTAGACGTTATTCCTTATAAATATTTCAAAGTTTAGAAAGTGGCATAAATACTGAGCTTTAGCACCTAATAAGCACTTGTTAGTATCAAGTTTCTCAATAACCTTTCACACTTATGGGAATTATGACCATGGTACAACATCAGGTGCATGGGGTAACACATTTGTATGTACACTTGAAAAGTATCTCTAGTCTGTCTTTAAGAATGTCGATATTATCACATATTTTGATGGTGTTTGTTTTTAAGTTTTAGAAAGTTGTGTAGGTAGTTAATAGGTAAAGTAAAACAACAATTGTCCTTTTTATTCTAAGATAGATTTGCGCTTGATGATAACTTGCCTGTTGTTATGGTATGCGATGGAACGCACTTGCCTAATATATCGATTCACTCGTGTTTAAGAATGAACTTCGGTGAGAAGGTGGCAGTGGAATGAGGCTCCTTATGGTTGGAAACTATACGTGAGCAACAATTTTGACTCACCCTCTCAAATGATGTCACCAGAAATCGCACCAGAACACGGCACGGCTGTTTGACGGTGCGGTTTTGTCTGGCGGATCTTCACTAAGCACGGCCAAAACCTACCATCAGTTTATTGTCGATTTGCACCACACGGAGACCAAGTGTGGGGATTCAGATTACAGATCACTTCCACGGACAAAGGTGCCCAAAAGCAAAAACTTTTATTATCTTTCTGATTAAATTCGGAGAGATCCAAGACAATCCTGGTGTTCCTGGACTTGGCTGCCTTCATGCAATCTGATCCTATTCATGTATGCTGCTATGGATTCTAGCTTACACAGTAGCAAGGGATATCTCATAGTATGCCCTACAAAAGTTAGTAGGCAGATGTGCTTAACCAACTACAGGTCACCCAAAAGACTTGCCAAAAAAAGAACACCCATAATGTACAGTTTAATTAAAAGATAATTTATATCTAAATGTTTCGACCAAATTGGTACCTATCTTATTTTTGCTTGGTATCCTGAGTGATGGCGGGATAAAGATTAATGGTCGAAAGCACTCGTACCAAATTGGACTGCTACTGCGGAATAGATTATTAGTTTTTCTTTCGTGTCGTTCGTTTCTCGGCAGCCCCAGCTAATTACAATATTTATTCATGAGGACACGATTTCCTTAAAGCGTTTCTAGATATCTGTGAAATATTTTCAATTATTTCTTGAAAAAGTATTGAATTGGCAACTGATTAGCTCAAATATTTGAAGATATATGTGTTAATAAATTCAATAATTAAGTGTAGTTCCAAAATCTAGCGTTTCGAGCAAACAAAAATTGAAGGTGACGAAAAAGTCTTGAATAGGCACCAGATTAGCTCAAATATTTGAAGATAAGCGTGTAAAAAGTCAATAATTAGTTATTGACTTTTTGTGTGGTGTAAAATCAAAAGTTTCAAGGGGACTAAAACTGAAGTTGACAAAAAATTAATTTGTAAACAGCAACTGTAATAATTAGCACTTTGTAAGTCACCTTTACAAATATGTAACTCCACAAATATCTGTGGGCCTTAAGAAAACAAATAAATACTGAGTAAAATGGCCATAAAATAGGAACCAAAGTAATGAATTCAAAAGGGACATTAAAATTCTTCTCTGAGCTGAAATTCTACTTAGATCAGTTTATTGATGTTGTTTTTTTTCATTAAAACTTCTACCCAGCTATTGATAGACTAATCTACACTAAAAGGCCAACACCAATTTAAGCTCAAAAGGTATGCTCATAGCCAGTGCATTTGACGGTAATTAGTCATGTAGTTTGTAATGTATTGTAGGTCCTTAGAATTTGTCGTAAATATTTAATTGTGTTATTCATAACCGTATTCGAACGTTATAAATTAATGTCTAATACTTGTGAAAATTTAGTTTTACGTAACCTACATCTGGTTTCAAAGAAACAGTCAATGCAATTAGCAAAATGAACAAATACTTTGTGTTTAACGTCAATTCTTATCAACTTAAAGTTAGTGACATTAGCAAGTAATGCTAATTTCCGTGCAAGTAGGATCATTACCGTAGCAAGGTACTGATAAAATAGCACCGAACAAAATACTACGTTATCATTAAACTACAATCAAGAAAGTGCGCACACATCGCTAAACCGACACACGCACACACGAGCACGATTCACCTGTTCCTATGGCTGTATTGAGAGGCTTTGCGCAGGCGCAGGTTGTAAGTTCTCCCACTACATTGCCATAGTAGTGTCGCTATCACGTTCTTTTCGCCCCGAACGGAAAGAGACAGCGAATTAAACTTTTCATCGTCGGTAAAGCAGTACAGCTTGCGTTACCGGCCACTGCCTGGATCAACGGTCTTTCTCGCGTAGCGGACCTAACTTAGTTTTAACTTAACGTTGTAACGCAGCGTTTGTTTTATTCGATTTAACGGCCGGTTTTCAGCAATGTTGTGTTTAACACGTCACTATTTGAATTAGGGAACCGTTTGTGATATATTTGTGACACCAAATGTGAATTAATTGTGTTGGTTGTGACAGCTTGGTGGCTGTAGATACAGCCTTCAGCGGAGTGAATGCTTAAATCACGCCATGTATCGTGCTATGTAGGTTCGTTAAAAGTGCCAGTGCAAAGTTGAAATTCGAATTCGTGGTGGAGTCAAAAAGGTTTTATCACGTTCTACTAAGTGCTTTGTGTTTGTGGATAAGTGCAAACGATAAAGGATTGAGGGGCACAATTCAGAGTAACACGGGGTATGTCTATGAACTTGGTTCTATTACTTTCATAGTTTTCTATAAATACTATTTTATTAACGGTATCAGTAGACGATGTGACGACGTTCACGTGTTTTTATGGTCTTTTCAAAAAGCAAAAAATGTATGCAGCAGGCCTGCATTTATTTATAAAAGATATAAATTAATAATTAAAATCCTAATTAGGTACGAACCGCGTTAAAAACAATGTGGTTTCTATGGAATGTCGAACCGGTGGTCGCAGGTTCGAACCTTGACTCAATATTGTAGTCACTGGTCAAGCCAGATTTATTATTACTTATGATTAAGTGACACTAATGTTAATTCAGGTATACGAGTCGTATATTAAAATTTAAGTCACGAAAAGTATGGGTAGGGTTAGATAACATGGTTAAACAACAACATTAACTGATTTAGCTATACTTAAAGGGCAGGTAAATTTTGTTTTCATTGTGTCTAAAGTGGCCTTGTAAATTATGCATCATTTCTGTCAATCATCTATGAAACTCCATATTCATATTTTTGTACGACTGTAATAAAACAACTGAAAAGCGAGATAAATAAATCTGTTTGAAGTCGGTCGGTCGGATAAAAAGTACTTTGACGTACAAAAATGTATAGCTTTTTCGCTTAGTTTCGATGTCGGTATTATTTTTATATACTTAAATTCATTATTAAACATTACCACTTAATATTTAGATCAGATTTACCTTGCTGATGAAGTTAACATCCTGAGTAACTTCAACAAAAGTGAGTGTAAGGAATGTCAAGGATGCACTAATATTTATTTAATTGTATAGGTAGTAACTACTCACTGCATAATACATAATATGCCTAGTAAGTTTCTTCCTACTAGGAAACTCGTATTTTAAAACAATACTTCATTTAATATTAAATTAAATATAATTGTTATTTTTACTACCTATACATTCCCTAGCAAAGCCCTATCTCAATCACTCCCACCAAAAACTACATCAAAATCGGTAGTTTTATTAGTTTAATTGTTACGATTGTAACACCTCTCTTTTCCGTCGGGGGTACAAAAGCAAATCCTTATCTTGAATTCATTTTCTGTAACATAAAAGGTGAACAGCAGAAAACTAGCAATGTTTCACGTCCCTTAGTTCTTAGACTTGAGTTGAAATACAAGTGTTTACGTCATAAAAACCGCTAAACGCTTGATCTCATTTAATACGACATTACTGCAACACTTCGCCAACGCAAAACCGCTTCTCGACATCATTGTAGGGTTATCACGAACAATTAGCTCAAACTAACCAAAAGATTGTGTCATTCATTATTACAAACAAATTACACCATCAACTATCAAATTCTCTAAATAATAAACAACTCTAAACATTTCAAAACGAACTTTCTGATATAATTATAAGGTTTAAAATAGTTTGAACCGCATATCCAATAGCAAAAAATCTTAATATCGACGCAGCACATTCCTGACGTTCCTTTAATTACGCAGGTAACGCCGGCCGCGTTTCGTATTGACCATGACATTTATGGTTTTACTTGTATGGGTGCCTTTCTTGCGGCAGATACTAACTACTTACATTTACAAACGGCCTACTTGTACTTAAACTTAGAGAAGTAAGGACCCATTGTATCCGTCAGACCCATCCGTCCGACCCATTGTATTGAGTCAGAGAAATTTTATCTTACCAACAAATTTGACGTTTGATAGATTTTCCTTAAATGTCTTAAACACCAACCCGCACATAAAGGAACAAACTCTCTAAACTCTTTAAAGTTAGAAAAGGGAAGACCCGTGCCCAGTACTAAGAAGTTATAGGGCTGTTTAGATGGAAGTAATTTACCTAAAGCACGATAGGAAAATTAAACTGACGATTTTAGGTAAAATCTCGTCTAAAAAAATATAGAAAAATATTACTTTTCAGTGAAGGAAAACATCGTGAGGAAACCGGCATGTCTAAGAACTAATCATTCGAAGACATGTGACATCCACCAACCCGCACTTGGCCAGCGTGTGTGGATTAAGGCCTAAGCTCTCTCAACTCATAAGATAGTTGAGGGAAGACCCGTGCCCAGTAGTGGGACACTAAAAAGGGTTGAAGTAAAAAAAAAAGAATAGTTACTTTTAGCAATAATCTTACAGTTCTATCTAAGTCTTTTTGCTAGTCTCCTTAAGCCGTTTCCTGTAGATCAGGTCACCTTCAGATATTGATTTTGAAGTGTGAAGTCAATTAGTAAAATTGTAGGTCAGGGTTTATGTCATCTTGATAAAAATAAACAAACAATAGTATGATTGCCTAATTAAAAAAAATTATAGAGTTGCCTATTATAATTAAAATTAACTGATAATTTATATGAGGTAAAAGTAAAAGTTGCAAACAAATAAAATTCAAGATTAATTTGACTCAAGGGAACCAAAAAGTATCGTAACATAATAGGTATGTATATTGATATGATATTTGTAACAAGAAATAATTAAAATTTAAATCGGATCACATGGAAATAGAGGGAGGAAAATGATGGGGAAAAATCCCAAAAAGTGCTAAAAAATTCTCTGAGAAATGCCCTGTGGACGGAATTTTATGGACTCCCAATTTGCCACTAATGCCTCGCCAACACTACATGGACATAAACTTGAAAAACAGAATAATCCAAATCCGTTTATAAATGTCGGAGTTACTCCCAAACAAACTTCCTTTTTTAAGTCAGTTAAAAATTACGTCGCCTCTCGGAAGTCTGTTATTCTACTGTCGGTTATTTTGAATTATGATAACAAAGCTTAGCTTGACGTACAAAAGAAATGAGTTATCTTTTCGAAGAAAATATTTGAATAGTCCATTGTTATAATATCGGCGTATATACGACGAAATTGTTTCTGAAAACTGACGTGATTCTTTCACGATTAGACAACGTCATTTTATCTGTTTTAGTTAGGTACGTACGTAAAAATCTAAATAGGAAAATATAGTTTTTAATAATAATTGTCCTCATGATAACTAATAATCATACTTCTTACTTTATCCACAACGATATCACCCTAAAATTAAGATATTTTCAAACCGAAAAATAGAAGAATACCACCTATAAAAAATGCGCATACAAAAAGCTTAAAATCAACAACAATAGGTATAGTAGATTCCTACAAAATAATCTACCCACGCAGAATTCTTTCTTTGTAAACTATGATAAATAAAACCTTAAACATAACAATTCTTGAAATCGACGTCTTTATGTTTCAAAAGACAGGATAGTTACTGGTCAAACGAGCTCTAAGAAAGCAATATTTTATTACCTTGCTTTTACTATTTGCCTAAAAATGTATTCATGTTATTAATTATATTATAATGACCAGTTATTATCAACATACAATGAGCTAATTCGGATCCCTCCCAAATATTTATAACTGTATATTTTTTTTGCAAAGACGTATAAGAAAACACAATGTATGAACGAGAGGTTGAAATAGAAAATGAAATGGAAAGAGGAAATAGGAAAGTGAGAAAGAGATAGCATAATTATATCGTGTACACAGATTGATCCAAACATTTTACCACATGCTTGATCACCATTACAATAAACAACCTACCTACATAGCTAAATAATCACTATTATCTCACTGGTAACTTGGTATCTCATTGTCCTGTTGATATTAATAAAAATGTTGTTGAAAAAATAAAAACAACGTAAGTAGGTGCTTAACAGAAGCTTTTAAAACTTCCAAAAGGAACTTCCGGAAAGTAAAAAGCACTCCAAGGAACAGGAAAAACGATGTTACAATATTACATTCTGCAGAAAACGCGGGTAAAGTGATGATGACGTTAGAATATTTCTCACGGGCGCGCGCGGGCCCAAAAGAGGAATCTCGAGAAAGTTGGCCAACACTCGCTCAAGATCAAGTGGATGGGTCGTCGGAACCAGTTTCGTGAATCGGCAAGAGTAGGCAACGATGAGTTAGTAGGAATCTATAGTGAAACTGGCTTCAACTAAAACTAGTCCTCTCAGGAAACATTAAATCATTGATCGCGAATTGGTATTCGATTCTAAATAATATTTAATAGAGGTTATTATAATATTAATCACGTTCATATTGTGTTTGTAGCGGATGTATCGCAAACATATTCGCGCCAAATTCTAGTGAAGGCATACAAACACCAAGATTTGTGACCAGAGGTGTCTTCTATTTACATGATAATCCCAATTCTTCTAACAAAGTATTTTCTTAAATTTACGCGAATATCACACATTGAAATAAAACTATTTTAGAACTGATTTTATCGCGGATTATTTTAGCTTTTAAATACCGACGTTTCGGTCTTTTTAGACTTCATGTTCACGGGTGCACCCGCGATAAAATCCGTTATAAAATAGTTTTATTTCAATTCGTCTAGCAATTTTGTAAATTTGTAAAATTCACATGAAATTAAATCCAATGACAACTTGCTATTAAATTGTGGCAAGGCTATTTAAAAACGTTAAAAATGAATGTAAATGAATTAGCGTATTGGTGTAGTATGCTGTATCTTCTAGTATATATATGTAACTTCTATATTTGACATAACACGTAACCGTTCCGCTGTAGTTTTAAACGACTTTAAACCGTTCAATAATTAGTTCTGGTAAAACTAAACACACCGTATCAGTAGCCGTGAACACCGGAATACATTGTCAATCCATTCAAATTGAATGGCAAAAAACTCCCACCCATGCGATTCCTCTCACATGCCATTGTGAATTGTTTGAGGGATCTAAATGCCAACATTAATTGCTGTGGGCTCATTGTCACTAGTATCTGATCTCACGGAATTAGTATTGCTGAGGAACAGGCTTATTTTTAAAGTAATATAAGTGTAGTTATATCATACTTCAATTTTATGATACATTTGTTTGTAAGACAATGAATGACTTCCTACACCGACAAAATGATGCAACTGTTACTTAATACAAAAATTAACAACATTAAGACGTAATACATTTAGTAAATTATTTGCGTAATTTACAAAAAATGAAGACTCATTTTTAAAATTTATAATAGCAGTAAAATAGTCAAATGTGTGTTTAAAGTAAGTACTAATTCCTTGTTTTGTGTTAGTTTCAGTTAACATAGGAGCAAATGGTTATCGAACTAGCATAACTAATCAATATGTACCTACTCGTACATTAAACTAACATCTAAAATTCTAACAAAATAACTATTAGTTAAGTACTGTTCGATCTTATCGTATCGTCTAATTATTTTGAGTGCAAACTATTTCATTGATTTACGTTTAATAGGAAACTTTAGCGATTATTCTGCAAGTTATTTCAGGTAATGGCTATTGTTCGGTGAAATATTAGAGATTGTGGTTGTGATAAAAATTAGATTGCCTCACAATGAAATGTTCAATAGGGTTTAGAATTCTCGTGACTCCCTTGTTTTGTCATTTTTTAGCCATCTTGGCATTGGTTGGGTAAGGTACTACACGATTCTTCAAATATGTACATACCATACAATTTAGTGACCTAAGCAAGGGCGCTCAGTTGGCCGATTAGGTACCGGCCTTAGCGTAAGCCTCTTGAAGAGGCGTATGAGAATAGGTTGCCACAGCTTCCTATGATTTCCAACGAATAATTACTTAACTTACTATTAGTAGGAACCCTGAGGTTAAGTTGCGTGTTCGATTTTAAGCCAATGGTGCCCAACGGATTACTAACGTTGGTGTCACCCAAAAAAAAAAAAATTGTTGGTGTTCAAAAAGCAGTCATAAGTATTAATTATTGTAATCAAGTCTTTGGTTTATAGTGCCTAACACCTGAATATATTTTGCCATTATTTCACACGGGATATTCTCATATTGTAATTTGTGTAATGTGATTTCTTACTATTTTTACAACTTGCGACTCCATTCAACTGGTTTTATATGGGAAGATATTTGGTAACTAAATAAGATGAAATAGGAAAGTTGATTTAATAGAAGACTAACATTTTAACCATGTCAGCTTTGAGCACCTTCGCTGTTCTTAGGATTCAACGCACCTAATAAACGGGATCGGTATTACACAGTAATACTAACCGATATTTCATAAGAGGCTTAACTTCAAGCACCTAGACTTGATCTTTAAAAATCTTCAAACCTGTTCCTAACCTGACCAAGTGGTTCCATAAAATTAATAAGGTCATACAGACACCATCATAAATTTTATACAACACACTATTAAGGCTGTTAGGGGATTACAATGGGATAGTCCCATAATGGCGATCAGAATCAAGAAATTTCGAGTAAGGAGTTCAGGTCTTCTGTTTCTAACACACGAGGATTTTAATCATAATCATTTCTATAAATGATTAACTACTATGAGTTTAGAGCAAAAGTAGGAGAAAGGAGTTCCGAGGACCGAAATAAAATAATTCAGGTATCATGTTCACCACATTTATTTACAGATTTGACTTTTCAGAGGTCTTCTTCAATCTTTCGAAAGAATGAACTTAGTAGTTAACACTATGTATGTATGCTTAAAAAATTACTGCCTGGAATAAATATTGTACAAGTATGTCCTTTCAATGTTATTCGGAAAAGAAAAGATCACTTATTAGGACGATAGAAGTTGGTTGCATTATGTAGGTATCTATGATACTAATTACCTATGCCATTTGAATTTTGGGGATATCTTTTATCTATTACATACAGTCAATAAAATAGGTATACAAATTGTATCTGTGATATCTTTGACATCAATACGCTTTTGAATGCTGTTTCTATAAACCGGTTTTTCTGTCGTATTCTTTACTGATATAAAATTACGGCCAAACATTTTGTATTTTGTAGTCTTTTGTAAAATAAAATAAAACTATCAAATGCAAATTTTATTCCTATATTTTGATGTCTTAAGTTGTTTTTTATACACATGTATTTAAGGCAGCATTAATTAATAAAACACGCATCATCCTTGGCCTCCCAAGATATTATCTATTACTTAATTATTTTCTCACAAATTAAAGACTTAAAGAGTAGTGCTAACACGAACTTCGAAAAATAATACCGTAGTAACCCTGATAATTTAACGATACGTTAATGTCTGTGGCCTTGGATTTTGGTCCATAATATCAATTCATTTCTCTTGGAAATTTATTTTTTTACAAACTCACATGTAATTCAAAGCGGTTCTCTTACTTTTCTTTGAGTTACAGAGCCTTGGATAATGATAACGCATATCGTCTAGTAAAACGTATTCCACCCGATAAGTGTGTTTGTAAGTGTCGGTATAATTGAAAACGGCATCAACTTTCTACAAAGTAATTTAAATGGTTCTCTTATCTTTGACAGAGTGTATTTAATTGACTACTTTGTAATCTCGGTTAGCTTTGATAGTTAGTGTCGTTAAGTTCATCTTGTGACGGTAATATTCATTATTTTCCTTATTATATTGCTTTCCGTTTAGATAAGCTTATTTTCTTTGACAGGTATTACTTAACTTTATATACATTGCTTCGTTTAAATGTCTTCTTGGTCACGGCCGCATGCGCGTTTTTTTGAATTCGACTTTTGAATGACGCTATAGATATCCACCAGTATCTCGTTGGTGATATAATCGTTGATTGACAGTTAATATGTGTCTATATTTTGTTATTGTTGCTAATCGTATTGATTATTGCAATCCTCATAAAAAATATTAAAAAGTATAAGTATGTACATGTCGGAGAAAGTAAGGGGGCTCCGTCGACACGAAACAAGACGCCAAAGTACTTTATGCACAGTGTAATCACTCCACTAAACAATCAGTTTGCAAATATAACTAAGAATTGATCAGATCTAAACAGATTTGCAACGGAAATGCAGTAAGTTTAACACAATGTGGCAACACAACTGTTCGCCTTCGCGCCTTATCACTGAATGCCCTCCATTACGAATTTCCGTTTGTCAATTTCACAAATGACGTCAAAATGTCATTCGCTGTTCATCTACTGATAGGTGACACCAGAGCTATGTTAACGTTACCCAAGTGCCAATACTTGGCGTTTCCGTTTGGTCAAATCAATTGTTACTCAGATGACAGCTCTTTACTGACACTGCGACATACCTAGGTCGTACCTTGGTCGTAGGTAAGTAATTTAAATTCGTGATATCAGAAAAGTCAAGAAAAGTTTTGTGTGTTTAATTGAAGTTTTCAGAGTTACTTTACGAATATATAGATAAACACTGTAACTATATAATTTTGTATTATTTGGAATCTATGTAACGTCAGAATAGTGCTTATTCTTTGTTTTTCCTTACCGTGCCAAAAAGGTTTTCGTGTCACTTTAGAATATCACGATTTTATCAATGAACCACACTATGTATCGACTTATAAATGTCTTAATCCATTGAGTAAACACTTTAACTATGAAATTAACTGAAAAATGTTTTAAAACAACCAGTTAAATACGAATTATTGATAAAATTCTAAACACATTCCAAAATTCATGACCACAGGTTATGCAAGGACACGGGCTGTTTGACATTTTTATACTTTTTAAATTAGAGTGTGGACATAGATTTTTATGGATTCGATAACCATAGATTTAGGAAGAACTGAGTGAATGATATCCAGTCAAATGAAAATGTGATGTTTAGATCGTACTTTAATGTAAAGTATTGTCCTAAATTATTTTATTACTGTCTTCTTTAAATATGAAAATTTTGTTTTTTAACCATGTAACTGATGCTGTGTGAAATTGAGTGCATAATAAATATAATTAGTTGTATCGTATCGTCACTCATTCAAATGTTCTAAACGATCATTTAAATAAAATCAATCTGTGCTTCCCTTGGTCACGTCATTACTTGAGAACGTTTACACCAAAATGGATAATTTATGTATCTATGTGCCTAGATTTAAAAGTTACTCAGAAGTTTAAAAAAAAACAGCTCTGCCTATTTTAAAAGATCTTGTCCTTAACAGTTTAATACATGTAAGGTTGTAGTCAATTTATCGGTATTCATCTAGAGCAGCGGTCGCCAAAGTGCGGCCCGCAGACGATACTTCTGCGGCAACAAATAACTTCGATGCGCTTGCGTTTTCATTTTTTATAACCGCATGACTCCTCCCTCCCTAACTAACACAGAGTTCATCCCGCATTCGCATTAACCTACTCAGATTCACTATCAGATTATTGATTAATAAAAAAATTAACAAAATAGCTTGTTTGACCCCTCATCTTAATTTTGGTAACTTTTTAAACATTTGTAATATTTCCTGTTTTCAAAAATTTATTTGAGATACGACTGTATTATTGTATTCCAGTGTTTTATTAAATGTAAAGCTTCTTGGTTCCGAATAATGAATGATTAGAAATCTATTCAGTCACTCTTTTAACAAATCATTCAATGTATTCAATCATGGTGGCCCTACCCTAAAAATATAGTCTCTGGTTACGAGGCGGCCATATTTGTTGTTATAATATGCATCCTAAGGAAAAACAAGGTATACCTAATCTAGTATACTTCTTTTTAATTAAATTTCTCTTGCAACTTGCTTTGTCTACTTCATCAACTGTAAATAATAACGATCAATTAAATAGTGTCGTTGAACCTCGCTTGAGCCAGTCTATCAAGTAACCTTTATTCATCAAAGGTGGGTGGACAGCACGCGTGCCGAGGAAATGCACCTGCATGGGCTGCAGCTGAATGACACGCATAATTACATTTACTAAATAGTTAACCTATATACGGACATAATACTGGTAATTAGAAATTATTGAATAATCTTAAGAATTCTTATAATAGCCGTGTCATTTATAGGGTCACACATAGTCATCGCTATGTAGATGATTAAAATCGGAAATTCAATACTAATAATCGTACTTTGCCTCAAAATAGTGTGACCGTGCATTCTTTCTAAAGCACGTTTTTGTTAAATGTACGTAGCAAATATAAGTTTATGAGGCTGTCGCCCAATGTCAAGATCATTCATAAACTCGAAATTGAACTTCCTGTATTAATCTCTTACTTTTGGCGTTGACTGTTCTTGAAGGGTGTGTACCGAACCTTTATTTAAACTTCCGCATAAACGTGTAACATGCCTGTAAATATTTCAAATGACGGTTTATCGAAAAGTAATTAAAACAAAGAAAAAATATTTGATTTATATTCAATGCCCAACACGGTCCCTGATGGTTACTATAATTTATCATTATTTTAAATATTACAGTAGTACGCACGACTACACATCAAGCATTTCTAGAATTCGCGTTTCTCTTGTTTCACAGAAATCATACGACATTAACTTAAACTAGATGTGTACAACTTGTGTGTACATAACCTTTCGTTAAACAGGAAGAATTGTTGTTACATGAAGTGTAGTAGCTTTTATCTAAACTTACAAAAAATAACTATCACCAACACAGCCCTCACGCTTCTATTACTCCATAGTTGCTTAGGTATAGTGATAAATATCACTCACGTTTCGCTAGTTATCTTTAGTTAGATCCTATTGGTAGAGGGTGAGCCTGTTGATTCATAGGGTAGCATTTCCAGCTTCGGGCTGCTACTAAGATTTTTCAATATTAAAAACATATTTCTCTTTATTTATTTGTCTATTTAATGGCCCGTATAACGACGTAGTGGATTTATAGAGACGGTCGTTGTCTCTGAAAAACACCACGGAAACTATGGCGAGGATCTAAATTCGTCTGTCACTAAGTGGACGGAAGAGCGTACGGCGAGCGATAGGAAGAATTGGTAGGTTGTAAGAGAGGCTTTTGTCCAGCTGTGGGACATTACAGGCCGTTAAAAAAACTGTTCATTCCCGTAATTCCAGGACCAACCAAGTATGTAGACAAGTCATAGTAAAGCAACAAATAACTTACTTACTAACTAATAAAGTCATGTTTTTAGAGTTTTAGAAGAATCCTGACTCCTGACTGTTCAAATTGTATTGAGTAAATAAATAAAATCAGTCAGCAGAATACGAATGTTTGCATTAGTAACTTAAGTACAGACGCAACATTTACGTTAACATCGTTTGCTAAATCGCAAAGATTGTGTGTTATTTTGGTGCTGATTATGTATTATGTTTATTTATTTATGTTGCGAAAGCAAAAGTTAGTGCGGTTTCTTGACCCCGAGCATTGAAGGCCGCTAAGTAGGTGCCTAATTAACATTAATTAATTCTATGTAGTAGGTACTATATACCAATAAGTAAAAATTCTAAATAGTAGCCGAGTGAAATTCTCCGTACCCAGATTTGAAATTATGCTCAATCCAAATTTTATGAAAATTGATTAACGCCAATAGATAGACAATTGTCATACTCTGTCTGAGTTACTATCGCATTTATGATATTAGTAAAAAAAAATTATGTAATCAATGGGATGGAAATTGCCAAAAGTTCGAAGGCAATGCATATTTTTTTATTGCACGTGTGTGATTGAATAGGCATTTACAGCATTGTTTTCTCTTGTTAACATTAAGAATACTTCATAGTGTTGTCATTTTTAGACTACCTATATTTAAAGTCTTATGACATTGATGTCTTTAAATAACACTTCATTCGATGTCGTTTTAAAAATTTGCCTAAGTATTTTTTTTATTCTTGATTATTTCTAAAAAAATGTTTAAAAGTTATAAGCACTGATATTTCAATGATCAAAATGGCTGCATGTCATGGCCTAGGAAAAATGTGGGTTCGTGTTGCTTAAAGGTCACACCACCCTCTTCTAACATCACTGTTCCTTATGTATATTATACAGTAGATCAGATAAGTACTTCTTAAGCTGCGTGTTCACGGAGGCGATGCGTTCAAAATCCTGCTCGGAACCATGTTCATGTATTTTATATGGATTCCAATTCATCTTCTCTCTGCTAATTCCGGAAATTTCGAGCAATATGATTGGTTAATTCATACTCCACTAAGCTCCGAGCTCAGCTTCGCTCAGGACCCCGATTTTTCATGCGCTTGAGACATTTATTATAAGAATATTGATTGAAAACTAACGAAATCGAGATAAATATCATTTCTACTACTTATTGCATGTCGTGTGTTGAGTGGTAGACTTATCTCTAACGTGATATTCTGAGAAAACAAAAATTTGTGTTCCGTTAACATTTGCCAATTTTTTTACGTGTTGAGTTCGAAATAAATGTTTAAGGTCCAGCTCCATCTAAGTATAAACGCAGTCTTAACACTCACAAAGGTTGAAGAAGAAACAGGAACAAGAATAGTTAACCACGGATGTCAAATAATTTTAGTAACGGATACAGATGCTGGTCTAGCAAGTCAATTTATGGTCAAATCTTACTAAATCCATGGGAACTTCCGCAGTGAAGACCTTATGCGTCAAATTAACATACCGTACCGTAGCTTGATAGCATAGCTTGTATGATTAACTCATACACTTCTTGACGTAACGATATCTCCTTATATTGCACTGGTTCGTAATATCCTGGCTGCTTTCTGTGCGTTAATCCAAGGTTTCTCAAACTAGGGAGTTCGGGAGTTGGTTGTCGCTCGCGATATCTTTTTTATTTTCCAATAGGCTTGTGCTTGAATACAACTTGCCTGATGTTAAGTAATGATGCAGTCTACCATGGGATGCGCTCGCCTAATATAAGCAAAAAATATGTATGTAATAGTGACTAAATAGCGCAAGATGAAACGCAATTTTATTTTCAAATGATATTTATTTATTTAAGAGAGAGGATGAGAGGAAAGGGAGAGTTTTAGGAGTGATAGGGGTACTTGTACGTTGGGCTATAAGTTTAAGAAAATTGTTATTTTTCGAGGAAAACCTTTCATAGGTCCCACACGGTATCAGAAGGAAGTTTGAGAAACCCTGCTTTAATCTATTTGATTTACCTTTCAATACAAACGAAATCTGTATGACTTTCTTATGCAATCAAGGTATTACATGTGTGTGGCGATAGCTCGTGTAGAAAAGAAGCTTATCTTGCGATAAGAATTTATTGCGTATTGCTACCACGTGTGGTACACAGATTACGTTAGTTTTATGGCACAATGACATTTGGGAATGTAAATTGTTTACTTGCTCCATATGAAATCAGAATACCAAATTATTGTTTGCGTTTATACTTTCATAAAATACAGATCATAAAGAAATTAAGTATGAAACAAGAATAAATGGTAGGTAGTGTGATTATGTAGGCAATGTTAAAGTTTGGATTGACTTTTGGATAAAATTTGGTGCAGATAGATTGTAAAGCCCTGTAACATATCAAAAGCATCTTAAGGTATGCATTCAGTATTTCAGGCGCACATTTATTAATAGGAGGAGGATATTAAACTGAAAATACGTCACGGAGTGTCCTTTGTGAACAAAAAACACAAAATAAAAACATTACTTCACGTCACGTCCCTTTCGTGTGCTGCACACACTGTATTTAACAATCCTGGAGACTTATTAGCATTCATTAAGTCCAATAGAATCTACCAATCGTGATGTTAAACTGTTACGTACAAATGGTTGTAAACAGAATATTCGTGCACACGACATCAAAAATAAAACTTCGCTATTCGGTAAAGAAATTGCAAAATATTCGAGGAAACAACAGAAATACCACCCTCCGCGGATTGAGCAAGAATTCCAACAAAAACGATTTTATGCAATTACGCTTAAGTTGTCCGGAGAGTTATTACTAAACCGAGAGCTCGGTCACGCCGCTGTAATGTTCGCGGGACCGCTCGTGCGAGTCACGAGCCCCAGAGCCTTATTCAGCTACAGAATTTAGCCCTATGCCATCATATTGCCCTTTGTAAAGGTTATTTTACATCTCTGAAAAATACAGGAACGAATTAACATAGTCAAATTAATAATACTTACGTTTTTAAATGATTCTAAGTCCATTGTCACAAAAAGGTACACTATCGTAAATTTATTATATGTATAGAAGGAGATTTAAGTACATAGGTAAGTATAGCATTCTATTATCTGTGATAGGTACTTGTATAGTATATAAGGAGCAATAAAATAATACTGTCTTATTAATTTCATCTACTGCTGTAATAACCGCAGCCTTGTTCGTTCAACTAGGTTATTAAATAATAATTTACTTAGTAAGTCTATGATGAAATTCTATTCAACGGCATCAGCTAGAAGGAAAACGGGAATTTTAAATGTTAGGTGAACCCAGCTTTTAATAACGGCTTTACAACTTTGTGTATGTACATAGCTAACGTTGAATTCATTTATGAATGTTTCTTATAGAGTTAAAGTACCTAGTCAATCACTTGCCTCTCTTTAAATATTAGTAGCTACGGTTCAGGAGAAGTCTGGCAGGATTTGCTAATTTATCGTACTTATTCCCCGTACTTCATCAAGACCTTTACCAATGTCAAAATTCAAAGATATGTCGTATGTAAAGCTGAAATTTTGTATGTCGCGATTGGGTTTTTAGTGTATACTTAAATCTTACTTTTTTGGGTACTTGCAAAAAATCAAACATGTACCCAAAGGTGAGGTCTAAATTATAGCCACATTTCGCTAGCTATGTTTAGGTGTCATACATAACGGGGCGAGCCTATTGTCGTGAATCTGGTGCTTGTACGCATTATCCGGTTAGACCGATGGTACATTTAATATTTCCGCATTTTATGAGACTAAACCGAGCACTACAATCCAACAACTGCTATTCCTGAAAGCGTGGTTTAACGCATGAAAAATCAAAGTGGTACAAAACTTCGAACTGGCTACCTACTTACTCTATTGTATCCCACGAATTTAATCAGAAACCTAGTAATAGAAATTCTTTCATCAGGCTAACCGGTCAGTTAGACGGTGGTTCAACTAAAAATTTATCCACGCTAAGTTATCCGCAATATAAAAAAGATAATAAAAATCCAATCGTTATCTGGGAAAACCATACAACGCGTTTAGACCTGCATTAAAACATAGGTCACGTTTTCTAATTAAGTTCCTATGTTAAGACTTACAGTTTCAAACTTTCCAGGTGTGAAGTTTCACTGATTCTACAGAATTTAATGTGGTAATTAAACGTTCTAAAATTAGACTTATTATAACATCGGAGGTATAAATATGCAGATTAGACTTCAACGCAACTGATAGGCTTTCACTTTTGTTTTCTTGAGAGGTGAAAGCGTAGAATTAACTAACATGATATGACTAATCGTTCTATGAGTAGAAGGTAATTTATGAAATGTTTTCCGAAGGTGTAAATTCCAATAAATTAAATTAAACCATCTGTAAAGTAAAGGAACAACAGTTTTAGGGATGCGTGCTTGCCTTCCTTACTATCGACACAGCTTTCGATACATCAAGCTCGACCTATGCATTTTCATATCACATCTTGTAGATTACAGCGAGTATATTTTTCGCTACTTGGCGCCAAGTGTGCGTTTGCCTTGCGTGGTGATCTAGCGTAGTTACAGCTAGCCCTGCTCCGGGAGGAATCGTAGCTCACTGATCACGATACCGACGGGTTCTTGGAGCGACCTCGGGGGCCCGAGGTGTTCAGCCCAGTCATCTTACCAGTGATAATATGTTTGTTTAATAAGGCATAATGACTAGTAATAATGCCGGTAATTAGCCCAAGGTGTGACCTCGTGAGCCGTATAAACCTGCAAGCTAAGGCAGGAGTGGTTCTGATAACACATCTTACGCGCTACCAGATACATAGCTTAGTCACTGCTTGCCATGACGGTTAACGTGGCTTAGCTTAGCTTAGCTTAGCTTTCACATCCTTGAAGCATAATTGCATAGCGAATATCTGATGGAGAATTACTCTTAGGCTTACGCGTAACTGTGTAAAGTCTATCTTTCAAGTATTAAGATATTTCAGAGATGTGTCAAGCATGAACATTTATCACCTCAAGACTGTTTATTGATGCTAGACGCCATATTAATGGACTGGCCTGTTGCTGTAGTGGTTAGTAACCTTGACTGCTAAGTTGAAGGTCATGGGTTCGATTCCCACATTGGAAAAATCTTTGTGTGGTGAGCATGATTGTTTGTTCTGAGTCTGGGTGTAATTTGTCTATATTGTGTGTGTCTTTACAAAGTAATGTATTTACTTAGTATAGTAGTACCTATGAGTTTCTAGTACCCATAACACAAGAAAATATAATTGTTTAAGTTGGGACTAGATGGCGCTGTGTGTATGTGCGAAATATTACTAATGTTACTTCAAAATCGTTTATGTAACTGTGCAAATCCATTCTTACTAATCTACTCAAGATATCTATTTCGGAGCCCTCCTCTGATTCTGTAGATCCGATTCCTTAAGGCGACAAAACTGATGACGTTTCTCCTTCCATTTATCATCCGTCGTTTATCCGCGTTGGGGGAACAAAATTGAAACTTTGCTCTTTTTAAGCCCATCCCCAAGGTTCAGTGATCACCCCTGATGACTATAAGCTGTGAAATTGTATCGCGCAGCGAGTTTCGCCGTTTATAATAATAACAAAAAAGATTTTACATTCACATACATACATAGTATTATATAGCATCACGCCTGTATTACCCAAAGGTGTAGGCAGAGGTGAATATCACCCACTTTTCGCCGGATATGTTAAGTAATAGAGGGCGTGGCTAATGCTGTTCATATGACACAATTTCAAACTTTGGACTTCAACTAGTATTATTTGAAAAATCTTTTTGCTCAACTCGGGAATCTAAACCGGGATGGAACACGCTTACCATTGGACCACAGTTAATTACTTATGTAATTCTTTTAGAATTTATAAACTAAATATTGACTAAATCGTAACTCCCATAACTGGTCCTTTGGCGCAGTTGTAAGATACTTGTTTTTCTCGCCTTTGCTCAGGGGTCAACCCATAGGAATCTGTATGCATTATCTATGTCTCTCAATAATCTGTATAAATATTTACATAAGAGGTAGGCTATTATGTAAATATTTATAAAAAGTAGCATTATAAAATAAATTGTAAGAGTGATCTGGTTCAAATAGAATGTCATCAATGAATGTACTTAAACATAATCTGACTGGACTGTAAATTAATCTTCGTTATGGAATGGGGCTGTCTGTACAGTTTTTTAAAACATGATTGGCAATTAGTCTCTCATTCATATTTAAAAGTTAAATAAACGAATGTCATTTTAAAATTATGTTATTGGTTAACATAAATTACTCAGAAATATGAAATTTGATTTGCTTTACTTGTGACGACCTCATAATTGGATTGTCATGGTTGAGTGTATTCTAATTAGAGGCAAAGAGGTCAGAAAAGTTTCATAAAATATTATAATTTCCTACGATTTACCAATAAATATTTTGTAACAATAACGATGTTAATATTTATTAAAGTGTGTTGTTAAGCCCTGGGCCTCTCGACAAATAACATAGCGAAGTTATAACGAAAGATCAAAAATAATAAAATGTAGATCGGTAGGTACCTTTGAGATTCGTAACACCTTCGAAATGTCAGGTGACAAAAAAAAGGCAAGCATTACCTATATGTAGTTACCATTTATCTGGTTTCCATAGTACAAGGTCTGCTTAGTTTGGGATCAGATGGCCGTGTGTGGCAATGACCCACCATATTATTATTATGTTAAACGCTTTGCTATGTAATTTATCTAGAGGCCCGATCTGGTTTCTTAAGTAATCTGTCCTATGTAACTAACTATCCAGGTATACGTATGTGTGCAAAATCCGATTTTCCAATTCGTTTAGGCACTTTGCTTTTCTTTGTCACAAACATCCATCCATAATCGTATCCTAATTAGCTTTCGCATACATAATTTTAATAGCAGTAAATGTAATCAGTTAATATTATTCAAACTAGTTTTCAGCTCAACACCTTTAGGGTGCTTTTCCATAAGAGACATGCTGCTATAGGTACCTATTGTTTTAGATGTGTTTGATATCCAACGATTATTAATTTAAGAATATAGCAATATAGCACATTTGATGTAAACAACTCTCCTGCGCACCTGACTATTTAGCTTAGACTGGCCGCCGTAACCGGAAAAGCAGCTAGAAGAGATTATGAAAGGAATCGTGCGATGGATGTCTGTTATTCCTGCCTTCCCTACTGTCGATGAATCGCTTAGCTACCTCACAGCGAGTTATCTTCACATCACATCATAGCTTCGCATCAATGCAAACGTTCTATATAGTTTTGGAGTGTCGCGTCTCGTCGCTTATCATAGCTGCATGGCACATATATGGTGGAAAGGCACCCTTATACTTGCATTCCATTAAACTGTTTATCGTAATTATTGAAACACTGAATGCAATATGAAATGGGTATTGTCCCAGACTTGCCGGAAGTATGCCCCGTAAACCCGAGGGATTCAATGACGTCATATTAATATCCGTTATAGCGGTATTCGGTTTCCTATTTCCGGGTTGCGTGCATTTTATTAAACGATCCGATGTTTACGATTTTTTTGATCAAGTACTTTCGAAATTGGAATGATTTTGGTAGGATTCATGCCATTTTTTAACCGATTGCGAAAAGAGGATGTTTATATTTTTATGCTTGTTAGGGGTAGGTACATCCGACGTATAGATACTTAAAGGAAGTGCATATTTCTTTTTCTGTTTAAATGAATTTTATTTTAAAATGACCTCGTTAAAATATGAAGTCAGTGTTTTGTTAAAGTACAATTTTTATCACTTAAGTAACGAATTTTGCATTTTATTATCATGTTGGTTCAAGAAAGTAAAAAATGAAAGTTGATATACTTTCTATTGAGTTTCTTTGTTTTATGCAAAGAGTTAATACATACATACCAACGTAATTAACATAAAGGTATAAAACCATATAATTTGCACCATATCGTGAAAACGATCTACAAACCATATTTTTAAAACCAAACTGTATTTAGAAATTGCAATAGCATTTATTACATGTTTGAGATTCAGTAACACCAAAATTATGGTGAAACTAATTCAAATTAAGGCTGGCAAAAAGTGGCTGATTTGTAGGGGTCCAGCGATATTTTTAGTTGGTAGGTACCTCAAAAACTAATAAACAAGCTCAAATAGGTATGTTTTCCTGGATTAATTAGTTTAGAAGCTTACTTAATTATTACTTTAGAACCAATACTTTGGCATCAAATCGGATCAAAGGAGAGGTCAAAAGTGGGCTAGAATTTTGAACACCAATGTGATATACCTCATTGGAAAGCTTATTTAATAAGCTGTTAGAATTTAACTAAACACGAATTTTAGGAGCAACCATTTTTGTAAAAATCAAAAAAATGTAATAGAAAAACAAAACGCACATTACCTTTAATTATCCGTTTCCTAAGCAGTATAAATATTGCAATCACGTCAACAATTGCATTCTGTTACAGTACTTTTCTCTTGTAATATTATTCTAGCTGCAGCTTAATGTAATTATGACGAAAAATATTTGTTATCTTATTAGTGTAATAACAAAACGCGAGGAAAAAAATATAATTACGGGAAACGTCATGATGTCATTGTCATTGATCAGTTTGATTGACAGCGTCGAAATAATTTTGATTTTTTTGGTTGCTCAATTGACATTTGACCATGGGGTTGCCAATTGCAATAATCATAATATTGCATTAAGGATTCTTATTTTCAATTTCAATTTTTAAAAAAACCGGGGGGGTGTAAAATTATTTTAAATACACCAAAAAATTTAATTAATTATCCTCTATTAACCCATGTAACTCAGATTGCTGTTCAAATTTACAATTATTTTAATCCCAGGCTCTATACATTTTTTGAACGTCTCCTTTGGTATTGAACTGCTATGAACATACAAGTAGCAAGGAAGAAGTTCCAAATAGTAACACAATTTCATAATAACTTCTAAATTTATTTTAATAGAATTTATGTTGTATTTTAAAGTGTAGTTAAAATATCTACCCACTGAAAAAAATCTTTGGACCGATGGAAATGGCCCACACTGTATTAATATGACTAGTTACTACCTCATTATAACTACATCGGTGGTCTCGTGGCAAGCCTGTTCGCTTAATAACTTTAATAATATGCTTATAAAGCCTTAGTTGCAGCTCGAAGTTTAGAATTGCGCCTGTTGAACTGCAGTAGGCTCGATCACTAACGCATGGAAAAAAATATAGCTATAAAACGCACAAAATGCTCTTCCACTTTTAATGTGCGAACTGCCAAGTTGTGGAATTCGCTGCCGGCATCTGTTTTCCCCGATAGCTATAATATGCCTGTCTTCAAGTCTTATATGAATCGGTATTTACTGGGTAAGCGCGTTCCATCGCAGACTGTATCATTGCTTCACACCTGGTGGTCAAGCGCAAGCCTATTATAGGATAATTTTTTTGTTAATATTCACCTCTGCCTACACCTATCGGTAGTACAAGCGTGAACGCTATGTTTATGTTATTACCTCGTCAAGTAAGATGTTATATCTGCGACTTCCGTATGAGGTCAGTAGGCCTCAGCAGGTTTAGTATGCGGTCTCACAAGATTATCAAGCTATACCACCTACGTATACTTATGTTTGTGTGTTCTGTGCTTGTAGTAATGTGGAATCACTATATAACTGATAATGTTTCCCTCTAGTTACCTAAGCATAAGTATAGTTATCTAGTTATGTAAGTATAATTTTAAGTCAACCTAAAACACAAATTTATACACCCTATCATCATTAAATAGCAGCATCAGCTGTCATTTTATACTGTCATCGCATCCGTGTTTAAAGTCAGCTGTCTCTCGAAAATGTCAATATGAACGAACCAATGAACACCGAGCACGGGTGAAGCAGCCATTTAAGAAGGGCTAACACTTTGTGTTGGACGGTTGCGTCATCGGGACGTGTGCTTGCAGCACATTAATCTAATGTAATCTTTGCAATCTGAAATTATCTGGTCGAATTAATGATTGTGCTATCGAGAAATCGGGGTGAAGTGTTATTTGCAGTAGTTATTTTATTGGAATACCGTCTTCTTACCCGATAATTCACGCCTACCTAAAGCTCTCTGATTATCCTGATTTTAGTCGAAAGCTTTCAAATAATTAAATCTAACTACAACAATCACATGGTCTGAGGATGTCCTAGCCCACTTTGCCTTTTTTTCTACTCTTCACCCTAACGGTTGTCAGTTAACAAAACTGTTACATCCTGCAACTGTTTAAAGTGTAGACAGACGCGTATGTCACTTTGAGAGCTACGTTTCATCTGCTAAGGTTAGGTCCCATCCGTAATTGAGGACGAATGTATCGTTACACGTATTCAATGCACGACCCAAAATTCAAACTTAAGACCTCAAAAAAGTGTTGGACAAAACAGTTTGTAAGAGTAGCCTCTTTTTTGTTCTGAGCCAGTAAGTACAATGTACCACTTCAAAAGAGGCGAGGTGTACTGAAAATCGGTATTATATTGACGTGTTGGTGTACAGAGGCATACTGAACATAGTTATTACATTGACGTGTTGGAGTGAAAAGTAGTTTTATATGACTGTCGTGGTGCGTCATGATATTTGAAGCAGTACATTTGGAGGTGTTGAGGCGCTTTTACATTTTGACGTCATGTCCCGTACAAATGTACTTCCTCTTGTAAGTCCTATTCACACAACTCAAAGTTCCGAAACATAAACCCTACCATTGTAATTGAAATCTTCCAATCCTAAGTGATACATGTGAAAACAAAACAAAGTCTACTATTTGGTAATACGGCTGTCCCATATTCGAACGGTTGTTAACCTAAATAAATTGTTTGAAATCTAATCCAAGCCGAGAAGAGACCCTTTTCTAGTTCGTAAATAGTAGTGCCAGTTGTCTTGTCACTCTCTGTCAGTAAATTGCGTTAGTGACAAGTTGTGGGCGGTAGAAAGTATGTCTAAATTTATGGATGAGATCCGCCCATAACTACCTATTGTCTTTTGGATCGAACAATAGCGCTACAGTATGTAACCTATGGTCGTTTTAATTTCCCGCGACAGCCCTAAATTTTCTCGGTCTAGTTAACGTCCTGCGAGAGTAATTCTGCCGAACTTCTTCGGAATTGGGCCGGTTATTAACTGCCTGTAGGTGGTACGCGTGTAGTCAATAACTATTTTTGTTTTTTTCTTCTTTCATTTGAGGATTATTGTAAACCTTCAATCAATTACTATAGGGATTGATAACAGCTTTACAATATAAAACAAGAAGCGGCCATAAAACAAAAGTGGATCAAGAATCAATAAGATCATAGATAGGTTTGTTTTATGGTCATGACTCATATCGATTGTGAATTGTGTCTGAAACAATTGACGTTCAAATAGTACTTAATTTACGAGTTCCCACTTTTTCTGCACAGTTTACTGTGCGTTGACACGACAACAGACAACATATACTAGTAATTGAGCAGGCGATTAACTAAGCAGTTTAATGCATAACTAAATACTGTGTTACTGTACATCGGGTAATACTCCAGAGAGTAGCCTAGTTCGTGACATGGGGCTCTACGTGTTCCTGAAAACGACATGTTAAGCTTCGCTGAGATGCCCCTGACATCACTAACACCGGTGTTGAACTTTAGTGCATTTTACTCGCATTTCGTATTATATCTACTTATATCTATTGCGATATGTTTTGCAATTTTATTTTCTTTCAGTACATGTTGTAATAAAATGGTCTGAAATAAAACTACTTTATAACGGATTTTATCGCAGTATACCTAGTTTATTTTTTTATTTTATTTCAATGTGTGATATTCGCGTAAATCCAAGAAAATATAATAGTCTGTTTAACACTAGGTTACAACAACGCTATGAGCTTATATAGCACTCATAACTTACTTACTGAGAAAATACATCAACACCGAATAGGTACTAACAAAATGTTTTTAGAAGTTCAGTTCCATCTAGTGAGACTAAGACTATATCAATGCAGTGGCTGATTTTTTTAAACAAAATAGATGTGTTACCTGTGTAAATTAATCCCTGACGTTAATTATTAACATCGCCCAACAATATTTTATTTGGGTAAATAACTATAGCTAGCTCTATAGTAATTTAAAAAATTGTTAATTTTAGTAATGCTTTTCTTCTGGAAACCTATGATGAATATCTACTTAAGTCTATTTGAGGATAATGCAGTGGACTACAACATTACTACTTAATTTTGTTAAGCTTTTGCTAGTGTTATTTAAGTTGTAATTGTTTGTTATCCCATATTAAATAAATAAATATTTATATTGATAAGAACCGCGTGTATTTTGCGCCATTATTATAATTCTTAGTGGCATACCTTATTTATATTATTAAAGTACCACATACCTCTTAGAATGTCAATAGTGCAAGCAGCTTGATAATTCTATGCTATCATTATCGTGCAACGTCAACACAGTGTTGAATAGAAAGTAGGCTCGGCTGCGTGCCGTGGTTACAATTATTTATTGTGTAACTAGTATGTAGGCTCTATTGAAGTTAATGTAGCTGATGCATGTATTAGTTTTTTAATAATATAAAGCACCTACACACTATGGTATCTATATTACTACCTGCTATATTATAGCAAAAAAAGAAAAAATGTGTGAGAACATATTACCTTTGTTCTCGCACTTTTTTCTCTTAAACCCTTTTTAGTATACCACTGCTGGGCACGGGTCTTCTCTCAACTATCTTACTAGTTGAGAGAGATTAGGCCTTTTCCCCAAATGCTGGCCAAGTGCGGGTTGGTGGATGTCACATGTCCTCGAATGGTTAGTTCTTATACATGCCGGTTTCCTCACGATGTTTTTCCTTCACCGATATGGAGCAGCGGTGATGAAACAATTAACAAAAAGATGTATGGGCACGACTAGGAATTGAACCCGCAACCTTAATAGATTAAATACCTTATTTGTTAGACCTTATATTACAAAGGCGAGGCTGATACCGCTGCGCCACCACTGCCGCTGCTACTACATGTTATTTACAATCAAATCATTTTGTTTTGTGTTAACAAAAATAAAGTATTATGCAGAGATAGCATTACCACCTTCTCACCGAAAATCATTCGTAATTACGAGTGAATCGGTACTGGGCAGGCGCTTTCCAGCGCAGACTATCATTGCTTAACATCAGCCAAGTTATAGTTAAGCGCAAGCCTATTTCAGAATAAATAAAATATCAATACAAGAAATACTATAATGTATATGAATAGATTTCATTTTGAATGATAATATGACTCTAAACAGTAACCTTGATATTCAAGGAAGATAAAACTTCGATCGACTCGTGATTGCTAAATTGTGTAGAACAGGTTACTCTAACTATAACTTCTTTATAGATAAACAAACGGAAAATGCGTAGATAGTCGCTTACGAATGCATCTTAATGTAACCATAAAATAGATTCTTTATAATGACACTTCGATTAAACGGTTAAATTAAACTAGAAAACAAATTAAGTATGTAGAAGTAGTCAAAATAAAGTATTAAACTAGGTACATTGACAAGGTAATTGACACATTATCTCACTTCAACCCTTTATAGTATTATCTATTTTACTAGTTGAGAGAGCTTAAGAATATAATAAAAATAGATTAGAAAAAAATATTTGCGTTGAATTCAGGTAATACATTGAGTTGTAAACAAGTAATAAATATGACCCGTATACATTCTGCCTGATGGCATGCAAATAGTTTATTTAAAGGTTTAAGCTTTTATCGACACACGCTGGCCAAGTTCGGGTTGGTGGATGTAACATGTGAGTGGTTACTTCTTAGACATGCCGGCTTCCTTTACCGATATTGAGCAGCGGTGATGAAATAATTCACAGAAAAATGTGACGGCACGACGGGGACCGAACCCGCGGCCTTGAATTTCAATGGCGAGGCTGATGCCGCTGCGCCATCGCTGTCCTACTATCTCATAATTACTTAATATAAAGCAGTTATTTATTTACCTAATATAACTGTACACCTAAACTGAGGACCTAATTAAACTAGTAGGCCGAAATTCCAGCATCGCTATCTTCCAGGAACATAGATACTCTTAAGAGACTATTATACTTAATTTCTTTACATACCTAATAAGGTAATATTGCTTGTAAAAGTTTGATAAACATTTTTCCAATTTCATGGATTCAATATTCTGGTCAGCTAACGGTAGAGTTTATTAAAAATTGTTTTCATCCTACAATTCATTTTTCAAACAGCTGCGCCGCGCTTTTTCGATTTCAATATCAATAGGAATCTGGTTTTACGTTAGAGATTTTTAGTCACGTTAGTTAGTTAGTAATGTTAGCAAAGCAATCACTTTAAAAGTGTAGAATATTATTATAATGGCTTAAAACATAACAAGCCTTCTCCATTCATTAAAAATTCATTAATATCACCCTACACATTTGAGTAATTTAGGCATGGGCGCTATATATAGGAAGAATTATATGTAAAGTTTACCATTAGCCTTTAGCAATCTACTGTTGGGCTTAGGTCTCTGTCAATATGCATAATCACATTCACCCTGTCTTGTTTCCCTGTATGTAAAGTTATATTAGATCAATTATTAAGTTATCTTACTTTGAGATTTGTCACAAAAAAACTGGTTGCCTTTTCCCCGAGCCTCTTAGTCCACTCCTGGATACACTGTTGTTGAGAACCATTTATCTTCCGGGCAAAGGAAGCGGGCGAAACATAAGTAATACTAAATGTTAGCACTTTCACTAATTTACTGAGATGTATTGAATGAGAGGTGTTGTGTTAGGCAGAACATTTATAAAAATAGTGTAACAAATGTAGGATAAGAATAAGAGAGAGTTAAGAGAGTTTAGTTTTTATTGACCAGACCATTACAATTTTTAGGCAATAGTTATCGTGTTGGTGTTTATACTTACGAGTACTTATCTCAACAACAGCGATCGAAGATTCATACCTATTTCCTTTCACTATGTAACCTAATGTATGTACACCATCCGGTGTCAAGTTGGTCTGTATGCCTTACAATGGGACCACTCAAAGGCATGTTGTGCCTGAGGGAGCAGTGCACTCATTGTCTGTACGCAGCAAACGTAACACTTAGAATGTTAATTGCACATCACTGGATAGGATTACACGCAGCTTTTGTGTGTTAACTACGTTCTGTAGAGGTTAGATTACAATGTTACAATTAGAGTCACAACTTATGGGTAGAGAGTAACTTAAATGCTAATCAAATGCCTGTTTATAGTTCTCGTGTGAAATGTTAATAAGTTTCGCCGCCATCGTTAAATTTCGCGGTAGCAATATTAGCAGGAGGTGACAAAAATAGGTGACTTTTGGCATCCATCTCTCTAATATAGAATGTATGCTTATAGCTTATAGAAATATCTTTTAAACAGGCCAAAAATCGAAATATGCAGTTCTTAATGCAAGTCTTATGTTAGCATTGTGCCTTCGTTGCGTCTTTTGCACTGCCACATATAGGTAGACCTTCCTTTTTGATCTATACCTAGTACATAACTGCGTTAACTTTAACTTAATTTTATCTAAAACAAAAATTGAAACAATATTTAATTATTTATAAAAATTTTTAGCTCATGAAAACCTGAATTTCCGAAGACTCCGTGTTTGAATTTTGTTTAACGCTAGAAGTTGTTTGTTTTGGATTAGAAGTTTCGTTAGATGTAATTAGACTATACAAAATAAAATTGGGCTACAATATCTTCAAGCCCGTTTCTTTACTTAATTTGAGACTTGTATTATTTTAATTGAAAGACCCAAACTTTGCCAGCTACTTAAACAAATTATTGCTACTGGACTTTCAAACTACTGCCTTCGTGTTGAAACATTCGGCCTGAATACTAAGTAAATATTTATTAATATTGCTTACGGACTTTAATTAGTTTTATTTTGAAAACGAATTTAAATAAAGCGTTTCATGTTTCATTTTAAGATGAATAAAACCTAAGGAAGTTGACTAAACATTTGGTACTTATTATAAATAATTGTTACGTAATTCGCTACCCACCCCTGGGCTTAGTCTTGGACCATAAGCGTCTGGAATTACCTAGACTCGAAAAACAGTTGAAGCCATGGCTGGAGAAACTTACATCAGTCGGTTGTTTCGAGGTAAAATTCGAGTTCGGGTGGCCCATGTATCTTTGTAGTCGATGCGGAAAAAATTTAAATGATTGTTTTTTAATTTTGCAATAAGTTGTGCACATCAAGCAAGTTGTAATCAAGCGCAAGCTTGATTACAACTTGCTTGATGTTAAACAATGGTGTAGTCTAAGATGGAACGCGCCTGTCCAATATACCGATCCACTCGTGGTTACGCATGATTTTCGGTGAGAAGGTGGCTGCCACTTGCGGTGGGTCGGGTTTGTTGCTCCACCATAGTTAGTAAGCAAAAAGGAGTCGGAGTTCGGAATCTGATTGCATCCGGGTTCGTCGGAGGCTTTTTTACCGGATACGGTTTGGGTGATTCCAAATGCTTATAGTCTGGACTATGCCTTATGTAAAAACATTCCGGAAAATATTCTTTATACCTACGTCGAGATTGATTTTAATCAAACTTTTGCCATCTTAAATAAGTGCATATTTCCAAACTTGTGCGTTGTTTTCGGATAACTATTTTTCATGTCGATGAGATGCTATAACACGTTGCCGGGAACATATTATTACCGCACCTCTATGCGGTATTGCACACCATTTTTTCAAATTACCTACTAGTGATAAGAATCGGTGCGGTGTAGCACTAGATTTTTGAGAGTCCGAAGTGTTGTAACATAGCTACCGAAATTTTAGTTACCTACTAGTAAGATCAAATGCCGTAGTATCACTTTACGTGATACTACTAGACTACTACTACTCTAGAATCAAATGTTAGTTTGGACGCTATTATGCGTTGATTCAATGACGCTCGTCTTGTGTGACGTGTTTATGCGATTGTTTGCATCAACGTGTTATCTGGTTTACTAACTAGCATAAACGGTTATAGATTGATTTTGTTTAAGGCATTTGAAGGTCATTTTGAATTCCAATTCCAAACTTCTGTCACGTATGAGTAGACGGATATTAATAGCACAATGCTCCACACGGCTCTCAGGTCGGGAGACTCGTGCTCGCTCGAGGGCACTTACTCAAGTCGACTCCGACTGACTCGAGTGTAATCGAGGCGTCTTCACTCTGTTACCTTATTGCGTAAAGCACTAACCCTTGTATTAATATTTTCTTAGATAAGAATAAAACTAAATTATCTAACTAACTAATGAAATAATAAGGTCGCGGGTCCGATTTCTGGTCGTGCCCATAAGTCTTTGTGTGAATTTTTTCAGCGTGTATGGATTAAGGCCTAAACTCTCTCAACTCAAGTAAGTTAGTTGAGAGAAGACCCGTTTCAGCAGTGGGACAGTAAAAAAGTGTTGAAGAGGAAGGTAGATGTTGATAAGCAGCCGATATGATTTGTTTTATTACGCACTTGGTTCTTATACTATATATATTTGGGAACAACGATGTTATTTAGGAGCACCTTCAGACAGCGAAAAATGCTCGAAAAGTTGCAACATCAGTGTCATAAAAATAACATTTTATTCACCGCAATAAATTTTGTGATGAATGCAAAGTTGCTTGTTGTGAAAATAGGTCACGTATTATTTTTATGAAAATTTGTTCATTCCATTCTAAAAAGTTGAATATATTTGTTTTATTTTACCTGTTGCCTTGTCAGATGTTCCTTTTATGAAATTATAAAATAGTAAATATTCGTGTTTGCTTAATTCACTGTAAGATTTATTTTATAAATGCGATATTTGCGCAATGTAGAGCGGTATATTAGAAGTAATTATGTCGGGATTTATTTAGGAGTCAATCTGAGAAATAGAAAGTGAATTAACTTTTAATTGATTCTTGTCTGGGAAAAATGTTAGATCGTATCTACCTATTTTATATTGGCTTGTTTATGACGTATTTACTTGTGTATGCTATAGTATAAAAAATATAACTAAAAATGTCTGCTTCTAAACTTATTGTTTTTATTCGTAATTTTCTTGAATAAAGAAGCTAGTGGATTTTCCAGAACCTAAACATGATTCAGATTAAGTTTTAGACATGCTGAATTACCGAGAGGTTGTCGAGGAAAAGGAATTTTCTAATACTCTTTCAAATCTGAGTAGCAGCATGAAGGGTATTGTGCACGGTGTAACCTAAACATAGACATAATAACATCTCTGCTTAAACCTTGCTTAAAGCTTATGAATGCTTGACATAAGTGTTTTATTAATTATACATACAAAGTTATCATAATGTCTAGTTAATTCGGAAAATATTAGTAGTAAATTATACTAGCTTTCCCAAACTGACCACGGTTTCGCCCGCGCGTATGTCTGCTATCGCGCTAAACCTTTAGGTAACCACATTTTGCGCAGTTGACTAAAAACTAGGCATGCTATGTCCTTTCCCGAGCTTTAAACTATCTCCGTGCCAAATTTCATCTAAATAGCTTCAGTAGTTTTGGCGTAAAAGCGCGAGTGACAGACAGAGTTACTTTCACATTTATTATATTAGTTAGGATTGAATCGTAGCACTGTAACAAGAGCGTTTGTAGAAGTTTGAGGACCGGGTCCAAGAAGTCGATTATTGTTAAATGTTAGTAGAACGTATGCCATTTAGTTTGATGTAGATACTCAACAGTATAATGCATACCGTTTATCTTCTGCCTACCCCTTGAGATTAGTAGTGGCATGTTATTAATATGACGCTATTTATCACCACCGAAACTATCACAGTCACAGCTGAACAAAGATCTTTAGTAAAACCTCTTCCTTAAAACCTACTACTACAAGTTCTCATCGAACGTGATTATACTGCGGCAAAGAAATTAAGGTATACTCGTACCTATATAACACCTCTTTTTCTTAAATTAAAAAGACACTATAAAAATAATAATTGTTAATATTTTTTGCGGCAACTGGGTCGTTTTCGACTGTATTTTGTAAAAAAAATGCTATTATATTATAGATGACATTTTAAGTGACACTTAATATTTTTATAATTGGTTCCGTTAATTTTCACTCTTTAATATGTATGTAATTTATTTATTTTTTAAATTTGTATGCCTCAGTGGCAAAACATAGGGAACTATTTAGTCCTTGTTAAAAGACAATATATACAATCGACATAGCTAACCGGATTAAAGTGGTAGTGGGCCGGTCTGCCGCAGAACTGACAACCGCTGGGGTAAACGAGTTCTTGAGTGGAGACCACGAATTGGCAAACGTAGCGTGGGACGCCCTCAGACTATGTGGAGTGTCGAACTCAGCAGGGCGGCCGGTAGGAAATGGATGAGGAAAGCCGCGGGTCGTGAGTAACGTGCTTGAGGAGAGGCCTATGTCCAGCTGCGGTTTAGAATAGGCTGATGATGATGATGATGATGAAAAGACCTATGTAAATACTACGTATATTTTGCAAATAAATTTCTTAGATAACCAGTAGTTTCTGAGATTAGCGCGTTCAAACAAACAACTCTTCAGTTTTATAATATTAGGATAGATTGTATGAATGTAATTGTCAAAAGTTGGCGGGGTATCGAGGAAGATCAAGTTCTTGTCCTCGGCTTATTGTCGGAGGATATGAAGTGGTACTACGACATAAGTTAGGCGAGCGCGGGGGCCTAGCTATGCGGTGTCTATCCTTATCTGGTCGGTGCGCAGTATAAATAAATTTGTCTGGCAATTGAGATTCGATCTAGGATTGTTATAGATAATAATGATAGAAGTATAGTAGGTATACAGAAATGACTTATTTGTTCGTGACCAGACGATTTGGTTTCTATAGGAAACTTATTACTGACATATTTATTTGTAGGTATACGTGGGTGCTTGTGCAATTGTCTTAGATATTTGTGTTGAGTACACGGTACCATACCATTTATGTAACATAGAGCTGAAGCTGAGATACATTGTTACTTTAGTTCCTGAAATCATCATCTTTTCTTTATAAAACGAGTTCAAAAAGAAGAAAATTCTCAATTCGATTGTATATTTTTGTTGTGCGCATGTTACGCGATAATACCGCCAGATAAAGATCGATTTTGATTATACTTGTTATAGGTAATCGTATTTAAATTTTATCAAAATCGATCTAACGGATTTTGAGCTATATAAATAAATAAAATAAATAAATAAATATTCTGGGAACACACACGGTCATCTGGTCCCAAGCTAAGCAAAGCTTGTGTTATACTCGTACTATACATATAATACTTTTTCTTTTGTAAATATATACTTATAATAGATATCTACACCCAGACTCGATACAAACAAATATTCATCACTAATGTTTGTCTCGGGTGGGAATCGAACCCACGACCTGCGGCGTGAAAAGCAAGTATCTTACTGACCACGCCACCGGCACGTCAAACATGAAAATGTCATGTCATGTTATTGTTAAAACACTGAAGTCGATGCGTATTTGTTTTTAAAAAGGTATTAATTATCTTTATGTATCCACAAATCATAAACATTCAACAAATGTATGTACTGTTAGTGACCATCTTCTTAGCTTGGTACAAAATGAAGTCACTTCCTCTGTCTGTAAGCGACATTTGATTCTGTGTGTCCTGTCTTAGTCACATTTTTTTTTCTTTCTTTTCCCTAAACAGCTGTTTGTCTTTTATGGAGTATCGAATTCTGATGATTTGGGCACGATAATTAACATTACCGTGACGACTTATTCCGTCCCGTACTTTTGTATACCTAGCTGGTATTCACGTTTCTGCAGATGAAATACCTACACGTTTCTCAGAGTATTGAACTTAAAAGATGAAGTTTTAATACGAATGACACCTAATGGTATGAAAGTAGGTGATGCAGCAAAGGAATTTAATATCAGGTCATTTGCATTTACCTTCATCTGAGATAGATTTGAGCAGCGGTATCGGCCTCGCCTTTGCGATCACAGCTGCTCAATTATAAAAAAAATTGTGAGGAAACCGGAAGAGAACTAATCATTCGAGGACATATAACATCCACTAACTCGCATTTGGTCAGCGTGTGAGTTTATGTTCTAAACTCTCACAACTTGTAAGACAGTAGAGGGAAGACCCGTGCCTGAGCACAGGGGTAGTGGGACACTAAAAAGGGTTGAAGTGTGATAGAATACGCTTCTCGGTCGTATTGTGTCGATCGATCGATCGATTTTGAGATTAAATAGGCTCCACACTCACCCGCTATACCTGTGAATTCATAGTATTGTCTTAGATTTACGCGAATATCACACATTGAAATAAAACTACTTTTTAACGGATTTTATCGCGGTTTATTTTAGATTTTAGATCCCGAAGTTTCAAAGTCTTTTCAGACTTCATGTTCACGGGTGGACTTGGCTGTGATTTCATGTCACGATACGCGTTACACTCGCAAGGTTTTTTAGTCTCATTTGCGGTCTCAAAGAGAATTAGTCAAGGGACAAAAACTTATACAACATGAAGTTTCGATACCACGCGATCACGCGATTCTCGGTTTCTGCAGGCTTTCCTTCCTCTTTTTTTTACAATATTGTTTTTTTCTAAAACTGTATATAAAATTGAAATCTTGGCCTAAACTATGTTAAAATTTATAGGACCAAATTGCAATGATTCCACATCTAACAAAAGAAGAATCACGTAAATCGGATCATTAATCTCTGCGTAATCGGAGTACATACCTACATAAAAAAAAATTATATTGATCGAATTGAACTTAGTTAGTTATATAAATGATTCAAACTGTACGTATTCACCAAGTATGTTTACCGACATAATACACCCAGTTCCTAAACAAATATCCGTGGATCACATAAACATTGACCCAAACCCGCATAATTATTTCGACGAGATACTTAAGGTCATTGTATAGCTACAATTAGACTATCGATTTCACCGTATGGAAAAACTAGTTGAGTTTTAATTATTATAATGGCACGAGGTTACTAAGGTGACAGCGTTTTCTTTATCGAGTGTTTCTAATCGATTAAAAACTGCTATTGCAATTTTATCGGTTACTCACTTATTGTCCCGATGTAGCAAATCAATTAATCAATTATCAGAAAATAATTTAAATGAAGAGAAAGAAAATAATCGAATATGAGTTTTATTCGATTTGTAGTTCAGGGTTAATATGAGAAGAGTTATATGGGTAGAGTTTAATATATAATATGTAAGTACTCTTCGGGTTTCACTGGCTTCATAAATAAAACCCGACGGCGTAGGAATCATTTTTTTTTGTCATGTTCTGCGTCATGGCAATCTGTTGTGGACAACAATAAGCCATTGCTTTGTCCGATAAGTGTTTATCTGACTAGGAAATTTAGCGTGGTGAGACCCGTCTTGAGTATTAGGAGTCCCCTTCCGTTCTTTTGAATCTGTCGAGTAGTGTCGGAACACTATGTCTCTTCAGTCGCCTGTAGCACAGACTTTTGTCTCCTTGCAGTTTGAGGGCAAGCTCATTCTTATGATTTGCTAATCTTTTTTGGTAGCTAATGCTGTATTTAGTGATCTCCTGTTTGACAGTTGGGACTTTTAGGTCGTGATACATAATTCTATTGCTGATGTACTGTGGTGAAGGAATCATATGGTAGGAATCATAACATTCGAAAAAAAACTATGATTTTTTCAAAAATACTTAGCTTTTTTCTAGTCAGATTAATGCTGGCTTAAGACTAGGCCACCAAGTCACTCAAACAATTCAGTGCAAACATAATGTAGGTCTACTGATGAACAACAATGGTCACTTAACTCCACGCTTAGCGCAAAGGATGTAAAAGAAAGGCTTCCGGCGGCATTTTGAGAACCGGTTAGACGATAATCTGAGCCTAACATTCCACAAGAAGCGCGGGCGCTTGCGATTTACTTCTCTTTATGAATAAAGTGCAAGGTCGTTTCAGAAGACGTCAAGTCAAGGACATATTGTACTGTACCGATATAAGAATACATGTTTGAAAAGAACAATAGAATATTTTGCAGCTCTCTTGCTATATACAGGATGTAATTTTTACCAATTGATTACTATTAATAAATATACTAAGACATTATTGACACACAGTACCTAATCTGAACTGAAACTAAGCAGAGCATGTGCTATGGAAACCAGTTTATTAATATAGGTTCTGCAACTATTCAGATCTGAAACACCGCAGAAGAAAATTCGTCGGAAAACGTAGTAACATTACTTATGAAGAACTTACTAACATTAATTAGGTAACAATAAAACTATATATATCACGCAACTGCAACAAAGTATTACCAATATTTACATTTACCTAAACCTTGTTTACTTATGCTTGTAGAAAGGTGAGTGATTCCTATTTCTCAATCTTTCATAACTCTTTCTATCTCTCAGAACTCTTTGAGTAGTACAGATTCTGTTTGTATCATCATAAAATCAATACCACTAGTAGATAGATACCTACCTATTATTATTCTCGTCAATATTCAAATTCAATCTTGTTCAAAGGACAAAAACCTCAGTAGTTCCGTTCATTGAGTCTATTGACGTCATCAAATAAGACATGATTGATAAAACCTCTTTTAACTATTCAATATGCGTGAAAACCTCACACGTGGTTCTGTTTAAACCTAGCGTTTACGAGTATGTACTCGTACAACAATTACATTATAGTAAACACTAAAAATCCGCGCGATCTCACTGTAGTGATATACAGGGGAATTTTTCTAACTACCCTTAATACTGGAGAAAGCAAATACCTACTCAAATGATCTGTTAATCTTTCGCTTTCACTCTGTATTTCATCTATATCACATTATGACGTAGAACTTTATAATAATTTGTGGTTCTTCATACCCACAAATTTAACACGTTCGCCGTTTGGGTGTCCTTAAGGTTTTAATGTCACGTAACTATTTGCCAGAAGTCGATGCTGCCTCTATAGAGACAAACTGCTAAGTTAGAATTGTGAAATTGTCAGATCGTTTGGTATTGGCAATATGTATGAAGCTTCGATAAAAAAGTAGGTGGTACTAAAACGTTATTTTAAACGATAGGGTTATTTTATAGCCTAAACCAAAGGCGTGGTTATTCGGTAAGATCATTTTGCAATAATATATAATAGCAAAGGCACGTAATAAAAACAAAAGACTGAACGTTATTTCAAATACTCCTTTTATTCATTTTATTACTAACAGCAAACATTGATGTTGGCGAAAAAATAAAATAAAATATCAATGATAGAAGGGTCGTTTCTAGCATTGGTATTTTTATAAGAGTTAAATAAACCTTTAGTCAATTTTATCTCTTTAGTCAATCTCATAAAGTTCAGAGGTTATAAATGGGTTAGGTTCAAATCTGGGTTTAGCAATAAAAAAATGCTAGTCAGTTTTTTTAATTCGGACGACTCATAATAGCAGTTTGATGTCGTCGGAGTTATCCGATGAATGGTGACACGCTCGCCCTTGTTACGTTTGGAACCTAAGCATTTCCGGCGTAATGTATTTGATATCACTCTGCCTACACTTTTTGTGATCGCTATCTTATGTTAGCTTTAGTATTGACAGTATTTCGTAGAAATCATTGTATCAATTAACTAATGATTCTTTTTGCTGCTCTGTATCTTGTTAAAGTGTAAAAACCCATAACCGATTTTCATAAGCTCCCATACAAACGTCAGGATTATTTTTTTGTCATAAAATAGAAGTTCGCTTGTCAACAGCTCGACTCCCCAGCAAGTTACCTTATAAAGCCTGTCTAGCTCGACGGTGATTGCATAGTAATGCATGGCACTTCAAAATAACACATGAAACCATAAAATTCGCCTTTAATACCAGGTGTTAAAGACTAATATTGCCTTGTTGATACAAGTAATTTATGACTTCAACTCTTATTATAGGTGTGTGCAAGTATGTTACTAACTACCCCCGACTGAGTGCTGAGTCGTTTAGGTACGGCTTTTAAGTCCTAAGAATTGATGCGGATTGTCATGGATGTGTAATAAAAACATTTTCTAGTTATTATCTTTGTGGCCTTAAAAAACATTACTTTGAGATAAATAATAGGGATAAAATGTATACCTTAGTGTCTATAAGTTAACTTCCGCAGAACTTCAGTAACATTCGTAAGTACGTTTATGAATCCATAGTTATCACGTCACAGAACTGGCAAAAGTTTATACGTCTTGAACGCTTTCTTCGCGACGTTATTACAATAAACTTTACTCAAATGCCTTGTTTTAAACTACGCTAAAAAGTACATGACGTCTGTTCACTACTACTATATTATTTTGCCTTAAAACAGTCAATTCGTATAACTCTACTAAAATTATTAGACCTTTGTGTGGCTTAACAATTTAATAATGTAACTACGTCGCAACAAGTATCGAGTTTTGCCAATCCCCATTATTTATCAGGAACCATTGGATTCATTCCTAGTTGTAAACTACCTCTACTCGCAAACATCAACTTTAGAAAAACACAACACTCAGTCAAACTTTGTCGATCAAAGGCAGTAATAAGACAGGGGAATCGTTAAACGCAGGTTCGTTTACAAGCGCAAGTAGTTAGTATGTGTATTTCTAATGTGCTAGTGCTTATAAAATCCAGAATATTGGTACTATAATTTATAGTCAAGAATATTATTCGTAAGCCGTGTTTCGTATTGTATTGTAAATCAATAATATCTATTCAAATTTAAATCAAGAATGGATTGATAAACGGTGTTACGAATGTCACAGCACAATTGAGCAGTTCCAATTTGTATTCGAAGCACTACATAACATCGAAATATGGTCATAAATATCGGATTAAAATCAACAAACTCGAGTAGTAGTTAGGTATGTATATTCTCTGCATTTGACATTTCGTCGATGAAGTAGAACTGGAACCAGTGATTTAGTAGAGTAGCTTATAGTGCAAACGCAACATGAGAGACCGTATTCAGCAATAGATTGCTTCCCGGCCCTGGGCGACTGTTTCGCGGTTTCTGCTTTTGTAGACGCCTTAGGGAATGCTACTGATGCAATGAATCGGTAGTGTTTTCTTTTGATTCAACGCCAAACATACATAATGTGAGATTGCACTTTCAATGCAAATATACCTTACTTTGAAATAATATTTGCTTGTTTTATGCATAGCTTTGTGTAGCAATATATATACCTTGTTTTTCCTTAGGATGCATATTATAACAACAAATATGGCCGCCTCGTAACCAGAGACTATATTCTTAGGGTAGGGCCACCATGATTGAATACATTGAATGATTTGTTAAAAGAGTGACTGAATAGATTTCTAATCATTCATTATTCGGAACCAAGAAGCTTTACATTTAATAAAACACTGGAATACAATAATACAGTCGTATCTCAAATAAATTGTTGAAAACAGGAAATATTATAAATGTTTAAAAAATATGAAAATATTAAAAAAAAACGTTTCAACGACTTCTTTGATATTTTTCTCTTTTTCTGGCCAGTTACCAAAATTAAGATGAGGGGTCAAACAAGCTATTTTGTTAATTTTTTATTAATCAATAATCTGATAGTGAATCTGAGTAGGTTAATGCGGATGCGGGATGAACTCTGTGTTAGTTAGGGAAGGAGGAGTCATGCGGTTATAAAAAATGAAAACCCATGCGCATCGAAGTTATTTGTTGCCGCAGAAGTATCGTCTGCGGGCCGCACTTTGACGACCGCTGCTCTAGATGAATACCGATAAATTGACTACAACCTTACCATGTATTAAACTGTTAAGGACAAAATCTTTTAAAATAGGCAGAGCTGTTTTTTTTAAACTTCTGAGTAACTTTTAACTCTAAGCACATAGATACATAAACTATCCATTTTGGTGTAAACGTTCTCAAGTAATGACGTGACCAAGGGAAGCACAGATTGATTTTATTTAAATGATCGTTTAGAACATTTGAATGAGTGACGATACGATACAACTAATTATATTTATTATGCACTCAATTTCACACAGCATCAGTTACATGGTTAAAAAACAAAATTTTCATATTTAAAGAAAACAGTAATAAAATAATTTAGGACAATACTTTACATTAAAGTACGATCTAAACATCACATTTTCATTTGACTGGATATCATTCACTCAGTTCTTCCTAAATCTATGGTTATCGAATCCATAAAAATCTATGTCCACACTCTAATTTAAAAAGTATAAAAATGTCAAACAGCCCGTGTCCTTGCATAACCTGTGGTCATGAATTTTGGAATGTGTTCAGAATTTTATCAATAATTCGTATTTAACTGGTTGTTTTAAAACATTTTTCACTTAATTTCATAGTTAAAGTGTTTACTCAATGGATTAAGACATTTATAAGTCGATACATAGTGTGGTTCATTGATAAAATCGTGATATTCTAAAGTGACACGAAAACTGAAGCTTTGTTTACCTTTTTGGCACGGTAAGGAAAAACAAAGAATACGTAATGTCGGTTGGTTTTTTTCTTTGAATTTTTACCAAAATTATTTAAGCACCTGTATAGTTTTTACCTGCCATTATATCTTTGTTCCTAACAACGAGCCGTCACATCAAAGTACAAAGTAGATTTGGTTCAATAACTGGGGGGCCTGGGTTGTTGATTCATTACAGATTGAGAGAAGCCTTAGATACCTTGATAAGCACATCATTATTGTACCTTCGATCTATGCATTTATGAATGCTACTATAATCTCCGTAAAATCCACATCTAAAATACAATTTTACAAAACAAGTCTTGTAAAATAGTTGAAGCTTGTAGTAGTTTCAAATACCACAATTTGTGTGAAGATCAGTTTCATTTGCGGTGATTAAGTGGACCACTAATGGCTAGTTGCATCGTCTGCGCAATAATCTAGTAATACCAGTACGCAACAGAATCGTCGTGTGTTGTGCGTTGATCACTGGATATACACCGCCTAGTTATACCGCTCTAGGGATCTATGTTTAGTGCTAAAGGGTACCATTACGGGCTTGGTTTAATGGAAAAGATTCAGCGATGTATCTACTTGCACTGTGGTTAGGTAATGGCGTTCATTTGTAGAAGCGTAGATTGTACAAAGTAAGTTTAGGTGCATGGCTAAGTATAGTTGTAATGCTACGTAGTTGATGATAGAATGGATTCAAAAATAAATAAGGGATTCTGGAAATTTTTCCATTTAGGCGACTTCTAATGCTGTAGGTTTCTTTTAGCTTATATTACATGCAGTACCAATTGGATCATAATTTAAGCAACTATAAACAATAAAATATTCTAAAAACAGTGGCCCTATGAAACCGCAGCGCAGTGAACCGCACAATATTATTATGTGCGGTTGCACTTAGTCTTTTAAAAAGATCAATGTCAACCAAATTGATTCAGTTCACAGATATCATAAAGCTCATTCCAATGTTGTAAGGGAGGGTGCAGGTGCAAAAACTTTGAGAGTAGGTGCGCTGTTTAATCACAAACTCCATATTTATGAAGCTGCAAGGCAAGAAGGGCGACATTCTTAGACCTAGCCTGACTCGACTGTCTACATAGACGCCAGATAACTGAGATTACTAGAAACTTTTTATTACTTTTTACTCTTTGTGATTTGAAATAACTACAAAACTATTCAGACAACAACGCGCATTTGTTGGAATAAATAAAAGTTCATTGAGTAACGTTAGGTAAGTAACAAGAGGAAACTGCTAACCAGCAAAGAAAAGAAATCTTCTAGGCCATTGGCTATTTATGAATGAACCAAAAGAACTGACTACCCTGGTGAAAAGAGAAATAATATTTGGTAATAGGTACGAAGATATTTGAATCAGGTTGGTGTTTATCATCTCGGTTTGTAATAGTTGTACTTACCATCGATTTCCCATCGATAGTTGATATAAAATTAATGATTCCATCCTATTATTAAAACGTAAAACTTGTATACCTAAGACCAGTTAATGTGATTATGATAAAAAATGTTGCCGAACCAGAATGTGAACATAAAAAAGGGACATTCATGTAGAGGGAACTCGTAGCTCTGCTCAGTCGGTACATATTAAATCGTGATTGGCTCATTAGCGTCCGAATTCCGAACCAGTGACGTGAAATCCGCGTTTAACAGAGTTATACGTCTATACGTTGAGCGTAATTATATGAACTGCAAAGGGCTGTATGTAACACAGCATAAATACGGGTCAATTATGATGTGAACCAAAGCCGATTTTATCGAAATTGTTTTGTACATTGAAAAAAAATTAAAATAGTTAATACATTTTTGGAACGAAATTTCTTCACCCATATGTCTGAAGCTCAACGGATGGGAGCTTGTGAGTTGAGTTGCAGTTACTAAGGAAATTGTGTAATCACAGCGTAAACTCATATACCCAGTGCTCCTAAGACCGATACGCTGCGTCTCTCGTTCTCTTAATTTATCCTGCACCATTTACAGTAGGCTTAGAGGCACTACATATCTCTTTCACTTCAACTTCCCTTATCTTGCATCTTTTGGAAATATTAGTTTAGCTAGTTTTATCATTGTAATCTAATGCGAAAACTCGATAAAAGTATAAAAAGCATTATACAAAGCAAAAAGCTAAGCAAAAAATTTAAAATTAGGAGGTTAAACTTAGATATTTCGACCAATCTTGAAATAATAGTAGCGCCCTAAACTAATACTCACAGTTTTTCCCATGCCACTCTATACATAGAATAGCTAAATAAAAGAATGTTTCTCTATCAACCTAATATCTTTCATATAAATGACTATTAATGTGTAAGTATCAGAAGGCATCGGTCTGAGATACGTCGCATTATTTCAAACAAATGTCATCGATTAAGCCTATTAGCCATGTAATCTGTGATTAGACCTTCACTACTGGGTGGCCGAATATCTGAGCTCACCTGAACCGAGACTTAATGCTGGACGAAACAAAATAACTTCGATTTGAAAGCAATTACCTACGGTTTTATAAAAACCATTTATGACGTGAATAAGACTATCAGAACACACAATATCCTGCGATGAAGTTTTATGTACAAGACCAGTAAGACGGAGGCCTAGAGTGCTTATTGAAGCTACTCCTTACTTATCTTGTTTATTCACAGATATTCTGAATTATACCTTTATATTATTTGAACTCTCTTACAATCGGATACTCACTTGCACTTGCATCGGTACCTACAATTTTTCGGATTGAGTAAAATGCTTGCTGTTTCCTTTTCTTATATTATAGACATGAAGTTTTATCACACAGTTCCTATATTTACAAATCTAAGTTTAATATTGATTTTCAAATGACTTATTGCAATGAGTACTAGAGTGATTAGTATGCCACGCAATAAACTTACTATACCTACATACACTCCTATAGCAGTGTAAAGTTTGGGAACAATAATCTACCTATGATTTGAAGGAACAATTAACTCAACCCAGTTAGCTAGTTTATTACTGTATTCTCATGGGCTATAAAGGGACTTCAGTCTACGAGAGCATAAGCCTCAACAATTGGCGCACGTTTCGTTTCTATTATGTAGAATATTTGTTCTGAAATTATATTTATTACATTATTGGAGAATCGAAAGTCCCTAGTATATTGATTAGAATTTATTGGCTTTTATTAAGTCTAACGGTATGAGTGATTTACAAAACAGCGATGGAATTAGATATTACGAGTTTTCATTTATATCATACTAGATGGAGTCCTCTACAACATAAGATTTTGTTTTACAAATTGTTTAAAAAGTTAAATCTTGTCTTCTTATTCCAGTGGTATAGCGTATGTGTATTTGCTGAGCAAGATTCTAATCCCGGGTCATTCAAAAATTGTTCTAATAAATACACTAATAGGGGCTAAGAGCAGCGGTATCGGTCACACCTTTGAAATATGAGGTCGCGGGTTTTAGCCCCGGTCATGCCCACACATCTTTGTGTGAATTGTGTCATCCCTGTTGCTCTATATCAGTTATGAAAAACATCACATGGAAATATGGATATGAGAGCCAGTCATACTTGGCCGTACTTGGCCATCGTGTAAAGGCCTGAACTCTCTCTACTCGTGAAATAGTTGAGACAAGACCTGTGCCCAGTTGTGACACAACTGCACAGATAGTCAGATTGAGGTAATACTTAGAAAAATCTAAATAACCACTCAAAGTTAAAAATTGTACCCAATTATTGCCATCACAATTAGAAAGAAAGAAAAACATTTATTTGACAGAGACAGGACACACAGAATCAAATGATAAAAAAACACACGGAAAGAGAAAAAACATAAATGGAAACATTTAAAAAGTAAAAAAAATGCCCTAAAAAGAAATTAATATGACCTATGGGTAACCGGTTAAATCTAGGTGATATTTTCCTTTACCTTCACTTTAGGCTAGTATCTACCTACCTACAGAATTGAGCGCTATGTTATGCTAAAAAGTTAAGACGAAATAAGAACTCTATAGAATAGTCAAAGAGCCTGCAAAACTATGCAATGAATAAAAATGTTAGTGTTATTACCAGCCATATAAGTCCATAAGCAGCCTTAACGGTTATTCTATACTTAACTAGTCCAGTAGCCATTTCGTGGTAATATTAAACTTCCTTTCACGTATCACGTCTGGGGACGTATCCCACAACTTTACGACTACGAATAAACCAACGTCGCCAATTTTAATTTAAACTTAGGCGATTAGTAACTAAATGACCACACATCCCTTTTGCTTTTACTTAAAACTAAGCACGTATTAGTGGAAGTTGGAAACACCATCCTTTCGGTATAAATTTGCTCTATTTTAGTTTTGTAGATCGATACGACACTAACTTTCTATAAACCTCCTGATGATTAATACTCAATCAAAAAGAAGCTATTAAAATTATAGATTTTTGATTTTTAAAATGATTTACGCCTTTTTTGATAACCCACTTTTGTAGGTAGTTTTATTCCCGCTACTATTACGAATGCGGAATTTTGTGATGATATAGGTATGTTTATTACTCATTCACGACTAAACAGCTGAACTAATTTGGATGAAATTTTATACATATTTTAATTTATTTTATATTCATTTAGGTGCAATTTCATACAAGCGAAGGCTTGTAATTGGCTTAATATTTCTTATTTTGGTTAATATCTATTAAAATTGTACTAAGCTCTAAGCTTTCCTGTTAAATATAAAAAAAGTAGCAAAAAATTTAAACAACTTCCATTTCAGAATTTTACTTTTAAACTATTGAGTTTAACTTTCTCAAGCAATACTTTAGTAGCACTCAGTTTCCGTGGCTGCGAACAAGTCTTTGTCAGTAAGTGCGCTAATTTGAGATGCCAGCTCATTATTCTCTGTGGGATTGGAGTGGTATTTAAGGTGCTAATCGGATACGTAGGTGCATATGACTCTTCTATAGCGTACTATTGTCAATGATCTCTTTGTATTCTAATGGTAGTACGTACCTACGGTACTTGTAAGATATTTGTTAAGTCTAAGAGCCTGCGAAACGAGCCACGATCGTCACTGCACTGGGGATTAAATATTATTTTAGTGGTAAAAATACTACAAGAATTTTTTCACACGCGTGCTCAGAGTGATGTATTGTCTTTTAATATGCACCAAATTCCATCCATATACTCGCCTAAATCTTTATTTTGTGTATTTCCATGATCGAATTACTGTTTCCCAAGATACAGGTTCTCCTAGTTTAGGAAGCACAGTTTATTCCTATTTTGGCATAGATTTTTGGTTAGGTACCTACTTGAAACATTGTACATATATGTTGCTACTCATATCTTAGTAAGATTATTGGAAAATAAACTTTTTATTATTATTATTACTCATTTGTGTAGGTGCCTAATAAGTTCCCATTTTAATATACAAACATAAAGTTAATTTTAGAGAAAAATAAACCAACCGACATTCTTGCTCTTACCATTTCTCCACATTTATGCATCTAAGATGAGACATGAAAGGAGGAAATCTTGGCTTCTACCGCGAACGTAACCTGACCTGTTTCAGTTGGATAAACTCAAGAAGCGCTTCGAAGAGCTCCGTAGCATTTCGAAGTGCTACGAAATTATTTGCAACCAGTGACGATATTAAAACGAGAAACACTCGAAATATTAATGACAAAGTATGAGTTCAAAACATTTTCTTTCCTTTTTCCTGGAATATTTGTGTTGCTCATTCCGGGGTGTTTGATTTGATAACGGATTTCTTTTGATTTGTTGGGTTATAGGCGGATAAAGTTTTTAGTCCCTTTAATATTCTTACGCGTTACTTCAGTGTCGAGATTATAATTATTTTTAGTTCAAATTATGATTACTTTCAATTCTTCTTTAGTTTATTATTTTCGTCAGCTCAATGATTATCAAGATGAACATTTAAGAGTATTATAATGACTGTTTTGGAATATATCTGTTGCACTGTTATTTTATGTGTGTAGCAATTCACTCTGACTTTGCACGGATTCTAAAATAACCTTACGAGAACCTTATCTTAGAACCTTACCTTAGAACCTTACCTTATTTACCTACACAATGATAAAAACGACATTAACATCCGTTGTGTGATTTTAAAGGTATTACCGGCTACGCAGCAAAACTCCAGCAGAAAGCTTTTTATAATTTTCTAAATATTATGTATCTCGGACAAAATGTAGGTCATTTCATTACTTCTGCTTGCACTTTAGGGTAATACAGGCATGAGCGCAATGTATTGTTACTATTATGTATTCTAACTACCTACTTAATTACAACTTCGATGTTGGGTTTTGCATGTTTTTATGGCTGCGTTTGACATGCAATACATGAAGTTATAATTAAGTTGCTTACCATTTTCTTGTGTTAACCAACTTGTTAAGTTTAGCTACCTTTACTACACGTGTTGAACAGGACTCTGTTTCAAAAACAGCTGTTTTGGTTCAATATTGACAACCATTTAACACTTTCTATATCGTATTCAGAGAGCCGTGAGATAAAAGGTAAACAAAGCATTTTAATACTACTAAATTATAGATACTACGAACATTTAACATTAAAATGTGACGTTTTGTCAACGGCCGTATCCGCCATCTTTAATGTCCGTCAACTTGTATGAGAAACGTCATTTTCTTTGCTTACATTTTATCCCAAGCTCAAGTGGATAGGAAATAAATATTAGAATGAAAATGAAATGCTGCTGTCTAAAAATGTTAACAAAAAAATTGGTTGCCTGTAAATTCGGTATACGGGCGAAAGTTTTACGTGACAACGACTTTGAGTGGTAAAATAATTTTAATGTGAATATTCATTCGTATAGTAGGAAGAAGGATGAAACATAGTTGAGTGGGAGAGAGACGCAAGGCATTCGGCGGGCCTCTCTCTCGTTCGGTGACTCATCGTAACGTTACCGAGCGTTACACTTTTTCATAAGTGCCTCCCAGCCGCAACCTAATTTAAGACGTTGTCACGTCAAAATTCGGATCCAAAATAGATAAAAAAAATTTAAATTTCGGAACAAACTTTTTTCAAACTAAAATAAAATTTCACAAATCCATCATGTCCAAACATAAAAAAAATATCATCCGAATTGAGAGTCTTCTTCTTTTTGTAGTCTGTTGATAGCGTGTACCGCTATTCTTGTACACAACGATTGAGTAGTTTAGTATTCACATTATAATGAAACGTTCAAATAACTACAAGATTGATGATAACTTGTATGAAATACAGATAATCCAGCTTCTTAGTATCAAGTACCTCTTTGTTGGTCTATAATAGAAGTTATCTCTCAACTTCAATATGCTTTAACAAAGCATAGAATTGGATTACATCAAACTCGATTAATATTCCAGATATAAAGGAAACTAAATCAGTATTAGATACTTAACTTATCTAATACCTAACGCAATAATCTTTTGTTAAAATAGGTTTTATATCTATGGTCATAAAAAATACCTACTTTATTTGCAATCAATCTTTGATCGTACGCATAGTAACGATAACGAGGCGACGCACGCCACCAACGTATCGCCTTGTACGTCAATCGAGGGATCGTCATGCGATTTTATTGGCATGCCTGACACAATCAATTGTTTCTAAAAATACTACTTACTTACTCCGTTAGCTATACGGCTCGACTTGGCCTTCGATAAGAGTTTTTGCTTTCCCACTTTTCGCGATTCTTGGCATCTTCTCGCCAATTACTCACTTGAAGCTCCCTTTAGTCTGCCTCCGCTACATCATTCTATATCTACGACCTACTGTAGGTTGACCAAGGTATGCTTCTTTATGACTTAATATTTTTTACAATATGGCTGAGCGAACGGAATCTGTGTTAGGCATTTTCCGTATTCCGTACTCGCTATGTTCCGTCGGGTCTCTACATTTTGTGCCCAGGATTTTGTGCGTAGTAAGCACCTTTTGTTCTGTTATGAGGAGCTTTTCTCCTCTTTCAATAATACCTACCAATTTTAATTGCATCCTGAAAAAAAAACTAAATAGTAAACTCATTCGTATCTTATCCTTAACTCTACCAGTCTGTAATCTAGATAGCTTAAACCTTACGTAACAGAAAGTCATCGGTCATACCAAACGTGACCGGCCTAGCGGTAGCCGCCTTTTCATTGACGGCGAAAGTTTTGAAAGCTGGTTCGCCGACGCGACGGTTGCATAAAGACCAATTATATTCCAAAACGGAAGGATTGTTCAGTTGACCCTTGATTTGTTAAGGTACGGTATAAAGTATTGAAGAATTTCAAAATTATTTCCGCTGAGTGACATAATGTCTGCGGTGTGATGGATAAAATTTACGTTTTATTACAATATTTTATGCGGTCATCTATTTTATAAGCGGTGAAAACGGTACCTGTTCTGACTCTCAATACAAATTGAGCTTTAGTGGTACATAATAAAGACAACATTCTTTTCTCATACTAATAAGTAAGTACTATTCGCTGTTTCAGTAAAAAGACAATTTGTGCGGTGACTCAATGTAGTAGCTAAAGCTAGGGCTGAACCAAATATCGTTATTGTTATGTGCAACGCAAGTTGACAAGTGTTGCTGTACTAGTTGAAAAATGCATTTTCACAATAAGCTTTTTAATTTTAAACGTTCGTTAAAAATGCTTAAAACAGAATAAAATGGAATAGGTAAAATATTTTGTATTTAAGTATATTTTTGTATTCCAACCCCGAGAAGTTCATTCAAGGAAACTTTTTACGATTAGATAACGCTGATACTACTAAAAGTCAAAGCCAATATTTATTGCGTAGTCAGACGGTATATTAAGTCCGAATCCCTCAATTATTAGTTTTGGTAACCAGCATTTAAAACTTGTTTTGTTGATGACGACCAAATAAACAGTGGAGCTAAGTGATTTGGTGAATTTGAACTCAGCTAACGGGTAAAATCAATAAGGGAGATATACGTTGTAATGAAAGTGGGATCGTGATTTTACACAGTTTGCTGGAACCAACTGGCCTCGTACAAACTCCATGTGAGTGCAGTTCGCTAGCTGTTTATCAAATCACTAGTCCACAGTAATACTTATTAAGTCACATCTTCGTTAAGTTGAAATTATATTTAAAAAAAATAGAAATAATTTATTTCAGACAATTAGCAAGTCTATATCGGGTGAGTACATACATAACTTAGATACTAAATTAGCACGTAAAAAAAATAAAGACAAGACAAATTTAATTCTTACTGTCATCTTCTGCTCACCGAGGTACATTTAGAATTATGCAGCTCGGACCTCCAAAAGACCACTGCATCCATCCAGGGCAGCGCCCCGTTTCTCTCGTTTTAAACAATTATCTTTTACCTGTTAATTTCTGAACCTAAATATTAATCGATAGATACTGATGCCTACAGAGTTATTTATTTATGCAAATATTAATTCACCTAATTTAGTTTAGTGCTATAGGCCGACCGTTTAACTCGCGTATCGCCTATCGTCAAGATTCTGACTCCTCAAGCTGCACAAACAGTGATGATGATTCAAGCGATATATATAATAGTGACCATTACTTTTATGTGTGGTTAAATAGTTCTTTAAGAGATTTAATTAATGTTTTATGACTTTGTACCTCAGATGGCGATACGCGAGTTAAACGGTCGGCCTATAGTTTGTACAATATTATCTACTTGAATTGTACAAACGTGTCATTGAGCAGTTTCCTGTGTGGTTCGTAAAACTGCATTAACTCTAAAATTTTATAAAATAAAGCTTTAAGTTTTTCTATAATAATAAAACAAAATAAATAAACCTACAACGGCGATGGATGAACGTATGAGCCGTAGTAGATTGAAATTTAAAATAGTTACTTGTGTATACACAAGCAGAAACTAACAGATAAATCCCTTTTGAATTAACAATAAAATGAATAAGTGTAAAACCTGTTGTAATTTGTTAGTACACAAAAGGACTGATTGAGTCTGTACTGACGCAATCAATGGCGTTTCAGAAGCGCTGAATCAAACTAAATTAACCTGTACTGGGTACCAATAAGTTAATTTTAATTTTTGCAGTCACCGTTCCGTTGTACACAAGGCATTGTTTAAAACTTAAATTAGAAATTGTCTACCGTATGGATTCAAACAATGAATAAAGATAGAGATGTAACATCAACAAACCGAAACCGTATTTTTACTCGACTCGGAAAATGTACCAAAGATCTCATGGGGTCACCTTACTGAAAATTATTAGCACTGGACCAACGAGGCAGTTGTTGACAGGGCGTCACATCAAAGTTAAACGTTACAGCCTCGCGTACCTGCCTAATTTAAGTGAATTTTCTACTCGGAAAAATGTTTTAACTTTCCCTTGAAAAATGAAAATGCCTCGTCGAGGTTGTTGGTCGTAAATGTGTTTACGAAGGTAATCAGGAATTTAATATTATTCATGATCATGTTATGAGGAAAACCATATCTTCAACGACCGGCTCCACTCTGAATAATTCAGCAAATCATAATTTGGTGAAGAAGATTTTAATTGCGTACAAGAAGCTTACTCTAGAACAGAAATCAGTGCGTAGATATATATTGATACTAGTTTTCCGCCCGCGGCTTCGCCCGCGGATGTCGGTTATCGCGCTAAACCATTAACCTCTTTTTTGGCAGTCGGATAAAACTATCCTTTCCCGGGTCTCGAACTATCTCAATACAAAATTAGTTCAGTAGTGTAGGCGTGTAAGCAACATTTTGAAATCGGCAAGCACCCATAGGTATATCCATAAATCTATAGGGGTTTCTTAAAAAATACTACGTCTCTTAGACCATGATCATTGTAAGTTTTTGATTCAATATTTAAGAAGAAATAAAATTTAAATTTCGAATTCTAATAATCGGTCTGAGTTATCAAACGTCATTGTGTCAAAATAAAAAGTAATTTAGCTAAAAAGCACGAAGGAGTATTGATATCAACTTTGAAGAAAATCAAACTCAGAATAATTTCGCAGGCTTCTCCCGCGTAATATTAGGATAAAAATAAAAAAAATTGGAAAAATAAAAAACACGTGTTTTATTATTTGTTTTAAGCTTTATTTATACCGAATTTGAAGTGAATCTGACCAAGGACTAAACAGTTATGGAATATTTAGTATTTCCAAAAAAACTCATTTAACACCCCCACCGGGGGTAGTTTTTGAAAAATAAAAAACACGTGTTTCATGATTTCTTTTAAGGTATATGTGTGCCGAATTTGGAGTGAATCGGACTTCAGACTATACAGATACAGAGAAACTTTAATTTTTACCATTAAAACTCATTATCCACACCTCATAGGGGTAATTATGGAAAAATAAAAAACCCGTATCTCATTATTTTTCTTAAGGTTTATGTGTACCGAATTTTAAATGAATAGGACCAAGGAATAAAAAGTTGCATACAAACTTCACCCCTCTATTTAACCCTCTTAAGGGATGATTTTTGGAAATATTGTTAGCCTATGTCCTATTCTAGGGTATACATTACCTACATTTCAAAGTTCATTAAAATCGGTTGAGCGGTTATGGAGATACGCGGTAACAAACCTTCACACACACACACTTACTTTCGCATTTATAATATTAGTAAGATAGTTTTCCGCCCGCGGCTTCGCCCGCGGATGTCGGTTATCGCGCTAAACCATTAACCTCTTTTTTGGCAGTCGGATAAAACTATCCTTTCCCGGGTCTCGAACTATCTCAATACAAAATTAGTTCAGTAGTGTAGGCGTGTAAGCAACATTTTGAAATCGGCAAGCACCCATAGGTATATCCATAAATCTATAGGGGTTTCTTAAAAAATACTACGTCTCTTAGACCATGATCATTGTAAGTTTTTGATTCAATATTTAAGAAGAAATAAAATTTAAATTTCGAATTCTAATAATCGGTCTGAGTTATCAAACGTCATTGTGTCAAAATAAAAAGTAATTTAGCTAAAAAGCACGAAGGAGTATTGATATCAACTTTGAAGAAAATCAAACTCAGAATAATTTCGCAGGCTTCTCCCGCGTAATATTAGGATAAAAATAAAAAAAATTGGAAAAATAAAAAACACGTGTTTTATTATTTGTTTTAAGCTTTATTTATACCGAATTTGAAGTGAATCTGACCAAGGACTAAACAGTTATGGAATATTTAGTATTTCCAAAAAAACTCATTTAACACCCCCACCGGGGGTAGTTTTTGAAAAATAAAAAACACGTGTTTCATGATTTCTTTTAAGGTATATGTGTGCCGAATTTGGAGTGAATCGGACTTCAGACTATACAGATACAGAGAAACTTTAATTTTTACCATTAAAACTCATTATCCACACCTCATAGGGGTAATTATGGAAAAATAAAAAACCCGTATCTCATTATTTTTCTTAAGGTTTATGTGTACCGAATTTTAAATGAATAGGACCAAGGAATAAAAAGTTGCATACAAACTTCACCCCTCTATTTAACCCTCTTAAGGGATGATTTTTGGAAATATTGTTAGCCTATGTCCTATTCTAGGGTATACATTACCTACATTTCAAAGTTCATTAAAATCGGTTGAGCGGTTATGGAGATACGCGGTAACAAACCTTCACACACACACACTTACTTTCGCATTTATAATATTAGTAAGATAGTTTTCCGCCCGCGGCTTCGCCCGCGGATGTCGGTTATCGCGCTAAACCATTAACCTCTTTTTTGGCAGTCGGATAAAACTATCCTTTCCCGGGTCTCGAACTATCTCAATACAAAATTAGTTCAGTAGTGTAGGCGTGTAAGCAACATTTTGAAATCGGCAAGCACCCATAGGTATATCCATAAATCTATAGGGGTTTCTTAAAAAATACTACGTCTCTTAGACCATGATCATTGTAAGTTTTTGATTCAATATTTAAGAAGAAATAAAATTTAAATTTCGAATTCTAATAATCGGTCTGAGTTATCAAACGTCATTGTGTCAAAATAAAAAGTAATTTAGCTAAAAAGCACGAAGGAGTATTGATATCAACTTTGAAGAAAATCAAACTCAGAATAATTTCGCAGGCTTCTCCCGCGTAATATTAGGATAAAAATAAAAAAAATTGGAAAAATAAAAAACACGTGTTTTATTATTTGTTTTAAGCTTTATTTATACCGAATTTGAAGTGAATCTGACCAAGGACTAAACAGTTATGGAATATTTAGTATTTCCAAAAAAACTCATTTAACACCCCCACCGGGGGTAGTTTTTGAAAAATAAAAAACACGTGTTTCATGATTTCTTTTAAGGTATATGTGTGCCGAATTTGGAGTGAATCGGACTTCAGACTATACAGATACAGAGAAACTTTAATTTTTACCATTAAAACTCATTATCCACACCTCATAGGGGTAATTATGGAAAAATAAAAAACCCGTATCTCATTATTTTTCTTAAGGTTTATGTGTACCGAATTTTAAATGAATAGGACCAAGGAATAAAAAGTTGCATACAAACTTCACCCCTCTATTTAACCCTCTTAAGGGATGATTTTTGGAAATATTGTTAGCCTATGTCCTATTCTAGGGTATACATTACCTACATTTCAAAGTTCATTAAAATCGGTTGAGCGGTTATGGAGATACGCGGTAACAAACCTTCACACACACACACTTACTTTCGCATTTATAATATTAGTAAGATTAGTAAGATTGATTATGTTATGGAAATAAATAAGTAATTAAGTGAATGTTTATGTAAAATCCGATTACTAACTAACTTTACTTTTATAAAATACAGTCACTTTGAAAACACATTTTGCACATCTTACTCATTTTTATTTCGGCGATAAAATTTGTTCCTGGGATGCTTTTAGCACTCGAAGTATGAAGGACGAAAGATGATATGGGACATAAAAGTGAAATTGGTATTTGCCATATAATTGTAGCCAAGCTTCAAACCAACTTATAAGCCAATATTTGTGGCGTCAGCAATATGTAGAAGACTTACCAAAAATATTATTCACTCACTTCAAAATTGTTCAAAATTTTCATGCAATTAGTTTGCAGAATTATAATTTTATGTAACATGTTAATTATTAATTTTAGTTAACGCGAGCTTATTACGGTCATAGTTTATCACGAAATATTGTTCCCACAAATTGTATTACACCACAGAGTAAACTATAATTGTGCATTTAGTGTTCAGAAATGGCATCCAGATATGGTGTCAGTTCTCATAACTAATTTGTTTTACTGAAGAGGCAGCTAAGTGAGGTAATGCTAAGCACAAATCTTCTTTTATCTGTCTTAAGAGTTGCAAGAGTTGACGTTGGCCAACTGCGAGTATTTCCCTTCGAGAGTCCTCGATTGTTATTTTCTAGAACGATATTAATCTTCTGCGCTTATAAGCACACGACTTAAAAACGAACAAATCAAAAACAACCCCGATATCGCTACTGCTGCTGTGTATTTAAATGCCATCTCTAATTACCAACCGCAAGTATGAAGCTCTGTGTATCGCAATAATTTATTCGCTTCGTATTATGTAAGGTTTTTGACATTTCAATTATATCTCGTGCAAACCAGATTTTCGGTAAAATTGCAAACTGTTTTTGGTTTGCGGTACCCTTATTGCTAGTTTGAAACCACATTTGCGTAGTGAAATAAACAGTATTAAGCCTCAATTTAATGCGTTAACTATTTATTTATTACCTATTATTCGATATTGTAGAAACGATCAAGTTGCTAATTGTATATTTGTCTTTACAGAGACGGGGAGCACGGATAAGAGCAATGGTATGAAGGAACCGGGATCTCCTGAGGAATTGGTATGTACCTATTTAAGATATTAAATTATTATTAATTACTTAAATTAAGTATTGTTTTTTTATTCTTCGATAGGCTGGAGCTTGACTACCACTTGTCTGATGTTAAGCAATGATGTAGGCTACGATGGAACGCGCCAGCCCAAAATACCAATTCACTTGTGATTACGAATGATTATCGGTGATAAGGTGGCAGTGGAATGATCCTCCTCATGGTTAGAAACCTTAAAGGAGCAACAATTCTGACCCACCCTCTCTGCATGGTGTCACCAGACATCGCACCGGAACACGGCGCGGGCGGTGCGGCTTTGTCTGGTGGGTAGTCACTAATCACGGCCGAAGCCTACCACCAGTGCATTGTCACCTGATTTACACCACCCGGGGACGTGTGGGGATTCAATTAAAGGTGTCCACCCACGGACGAAGGTGACTCAGCCCCCAAAGTTGCATACCTATTAGAGGATAGACCTACATTCAGAACTCATTTCTCTCACAGTGATAATAACAGACTTTAGAGCGCCACCGGCTTCAATTTATCAGTATTTTTACAATTGATTTTCAATTCTATAAGTGTCAACGTCATTTAGAAAAAAATACAGCTGACTAGACATAATTTTTTAAGCAAACTTCAACAATATTGTTGGTTTTAGGTTTTGTACAAATATTTAAAATCTTGTAAATATACTAAAAATTATAAGTTAACACTGAAAGAACAGCGGTATTATTACTATAAAAGCCATAATTAAGATATTATTTACCTACCTTTTCTTTGATATGGCTATGGCTTATCTATATTTTATACATATAAGAACCCTTTATGATACCTGTGATCTTGTAATACCTCCCGCCTAAACAAGATCTCATGTAAGATGGATGACAAAGAATGTCGTGTCTACGGATCAAGTTCCAAAGAGATCTGTGTGGTTGGGAAATCAGCCGTTTTACGTTTGTATGCGAATCTCATTTGACGCTTATCCCCTTGATGTTTCTGTCTCAGCATTGAAATCAATACCCTTATATATCCTATCTTTTTAAAACTATTATCTACATTTTATTGATATCCTTTGTTAACGTTGCAAGGATTGTATGACACGTAGGTAACTCTTTTTATTATTCTTTACAATGAAGTAATCTGATCGTAAGTCTACATGACTTAACTCAATCATGACTTAGTTAACAAATTATTATAAATTACTGTAGTCTACTTCACGCAATTAAATAAGTTCAGTTGCACAGCACTTACAACAGCCTTTTTCGTGTTCTCCTAATTATGAAAACCGCTGTCAGATACGCTCGCTTCAAGTACGCGTCACGCGAGCGTTTTACCGTATACGATATATATATGACAATTACAAGAATACCATTTTGCACCGCAACTTGATCGACGCGTCAAGAAATTACGTGAATTAGCCTACTGAGTGTATTAGTAATACGCTCAGTAGGCTAATGTTCATGTTCTTCTAATGAAATAAATAATAATTTTACATTATTATTAAAGGCGATTTTTTATTAATTAATACACGTTCTTCTCTACTTATGTAAAAATGCGCATAAAAAAAATTATACCCAGACACAGAACAAATAGTCGTGTGAACAATTTGTCCTGGGTGGGAATCGAACCCACGACCTCAATGAATGAATGATAAAAAGAAACTAGAGCTCTTTTAAAGCCTGGGTTTCATACAAACTCCTCCGCGCCCCTACCAGACAAAATTTACGATTAGCTTTTATCACGTGTGCCAATCAAATGCTTTCGATCACGTATTGGCCGTTATGGGTCGGGTATTATTCAACAGATGACCTGTCGGTAGCCGATGATCGATTGTTCTGTGCCCTTTCGATGATTCGTATCATATTCACGTTTAATTGCTCCCGTTGAAACCCTTGGTTTGATTACAGCTCTGTATATTCGAAAGGTCTGAGAATCGGTCGTAGTCTATTTTCGGACCCGGAAGGTGGCACTGCTTTACCGGGTAGGACGATGTTTGCGGGGTCCGCTAGTTAAGTATAGATTTAAATAAGTGGTCATAATACCACTAAATTGCTATGTACCTAATTGTGTTTTTTTATTTCATGCATAATCATGATTTGAGCCAACTATTTGTAAATAAAACGTATAGAAACTAAAACGCAAGATTCGTTGTGAATTCCTTAAAAATGGGACTTGGGATCGTGCCAATATTGAATGCAGAGACGAGACGCTTATAAATAGTAAACAAGAAAAACGTGAAGTTATTTATTTTATATTACAAGATTCTTAGTTTAGCTGTGTTTATACTGAGTAGTTCGCTATGAGATACTCACAATCATACATGGGTATGATTTTATGTTTACTAACTTTCTTTTTACGGCTACACCGCTTAACTGATGATGATGGAATTGTTGTGCAGATACATAATGAGTCAAAACTGTGAAGGTACTTTATAATAAAAGTATAATTATACTGTGCTATAAGAAATATTGTGCCATAATACCTTTAAGTGCGACTAGTACCATGTGTGTACAATATCAGTTCTAAAAATGGTTTACCTACGTTTCATTTCGTCGTTCATTCGTTGTCTAGGCGTGAAAGAATAACAAACACAAAATCTTTGTATATGTATAGAACCTAGTCAGATAAGTAGTGGAACTTGCAAACGCAGCAGGCTTTTGTAAACAATTGGTATTACATATTCAAGAGGCTGTATACTTCATCCTCTATAATCCTCACGTAAAGCTGTCCTAGTTCTAAGGCAGGCTCGTTGTCAAATCCGATTTGATGAGGTAGCCAAACCTAAGGATAATCTGTTGTCTCTCGTCCATCACATACGGCATGAAACTCATCTGAAATTCAAAACCAACTCAACAAAATTCATGCCGAGATATCAATGCTTGGATATACTTTATACGTTACTATTCGGGTAGATATTTCAATGAATTTCTTGGTATTTTATGTTACAAATCTTCAGCTTATAATATGAATGTCAACTATATATGACTAGTTATGTTTAGGTCCCAATATCGGGCATAATATATCTATTCTTACAGGTGTTACTGCAATTTTTATTTTGGGAAATTCATAGAACTTTAGATCAATCATTGAACAGCATTTGAACCCAATTCATAAATAATATTTAACCAGTGCTCGATGCAAAAAGCATCGAGCCAAAAAGAGATGTTTGGTTTGAGTAGGTCTCTATATTTTTAATCCTTAATTATTTTTTAATAGCGGCTGCCCGCGACTTCGTCCGCGTGGATTTCGGTTTTTTTCGCAATAAATGGTAGCCTATGTTCTTTCTCAGGGTCTAAAGATTGTGTGTGCCAAGTTTCATCAAAATCGGTTGAGAGGTTTAAGTGGGAAAGCGTAACAGACAGACAGAGTTACTTTCGCATTTATAATATACTCAGGTGAAATACGGTTTAGTAAACCAAATCGAGGCTTTATCTAGATATACATTACAGTTAAAATACACCTATTAAATCTATACTTATATTAAAAGACCTAAAATGAGGTATTATTATCCGTTTACGAAAATGTCTCAAGGTATCTTTTAAATCCATCTATGATATTCCCGACGTAATTTACCCAAGCAAACGGAAATCAACACTAATTAATACGTGTCTCTGATAAACCTAACACTGCATTTAGGTCAATTCTAGCTAACTAACAAGAACATTGAGGTTACCCACGTTGCAAGTCCGGTCTAGCCCGCAATGTACTCCATCATAACGGGCACTCGACACTCTACAGAGGCTGTAGATATAACTACTTAGATAACTTGATTAGAGAAATATACATTTTAATTACGTTTGGATATGAGATATAGTTTAGTCATATAATTGAGTTGTATAATGATATTACACATTGGAGAAGGAATAGATATTTTTTTTGCAACGACGCGATAGGCATATGAGTCATGCATTTTAAAATTTTTGGGATAATGTTAAAAAAATATACTCTCCCATTTCAACATAAAATGTTTGTATAGTTTGCGTTAAAATTGATTACGTCTGAAATCGTCTCATGTTGAAATATTTTTAGCTTAGAAGACCAATGTAATCACATCGGTCTGATATAGGTATGTAGTTGTACCGTAATGATCACTGCGTCTGTTACTTAACCCTATTAAAATACAAGAACTTGCTTGCTTTTAAATGTTTTTAAACGGTTTTCATACACTCTACGTGTACCTACTGTTACTGGGCTAAGCTAGGCAGAGGCAGACGCAAAATAGACGCACATTTGATGAGGAGTTGCGGATATCAAGCTCACTACAATCTACTAATATCGTACAAAATCTTAATTTTGTGTAAAAAGGATAGCAATAGTTATTTTCAATACTTATTCATTTGACGCACGTGCTACCTTTGCTGATTTCAGAGCGCAATAAGCTTAAAACGAGCTATACAGAAATATTTTTATTTCTCTTTGCGTGAAATCATTTTGCAAATGCCTCAATAAATATGAGTAGATGATGGATGGATTTTATAGATTATAGTTTTATCTTCTCTCAGTGCACACGGATCTTGGGTTGGTTTCGATAAATGTGAATAACAAAGTTTCATTGCCATTCGGATTTACCAGGCTAAGTAGTTTGTTTGATCGCTATATTGATTCTAGCCATTTCTAGCTCACTTATACTGGGTTTGTTTGCTCTGCATTTCAATTCATATTTGTTTCGCTATATTTTTTCTATTGCAATTCGCTAGAAATTGCTACAAATAAAGAAAAAAATATGTACTGCATACTATTATTGGTGATCTGTAACACAGATTGTTTTTACCTAACATAGGCACCAGCGATCTTCAACCACATTTATAAATTTAAGGTTAAAATATATGTAACTGCCTTTATGGTTGTTGGTGAGAAATAAACATAATATTATAATTGCCTATGATATTTTTTTAGCAACAGCATAATATTGGCAGTATGATTTTATAAGTTGTTCATTTGTTATATTAAAACCAACTTATTTTTAAACCAACAACGGTCGGTTTAGTATTATATTATCTAGTAAGTAGTTAGTAATAACATTTGCACCTCACAAGTGCGAATGGTGTAGGCATAATATTGTTCACTAAGTATACTAATAGGTACGTGAAGTGACATCTTTGTGCCCCTTTCAACCAAGAAGAAGAAGTACAGAAAGTCATATTTTATAATATTGTTGAGCACTAGGCGACTACTAGTATCCTGCAAAATAAAATAGGTAAAATAGAATTCCACACAAATAAAAAATTATTTAAAAAATCAAAAACCTTAAACTCAATTTAATGGGAACTGTTTTGGCGCGAATAATCCTATTTTTTTTTTATGTATGTGTCCCTTATGATTAAGACGATTGTAATGATACTTCTCAAGCTCTCTATAGCGTGCCAAAGAAATGCACATACATGCATACACTCGAAAAATATAACCCTCCTTCTGGCGCAGTCGGGTAAAAACGCAAAGTCTAAGTTGGTAAATTTCTAACGTGCATCCCACTCATCTGTTCTGCGGAGCTAATACGCTCTCTCTCTCTATCGACATCGGTGTGACACCATTCTGAAACAAAATTAAAAAAATAAACGTGTAAAAATGTCACACCCAGCAACGTTTATGCAACAAGATGCTTATAATAATCCTCTCAATATATCAACGCATTTCTAACGTCCACCCACAAAATCTTATTACGAACAAGTTTTTGTGAGTCGACAGCCCTTCTGACTGATGAATGGGACAGCCCATCAATAGCAGATCACTTGGATGCTTCATAAATATGTACACGACGATATGACGTCAGTTTTTACGAGCTCAAAGGACCCGCTCACGTATGATTGATGATTGGAGTCGACGAGAGGTTTATTGATTCACTTCATTCGAGTGTTATGCGTGATGTTAACAAAGTCATTAGGTGGTAGCAGAAATTTGCACGTCTAAAACAAAATTAGTCGCTCTGACTTTGTTGCCCTTTACAATTGGTGTTAAAAACCAATTAAATTGTACTATAACTATATTGTAATACATAAGTGGTATCAACTGCTTTTATTTTTAAATGCAATAAGTGGAGAGAATGAATGCCTGTATTCCTCTTTAGAATACGGTTGTTCGCGAACTAAGGCACAGAGGGAAAATGCCCAATGATGTGACCTGGTGATAGTAGGTGTGAAAATGGCAAAATTCTTGCTTTCACGGCTGATGATGATGCTTCTGCACTGTTCCTCATGTCCCAACTGCACTCAGATCGTACTGTACATACGCTATGCTTCTTTACATCAATAGGATACTACATTCAGTGTATGTTTGCGGCAGTTCCATGATTAAACTCCATTTTTTTATCCTCCTTTGCTACAGTCAAAGTTACTTTAGTAAAACTCGATCTCTAAAAGATCCAGTAAAAAATTCGTAACGTTAAAGAAAATATCCAACAAAAATAACCGCGTCCCGTCATGTGAAAGTCGAGAGTTTCGTGTTACTCAGGTTGCGTGTCCAGACGTCCAGAATTTGGCAACTCAACCTAATTCCTTACAGCTACCGTCTGGAAGCTGATGGCCAATTGAAGCCTAATTATACAACTCACGCGATGCTCGCTTTTATTTAAATAGCAGGGAATTTGGCAATGTCTAATCAAATAACAGTTGGCCTTGACTGCCTCTTTGGTCTAGACGTAAGCGCGAATTATATGGTACCATTCCCGGTTCGAGCAAAAATACCTTTTACAGGTAAAAAAAATAGTAGTAGAGCGAAGTTTTGAATTATGTTCTATGAATTACAATAGGCTTGCTTTGCCGTATATATCCTTGTATATCTGGCGTAATGTGGGTCTCATTCACATCTGCCTACGCCTTCGTGTAATAGGTATAGGCTTCAGCGGTTATGTTATAATACGATTATTATTATTATTATTAGATAATAATAATAGTATCCTAGGACATTAAAACACTCGGCCATCTGATCCCAAACTAATCAGAGCTTGTACTACGGAAATCAGATAACTGATAATACTCTACAAATACTACTTTTTTGCCAAAACATAATACAGATAAGTAAACTTAAACTCAAGCCACACCGACTTGTTTATTACATAAATCTTTGTTTTGGATGGGTATCAAACACACTACCTGCGACATAAAAAGCAAGTCGTTACATTACCGACACAATAATAATATCTATGCAGGTACAATATGATAATAAAAAAATACATAGTACTAGTTACCCATTCCATTAGCACCCACCATCGTAAATCAGATATTAGTTTTCATATCCTGCAATACCTAGTCCTGCACTAACCGGGGATTACCCTTGGGTGCCAATAGGGTAATATATTATCTATAATATGATTCGAACAAGGATAATCAACGGTTGGCGCCACATTACCTTCAGAGCAAAATTGTCTTACGGGTCTCTACGTGTTAGGTTCGGCCCCACGCACACCCTAGGCTCAATAACTCCGAAATATACGAAAGATATGCATTAATTAATAATAAATAATAATCTACCGATATAATAAAATAATGGTTATGAAAAACTAACAAGCTTTGTACTTAGGTAGGTAACTTGTAACTTTATTATTTAGGTCACCTAAATTCACCAGATACATGTTCAGATTCAAATATATCTACATTTTTTCTTTTGTCTCAAATACTTACAGTATATAATTTGTTTAGGTTCTACTTCTAATTTATGAACTTTTAGAGTTAGACAATATAATAAATAGAGCCTATTTCTTATTAAGGAAAGGAACATAACAAATGGCCCGTTTTGACCTGTCTTCTAACTAGAAGTATTGCGTCAAGTAAGCCATACCGTAAAGAAGAAACTATTCTTATGTGATCCACACAAATATCTATGTAGCATTATTAATAACAATAAACAACTGCATCAACCGCTGAATACCTTAAACCTGCTGTAATAACATTCTGCAAAAAGCTCCCTCAGGTAAAACAAGGATTTCATTAGAGGGAAATTACAAGGTCGTCGAGGTACACACTTTTAGTAATGATCTGTTTCGGCGTATGAATTACGGCCGCAGCGCAGTATTGAGTTCGGGTCAAAATGTTTCTCTCATTTAAAATAATAATGTTGTTTTCGAAACTTTGTTTAAAACCCTCTATTATAATACATCATGTTTTATTAGGCAACGTTTCAACAAGATTCTCAAAACAAAAAGAAACAAATGACTGTAGACTGTCTACTGGTTGGCAGAAAAAAGGTTAATAGGTAAATGTGACCTATTTGCGGGAAGTAAGTTGCATATCGGTACTGGTAGGCATGTTAAAAAAACTGGACAGGATGTCATTAAAGATTATAAAATATTATTGAAGAATAAATTTATATGGCATCTTGACAGTAATTTCATGCAAACCAGCCGGCAAGTTAAAGAATGAATTAAAACCTTCTTGAAAACTAGGCCTCTTGAGAAAAATTTAAAGGATGCTAAAGCCTTTCAAAATTTTCTTTTTTGCTATTTAACAGCTCTTGACGGGTAGGTACTTTACAAAACGAAAATAAAATAACAAATTCTAAATACCAAAGAAAAGTTATAAGTTATTAGATACGATGTATATTTTTTTTCTTCTGAGATTTTATTTTTAAATTGATATCAATCTTCTTTATTTTTTATAATACGTACTTTTTAAATTTACCGCCGAACCTGTAACTTAGGATCCTATGTGCTTATCAAAAATAATCTTAAATCTCAATAAAGATCAGGAGATATTCTTAGATCTTCTAGTGGGTTAGGTATCCCGATATCATGTAAAATTAAAATAAAATAATAATTATGTATGATATTATTTTTGTCTACTAGAAAAATGGATGATCTTAGAACGGCTAAATAAGGCTTCTTTCTTCTGTCTTTAGTGAAGGATGTTTGGTGACTCCATTTAAGAGGGTAGGTCGGAATTGTTGCTCCTTTACGGTAACTAACCTTATGGAGTCTCATTTCACTGCCACATTCTCACCGTATATCATTTCTTATCACGAATGAATCGGTTTATTGGGAAGGCGCGTTCCTTCATAGACTACATCATTGCTTCACATCAGGCAAGTTGTAGTCAAGCGCAAGCCTATTTCAGAATAAAAAAAAACATAATTGCATCAAGATTCCATATTTTTTTATAGAGATAGCGATTAGGTTACCAGGATTGCAGGATGGCGGGATAAATTCATTTTCAACAATTTGTTATTCGTTTCGATAAATTGGGTTATTGTAACTGATAATTTGCTATTGTAATAACGATCACCTAACCGTAACCTATAACCTTTGACGTTTTCACGTATAACATGTAAATCTGCTATAAGCTTGTTTATATATCCTAGCAACATATGTGTGAGGTCGCCGCAGACGGGATTTCGTTAACGTTGTCACCACAAACATTTGAACAGGCGGGAATCGAAATTCTCTTTTGTTAACCCATAAAAGGAACAATTACCTGTGACTAGCGCCGAGATGTCTACTTCTATTCAGTAAAGCCTCACACAATATCTCAATTTAGAAAATAAAGTAGTGCTCTGGCCCATGTAATAAGGACGATAATAATACCTATATTTTTAAACGGAAAGCCAGAAGACGAAGTAAAATTAAATATACCCGAGTTAACTAACGTTATACCTACCTACGCTTCAATATTCAATCCAAAGTGACTTATCGTACTTTCGCTTCGGTAGAACGAGGACGCAATTGTCATATTTGACAATTTTTTTTAGGATTCTAGTATACCTACTTATATACAAAAATGATTCAATGCTTTTGAAACAACTTTTAAAAGCATTTTTGTCATATTTAGCATGTTTTTAGTGATTGTGCCCTTTTTTATAATGAATCTGTGATAATTATGTATTTATGATTTGGTGTTACTACCATAGAAATGAGATAATAGTGCATTATTGTGATTTCTGTAGGTGTACCTAACACAGACAGGTATTGTGTAATTTGAAGTAAAATTTTGTATTTATCTATCGTGAAATAAAACAGTTATTTCTATTTTAATGAAATGTCTGGAAAACAACAAGTATTAAAGTATTTAGTTAGATCATCATTTGTTTTCGGGGTCTCTTTGCGAACATAAAGTAACAATAATGGATGCTATTGTCGTTTATTTTCTGACCCATTTTATTTTATGGTAATGAGCGTTACGACCGTGGATCCTGAATAATTTACTATCACGTAGGATAATGTTATGGATGTCTAGATGTAGGAGGGTCCGACACTATCAACAATGCACCTACCTAAGGTCCTAAATAATTACGTTACAGACGTAAAGGTAACATCCGCGGATATAGAATACATAAAAAAGGTTTCGCTACAAGCTTACCAAACCTTCTTTAGTTAAGTTGATAATGTGGACTTTTTGCTAGATTCGCAAGTCATTTCATGGCGTACACAGCAAAGAAAAAAAGCTAATAACCAGCACCAGCTAACTGCTCTGGTAGTTGGCACAGGTACCTTGTTTGTTTCTGTATAACTACTTTTATCGAGAGAGATTAAGTGATCACATCCATAAAAGCTTTTTGTTAATTATTCCAATGGACGATCAAAAACCTTCATCAGATATTCGAGCGTACAATCATTCGAAAGTAAACCCACTGAATAATTCACTGAGATGGAGTTGCCTTGTTGAAATTTTATTATTTTACTCAAATATATCGCATTGAATATTTTTTTACAATTCGAATCGTGTAATTTTATTCCAGTTATTTTATTTTAACTTATTTTAACTCATTATTATGCTATAGGTCTCACGCGTGATTCCATTGATTACACCATAACTTCAGGCTTGTCAAGTAACTTCTGCCACTGAAACCTTTCCGTAACAGAAAATAATATTTTTAAAGAATATTATAGGCCGTTTCTTTTTTTACGTACCTAATAAAAAATAATGGCAATACATTGAGCCAACCCAAGTATCTACCAAATACAAATCTATTCCTAATCTTTAATACCAATTGTCAGTCATTTTTATTCAAAGTAAACAATCCGTGAGCAATATATTTGTAATGTAACTGGTAGTATAAATATTTTTTAAATAGAAATATCTGCAGAAATCTAACCTGTTACCAGTCCAACCACCTAGAAGGTACCAAGTATAGTAACTGTATTTCATTACCCAATGGTACTCATCCACGGCACCGAACAGCTGCAGCCAAGGTCGCCTGAACTAGAAAATAAAATAAGTAACGTATAGTTCACACCACCTCCTTTCCTGCCAATGTTTATAAACAGTATAAAATCTGCAGTCAAGGTTGTCTGCGGACGTTTTATGAGACTTTTATCAAAAGATTTACAGGAAACATCTACAGGTATTCCAAGTTTCAGGCAGGAAGTCGTAGGTGTGATAATATTCAGAGCGTGAATAATATAATTTACAATCAAAATTAATTATATACCTATCACGTGATTACACAACCGTATCCAGTGCAGATAATTTAATAATTAATTAAGCATTTAAGACACATATAAAAGAGTTACTATTTAAATTATTAGCAAAAAATGGATTGAAAGATGTTTGTTACTCAGTCAAACCAGAACAGCTCAACTGATGCAGGTGAAATTTGACACAGAGTTAAAATATCTGCGCATATTATTATGTCGGTTATCGCGCTAAACCACTAACCTCTTTTTGGGCAGTCGGATAAAAACTATCTTATGTCCTTCCCCGGGTGTCAAATTATTTCCATACAAAATTTTATTAAAATCGGTTTTGTAGTTTTGGCTTGAATACGTGACAAACCAACAGAGTTACTTTCGCATTTATAATATTAGTAAAGAAAGTAAAGATTACTTAGCATACAAGCTATTTTTATTTCATGTTCCTTTCGATGTAAGACGTTGATGAATTCCCGGGAGGAAGTTAGTAATAAGAGGTAAATTCTTCTTTAATTTCCACAAGGTCAGGCAGTCGACCTAATGCCAAGATTTTCATTAGACAGGTACCGAGAAAATGACGCCTCACTTTTTCATATCGATGTTGACTCATAGCGGATGTCACTGGGAGAAAACGGGAAAATGTGCACGATGTTATTAAACCCACTTCATTTCAAAATTAGATCGTCCAGTCTCGATTCATCCCGCGAGGCGCGTGCGCTGGTCTCGTGTGGATCGGAAACTATCGTTTAACTGATTATGAAGTTGCGACAAAAACTAATGTGACAACTCCATATATTATTTATAATCTAGTGTTTTATACAGTTTTAAAGTGAATGAGACGTTTTACGTTACATTGAGACTTCAAAGGTTTTGGCTATAGATTTTTATGTCTTTTTGGAATACAATTGCAGTTATTTTGGAAATTCGTTACGCACTAAGCTGTTCGTTGTTTACAGTTTATAATAATATTGTTTACTAGGTGTTTACCGTTCCTTTGTTTCCATGTTATAATAGGTATTCAAAACAAATATTTAAGTGTCGTGTTTTTATATAAACGTATTTTGATTTTACAATCATTCAAGGAGGTATTATTCATCCATTTATGAACTTTCGCATGCACATAGAACAACTAGCGACCAGCTCGCGGCTTGGTCTTCATGGATTATAATTAATAGTTATTTTTTTACAAGCGGCCCGCCACGGCTTCGAACAGGTTTTAAGAAAATTTTAAAAATTATAAATTTTAACAGAGTTTTAGAAGACTTCCATGCTGAGAACACTCGATTAAGTCTGTTTTTACAAAACAAATAATCAGAGTCATACGTTTGCAAGCTGTTAAACCCGCAGATAGATAGACGCACACATAAACCTATATTTCTCATCATCACATACAATTTTGATACTTTGCCTACACCGTGGGTGAGTCATATATGACATTTTAATATACCTACATATTATATTAATCCTTTTTCATAACCAACATTATTCTACTATTAGAGATATTATCTACCTATTCTTTTATTATTCTACATTTCGGTCCAGCCGTTCTTGAGTGATTTGTGGAAAATAAACAAAATATCGAAATGTAAAATACCCTATAATTTTAATCCAGATGAAATATGTCTTCCAAACCCGTTTTCCTATGAAAAAGTAACACACATCCATACACCCTCATAAACTTACGCATTTGTAAATATTAAAAGTATTAGTGAATAATAAAACATTGTTATTGATAGTATAATATACGATTGATAGTAACAGACAATAGACAATGCCAAAACGTGTATTGACATACCTAATTGTTAAGCTTATTGATTACAAATACATACACATATAGAACTTACCTATATAGGTTGTAATGTAGGTAAGCGTAAACACTATCGGCGACTGTTTAGTTAACACCTAACTAGATCATTGTTCAATTCAACCGCAAATTAGTTTATTTCGATTTATTGTATTTGTATTCTGTCTATTATTTCTATGGTTTACTGATATAGAAAAATAAGTTAAGTACTGCTTATATGAGTTTAATTGTTTTTGACGTGACAACGTCTTATAAATTGGTTTGCCGGGTGACACTTCAAGAAACTGCGTTACGCTCCGCTCACGTTATGCGCTCACAATGAGAGCGAGTGAGAGGCACGCGTCCCTTCCACTCGGGCATGGTTAGCCCGCCTAAGAGCGAGAGAGACAGATTTCATCCTTCTTCCTACTATACGAATGAATATTCACATTAAAATTATTTTACCACTCAAAGTCGTTGTCACGTAAAACTTTCGCCCGTATACCGACTTTACAGGCAACCAATTTTTATTAATTATTTTGTAAATTTGTCTAATATGACGGTGCTATTACGATTATATACAAAAAATCAATTGAAACTAAACATTTCAATACAGAAACTCTGCTTTTTATAAGTCTGTTAAAATCCATTTATCATTGCTTTTGTGTAAAGTTTATAGAAGGATTATGAGATGAGATATTCAGTTTATACACCCATTACTCCTAAATAGATGGACAAAGTGCGATGACACCGGACTGAGCATAGTTTTGTTGCATGACATTTACGTTTTGGGATTACTCGTCTGGACTCCGTCTGATTTATTTTAGACGCTTTCATAAATGGCAACGATACGTTTTGTACATTTAAATCTCAGACCAACGCTCTACAAAATTGGTGTTTTATAACTCGTATAGTTATGTCCGGCAGTGAACTAAAATAGAATGATAATAATGGTAGGTATTGATTATAGTTATGTGGTAAGCTTATTTGCCTAACGTTTTAACTGCCACGACCCGTCAAAAATCAGTCTGAGGCACTTAACCACAAAACTTCGCAACGATAAAATAATATATCTACCTACAATGAATACACCTTCATCATCATCAGCTTATTCTAGGCGACTGCTGGACATAGGACTCTTCTAAAGTACGCCGCTGAGCACGATCCGTGGTTTTTCTCATCCACTTCTTGAAATAAAGTAACACAGGCAAGAGCGTTGTGAAATGCTATGTAAATCTATTATATCGAAATCTATGATATTTTATCTCCACATACGTTTCACAATAACTTAAATAGCTTTTTTAATAACTTAATAAAAGAAAAGAGAGCATGTATTATGTGTAAAAAAATATTAAATAATAGAAAAAAATACATATGCCTAAGGCCTAAAATACACCACAATATGGAAATATTAAAATTATATTTATAAAGGTCCCGCAACGCTGTACGTAGTACGGTGAGAGGCAAGAGTGAGGACGACCCTTATCACCTTTCAACACCTGTAGGCTACAGCCACTGTATTTTGACACGCGTTTTTAAAGTAGCTTTGGTACATACCTGGTAATACGTCAAGTATGTGCACGTTTCAGAGTTAATTTTGCTGTATTGTAGTATGTTTTGTTTTTAAAGCCGTTGCAATCAGGTTACGCGTTAAAACCACAGTACCTACCGATCAAAATAATATTAATCAAGTGGTAAATAACGTTTATTAGCTAAATACAAAATAATAAAATTCTACTGAAATGTAAAATTTATTTAAAGTACTAGCTAGGAAGTCTAGGAAGGACTTGGTAGTACACATTACACTCCTACTACATACCTACAATCCTGTCTCGCAAAACGCTGCAAAGCCGCGGGTAGCACTACGAGGCGTACGTATAACTAGTAAAATAATACCTAGTAGGTATTTTTAATAACATTTTGGCTATCGCATATTTTCGTTAAAGCTAAAAAATACAATGTTTAATACCTTTTATTTCGCCAATAACAAAATGAGTAAAACGTGATGTTAACATGTGTGTGGTCTTGACACTCGGGGCCTGAAACGCTTTTCTAAAAATATATCTAACGTTATTTTTCGATTACACTCTACGATATTTTTTCTCGCTACCGCTAGAAAAAGTTATCTGCTATATTTTATTTTCAAGAGTGCGAAATTTCCAAAAATAACTTGCTAGTTTAACTGCAAGCTACGTTTTTAATGTCTGCCATCTGCGCGTGCAGCGCGGTCAGTAGATTGCAGATTGAAATCAGATACCCAATACGCCCACTCGTCGACAGACGCTATTCATTATTTAAGTTTCAATGCTGCGCTGAAAGCATGTAATGTACATATTCATGTCGCCTGAATAATAAACACAGTTAATCAGTGAAAACATTACTCTGAACAATGGAGTGTGAGCGACGAACTAGCGGGCTGCATTGGATTACATACGCAGCGTCACCAGATATAAACATTCCTCCAGTGACTCAAGACTTGCACGGCGACGGACACTGCTCAGACGCTGATAATCTGACAATTTCCCGAAAACAAGACAATCCAGATTCAACTCGCGATAGTGAAAAGGAGATATTCGATGTAGACTTAAATGAAGCTAAAGTTGTTAATCGTTGCTACGAAAACTCTCTATTCATTCCATCGGGCGAAGTTATAAAAGACAAGATAAGTGACAGTGGGGACAGTGAAGAACTAATGAAGAGTGAGGCAAAAAAGTTTGAGGATTATAAGTTTTGTGAAGCAGTTAACGACTTCGACATCGAGTTAGAGGCGGGGGAGGCGGTGCCTATAGTGTACCTGTCGACCTCGCGGGCCGCCTGCCTTCAGAGAGCCTTGCGCCTCGGTGGATACAAAAAGGTTTGCTTCGTTTTCTTCTAATTAATATTTGAGCCTTTGCTCTCTTTATAACATTATTTTGACGTTTTTTCATTGTACTCCACTCTATTGGGGTCAAAGTTTGTGACAGCTAATTAATATTTAATTTTCTTTTTCTTTTTGTCGCTACGCTCATTTTCATGTATTCAAAGAGATATTTTTTGTTGAGATCAAGATAGAAATATAATTGAAATGTCACAAATAACAAGAAAAAGAAGTCATTCTGAAAGTTTTCAATTAGCGTTTCAAACGTTGCGAGTCGCGTAATCTATGAATCATATCAGCTTGTTAATTAAAGTTATTGCTACGCTAATTGTAAAATGACATCTAATTTCGATTCGTTATTACTTCTATTCATTAGGTACCTAGATGGTGTATTGAGATCTATCTTGATATTACCTACCTAATAAGTTGTCCGTTTACATACTTTTTTATTTATAAAACTGGGTGTAGTTAAAAATAATATAATAATAATAATAATAATAATAGTGGGACATTAACACACACGACCATCTGATCCCAAACTAAGCAGAGCTTGTACTATGGAAACCAGATAACTGGCAATATACTACTTATAATACTTTTCTTTTGTAAATATATACTTAAATATAGATAACATTGTGGTAACTTTGTCTAATGTTTTTTTTTCTAATAAATTTTCTCCATCTTGATTGGGTAAATGTCGTAAAGTAATTTCTACCTATGAAGATAGTGACACTTTTGAACAATAAGTAAAATACGTTTTGAAAACTTTCTTTGATTTGTTCTCAACTCGTTTGTAGTAAATCGTAATAATACTATCGTCGCGGTTGTAAATAGTTCCTTAACCTATCTTGTTTTCAGTCTCTCTTTCAGGTTTATTGCTAGTGATTTCCTGAAGCAGTTGCCTAGCTGTTCCAGTACAATTTAAAAATAATTATAATTCTATCTGCCACAATACACTATTTTCTAAGGCATCTGCAAAGTTAGGTACGAAGATAAACATTTTCGTACCTAGGAAAGATTTTCCTATCAGATTTTTGTAGGTCCTCTCGGTGTATCTAAGGGTTTTATCACTTACCTACAAGACACACATTAGGTATATCTAATACATATTCTATCAGCTGTGTATAATACTTCCTCAGCTTTGTAGTATATTCCCATAGTAGCTTAATAAATTAGCCGAAGTTTTCAATTAATTTTGTGAGCGTCAAATCCAGAGTAATGAAGGTTAAATTAATTTTCCCAAACTATTGGCTATAAATTAAACGCTCATAAACTGAATTTCTGACAAATTGTAAACAACTTATTATGATTCGGGTTGAATACCGTTAGGTACAATATGAGTGTATTCGATATACGGTAGTTTCATCATTATACAACTAAAAAGGCCTCCGTTTAGTTTGTTTACGGTATCAACTTTAATTAAGCCTAAATCTTACTTTGGTGTAAAGCCAAAAGTTATGACACAATGCTAAAGCAGTCTAGGTCTAATTACTTGCACCTTATTTTTGTTCGGTGGGCGCGTTAATTTCTCGAATTAAGACTTGAAAATGCAACTCGAAAAAATATCAAAGCAAAACAAGTTGCAGAGAATGAAGTCTTATAATACTTATAATGACTATTTTGGTCAATGTTAAATAAAATAAATAAATGCGATTTTCCATGGTCTTCTTTAAACATGGAAAGCCAAGATTATTGTATAAAAATGTCTTATTCTAAGAAATTACAAAATAAAACAAGGTAATTTTTTGGTTTGCTATCTAATTTATATGATCAAAGCTCAAAGATCATTGAACTTGTTAATTTAAGGCATGTCGCCTATTGTGCCAGTCAGTTCCCAGAATCTACTTAATATATATTTTTTGCAAATACTCGTAGACTTGGCTCAGTTCCACACGGGAAGCGTCTTACATTCCGGTGTGTCGCACGAGTTCTGTGTTGCTAGTCTCCAAAAAACTCCCTAGTTTGAGGAAGATTGTTGGGTAGTAAACATTAACGGACTTATTCATAAATATCTTTTAAGTCATCAGTTAAAATTGACTTTGTCTCTTTCTTACCAGTATAAATGTCAAGATGGCAGATAAAGATAACATAATTATAAACCTTTTTTTTACCTATAATGAGCTTGTATAATGTTTATGAATACGGGGGTTAGAATTTACAAAAGTGTAGGCACGTACCATTACGCTTTTGTGACGTGGAGGTAGATAGATTGTTTTCATTCATGTTTATCTGGTCGTAAATGCACTGCGCAGTGGCGGTTGTGATGGTTAGTGCTACGCACCTGTAACTTTTGAGGGACGTCAACAATGACAATAATATATACAGGGTTGAAATTGTTATTTAATTCGTAGATGTTTTTTAAATTGCAGAAATTTATTTTAACTTGGCAACCCTGTTAAGATACGCAATGCAAAACGTGCTCAATCCAGGCCAATTTCCTTACCATTGACGCTGCGGTTGCAGACATAACGACACTCACAAGCGGAAAATGGAATCTTGTTTGAATTTTCTATTCAAATATTTTAATTCAACGTAAATTATAATATTTGAAAAGAAAATTCCTGAATTATAAGTGGATGTAGGTGCTTAACGTTTTAAAGCTCTTGTCGCAGTTCGTGATTTAGTTATTGGTTTTTACGAGCATAACGCGCGGTGTTATTTCAAGAAGTAGTGCAGTAGGCAGAGGTAAACCTCAAACAAATTACCTACATTCTGAAGGTTATTTGTGTAGGTAATTGGAGGGTAGAATTAGGGCTTCTTGACGTTTAATTGTTGAGTCACTCAGTGGCCCGGGTTCTACGTTTATACGTTAATTTGGGTCGAGTTATACGTTAGGTAACTGCGCTGTACGCAAAGTCCAAAATTGATAAGCAATTGAGTGTCGTACATGAAGTTTTTAAGCGTCTTCACGCCTGTATCTATTACGTAATCTACATACGTTAACCCTTTTTAGTGTTCCACTGCTGGGCACTGGTCTTCATTCAATTATCTTAAAAGTTGAGAGAGTTTCTCCTAAACACGCTGGCCTAGTGTGGGCTGGCGGATGTCACATGTTTTCAAATAATTAGTTCTTAGACAGGTTTTCTCACGATGTTTTCCTTCACCGATATTGAACAACAGTGACAAAACCAACAGTTACACAAAGAGGTGTAAGCATGACAGGGGATCGAATATTTCAAAGGCGAGGCCAAAACCGCTGCACTTCCGTGGCTTTACCTACAATTATCTACAATTCTGGAGACTTTGACGGGCCGGTGTGGCGTGGTTGGTAAGATACTTGCTTTTCATGCTGAAGGTTGACTTCAATTAGACTCTAGACAGACATTTGTATTATCAATTGTTATATTATATTTACAAAAGAATAGTAGTACATCAGTTATCTGGTAGGTATCCATAACAAAAGCTCTGTTTATCATAGGATCAGATGACTGTGTGTTAATGCTCTAGAATATTATTATTCATGATGATCTATCATCATTCACGCTTTGTCGGTATCTCTACAAGGACTATGTTATTAACAAATCGCGGAGGCAAATTTTCCCGTGTTTTAGAAAATCGCGGAAGTTTTTGGAACAAATCTATTCCGATAAACATACGAGTTCCATTTGGAGAAGTACAAACAAATTCTCTTTACGTTGAGCGTAGTGCAAATATTTGTGCTAGCGATGTGTTCGCAAAATACATAGTTCCATATGATTTATAGATTGGACTACTGTTGATGAAACTGATATGAGGGTTACTATCTTAGCTTGGTTGTATCTACATACAATTAAATATTAATTTGGGCGATATTAGTTTTTACTCCTAACATTGATTGTAAATTGCATCGGTGGTCCAATAGTAAATGTGTTCGCCAATAACACACTCGGTCATCTGATCCCAAACTAAGTATAGCTTGTATTATGGAAACCAAATAACTGGTAATATACTACATACATGTAATATTTTACTTTTGTAAATACATACTTAAATATAGCGTTTGAAATGTGGTGTTGAAAAAGTATGGAAAGAATCTGCTGGACAGAAAAAATTACAAACAAAGAAGTATAAGTACGTGTTGCTTTTGAGGAGGTCAAATTTAGGCCCTAAATGGAAAATTCTTGAGATCTGTGTAAAGTAGGTATTATAAAAATACTCTTTGAAGAAACTCTCAATAGGCACTTGTGTATGGGTAAGAAATGTGCGTACGTAAACTTAAATACCATCGCGTAACATGACAAGAATTTCGTAACTTGTGCTATTAAATTTAAGAAAGGAGTCGTGAAGGAATGAGCTCTCATTTAAAGCTACATTCAAAATTTAATGAACGCGCATAATAAGAAGCGTATTCCGTATGTAGGTTAAAAGTTTAGATAGGTGCGTTTATAGTTTCACGATATCGACGCCTTAGAGTGAAAATCTCGTATAATACATATTAGCTTTATTAGCTAAATTTATTTTATTGTGTTTCTCGGGAAAACAATGAAAAATCTAATAGAATCGAACAGTTCTGGCAAAATTTTTTATTAGATAAAAATACATAAATGACGCTGTACAAAAATTTGCATGCAATATTTTCTTCCTTCTGAAAAGTTACTTTTTTATACTTATGAGGTTTTTATTCTCAGACGACGATTTGACATTTGTACCATAATAAGTACAAACGCGACCTGGTTTTGCAAAAAGTGCAATAAGACGTACAAGAAATAAAATAACGGTCCGGGAAGAATGTGGAAAACCTTTTAACTAGACAATTCATAAGTTTTTTTTTAATAATAAACAAATTAAAGACTAAAGTCTAAAGAGCTAACTTCTAAAACTTGAAGGTTTTCTTTGTTTTACCTTTATACTACAAAGAGCTTCTAAATTAAAGAACAAAGCTAGCAGAACCAAGAGTTGAACCAGACATTTTGTTTCAATTTCAAGCTATCTAGGCACAAACTAACAATGCACAGGTACTGTGCAGCATTTTTGTCATAACAACGCCCTTATAACACAAAGGGTGCCCGCGTGAATCCAACCTAATTGGATGCCATACAGACCGTGTTTTGTTTCTCTTTGAACATAGTACGTTACCTATATTAGTTAATGTTTTGCGTAAAATGGATGCTCTGAAACTTTGAAATGCTTATATTAATAGTAGCTAATGTAAAAATTGATGCAAAAAGTAAAAAGGCAACATTATTTGTTTAATGTCCCAAGAACTTGCCTTTAATAATTAAGAGCATACTACAAACCGTATAATTATGTAATCTTTATTCCCAAATTATTTAAAGTGGCTTTAATAAAACATATATACTTCAATTATTAAAGTATAAAGATAAATGATTACTTGCTCGGTTGGTGTTTGTTGGTTGTTTAATAGTTGTAGATAAATTTCTACTTGTATGTGTATACCCTTGATAGATCATCGATGTGAAGTAAATAGGCCGGATATTAGAGGTTTTATTACTACTCATAAACTGTAGGTAAAGTATCAGTAGATAGTCATGAAATGTAAGATGTTTGAGAAAGCTTACTTTGGTAGTTTCTAAAATTAATCTTTCTTTATAAGTAAAGTGTCCCTCAGCTCTTCTCTTAACTAGTTGAAAGAGTATATAAACTGTACAGAATGACACTGGTAAATTGCAGGTTTGTGGATGCCCGTCGCCTAGAGTGTTTAGTTTTAAGACATGTCAGTTTTATTTTAATATTTTATTTCATTGAGCAACTGCGCTGAAACAATTCATACAAAGATGTGTGAGCACGGGCTAAGATCAGACGAGGCAACTATATTTCCAGGCCAAGTCCTATATAACGCAGCGCTTTCACTTCTCTTGCTTCAATACTTACTTTAGAAGAAATACGCCATTTATAAATAAACAAAGCTACTTTCGCAATATCATTTCGATTGAATCAATCGCGAGCACCATTTTCAGCAAAATTGAGTTTATTTTTCATTTGGCTCAACTGAAGAACGATACTTCTTAAATTATGTTTAATTTTCTATCTGGCAAAATTTCAAACGCTGTCAGTGAACTGTATTTCATTTTATTCTTATTATATAGCTTCTAAGTGGGCTGTTAAAATTAGTGTTAACGAGGCAGACGAGTAAAATAGCTTAGTATTTTGGGACAAATTTCATTCAGAATTTTTTATGAATGGAAGTAGGTAACTAGACGCAGTGTAGTTTGCTGAAGCTGTTAAACTACTGTAGACAGAAAAATAAATAATATGTATACCAAACATGATTTAAAATTATAAAAGAAATGTAGGTTTTAACTTTAACTTTAACTTACCAGGACTTAACTGAATTTCTTTATGAGTGCAGCTGTGGATCTCGCTTACAGAAGTAGCAGAGGCTTGCTCTGGGTTTAACCCCAAAAGTATGGATAATTAGACTTACTATAAGTTTATACAGTGCTATGAGATTTCACATATTTTTTACTGCTTAAAATCAAACAAAATACCCCGATAAACTCTGAAACTGTCTCCATTTTGTCAAAAACAAAAATAGATATAGGATACTACCATTATTGTACTACGTGCTCACCCAACCGACATAGACATTGTCCCTAGACGTAAAAATAACAATCACAGACAAGCAACCTGAGAGATATAGACGTCTTGTCAGTGTGACAACTAACAGGCTGAATACTGTCACAGGTGACTGCAGTGACATCTAATAATTGATAGGTTTCGCTTCGCGCCTTGTAGTATGTATATCTTTAGAATGTATTATGTATGTAAAGAAATCTTAGATGACATATCTTAAACTCTTTTTACTAACTAAACTTTAAAGCAAATGTAAATGTGTTTATAGCCTTGTTTATGACATTAGTGTTGGGGCACGCATTATTAAATCACACACACACACAAGGGAACGAAAAACTGAAATTATTAAAATTTTAAAACAACCCTGACCATAATTTAAAAACAGCGTCACATTTTCATCCCACAATGAATTACGCTTGTGTAATATGACAACAAAAATACCTTTTGCAAAGAATTTTTATCTTTTATTATGATTTTATTATCCCTATAATCTTCGGCCTAAATCCTGCGGAATGAAGCTTTAAAGATAATCTTAATTCTTATTATGAAATTATTGAAAATGGGTAAGATTTGACTTAGATGGTATTTTGCGCTGTTTGGTAATTTGAAGTCGTACCTACCTAAATATTTTGCGGTAGGTATAATACCTATTCAAATTGGTTCCTACTTCAGATGCCTGGTTCATTAGTGTACAAAAATATACATAATGTGTTAAGACTCTTTTAGAACAAGGATAATAGAGAGTTTTAACTACCAATAAAACTTACCTATTATTTTTCCTGAGATATCCGGAATCCATAGTGAGATTAGCCTTCCGTTTTTCTTGTGTTCGTCGGGTCAAGCGAGCTCCTCTCTAACGCTAGTGGCGCCCCCGTGCGATAATTACCGGTCACGTGATTACCTGTTACCTCAAGGAGCGCGCCACATTATTTCGTCATTATACGGCGTAAGTACCGGGTAGGAATTACCTGGATTCCGGATATCTCAGGAAAAATAATAGGTAAGTTTTATTGGTAGTTAAAACTCTCTATTATTTGTTCCGTCATCGATATCCGGAATCCATAGTGAGAGATATGTTTGATTTCTCTCGGTACAATTGTTTTATTGATGCTATAATGTGTAGAAGTAAGTTGAAAAAGAAAAGTAAATACCTACAAAATTTTTACATCGAATATTTAGGTAATCAAAATAATACATTTCTTCTTTTTCTAGTTATGACAAGGTTATAGAAAATTGAAATCATAACGATAGTAAAATAATTTGATCAATTTCAAAATACAACCGATAATTTAATGAAAGAATCACCGCACATACCGACCCCGAAGATACTTCAAGTCCTGCTTCGCGTAGTACAAACTTTATCCCGCCTTCAATATTCTAGTGGCTAGTTTGCATGGTCCTTACAGTAATGAAGTAATGATTCTTGCCATTTGCCTAGATTGCGACGCAGCAGCACCCTTCTGTTTTTATTTTAATAAATATAATTTAATTTCTTACCGGATGTCGGATTACTATTATACTCAGCTGGATCTACTGTTAAAACAGCAAAAAATTTACTAGTCTAGTTCTTAGGAATGAGAACTCGTACATCTGTTGACCCGATGCTACCAAAAGTAAAACTGCTACTTGTTTAAGATGCTCATCAACATTTCCAAATATAAATTTGAAGTCAACTGAATGGTAACAGGTCCATACATAGGTTTAAGATTATCTGCAACTGATAAATAATAATAAGGACTTCTGCGCTTACCAGTTCCATAAGTACTTACCATACCTATTAATCTTCCCAACTTGAATCAATTCGATCTCTAATTCTCCTAATTCCGTGTCTGTGTAGTAGTCGGCTTGGAATTGAGAACTTGCTACGGGCCCACATATCCTTTTGATGTTAGTATACTCGCCTATAGGCTCACTACCATCGAGGGGCTATTGGAATATACTGTCCGTGAGTATCGTTGAAATGTGACAGCACTTGCGTTTACAAGGTTGTGTGGGGGGGAAGAATCAACCCGAATTGTATTTCCACAAACGGAAACAAGTGATCTTCCGGTAATCAGCAGACACATATCTTGGAAACCCAGAACTAGTCTTGGAGTTCAACAAACACCCCACCGCTCGAGTATATTGTTGCAGTTGCTAGAGGTTGCCATTTTGGGTTTACCTTATTGCAATAATATGCATCAACGTCTGTGTTGTAGTAGCCTGAAAGAAACTTCAATGTCGAACTCACGTTAAGATGATCCAACAGAGCTAAATGTTGTCGCGTCGCTTCTAGGATCTGGTGTCACATTAGAATCTGGTCCCGTCCTCCTTCTTAGCGTAGGGTATTGTGGTGCGGTAGTCCCCATGCATAAGAAGTGTGTTCCTATTCCTTCACAGGCGATGCTTGTGAGTGATTCCTGTGTGAATGGTTTACAATGACATGACAGGCTTATTGAGCTTTTATCCACTAACCTGATTTTGGTGACAGTCCCAGATGCATTGAAAATCCAACTTGCATTGAATGGATCTGTTGTAAGCAAGTCTGTGTGGTATCGGCTCCGGGAGTAACGGTGACGTACCGGATGCCGCTGCTTCCCACCAACTCATCTTGATAAGTATTTGCTTCGGAATGATGAGTCGCTGATGAAGAGGCAAAACTGATTCACCCCATTAGGAGCTCGGCCTGTCTGAGGGATCAGTTGCCTGGCAACAAGTATTTGCTTCGGAATTACGAGCCGTTCATGAAGAGGCAAAACTGAGTCACCCCATTAGGAGCTCGGCCTGTCTGAGGGATCAGTTGCCTTGCAAGATCTGTTCATGTAGTGCCCTGCGTTTGCGTTAGGCATTGTGGTTCCGACAGGGACCTGATGTTGGCTTGCGTGTGTCCCAGGTAACTCCTAGAAATTCCAGTCGTTACGTCGGAACCAGAACAGATTTGCCGAAGTTGAAGATCATCTTCCCGATGATAAAGGCTCTGCGGCTGACCGAAAAGCAAAACTGAGTCTACCCATTAGGAGCTGGGCCTGTCTGGGGACTGGTTGCCTTGCGACATCTGTTCTTGTATGCCCAGCGTAGGTAGCGATTGGCATTGCGGTTCCAAGAGAGACCTTCGTTACGTCGGAACCAGAACAGATTTGCTGAAGGTGATGTTCCATAACAAGCGTCGCGTCAGAGAAATCACCTGCAGATAGCCACCTGTTCCTGCAGAATTGAAAAGAACTGGTATGTCAGCTTAAGTCAATGAGGTATACTGCGCAACAGATATAGAGTATTCTCAGGTAAGACTAGTGGTCCAATTGGTGACTGTCACAAAAATCTCTGGAACTGAGGGCTTAATAACTTAAAAGAAGACAGATCATTTGGTAAAGACAAGACGATGTACCTTACCCTAAAAAGTCTGTGATACTGAGATTGTATCGGTAGGTGAAGAAATGATACGCCTGCCTTAATATAGTTTCCAAAGGGAAGCCTGGTTTGCTATGAAAATGGTTGAACTATTTCGGTATTTGTGTCCACTTTCTAGTGAAAAACTGTACAAGGCTGTGTTATTAGTTGAGTATTACGGCTTACGGTTACATTATGAATGATAAGTGTACACCGTTTAAAAGTTTGCAGATTAGGTTAGAAGGATTCAAAAGGTGCCATAAATAAAGGTGCTGATATTGCGCAAGATATCTACTGTAGAATTATCTCAATTCACGTTCGTCACTGTTTTTCTCTTGTTAAAGGATAGAAGATACAAGATACTGAATATAATGATAATATTCCAGACTACCAACACCTACAGTCATCCGATCTCAAGCCAAGGAGAGCTCCTGTCATGAAAATCAGATAACTGATAGGTACTCTTACACTATATATTCACTACCTTTCTTTTGCGAATAGGTATTTACACCCTGACTCAAACTGTTATATTGATTATTTAGGCACACCAATTTCCGTGTCGGGTGGGAATCAAACCCACAACCCGCGGCGCGTTTCGGTGTGAGAAGCAAGTATCTTAACGAGCACACTATTCTGGTCTGTCAATATGATTAACTTACTCTTGGTTGCCTCCAAAATGAAAAGCCTTACCCTTTAGCTGCTTTGATGCTGAAGCTGTCTTCCTGTTGAAAGGTAGCAGCGGCAAAAATCGCGCTCATATTTTGGTAGCTTGTTGCTGGCTTTATTCAAAGTCGATGTCATAATAGTTTTCGGCTAATAGGTTAAGACTGTACTCCTGTAAACACTTATTTCGCGCTCGCGTTTGAATATTGATGCTCATTTTTCCAAACTGGAGGTAATAATAGGTTTTACTCCCCCCGTTTTTCAGTAAGATATTGCAAAGTTAAACAAATTAATATTCTAAACTGAGCGCTATTTGATTTAAACTTGAACGTGCAAATTCTTTTATATTTATAAATAAACGAATTGTTATAATCCACACTTCGATCATAGGTTATTTGTAATAAATGATTAGGTACTAACTTCGAAAAATGGACTGAACGGAACTGACAAATCAAAAGTATTGACTTTTAAGTAAATTGAAGCAATACCGCTAGTCACTTAACTCATAGTTATACCATTCAAAACGTTAGATAAGTTCGATGTGTTTTAGCATGTCCAATTGATGCTACCTACTGTAACGATTTATTCCTTTTCAAAGAATACCTACATAAGTTTGTGCATCATATACTTTTCGATTTGTATACGAGGGTAAAAGTAAAAATAGTACATGATGACAGAAAGTAATTCTTTTAAAAGTGTTAACGGTTGTAGGTACTTTCATAATAATAGCTTGTTGAGAACATACTAAAATATTCTACAAGACATGGTGTACAAAAGTATTTTTCTTTTTAGCCACCGTTAATAAAATAGAAAGTCAACTTTCGATTTAAAAATTCCTTAAATACGCATTTGTATATAGAATTCGTTATTTGCAGGATAAAATACATTTTATATTTTGGTAATCTGAGACGCTTAATTAAGATTTCGCGTTACTTGAACTTGGTAATTGACAAATTAATTCGAAACGCGGGCAAATATGCAACTGTGCTTAAAGTTACGTAATAAGTCACATTAGTTGCACGTTATTACTAGATAGTGTTAAAAATACAAGATTTATTCAATTAACTCACTCACCTTACGTGCCCCTATTCTTTTTGGGGGTTAGAAAATCTAAACCTGATTTAATTTGCCCAATTTCAGATTACGCCTCCGCTGCAACACTCCTTCCCGCGCAAACATTTTTCCGCACCGTTACACTTCATCGCGAAAGAGAGGATATTTTTACAGCACTTAAATAGTATATTAATTTCTTACACTAATTTTTAAGTTGCTCACACACGTCTGAACACTAAGAAAAACGACGCTATAATGACGAAATAATGTGGCGCGCTCCTTGAGGTAACAGGTAATCACGTGACCGGTAATTATCGCACGGGGGCGCCACTAGCGTTAGAGAGGAGCTCGCTTGACCCGACGAACACAAGAAAAACGGAAGGCTAATCTCACTATGGATTCCGGATATCGATGACGGAACAAATAATAGTACTATTTGCTCTCTTTCCGTTGTATTTTTGCCTTTTTTTATCGCAAATTTTTTTCAACAAAAGTAACAGACAAGGACCTACAGCCCGCCGTTTTTGAAACTATCGTTTTTCTATAGATAAAAGTTTACTCTCCTTTTTAAGTGTTAGTTTAAAGGATAAGAGTACTTATTTAATAACTTATATTTAGTTTTGAAGATATAACACAAGTTTTTGTATTAAGTATCGGCTAATAGCTCACCACATCAATCTATTGCCCCAGTTTGTTTCCCGCCCAATTATCTTTTTGCTTTGACGTCACGACCAGCCAACTGGCAGAGAACAAACTAATTAATTTCACTCATTTACAAGTCTTCACAAATATTTTTTTTGAATGATTGAAATTATAAGCGGCTATCCGGAGTTTTGAGTAAATTCTGATTTTAGCATAGATAGATAGGTACTATACAGAATATTAGATCATTATAAGACTTATGATAATTACGACGATATTATTTTCTTGTTTAAAATGGTTTTCAAATAAAATGTGTGTTGGGTGACGCATTTAATTTAATGTTTGTTTGTTTCAGGTATGTATCGATCCACACTTAATATTTTGTTCACGGAACCTGTTCTACGCGCTGTAAATAATATATTTCAGGTAATAAACTTCTTTTTATACGTCAAAAGTGTTCAAAAATCAAGTAGGTATTTTGATACATTTTAGAGGATTGCTCCCTTTTTTTTAAATATGTTATAAACACGCTGGAGTACCGCTGCAGGTCAAGTGGTTAGCTAGTTGTAAGTCTTTAAATACTTAGATAACGTGGGTATTTTTTACAAAATACTTAAATTTTGTATTAAGTCCTGCCTTTTAAAAGTAGGAGCATTCTTTGCCGTTTATCCTTTTTATACTACTTAACTTCACCAAATCCAAAATCTGACATTTTAAGACTTAAACTTGAATCTTTGTATCAGTTGAGACGTTTTGTAACTTTAAATACTTAATCATTCGATTACAAGTTCGTGAACTTGGCTTGAAACCAAAGGGTGCCGTGTCAGGGTGAAAACTCAAAGGAGTGAAGCCTTCAAAATTTGTTTAATTGTTGTTTACCATCAATGTAAACTTTGTTTTCCTTAGAAAACTTAACAAGTCTGATTACTTGTAGCAATAAAATTACTACAAAGCTTAAACGAGTTCCTGTCGTTTTACGCTACTTCGATTCTGCTAAACAGAGATTTAAATTAATTATCTTTAACAAATTTAGCACGTGGATTTGCCCGCGCGTATTTTGTTTGTTTTGTTATTACCACGCAAAAGCATTAGTAGCCCATATCAGTAGCTTAGAAGTGTCTAGATATAAAATTACCTACATTCCAGACATCGTCAAAATTTAGCGGTTTAGCTTTGGAAAGTTAACAGACGGACATCCGTACCCATA